>LR738711.1:212283019-212380610 GCA_902687465.1 Secale cereale | reverse complement strand
GCAGTCGGTATCAATCCGCAGTCGGTATCAATCCGCAGTCGGTATCAATCCGCAGTCGGTATCAATCCGCAGTCGGTATCAATCCGCAGTTCGGTATCAATCCGCGTTCAAATGATGGCCCGGCTCTTTGAACAGTTTTGAGCCTGGCAGCTCTTTGAAAAAGCCTCGATTACATAGTTTACAAAAATTGTGTGTTTCTTGGTGTTTCTTGTGTTCTATAACCTTTTAAACCGGAGTGAAGCAGCTACTCAAGTTGACCATATATTTACTGTTATAAATCTGGGTCATGAACGCCAGAGAAAATTAAACCGGTGTTCATCGAAGCCCGGTTCGATTTCATTATAAGCTGATAATTGGCAGCACGGGGTCATATACAAGTTACAAATTGCTGAGCCAGGAAAAGAAAAATTCATGGACAAGTTACAACTGAAGAGTTTCACGGGTTTGTTAAAGGTAGTTCTAAACATCCTGCCGGTTTAAGGTATTTTGGTTACATACAATTAAGGTATCAAAGTTGTTTATCAAAGGTATGCTTGTTTACTATATCAAGAGAGCAAGCTAATCCGTCCAGTGATTACACCACTAGGACATATTTTTTCATCTTTTTTGTGAACAGGGCAAGAGATCCGCATCAATCAACAAGTCAGTGAAAGAATACTTTATAAAGACCAAAAGTCGGATCACAGTGCATTAAATTTCAGCTAAAGCCTATTACAAGGCATGAAAGCCAAACAGTTGGAAGCATTGTTTAAGAAATAGCAATTGTGATTACAGCAATAAACATTCAAGATTCCGTTCCTCCCTGCCGGGATGACTGACCACCATCTGGTTCCGGAACATCTTCCTCCTCATGAAGCGGCGGGAAATCTGGTGCACGCCAATCAATCTTGGCCAAAGCACGGAAATACACTTCATCGTTGATCAACTCGATAGGTTCAATATCAGGAGCATAAGTGTGAGGACGAACCGGCGGAGTTAAGTTTGCAACATCATAGACCGGACGTTCCACACGCTCGTTTTGAAGGTTGTACGCAGGGTGGTATCGGGATAAATCAGCTTCCACCGCTATCTTGCTAGAGAGTGGACGCATTTCCTTCGTCAGAACATACAGATCTTTCTCACCAAAGGCTGAACCATCTTCCTTTGTGTCAGGAAACCCGGTTAGCACTTCTGCCGGATCAATGTCTGGAACCCAAGCCTTAGCTCTTGTCAAAGCCAGAAGAGCACCTCCTCGAGCAGCTGATTTCTTCACCCCTTCAAGACGAGTTGGTAGAATCGACAAGCTGTTCAAAGTAGCTTTGATGGTTGAAGGAGCCGGTTTACCGAAGGAGGTAGCACTGATGATCCTTTGCGCTCCAGAATATAATTGCTCCACCAAAGTATAGCAAGCCTTCAGTTTCTTCCGTACGTCATCCCCAAGATGGGAGACGCGGCGTCCTACATACAACAAGAAAATTTAAACCGGTGCAGGTTATAAGTTGCAAAGATAACAGACGAAAGTTACAGTTATGATTACCAAAGATAGCAGAAATCATCAAATTAACTTGGTGCTTTAACCCGGCCAATTCTTCAGTAACCGGGTTAAGAGCTCCTTCGGCATCTTGAACACGCTTTTCAAGATCCTTCTTCTGGACTTCAAAGGCAGTCCGTTCCTCATCAAAGAACTTCTTCAAGTCTTCAGCAGTTTTCAAACTCACTTGAAGTTCTTTTTTCGCCTTTGAAGCAGCTGCCTCGGTCTCCATAAGCCGGGTTCGAAGTTCGCTATTTTCTACAGCGTTCCGGTTCAACTCAGCCTGCAGACAAGTTCAAAAACAAAGTTAGAAAATGCAAGTCTCAAGCACACAATCAAGTTGTCTACTTGACACTTGGGGGCTAATGGCAGTTGAAGTAATCCGGCAAAGATGAAATGCAAGTCTCAAGCACACAACCAAGTTGTCTACTTGACACTTGGGGGCTAATGGCAGTTGAAGCAATGCATCAGAAGCAAGTTTTTACAAGTATCAACTACATAATCAAGTTATTTACTTGATACTTGGGGGCTAATGTATTGGACAGCAGTTCAAACCTACAAAAGTTCCGGATCACCTACTATAAAGCAGATAAACCGGAACTTGGGGGCTGTTATAAGGTAAAGAGGCGTTGAAAAAGCAAAGTCAGAACAGGAAAATTTACCTCGTATTTCTCTCTCATGAGGTTCACCAGGCTGGCTTCATAGTCACGGCTGCTGTGGAGCCGGTTCAGATATCCGGAATAAATGTCCTGGGGACTCAGGCTCGAAAGGCTGGATATATCCGCGCTTAAATTCCCTTTTTCCTGAGTTACCTTCTCCGCTTTGGCAGTGTGTTTGGCTAAAACGGTGGGTTCGGCTGGCGCAACATAAGCAGCGCCAGTAACCACAACGTCAGGGGAAGAAGGTGCATTGGGAAGAATAACTTCAGCTTGGGCCGGATCAGGAGATACCGGGTTAACTTGAGGAGAGCTAACCCGGGCTGGACTTGGTGGATCTTGGGCAGCATCAGTGGCAGGAGTATCAAGAACAGGTTCTTGAACCGGAGTGATAGGAGTACCTTCAGGAGGGATGGCTGTCGACGGTTCAATTGCTGGTTCATCGGCAGAGGGATCAACAGCAGGCTTCTTACCCTTAGCCCTTTTGCTGGGTTTCGGTTTACTGGAGAAACAAACAAAGACAAGTCAGCATTATAAAGAAAAAAGGAAGGTTATAAACCGGAAAAGGTAAAGAGAATCACCCTGGGGCTGTCTTCAAGGGTGGAAGCTGTGTCGCAGTTGATTCGCCAGATGAAGACAGCGGAGTTTCCTGATAATCAGGATCAGTCGGTTTAAGTGGTTGTCTGATAAGACCGGCCTTGGGGTGAAGAAGAGTTGGAGAGAGCATCACCTCAGCGCGGCGCTTTCGAGTCGGAGTTAGCGAAATCCCAGAGGATTCCACTGCTAAACCGCTATGGCGCGTGGTCCGGCGCAAGGCTTCGTGCTGTTGTTTCTTCAAATCAAAATTGGGATCCAACTTAGCATAAGGATGAGAAAATTGATACTTTCTAACAGTCCGACGGATCTTTTGAGGAGGGGGTTCTGAATCGGAAGAAATAAGGGTTACCTCAATCTCCGCCGGGTTATCAACTTCGAGTGGATCCTGTGAAAAGGGCATCATTAAAGATATGAACAAGTATATAAAAGCAAATGTAAACCGGAATAAAGCGTACCTCGGAGTCCGGATCATCATCTTCAGAAGGAGAACCGGTATCAACGACAGCTTTCCTTTTCTTATTGGCAGGAGTCTTTCGGCGAGTTTGCTTTGCAGGTTTTTCTTGAGGTTTCCTCCTCCAGAAAGGATCATCAGCCTAAATGAAAAAAGGGAAAGCAAGTAAAAGACGGTTCAAAGACGATAGTTTATAAAATACATGTTAAAGATATTTACCTCGGGCTGCTTGTTTTTCTTGAAGAATGGGGCCAAGCCAACCTTGGTGCAGTCTGTTAGAGCCGGATTGACAATCTTTTTGGCCGATTCAATTACTTCCGATTCAGATAACTTATCCTTAGAAAATCTCTGAGGGTCATCCGATTTACCAGAGTAATTGCACATCAGATCAGGGCGCCGGCTTAAAGGAAGAATACTCCATGATAACCAGCAACGAAGAAAATCTGTGCCAATCAGGCCGTTCGCTATGAAGGCCCTCAACTTAGAGAGTTGAGGAGAAAAAGGGATCCGTTCAGCAGCACTTAATCGTTGCGGCAAGGGGTGATTTGCCGGAATACGAGTCTCACGATAGCCCGGCAAAGGGTTTTCACCTTCAGGAGACGTGTCTATGCAGTAAAACCAGGACTTGTTCCAGTCCTTTGGATGAGTGTGCAAGGAAGCATGAGGGAAAACTACATCCCTCCTCTTCTGAATACTGATACCACCAAGCTCTTGGTGAGGCCCGCTGGTGAACTCAGTACGCCGGTTCAAGTGGAAGAAATCCCGAAAAAGATCAACCGAAGGCTCTTCTTGCAAGTAAGCTTCAGAGAAAACTTGGAAATCATAGATATTGGAGACGGAGTTCGGTCCAATATCCTATGGATGCAGCTGGAAGGTGGCAAGGACATCCCGAAAAAATTTTGAACCGGGGGGAGAGAAACCCCTGGAGATGTGATCCAGGAATACAATCACTTCCCTGGACCTAGGAGCGGGAGGACATTCATTGCCAGGAGCGCGCCATTTCAGTTCAGCCTGAGGGCCTAATGTACCAATGCTGGATAATTTGACTAAATCCTCTTCAGTCACAACTGAACGAACCCAGTCGCACGAAACATACTGCTTGGCAGTCATTTGAACAAAGTGCTGAAGAAGAGAAGGTACAGAACAAATTATGAACATACAAAGGATCTGGGATCTATATATATATATATTGTGCAAGGAAGGGAGTTAAGAACTATCTGGCAAAGTTAAACCGGCAATCATAAATACAAGATGTATCATTTCCGGTTTAAAAATGGCAGTTGAAGAGGAATAACTACGTCATTGCATCAGTCTACATCATTTCCGGTTTATGATATGGTGATCTAAACCGGAGCATACTTAGCAGATCTATTGAAGGGAAAAACAGGTTTTCAATGCGTTGCTAAGGAAGAATAGATCTGAGCATAATGAGATAAAAAAACGAAAATTACACGGGAAATCTACAGAGGACCAATTCAGAGCAGATGAGTTTACAGGATGTGCATAAAAAGGAGACCTAAAGCAGGCAGCAGCAGAAATACAAACAGCAAAATCTAAAATACCAGACGCATTTACGGCAAGATCAGAAAGGTAAAAATATTACGAAGTTGCAGGTCTCAGAGAATGAACAGCATAAAGCTTGCGAAGAACCCTAATGGCAGGAACGGATAAGGCAGCAGAGTCATTACATCAAGATCCAATCTGGTGCTAAGTGAGACCTACAGACTAAGGCTTAAAGGGTTACGAGATTCCTATGGTATAAGTATCTACGAAGGAATGGAGCTTCATCGGGAGCCCTAATGGCGGAAGAACACGGGCGAAGCAATGGCGAATATGATAAGTGAGGAGGAAGAACATACCAGGGACAATGAGAATCGGCGGCGGAGAAAATCTGGTCAAAGCTCAGGTTGATGCAGCGGCCGGTCGAAGACGGAAGATCCGGTGGTCGTCGGCGGTGTTCTCGGGCTCAGGCAGCAATGGAGTTCTAGAGGATCAGGAGGAGAAAGGAGGAAGACGACGCGAGAGAAGATAATGAATGGAGCAGAGCGGTATTTATAGACGAAGAGGCGGATGGGAAACGACAGGTGCGGTAATCAAGGAAGAAAATCGGATAAAGATCCGTTGAACGCCTCGATTCTCGGGATAACCATTAAAAATAAGCTACAGTACAGCTCGCGGCGATAAATGCGGAGCTGATGTCATTGTCAGACTTTAACGATTTCGGAAGATGACGTCAGAGCCGGTTTACAGGAAAAAATGAAGACAGAAGAGAAGTTGCGGAAGACAATGGAGACTGATATGAACAAGTTCAAATCATTCTGGGGCCTAATGTCAGGGATATGGTTAATAGGTATAAACCGGATATTGTAAACCGGCTTAGCTATATCGTACTTGGTTTATTATTTTAGTAGAGATTACGGCCCGTGAGATTCCAAGGCCCATGTATAGAAATACGGTTTGTAATCCGTCAAGGAGATGTAACTTGAGAGATAAGAAAGGAAGAGCAGAGACCGAGGCGGACACAATTATGAGCCGGCCTCGGGATTCTGTAAACCGGACCAGGCGTCACCTCTATATAAAGGGACGACCCGGCACCGGTTCAAGGACAAGCAACAATCGATACGTCGAGACGCAGGCAAGCGATTCCGCTCCCTGTAACCGACGCCCAAGCAATACCAAACCAACTAGACGTAGGCTTTTACCTTCTCAAAGGGGCCGAACTAGTATAAAATCCTTGTGTCCTTTGTGCGCCATGAACCCTTTCAAGCTAACCCGTGCGATGGTTCCATCATCAAGTCCGCTAAACCGGACATCTGCCGTGTTAATTCCACGACACATCTCATAACTCTCAATCCATGCTTCTGGGGACAGGTCCGCCGTGTAATTGGGCACTTTGCGTGGTTCTTTGAAATCCTTGGGCAGTTTCACGTTCCGCAAAGCGGGAGTAAGACAAGGCACTCCCAGGGAGCTAGACATAACCGCCGGTTCAACTGTGGTAGAGGGACGAACCGGTGTCGCCTGACGGGCTTCGTGTTGTGCTGTTAACTCGGCCTCCCGGCGTTGCCTGCCTTGATCCACTATGTTCTGAGCGTTCGCGTCTCCCACCGGATTATCCTGTCGCGGCGGATTACGCCTTCGCGCGCTACTTGACACGGCCGGCTCATCCAGACGCCTAGTGTGACTCCGGCTTGGGCGGAGTTGAATGAATCCTCTCATGGCTGTGAGAATAAGCTTGCTGTTGAGTTAGTGCCGTCTCCAAAAACTCCCTGGCCCGTCGTGCCTCCACCGCTATGGGGGGTGTTCCTTCAATGGGAAGGGCGGCCAGTCGTGAAGCGGCAGCGACGATGTTATCCAACGGATTAGAGTAATGACCAGGAGGGGTGGGTACATGCTGTGACGGTACAACCTGGCGGGTTGGCTCTGCGGCCGGCGGCTGAACTAACGCTCCAGTGCCCGGCGCCCCTCCCCGGTTCACCTCTAGCTGGTTACTGGTTCCTGCTCCTAGCGTGCTAAAGAGGTTCCTTGCCTCATAAACCGGTGGCAAGCGAGATCGTTGCCTTCTCATCATTACCTCGTGTGAAGCGGTCTGATCCAACATGAGTCGATAGGCTTGAGCATCAAGCTCAGCCTGCCTTGCAGCCATCCTGGTTTTCTCAGCAGCTAGGTCCAACTTGGCTTGATCAATCCGGCTCTTCACATGAGCGACCTCCGCATCATGCTGCTCCTTGTTGGCCTGGGCTACCTCTGCTGTTAATAGCGCTGTCAAAGTATCGACCAAGACGGATAAAGTTTCAGACGGTGACGGGGCAGGATCTCTGGCCCTAGCCCCCACCGCGTCTGATGTCAGCACCGCTATTGTTGAGGACTGCTGCATAGGTTGTGATCCAGCCATAAAGACAGCAACCTGGTTTGGCGGATCGAGGGGGTTCAGAATACTGTCACCATCAGAACAGCCTTCAGATCGGTCGTCCTACAGCATATATAAAGATTATGTCTCTCCGGAGGATGATTCGTCGCCGGAATAGACAACAGTCTCGCCGCCAGAGTCCGATCCATCCTCAGCTTGTACTCCATGCACTGCTCCAACGAAGACGTGCTTCATGGCGGGATGAATCCGGGCAGGTCTCGCACGTTGAGCCGGCTCGACGATGTTTGGGATGCTGTCCGGCTCAGGGCCCGGTTCGCCAATCTTGCCGATGAAGACGTGGATGCCGCCGAAGGGGACCTGGTACCCGTATTCGATTGAATCGGCCTCGGGGCCCCAGCCTGCATCGTCGACGTAGATCTTGTCGTGACTACTCTTAGTCATCCGGCCCACTGTGTAGCCCTTGAGTCCTTCAAAGTTGCCCTTCAAGAACTCGAAACCATCGTGCGATAGCCCCACGGTGGGCGCCAACTGTCGTGGTTTTGTCACGGCAGATGTCCTAGCAGAAGGACTTAGTCGTGAGGCCATCGCTATGGGTTAGCTTAAAGGGGTTAAAGTGGACAAGGACACAGGGATTTTATACTAGTTCGGCCCCTTCGATGAAGGTAAAAGCCTACGTCTAGTTTGGTGTGTATTGCTAGGGTTTCGATGACTAGGGAGCGAATCCGCTTTGCCTGTGTCTCGAACTGTTGTTCTCTTCCTTGAACCGTCGCTGGGTCGTCCCTTTATATAAGAGGTGACGCCCAGTCCGGTTTATAGAGTCCCGAGGCCGGCTCATAAACGTGTCCGCCTCGGTCTCTATGCATTCTATCTTACATCTCAAGTTACATAGTATGGAGGATTAGAAATCATGGGCCCTAACACTTGGGCTCTGAACCTCTTGGGCTAAAGACTCTTTTCTTCATGCTCCGCTGGGCTTCAAAATAATCTTGATAACATAAACCGGCCCCTCCTGGGCGGTTTATACCTGGTAGTAATATCCCTGACAGGATCGATCACAGAGGGCTTCTACATCAACACCATAGCCTCTCTGATGAGTTGTGAGTAGTTTACCACAGACCTTCGGGTCCATAGTTATTAGCTAGATGGCTTCTTCTCTCTCTTTGGATCTCAATGCAAAGTTCTCCTCGATCTTCTTGGAGATCTATTCGATGTAATTCTTTTTGCGGTGTGTTTGTCGAGATCCGATAAATTGTGGGTTTATGATCAAGATTATCTATGAACAATATTTGATTCTTCTCTCACATCTTTTATGCATGATTTAAATACCTTTGCAAGTCTCTTCGAATTATCAGTTTGGTTTGGCCTACTAGATTGGTAGTTCTTGCAATGGGAGAAGTGCTTACCTTTGGGTTCAATCTTGTGGTGTCCTTTCCCAGTGACAGTAGGGGCAGCAAGGCACGTATTGTATTGTTGCGATCGAGGATAAAAAGATGGGGTTTATATCATATTGCATTAGTTTATCCCTCTCTGTGATGTCATCTTGCTTAAGGCGTTACTCTGTTCTTATGAACTTAACACTCTAGATGCATGCTGGATAGCGGTTGATGTGTGATAACCCTCAACCGTAAGGGATCGAGATAGTCTTCGCGGGTAAGAATAACCCAATTTATTGATTCGACACACGGGAAGCCAAAGAGTATTTATAAGCTTTAACAGTTGAGTTGTCAATTCAACCGCACCTGAAATATACTAACTTGCAACAAAAGATAAGTGGTAACAGTGATATGATAGTGATGATAGTAATAGTAAAAGTAAACAGCAAAAGTAAATAGCAGTAGTAAATGGCAAAAGTAGCAACTAGTGACAAGCAAGGTTTAAAATACTGTAGGCTAGGGAGATGGATGGTTGGGCGTTGCATGGATGAGATAGTTTCTAACTCGGGGCACGGCACACGGAAAAGTAATGATCATCTAGGCAAATATCAAACATTAGGCATGTATCCCGTAGGTAGTTGTACGTGCTTGCAATAAGAACTTGCACAACATTTTTTGTCCTACCATCCCGCTACGAACGGGGCCAAAAGGAACTAATGGATATTAAGGTGCTCCTGTCAAAGAGCACTAGAACAAAGCAATGAACTCAATGGATACATGTAATGCTCAAACTACGGACCATCCCCTTTGGTGTCCCAAGCTGTCACTTTTGGGATCGCCGGTTCCGAACCGTAACAGGTGCATACAACTCATAGATAGGATCAAGAACACAAATATATTCATGCAAACATATATGGTTCAGATCTGAAATCATGGCACTCGGGCCCTAAGTGTCAAGCATTAAGAATAGCAAGTTGTAGCAAAGATGATAAACACCATACTAGATGATAGGCAACATGCCCCCAACAATCTGACGAACTATTACATGATCTAACTCATCCAATTCCTATCATCCCCTTCGCCTATAGCAAGGGAATTACTCACACATGAAGGGGGAAGTCATGGAGGGATGATGAAGTGGTGATGATGATGACGATGGCGACGATCTCCCCTCTCCGGAGGCTAAATCAGCCTCCAGATTAGCCCTCCCGAAGAAGAACAGAGGGTGGCGGCGGCTCCGCGACGAAAAACAGCGAAAGGACTTCCGATCTGGGATTTCTGCGTCGGAGGAAAAAAAATGGGCTAAAGTAGGGCACCAGGGGCTGTGGGGCCCACCCAGGCGCCCCCTCCCCCCCCCGGCGCGGCCCAGGGGGGCGCGCCCACAGGGCGCCTGGGCACCCCCTGGCCCCCCTCTGGCCCCACTTCTGGCATTTGGTTTCCTCGGGTGCGTGGATTTTTCGTGATTTTTCGTGGATTTTTCTGAGATGCTTAAAAATCCGTTTTCCTGCACACAAATAAACCATACAGGCAGCTCTGCTGAAAACAGCGTCAGTCCGGGTTAGTTTAGTCCAAATCATGCAAGAATGAGGTCAAAACAATATCAAAAGTGTTTGGAAAAGTAGATACGTTTGAGACGTATCAACTCCCCCAAGCTTAGCATATTGCTTGTCCTCAAGCAATTCAGTTCAACGAACTGGACGCGACAAAGAAAACTTTGACAAACTCTTTTGCTTCATTAGATGTATATAAGCATGTACTACGAAAAGAGTTCAGCAAGTATTGAAACAGTACTTATGAGAACAATGCAAGGAGCAATCCTTCTTTCGAGTGACCAGTCACAAATAATTAAGAGTAAACAATATATTATTGAAAATCAAGACAAGATCACATTGCACATAACTTGAGCATATTAAGGTGGTATCTCGCTAACCTCCATGAGTGAGGCAAAACATAAATGCAGAGACTCCTCCAGAGTTTTAAAGGAGACTAGAACTAATAATTTCAGAATAAATCATATCACAAATATGCAGAAGACAATGTAATACTTTGGGACAATGCACATTACACTCAGAATGACAATTATGCTCTCCTAGTCAGTGCTTTGAAGAAAGAAGGTGAGACTCTCGAACCGTGGCTTTTATTGGCAAAGTTGAAAACCCGAGATCGGAAACAAAAACTAAACATGTACCAGAGCTCTTGGTTTTAAAAACAGAAGTAAATATGTTTTTGAGAGGTGCATGATTTGTCAACGAATGCTAGCAGATAACTCAATCACTTTTTAAGCTAGACAAGTCTCGAGGAAAGGCTCCCGCATGAGGACGATCACATCCTCTTAATCTCCTTTGTTTATCACTGACAAGGTTTTCTGATTTCTCATGAACAAAGCGTGAAGGAGGGTTTGTTTGTTATATTATCTTTTTGAGCCGGGCGCACTCAATGCCAGTTCCTTTTCATATTAGGGGTTTGCACATTATACATGCAATCCAGGGGTGAAACTTGTCCAACTTAAAGGGATCATGAATTAACTACTACTTCCTCATGAGCTAAAACATAGGCACAAAAAGGGAAATGCTTTTGATTAATTTCGAGATGGTACATGAAAGTCTTCGTTAAGAATGGCAGGTAAATACCATGTATAGGAAGGTGTAGTGGACTCATATGGCATAACAGGTTTAAAGGTTTTGGATGCACAAGCAGTCATTCCGCTTAGTACGGGTGGAGGTTTAGCAAAAGACTGGGAAGCGACCAACTAGAGAGCAATAACGGTCATAATCATGCAGAGCGACAAAGCAACATTGAATCGGGCATGAAAGTGATATAACTATTCTAAAACTCAAAGATCATCAAGGCAAAGTAGACTTTTTAGTCTTAAACATGTGTAAGCATGTGCCAAGTCAATCCAAAAATCCTCAAAAGGGAAATACCACCTTAGTATGCCAGACTATGAACAGCGCGATGCATGTAGATCATTTCAATAACACATTATGTACTCTAGTTATACGAGACTAGCCACAAGGAAAGCATGAACCACTGGAATAGCATTGTAAACATAGCACTATGTCGCTACAAGCTGGTCTCTAGATCGTAAGTACAGGCATATGTACAAAAGTAGAAACAGAAAGAGTTCATACCGGTCTTCCTTGTTGCTTCCTTTCAGTCGATCTTCGTCATTACTGCTTGTCACTTGCACGATCGAACGTAGGAAATATAATCAAATGCCATCACGGACTCGAGCTGATCTCTAAAAACAAAGCAAACTAAAGAGAGAAAGGAAATCTTTTTGGGTTTTTCAAAAGTTGAATAAAAAAGCAAAAGAAAGAGAAAATCTTTTTGTTGTTTTTGCAAATAGAGGAATAAAGAAGAACGAGTAAAAACTTCGAAAAGATCAAAGTGAATAAAACGGATAATACAATGAAAAAGTGAGAAGGGCACGTACTCCCCCAAGCTTAGGCTTTTGGCCTAAGTTGGTAGCAGCTACTGCCCCCAGGAGCCTCCTGCTCCAGGGGTATGGTGGTGAGACCAAGGGTCGTAGAAGGATGATGGCGCGTACACCGAACTCCTCGGAGTCTCCCAAGAGGAAGGTTCCGAGTGCCAAACAGAGGAAGACCCTTCACCAAACTCGGTGGCGGTCTCATCCTGAAAATGTGGTATCTCACCGTGCCACTCCTCGTCAGGCACAACCCCCTCCATGGGGTTATGGAACTGATGCTGGACCATGAACTCATCGAACTGGACAACATAAAAGGACCATCCGTTCCTGTGAGAAGAATCAAACAAAAGAGGTGCAGGTAGACGGATCTCGCGTTCCGCGGTAGTTCCGAAACGTAAGATATAAACACGGTTATCAAGCTCAGAACCCATGGTAACAAACTTATGCCTTTTCATAGCAGCAAGATCAAAGCTTAAATAAGTAAAAGGAGTATCATCAGGGTGTGGGGTGCCTCCAAGATGCTCTAAGATGAGCGTGGCATAAATGCCACCATATAAGTCCCCCTTGTTACCGTTCATAGCAAGGTGTCGAGCAATTAAGGTACCAATGTTATAATCAGACCTCCCTGAGAGGGCTGCGCCAGGATAGCAATATCCGGAGCAAAAATGTTGCTCGTGTTGTCACGAGCTAACACCCCTCTAGCAATATAATATGCAAAATACCTGAGGTGAGGAAACAAGATACTGGAGATCTTCGACCGATGAATATCCCTCGTACCCATGCTGCAGAGAGAGTTGATGACGGTTTTCAGCTTGGAGGGCTGAGTGGCCATCCTTGCCATCCTCCCAGCGTTCGGCACACCTATTACTTCACAAAAATTTTCCAAAGTCATGGTGATAAGATTATTATAAATTTTAAACTCAATAGCACCTGATTCAGGTTATATCTAAAACTGTAAATGAAAATGGAGGTGAGTTTTTGATACTGAGTAACACGGCTGGTGACGAGCCGTGTCAAACCTGCATTAGCACAAAGATTATAAAACTCATCCTTGATTCCCGCAGCTTCCATGAATTCGTCACATGGATATGTCATCGCACGTGCTGGACTTGTGTCTTCCAATAACTCCAGGGGCACATGATCTTCATTATAGCTCACCCTGGCAGTCGATGGTGAAGCTGCGGCTCTAGTGACTCGATCGGAGTGTGCGGGCCTCCTCTTCTCAAGCCATCCTTTTGCCCTTCCTAATAAACTCATTTCTGAAAAAAAAATACAATTCACAAAAACGAGGATTAAAACAAAGTGAGCTAAGGCAAACTACTCAACTCACTTGCCCAAGGCATAAACTTGCATCAAAACTTGGAAAATAACTTTCTACACATGCATGCAAGCTCATCTCTACAGCACCAAGAACTACTAAATACTCACAAATGAGGCCACCAATCAAAAATCTAATTGGAGGGGTGGAGGAGTCACATACCAGGGAGTATTTGCTCAAAATTTCAGCTCAAATGATGGGCTGTAGAGAGAGATCGAAGAATCGCCCCCAAGAACAGCAAGAACAAGAAGAACACGACCAGAACTCGGGTTTCTGGAAAAAGAGAGAGAGAGGAGAAGAAGAAGTACCTGGAGGGGGGTCCCGTGGGCCCCAGGCGACCTGTGGGCGCGGCCAGGGGCTGGGCCGCGCCAGCTGTCCGCCTGGGCCACTGGTGGCCCCCCTGGCTGGCCCTAGGACTTTCCGGGTCTCTCCCGTTGTGGAAATTTTTAATATAATTTTTCTGGAATTTTTCTGAAAACTTCACTGTTGAAAAATTTTCGAAGTTCAAAAAGCTGCGAAACTCTCTGAAAACTTGAAGTAGTTAGTAGTATTGTGAAGCTTCAAAAACATAGATACTTGGTACAGCAAGCAGGACAATACTAAAAATAAATGAAAACATAGAAAGCTCAACTTTTTTATCCATATAAAACACGTTTACTAGTAAGGTTGATCAAGTCTTACCAACAAACAAGCGATATATAGAGCAAAAAGTATCACCTCCTACAAAGTAATCACTGAACTTTTACCTTGATAGACATTGTCCCTACCATGATAGTTTTGTATTTGTGAGGCACATGTAGTGGACAGTCCCATTCTCCAATTTTCACGGTCTCGATATTCTCTATAGAGTTGAGGGCATGCCTCCTGTCGGGCTTCTTCGGAAAATATACCGTGTGTTCTTTATCATTCACATGAAAGGTAACCTTCCCTTTGTTGCAATGAATAATAGCACCTGTGGTGTTAAGGAAAGGTCTACCAAGAATAATGGACATGCTCCCATCCTCGGGCATGTCAAGCACAACAAAATCAGTAAGAATTAAACAATTAGCAACTTCAACTGGAACATCCTCACAAATACCTATCGGAACAGCGGTTGACTTGTCAGCCATCTGAAGGGAGATATCTGTAGGAATTAGTTTCTCTAAACAAAGCCTCTCGTAAAGAGAGAGAGGCATAACACTCACTCCCGCTCCAAGATCACATAAAGCAGTTTTGACATAATTATTCTTTATGGAGCAAGGAATGGTGGGTATACCTGGATCACCGAGCTTCTCAGGAATCTTTCCACTGAAAGAATAATTAGCAAGCATAGTAGATATTGCGTCATTAGGAACTTTTCTTTTGTTAGTGACAATATCTTTCATATATTTTGAATAGGGAAGTAACTTAATAGCATCAGTCAAGGGAATTTGAAGAAAAAGAGGTTTAATCCATTCACAAAACTTATTGTAATGCTCTTCTTCTTTAGATTTGATGGACTTACCTAGAAAGGGCATGGGTTTCTGTACCCATGGTTCTTTCTCCTTCCCATGTTTTCTTGCGATGAAGTCTTCTTTAGTGTACCTCTTACGTTTTTCAGGTGCTTCTTCTTCTCGAACTTCAGGCGGATCATTCTTCTCATTATCATTACCTTCAGATTCAGCACCATCTTCAGTCTCAGCATCGGAGATAGATACACTGTTGGGATCAATAGCTGGCTCTTCATCTGCAATAGGATCATTAGAATTCTCAGTCTCTTTATGTTTCTTTTTCTTGTTTGGAGAGACAACAATTTCTTCTTCCTGCATTTGAGAATCTTGCTCGATTCTCTTTGCATGTCCCTCTGGATAAAGAGGATCTTGAGTGCTAGTTCCTCCTCGGGTCTTAATCCCGAAAGCCTGCAAATTATCTTGTTTGGCATTGTTAGCAAGCAAATCTCTTTGCACATTAGAAATTTGATCAAGCTGAGTTTGAACCATATGAAAATGCTTCACAAGACATTGAACATCATTAACTGTTCTATCTAAAACACCAAGCAACTTTTTGATAGCAAGGGAATTATCATGCAACTGACTTTCTATCCTCTCATTAAAATGATTCTGTTTCATAATAAAATTATCAAACTCATCTAAACATTGATCAGGAGGTTTACCATAAGGGATGTCACTTGCGTTGAAATCTAAAAGAGAGTGTACCTCTACCATAGGAGGGTGAGTGGTAGGCTCACACAGCTTCTCAATAGGGGGTAGATTCTTCACATCTTCAGCTTTAATACCTTTCTCTTTAATAGACTTCTTTGCTTCTTGCATATCCTCGGGGCTTAGAACAAACATGCCCCTCTTCTTTGTTGGTGGAGGTGGTTCAGGGACGGACCAATCTTCATGGTTCTTGGCAATCCTGCCCATTAAATCTTCCGCGTCGTCCGGTGTTCTTTTCCTGAAAACACAACCAGCACAACTGTCCAAATAGGACCTAGATTCATCAGTTAAACCAGCATAGAATATATTAATTAATTCATTCTTAGGAACTCCATGTCCTGGTCTAGCCTGAATCAAACTGCAGTACCTCCCCCAAGCTTTAGGGAGGGACTCATCCTGCAACTGTTTAAAATTATAAATTCTTTGTAAAGCAGCATGTTGCATATGAGCAGGAAAGTACTTATCAACAAAAGAGTGAGCTAAGTCCTGAGGACTCTTAATAGAACCGCATGGGAGTGAATCATACCATGCTTTAGCACCTTCCTTCAACGAGAAAGGAAGAAGCTTGGTCACATAAAAGTAGCGTATCTTCTCATCTGTGGTAAACAGGCTACCTAGCTCACCAAGTTTAGTTAGGTGTGCAATAGCATCATCATTTTCTCTGCCATAAAAGGGTCAGCTTCAACCATAGGTATAAGTGAAAGATCAACAGAGAAATTAAAATCAGGATCATCAATGCATATAGGAGATGTAGCAAACTCAGGATTAGGAACGGTTTTGTTTTTCAAAGAGTGTTTTTCAAATATTTTCTTAATAGTTTCAGGGTCAGAGCCGGCAAACTCTGTCAGTTCCCTGCATAAGTCTTCATCAAGTATATAGTAATAATCATCAAGGAGCCTCTCCTGGAGTTTACTCAATTCAGGAAAATCATAAGTTTCACCAATAGGGTAGCGAGTAACAGGAAGTTCAATTCCATATTTTTCAGCAGCAGCAGTAATTTGTTTCTCAAGAGCATAACCAAGTGAACTAATATCATCATCAAAAGTAGTAGAAGCATCATCAAGTGTATCAGACATAGTAACAGATTCAGTAGGAGCATCATGTGGTGGTGGTGAGGCGAACTTACTCATGACAGAAGGTGAATCAAGTGTAGCACTAGTGCTCAGAGAAGTACCTCTTCTTGTAGTGGATCGTAAGATCGGAACCTTGGGGTCACCTTTCTTACCCATAGTGAATAAAGTGCAGCAGGTAGGATACCTCAAGTAGACTTGTAAATATTGCTATGCTCCCCGGCAACGGCGCCACAAAACGGTACTTGATAACCCTCAACCGTAAGGGATCGAGATAGTCTTCGCGGGTAAGAATAACCCAATTTATTGATTCGACACACGGGGAGCCAAAGGGTATTTATAAGCTTTAACAGTTGAGTTGTCAATTCAACCGCACCTGAAATATACTAACTTGCAACAAAAGATAAGTGGTAACAGTGATATGATAGTGATGATAGTAATAGTAAAAGTAAACAGCAAAAGTAAATAGCAGTAGTAAATGGCAAAAGTAGCAACTAGTGACAAGCAAGGTTTAAAATACTGTAGGCTAGGTAGATGGATGGTTGGGCGTTGCATGGATGAGATAGTTTCTAACTCGGGGCACGGCACACGGAAAAGTAATGATCATCTAGGAAAATATCAAACATTAGGCATGTATCCCGTAGGTAGTTGTACGTGCTTGCAATAAGAACTTGCACAACATCTTTTGTCCTATCATCCCGCTACGAACGGGGCCAAAAGGAACTAATGGATATTAAGGTGCTCCTGTCAAAGAGCACCGGAACAAAGCAATGAACTCAATGGATACATGTAATCCTCAAACTACGGACCATCCCCTTTGGTGTCCCAAGCTGTCACTTTTGGGATCGCCGGTTCCGAACCGTAACAGGTGCATACAACTCATAGATAGGATCAAGAACACAAATATATTCATGCAAACACATATGGTTCGGATCTGAAATCATGGCACTCGGGCCCTAAGTGTCAAGCATTAAGAATAACAAGTTGTAGCAAAGATGATAAACACCATACTAGATGATAGGCAACATGCCCCCAACAATCTGACGAACTATTACATGATCTAACTCATCCAATCCCTGCCATCCCCTTCGCCTACAGCAAGGGAATTACTCACACATGAAGGGGGAAGTCATGGAGGGATGATGAAGTGGTGATGATGATGACGATGGCGACGATCTCCCCTCTCCGGAGGCCAAATCAACCTCCAGATTAGCCCTCCCGAAGAAGAACAGAGGGTGGCGGCGGCTTCGCGACGAAAAACAGCGAAAGGACTTCCGATCTGGGATTTCTGCGTCGTTGGAAAAAATATGGGCTAAAGTAGGGCACCAGGGGCTGTGGGGCCCACCCAGGCGCCCCCCCCGGCGCGGCCCAGGGGGGGCGCGCCCACAGGGCGCCTGGGCACCCCCTGGCCCCCCTCTGGTCCCACTTCTGGCATTTGGTTTCCTCGGGTGCGTGGATTTTTCTTGATTTTTCGTGGATTTTTCTGAGATGCTTAAAAATCCGTTTTCCTGCACACAAATAAACCATACAGGCAGCTCTGCTGAAAACAGCGTCAGTCCGGGTTAGTTTAGTCCAAATCATGCAAGAATGAGGTCAAAACAATATCAAAAGTGTTTGGAAAAGTAGATACGTTTGAGACGTATCAATGTGTGGAGTAATATTAGTAGATGCAGAATCGTTTTGGTCTTCTTGTCACGGACGTGATGCCTATATACAATGACCATGCCTAGATATTCTCATAACTATGCGCTTTTCTAGCAATTGCTCGAACGTAATTTGTTCACCCACCGTAGAAATTTGCTATCATGAGAGAAGCCACTAGTGAAAGATTTGGCCCCCGGGTCTATCTTCCATCATATTAGTTTCCGTCAACTTGCCAATTTATGTCGCCGTTGTTTTATTTTGCAATCTTTACTTTCAATCTATAACAAAAATACCAAAAATATTATCTTATCATCTCTATTAGATCTCACTTTTGCAAGTGGACATGAAGGGATTGACAACCCCTTTGTCGCGTTGGTTGCAAGGTTCTTATTTTTTGTGTAGGTACGAGGGACTCGTGCGTTGTCTCCTACTGGATTGATACCTTGGTTCTCAAAAACTGAGGGATTACGCTACTATGCTGCATCACCCTTTCCTCTTCGAGGGAATACAACACAAAGTTCAAGAGGTAGCAAGAAGAATTTATGGCGCCATTGCCGGGGAGATTTCTACTTCTCGAGCTTGCGTTGTATTCCATCGAAGAGGAAAGGGAGATGCAGCGCAGTAGCGTAAGTATTTCCCTCAGTTTTTGAGAACAAAGGTATCAATCCAGTAGCAGACCATGCGCGAGTCCCTCGCACCTGCATAAACAAATAAGAACTTCGCAGCCAACGCGATAAGGGGTTGTCAATCCTTTACGGTCACTTACGAAAGTGAGATCTGATAGAGATGATAGTTTATATTTGTGGTATTTTTGTTTATAAGAACAGAAAGTAAATGCGGAAAAAGTCAAGTAGATGTAGATTGATATGTTGAGAATAGACCCGGGGGCCATAGTGTTCTCTAGTGGCTTCTCTCATGATTACGATATTCTACGGCGGGTAAACAAATTACTGTCGAGCAATTGATAGAAAAGTGAATAATTATGAGACTATCTAGGCATGATCATTGTATATAGGCATCACGTCCGAGACAAGCAGACCGACTCCTGCCTGCATCTACTACTATTACTCCACACGTCGACCGCTATCCAGCATGCATCTAGTGTATTGAGTTCATAAGAACACAGTAACGCCTTAAGCAAGATGACATGATGTAGAGGGATAAACTCAAGCAATATGATATAAACCCCATCTTTTTTTCCTCGATGGCAACAATACAATATGTGCCTTGATGCCCCTACTGTCACTGGGAATGGACACCGGAAGATTGAACCCAAAGCCAAGCACTTCTCCCATTGCAAGAACTATAGATCTAGTAGGCCAAACCAAACCAATAATTCGAAGAGACTTGCAAGGATATTATGAGCATACATAAAGAGTTCAGAGAAGAACCAAATATTTCTCATAGATAATCTTGATCATAATCTCACAATTCATCGAATCTCGACAAAAACACCGCAAAAAGAGATTACATCGAATAGATCTCCTCGAAGACCGAGGAGAACTTTGTATTGAGATCCAGAGAGAGAGAAGAAGCCATCTAGATACTAGCTATGGACCCGAAGGTCTGTGGACAACTATTCACAACTCATGGTGAGGGCGATGATGATGATGTAGAAGTACTCCGTGATGGATCCCCCCTCTAGCGGAGCTCCAGAACAGGCTCCAAGATGGGATCTCACGAGAACATAAGGTTACGGTGGTGGAATTAGGGTTTTCTCTCTGTTGCTGATGGTTTCGGGGTACGTAGACTTATATAGGAGGAAGGAGGTCACCAGGGGACGCTCGAGGGGCCCACGAGGCAGGGGCGCACCGTGGGAAGGGGGGCGCGCCCCCCACCCTTGTGGGCACCTCGCGGCTCCCCTGACGTGTTTCTCAAGTCTCTTGTGCATGATTTTCTTCAAAAATATCTCTCCCGAAGGTTTCATTCCGTTTGGACTCTGTTTGATATTCCTTTTCTGCAAAACCCTGAAACGGGCAAAAAACTGCAATCTAGACTGTGCCTTTGGGTTAGTAGGTTAGTCCCAAAATGATATAAAAGTGTATGACAGAGCCCAGTAAACATCCAAGACATCATAAATAATAGCATGGAACAATCAAAAATTATAGATACATTTGAGATGTATCAAGCATCCCCAAGCTTAATTCATGCTTGTCCTCGAGTAGGTAAATGATAAAAACAGAATTTTTGATGTGGAATGCTAACCAACATAGTTTTTCAATGTAATTCTCTTAATTGTGGCATGAATGTTCAGATCTGAAAGATTCAAGATAAAAGTCTATATGGACATAAGAAATAATAATACTTCAAGCATACTAACACAACAATCATGTCTTCTCAAAATACTATGGCTAAAGAAAGTTATCCCTACAAAATCATATAGTCTGGCTATGCTCCCTCTTCATCACACAAAATATTCATGTCATGCACAACCCCGATTTCAGCCAAGCACTTGTTTTCATACTCTATTTTTTCAAACCTTTCAACTTTCACGCAATACACGAGCGTGAGCCATGGACATAGCACTATGGGTGGAATAGATAGGTGGTTGTGGAGAAGATAAAAGGAGGGAGATAGTCTCACATCAACTAGGCGTATCAACGGGCTATGGAGATGCCCATCATTAGATATCATTGTGAGTGAGTAGGGATTGCCATGCAACGGATGCACTAGAGCTAAATATGTATGAAAGCTCAACAAAAGAAACTAATGGGTGTGCATCCAACTTGCTTGCTCACGAAGACCTAGGGCATTTGAGGAAGCCCATCGCTGGAATATACAAGCCAAGTTCTATAATGAAAATTCCCACTAGTATATGAAAGTGACTAAACATGAGACTCTCTATCATGAAGAACATGGTGCTACTTTGAAGCACAAGTGTGGAAAAAGATAGTAGCAATTGTCCCTTCTCTCTTTTCTCTCATTTTTTTGGAGGGGCTTTCTCCTCTCTTTTTTTTATTACCCCTCTCTATTTTTTTGGGCCATCTCTATTTTTTATTGGCCTTTCCCCACATGGGACAATGCTCTAATAATGATGATCATCACACTTTTATTGATTTACAGCTCGATATTACAACTCGATACTACAACAAGTATGACTCTACATGAATGCCTCCGGCAGTGTACCGGGATGTGCAATGAATCAAGAGTGACATGTATGAAAAATTATGCATGGTGGCCTTGCCACAAATATGATGTCAACTACATGATCATGCATGGCAATATGACAATATGATGCGTGTCATGTGAACGGAACGGTGGAAATTTGCATGGCAATATATCTCGGAATGGCTATGGAAATGCCATGATAGGTAGGTATGGTGGCTGCTTTGAGGAATAATATGGTGGATGTTTTGAGGAAGGATATATAGTGGGTTTATGGTACCGGCGAAAGTTGCGCGGTACAAGAGAGGCTAGCAATGGTGGAAGGGTGAGAGTGCGTATAATCCATGTACTCAACATTAGTCATAAAGAACTCATATACTTATTGCAAAAATCTACGAGTCATCAAAACAAAGCAATCAACGCATGCTCCTAGGGGGAGGTTGGTAGGAGTTAACCATCGCGCGCCCCTGACCTCCACACAAAGGTTGACACTTTACAAATACCTCATGCTCTAACTTCGTCACATAGCGGTTCACCATACGTGCATGCTACGGGAATCACTAACCTTAACACAAGTATTTCTCAATTTCATAATAACTCCACTAGCATAACTCTAATATCACTATCCTCATATCTCAAAACAATTATCAAGCATCCAACATCTCATCATATTCAATGCACTTAGTGTGAAAGTTTTTAGTACATTGATATTGGATATCTATCATGTGAAGACTAGTTTTATAGCCTAAACACATTACCATGCTATTTTAATAGACTCTCAAAAGGATATAAGCGAAGCATGAGAGTTCAAAAATTCCTTCAAAATATTATCACCACCGTGCTCTAAAAGATATAAGTGAAGCACTAGAGCAAAACTATTCAACTCAAAAGATATAAGTGAAGCACATAGAGTGTTCTAACAATTCCTAGGCCATATTTAACTCTCTCAAATAGGTGTGTCCAGCAAGGATGATTGTGGAAAACTAACAAGCAAAGACTCAAATTATACAAGATGCTCCAGGCAAAACACATTTCATGTGGTGAATAAAAATATAGCTCCAAGTATAGTTAGCGATGGATGAAGACGAAAGAGGGGATGCCTTCCCGGGGCATCCCCAAGCTTAGGCTTTTGATTGTCCTTGAATTTTACTTGGGGGCCATGGGCATCCCCAGTCTTAGGCCTTTGCTACTCTTTGTTCCATAGTCCATCAAAGGAATACTCAAAACTTGAAAACTTCACAACACAAAACTTAGACAAAAATTCTCGTGAGCTCCGTTAGTATAAGAAAGCAAACTATTACTCAAAGGTACTGCAATGAATTCATTCTTTATTTATATTGCAATGAATTCCAACTTCTCTATGGTTCATACCTCCAAATATTACTCATAGATGCATTGAAATAAGCAAACAACACCTGAAAAATAGAATCTGTCAAAAACGGAACAGTTTGTAGTAATCTGCAGGTTTCGCATACTTCTGTAACTCCACAAAATTCAAACTAAATTGCTAAACGTGAGGAATTTGTCTATTAATCATCTGCAAAAAGAATAAACTAAATAGCAAGATCCAGTAAGATCTAATGACTGTTCTAGCGAGCGCTAACGATTCTGTTTTTCACAGCAAGATCACGTAAACTTCACACAAGTCTTCCCAAAGGTTCTACTTGGCCCAAACACTAAACAAAACATGAAACCACATCTAAACATAAGATAGATGCAATATTTATTCCCTAACAGCAACAAAAACAAAAAATATAAAATTGGGTTGCCTCCCAACAAGCTATATCGTTTTACGCCCCTAGCTAGGCACGATACTAGATAGATCTAGGTATTGCCATCTTTGATCTTCACCCTTTTAATGGTGTCAAGCTCGAATCCAGGAGGTTCTTTACATTTCCCTTCATATTCATAAATCTTTAGATATAAAGCATCCAACCGCTTATTGCAAAGGGTAATCAACATATTCATACGGTGGATATTTCCACTAACATTCTTAAGCGGTTCAAGAGACTTTTGTAATATCTTTGTTACTTCACATATTTTCTCAAAAACTTGAGTCTCTTCCTGGGTAGAAGGTTGCCCGAATAAATCTATCAGGACATTATAAGAATTAAGGGTATTATTCCCCAAGAAATTCCTCCAGTAACGGTATCAAGAACAAGCCTATTCCAAGGGGTTATGCCAATATAAAAATTGCGAAGAAGCACGGAAGTGGAAAGCTTCCTATTGGATCTATTTCGAGCATTGCAAATTCTATACCATACATCTTTTAAGTTTTCTTCCTCCCTTTGTTTAAAGTTGAGGACCTCACTCTTGGGAGTGTTGATAATAATAGGTGTGCTAGACATGATGACAAGCAAGCAAGCAGCACACAAGCAAACAAGAAGCAAGCGAGCGATAAACACACGACAGAAGAAGGGCAAATAAAACGGCAAGGGTGAAGTGGGGGAGAGGAAAACGAGAGGCAAAAAATGTAATGCGAATGATAAGGGTTTGTGATAGGTACTTGGTATATGACTTTTGCAAAAGCCTCCCCGGCAACGGCGCCAGAAATTCTTCTTGCTACTTCTCGAGCTTGTGTTGTATTCCCTCGAAGAGGAAAGGGAGATGAAGCACAGTAGCGTAAGTATTTCCCTCAGATATTGAGAACTAAGGTATCAATCCGCTAGGAGACCACGCACGAGTCCCTCGCACCTGCACAAACAAATAAGAACTTCACAGCCAAAGCGATAAGGGGTTGTCAATCCCTTTACGATCACTTACGAAAGTGAGATCTGATAGAGATGATAGTTTATATTTTTGGTATTTTTGTTTATAAGAACAGAAAGTAAAAGCGGAAAAAGTAAAGTAGATGTAGATTGATATGTTGAGAATAGACCCGGGGCCATTGTGTTCTCTAGTGGCTTCTCTCATGATAGTGATATTCTACGCCGAGTAAACAAATTACTGTCGAGCAATTGATAGAAAAGTGAATAATTATGAGACTATCTAGGCATGATCATTGTATATAGGCATCACGTCCGAGACAAGTAGACAGACTCCTGCCTGCATCTACTACTATTACTCCACACATCAACCGCTATCCTGCATGCATCTAGTGTATTGAGTTCATAAGAACAGAGTAACGCCTTAAACAAGATGACATGATGTAGAGGGATAAACTCAAGCAATATGATATAAACCCCATCTTTTTATCTTCGATGGCAACAATACAATACGTGCCTTGCTGCCCCTACTGTCACTGGGATAGGACACCGCAATATTGAACACAAAGCCAAGCACTTCTCCCATTGCAAGAACTATAGATCTAGTAGGCCAAACCAAACCAATAATTCGAAGAGACTTGCAAGGATATTATGAGCACACATAAAGAGTTCAGAGAAGAATGAAATATTTCTCATAGATAATCTTGATCATAAACTCACAATTCATCGGATAGATCTCCTCGAAGACCGAGGAGAACTTTGTATTGAGATTCAGAGAGAGAAGAAGACATCTAGATACTAGCTATGGACCCGAAGGTCTGTGGTAAACTACTCACAACTCATGGTGAGGGCGATGATGATGATGTAGAAGTACTCCGTGTTGGATCCCCCCCCCTCCGGTGGAGCTGCGGAACAGGCTCCAAGATGGGATCTCACGGGAACAGAAGGTTACGGCGGTGGAATTGGTGTTTTCTCTCTGTTGCTAATGGTTTCGGGGTACGTGGACTTATATAGGAGGAAGGAGGACACCGGGGGACGCTCAAGGGGCCCACGAGGTAGGGGGCACGCCCTATCAAGGGGGCGCGCCCCCCACCCTCGTGGGCACCTCCTGGCTCCCCTGACGTGGTTCTCAAGTCTCCCGTGCGTGATTTTCTCCAAAAGTATCTCTCCCGAAGGTTTCATTCTGTTTGGACTCCGTTTGACATTCCTTTTCTGCGAAACCCTGAAACAGGCAAAAAACAGCAATCTGGACTGGGCCTTTGGGTTAGTAGGTTAGTCCCAAAAATGATATAAAAGTGTATGACGAAGCCCATTAAACATCCAAGACATCATAAATAATAGCATGGAAAAATCAAAAATTATAGATACGTTGGAGACGTATCAGAGATCTACGCACAAGTCATATACCAAAGTACCCATCACAAACACTTATCTCTCGCATTGCATTATTTGCCATTTGCCTCTCGTTTTCCTCTCCCCCACTTCACCTTTGTTGTTTTATTCGCCCTTTTTCTGTTCGCCTCTTTTCGCTTGCTTCTTGTTTTATTGTGTGTTAGATTGCTTGTTCGTCACTATGGCTCAAGACAATACCAAATTGTGTGACTTTTCCAATACCAACAATAATTATTTTATTAGCACTCCGATTGCTCCTATTACCGATGTTGAATCTTGTGAAATCAATGCTGCTCTGTTAAACCTTGTTATGAAACATCAATTTTCTGGCCTTTCCAGTGAAGATGCCGCTACCCATCTAAACAGCTTTGTTGATTTGTGCGATATGCAAAAGAAGAGAGATACGGACATTGATATTGTTAAATTGAAGCTATTTCCGTTTTCTCTTAGAGATGCTAAAACTTGGTTCTCTTCTTTGCCTAGAAATAGTATTGATTCATGGAATAAGTGCAAAGATGCCTTTATCTCTAAGTATTTTCCTCCTGCTAAGATTATCTCTCTTAGGAACGATATTATGAATTTTAAGCAACTTGATCATGAGCATGTTGCACAAGCTTGGGAGAGGATGAAATTAATGATACATAATTGCCCTACACATGGTTTGAACTTATGGATGATTATACAAAACTTTTATGCTGGATTGAATTTTGCTTCTAGAAATCTTTTAGATTCGGTCGCGGGGGGCACTTTCATATGCAAAGAAAGAACCACTAGGATGCGTGCTAAAAGAGATTGCTTTGTGAAAGCGTGTTCTTCTAGTTTTCATGATAATAATGATGAAGATCTGAAAGTTATTGATGTGTCCCCTATTAAATCTTTGTTTCTCAATATGAATCTTGATTAAGATGGGACTGGAGATGAATCAACTTTAGTTAAAAGGCATTCCAATGATTCTGAGTTTTTAGATCTTGATGCTAAAATTGTTAAAAGTGGGATTGAAGATGTCAAAACTTTACATAGTAATGAACCCACTATTTTGGATTTCAAGGAATTTAATTGTGATAATTGCTCTTTGATAGATTGTATTTCCTTGTTGCAATCTGTGCTAAATTCTCCGCATGCTTATAGTCAAAATAAAGCCTTTACCAAACACATAGTTGATGCTTTAATGCAATCTTATGAAGAAAAATGTGAATTAGAAGTTTCTATCCCTAGAAAACTTTATGATGAGTGGGAACCTACTATTAAAATTAAGATTAAAGATCATGAATGCTATGCTTTTTGTGATTTGGGTGCAAGTGTTTCCACAATTCCAAAAACTTTGTGTGATATGTTAGGTTTCCATGAACTTGATGATTGTTCTTTAAATTTGCATCTCGCGGATTCTACCATTAAGAAACCTATGGGAAGGATTAATTATGTTCTTATTTTTTTCAAATAGGAATTATATTCCCGTAGATTTCATTGTTCTTAATATAGATTGCAATCCTACATGTCCTATTATTCTTGGTAGACCTTTCCTTAGAACGATTGGTGCAATTATTGATATGAAGGAACGAAATATTAGATTCTAATTCCCGTTAAGTAAAGGCATGGAACACTTTCCTAGAATGAAAATCAAATTACCTTATGAATCTATTATGAGAGCCACTTATGGATGGCCTACCAAAGATGACAATACCTAGATCTATTCTTGTATCATGCCTAGCTAGGGGCGTTAAACGATAGCGCTTGTTGGGAGGCAACCCAATTTTATTTTATTTTATTTTGGTTCTGTTTAGTAATGAATAATGCATCTAGCTTCTGTTTAGATGTGGTTTTGTGTTTTAATTAGTGTTTGGGCCAAGTAGAACCTTTGGGAAGACTTGGGTGAAGTCTTTGCGATCATGCTGTAAAAAACAGAAACTTCAGCGCTCACGAGATTAGCTACCATTTTTTACTGGAGAGTGCTTTTAAATTGATTCTTTTTGCATATTATTAATAGTAAAATTCCTCACGCCCACCCATTTATTTCAGAATTTTTAGAGTTACATAAGTATTTGAAAGTTACAGATTCCTACAGACTGTTCTGTTTTTGACATATTCTGTTTTTCGTGTGTTGTTTGCTTATTTTGATGAATCTATGAGTAGTATCGGGGGGTATGAATCATATACAAGTTGGAATACAGTAGGTTTAACACCAATATAAATAAAGAATGAGTTCATTATAGTACCTTTGAGTGGTGGTTTGTTTTCTTATACTAACGGAGCTCACAAGATTTTCTGTTAAGTTTTGTGTTGTGAAGTTTTCAAGTTTTGGGTAAGGATTTGATGGACTATGGAACAAAGAGTGGCAAGAGCCTAAGATTGGGGATGCCCAAGGCAACCCAAGGTAAAATTCAAGGACAACCAAAAGCCTAAGCTTGGAGATGCCCCGGGAAGGCATCCCCTCTTTCGTCTTCGTCTATTGGTAACTTTACTTGAGACTATATTTTTTATTCACCACATGATATGTGTTTTGCTTGGAGCGTCATGTATGATTTGAGTATTTGCTTTTTATTTTACCACAAGAATCCTTGCTGTACACACCTTTTGAGAGAGAGAGAGACATGAATCGGGATTTATTAGAATACTCTATGTGCTTCACTTATATCTTTTGAGCTAGATAGTTTTGCTCTAGTGCCTCACTTATATCTTTTTAGAGCACGGTGGTGGTTTTATTTTGTAGAAAGTATTTATCTCTCATGCTTCACTTATATTATTGAGAGTCTCCTTTAGAACAGCACGGTAATTTGCTTTGGTTATAAAATTAGTCCTAATATGATAGGCATCCAAGATGGGTATAGTAAAAACTTTCATAAAAGTGCATTGAATATTATGAGAAGTTTGATACTTGATGATTTTTTTGAGATATGAGGATGGTGATATTAGAGTCATGCTAGTGGAGTAATTGTGAATTTTAAAAACACTTGTGTTAATGTTTGTGATTCCCGTAGCATGCATGTATGGTAAACCATTATGTGATGAAGTTGGAGCATGATTTATTTATTGATTGTCATCCTTTGTGTGGAGGTCAGGATCGCGCGATGGTTAACTCCTACCAACCCTTCCCCTAGGAGCATGCGTTGAATACTTTGTTTTGATAACTCGTAGATTTTTGCAATAAGTACATGAGTTCTTTATGACTAATGTTGAGTCCATGGATTATACGCACTCTCACCCTTCCACCATTGCTAGCCTCTCTTGTATTGCGCAACTTCGCTGGTACCATACACCCACCATATACCTTCCTCAAAACAGCCACCATACCTACCTATCATGGCATTTCCATAGCCATTCCGAGATATATTGCCATGCAACTTTCCACCGTTCCATTTATTATGACATGCTTCATCATTGTCATATTGCCATGCATGATCATGTAGTTGACATCGTATTTGTGGAAAAGCCACTGTTCATAATTTTTCATACATGTCACTCTTGATTCATTGCACATCCCGGTACACCGCCAGAGGCATTCACATAGAGTCATATTTGTTCTAGCTTCGAGTTGTAATCTTTGAGTTGTAAGTAAATAAAAGTGTGATGATCATCATTATTAGAGCATTGTCCCAGTGAGAAAGGATGATGGAGACTATGATTCCCCCACAAGTCGGGATGAGACTCCAGACGAAAGAAGAAGAAAAAAGAGGCCATGAAAAAAAAGGCCCAAAATAAAGAAAAAAGGGAAAAATGAGAGAAAAATAGAGAAGGGACAATGCTACTATCCTTTTTCCACACTTGTGCTTCAAAGTAGCACCTTGATCTTCATGATAGAGAGTCTCTTGTTTTTTCACTTTCATATACTAGTGGGAATTTTCATTATAGAACTTGGCTTGTATATTCCAATGATGGGCTTCCTCAAAATGCCCTAGGTCTTCGTGAGAAAGCGAGTTGGATGCACACCCACTTAGTTTATTTTGTTGAGCTTTCATACACTTATAGCTCTAGTGCATCCGTTGCATGGCAATCCCTACCCACTCACATTGATATCTATTGATGGGCATCTCCATAGCCCATTGATATGCCTAGTTGATGTGAGACTATCTTCCTCTTTCGTCTTCTCCACAACCACCACTCCATTCCACCTATAGTGCTATATCCATGGCTCACGCTCATGTATTGCGTGAAAGTTGAAAAGTTTGAAAAAATTGAAGTGTGAAACAATTGCTTGGCTAAAACCGGGGTTGTGCATGATTTAAATATTTTGTGTGATGAAGATAGAGCATAGCGAGACTATATGATTTTGTATGGATAACTTTCTTTGACAATGTTATTTTGAGAAGACATAATTGCTTTGTTCGTATGCTTGAGGTATTGTTATTCTTATGTCAATACTAAAATTTTGTCTTGAATCTTTAGGATCTGTACATTCATGCCACAATAAAGAAAATTACATTGAGAATTATGTTGGGTTGCATTCCACATCAAAAATTCTGTTTTTATCATTTACCTACTCGTGGACGAGCAGGAATTAAGCTTGGGGATGCTTGATACGTCTCCAACATATCTATAATTCTTTACTGTTCCATGCTATTATATTATCTGTTTTGGATGTTTAATGGGCTTTATTATACATTTTTATATTATTTTTGGGACTAACCTACTAACCCAAATCCCAGTATAAATTGTTGTTTTTTGCCTATTTCAGTGTTTCACAGAAAAGGAATATCAAACAGAGTCCAAACGGAATGAAACCTTCGGCAGAGTTATTTTTGGAACAATTGCAACATAGAAGACTTGGAGTACACGCCAGGGAAGGAACGAGGCGGCCACAAGGGTAGGGGGCGCGCCCAGGGGGGTAGGAGCGCCCCCCACCCTCGTGGGCCCCTCATGGCTCCCCTGACGTACCTCTTCCTCCTATATATAACTATGTACCCTGAAAACATCAAGGAGCACCACGAAACCGTAATTCCACCGCCGCAACCTTCTGTACCCGTGAGATCCCATCTTGGGGCCTGTTCCGGAGCTCCAGCTCCACCGGATGGGGCGTCGATCATGGAGGGCTTCTACATCAACACCATAGCCTCTCCGATGAGTTGTGAGTATTTTACCATAGACCTTCGGGTCCATAGTTATTAGCTAGATGGCTTCTTCTCTCTCTTTGGATCTCAATACAAAGTTGTGCTCGATCTTCTTGGAGATCTATTCGATGTAATTCTTTTTACGGTGTGATTGTCGAGATCCGATGAATTGTGGGTTTATGATCAATATTATCTATAAAAAATATTTGATTCTTCTCTGAAATCTTTTATGCATGATTTAAATATCTTTGCAAGTCTCTTCGAATTATTGGTTTGGTTTGCCCTACTAGATTTACAGTTCTTGCAATGGGAGAATTGTTTAGCTTTGGGTTCAATCTTGCGGTGTCCTTTCCCAGTGACAGCAGGGGCAGCAAGGCACGTATTGTATTGTTGCCATAGAGGATAAAAAGATGTGGTTTATATCATATTGCATGAGTTTATCGCTCTACATCATGTCATCTTGCTTAAGGCGTTACTCTGTTCTTATGAACTTAATACTCTAGATGCATGTTGGATAGTGGTCGATGTGTGGAGTAATATTAGTAGATGCAGAATCATTTCGGTCTACATGTCATGGACGTGATGCCTATATACAATGATCATGGCTAGATATTGTCATAACTATGCGCTTTTCTATCAATTGCTTGACAGTAATTTGTTCACCCATCGTAGAAATCCGCTATCATGAGAGAAGCCACTAGTGAAAACTATGGCCCACGGGTCTATCTTCCATCATATTAGTTTCTATCAACTTGCCAATTTATGTCGTTGTTGTTTTATTTTGCAACCTTTACTTACAATCTATAACAAAAATACCAAAATATTATCTTATCATCTCTATCAGATCTCACTTTTGCAAGTGGCCGTGAAGGGATTGACAACCCCTTTATCGCATTGGTTGCAAGTTTCTTATTTGTTTGTGCAGGTACGAGGGACTCGCGCGCGGTCTCCTACTGGATTGATACCTTGGTTCTCAAAAACTGAGGGAAATACTTATGCTACTGTGCTGCATCACCCGTTCCTCTTCGAGGGAATACAACGCAAATCTCAAGAGGTAGCAAACTACTCTGCTACTTATAATTTCAGCACTTGCAGGTACTACCTTACTGAAAAACACTTGTCATTTCCTTTTGCTCCTCGTTTCGACACTCTTGTCAAAAAGAGCTACAATTGGTCCCTATACTTGTGGGTCATCAACCTACGTTAAACTCCCTTTTTGTATTCTCTTATAATGACATCTTTTAACTTTCTCTTTAAACAGCTTGGCATTCTCATAGGCTTGGGTTCTCCATTCATCAAGTGAGCTTATGTCAAACAACCTTTTCTCACCGGCAAGTTTGAAGTCATAATTGAGTTCTTTAATAGCCCAATATGCCTTATGTTCTAATTCAAGAGGTAAGTAACATGCTTTTCCGTAAACCATTTTATACGGAGACATGCCCATAGGGTTTTATAAGCAGTTCTATAAGCCCATAATGCATCATCAAGTTTTTTGGACCAATTCTTCCTGGATATATTAGTAGTCTGTTGCAAAATCAATTTAATATCTCTATCGCTTAATTCTACTTGACCACTAGACTGACGATGATATGGAGATGCAATTCTATGGTTAACATCATATTTAGCAAGCATCTTATGGAAAGCACCATGAATAAAATGTGGAACACCATCGGTCATTAAATATCTAGGGACTCCAAACCTCAAAAAATAACTTCTTTAAGCATCTTAATAAAAGTGTTATGATCAGCGCTACTAGATGGAATAGCTTCTACCCACTTAGTAACATAATCAACAGCAACTAAATTATGTGTATATCCGTTAGAGGAAGGAAAAGGTCCCATATAATCAAAGCCCCAGACATCAAATGGTTCAATAACAAGTGAATAATTCATAGACATTTCGTGACGTCTACTAATATTACCAATTCTCTGACATTCATCACAAGACAAGACAAACTTACGGGCTTCTTTGAAGAGAGTAGGCCAATAAAAGTCGGATTGCAATACCTTATGTGCAGTTCTATCTCCACCATGGTGTCCTCCATAGGCATCAGAGTGACACTTGCGTAGGATCTGTTCCTGTTCATGCTCAGGTACAAAATGTCTAATAATACCATCTACTCCTTTATAAAGGTGTGGGTCATCCCAAAAGTAATGTCTTAAATCATAGAAAAACTTTTTATTTTGCTGGTATGTGAAGCTAGGCGGTATAAATTTAGCAACAATATAATTAGCATAATCAGCATACCATGGAGTAGTCCAAGAAGTATTTATGACAGCTAATTGTTCATCAGGAAAGCTATCATCAATAGGTAGTGGGTCATCAAGAATATTTCTAACCTAGACAAGTTATCTGCAACGGGGTTCTCAGCTCCCTTTCTATCAATAATATGCAAATCAAATTCTTGTAGCAAGAGAACCCAACTAATAAGTTTGGGTTTAGCATCTTTCTTTTCCATAAGATATTTAATAGCGGCATGATCGGTGTGAACGGTTACTTTAGAATCAACAATATAAGATCTGAACTTATCACATGCAAAAACAACTGCTAAAAATTCTTTTTCGGTAGTAGCATAATTTCTCTGGGCACTGTCTAGAGTTTTACTAGCATAATGAATAACATTCAATTTTTTATCAAGTCTTTGTCCTAGAACAGCACCAACGGCATAATCACTCGCATCACACATAATTTCAAAGGGTAAATTCCAATCAGGTGGTTGAACAATAGGTGCAGAAATCAAGGCTTTCTTAAGTATTTCAAATGCTTCTACACAATCATCATAAAAACAAATGGAACATCTTTTTGCAAGAGATTAGTGAGAGGCCTAGAAATTTTAGAGAAGTCTTTAATAAATCTCCTATAGAAACCAGCATGACCAAGAAACTTCTAATACCTTTGATATCTTTAGGACACGGCATCTTTTCAATAGCATCTACTTTAGCTTTATCAACTTCAATACCTCTTCCCGAGATCTTATGCCCTAAGACAATACCTTCATTAACCATAAAAAGGAAATTCTCCCAATTCAAGACAAGATTAGTTTCTTCACATCTCTGCAAAACTAGATCGAGGTTGCTTAAGAAATCATCAAAGAAGTTCCGTAAACGGAGAAATCATCCATGAAAACCTCAACAATTTTTTCACAAAAGTCAGAGAATATAGCCATCATACATCTTTGAAAGGTAGAAGGTGCATTTCATAATCTAAAAGGCATACATCTATAAGCAAAAGTACCAAAAGGGCAAGTAAAACTGGTCTTTTCTTGATCCTCTTTTGACACGGGTATTCGAGAGAAACCAGAATAACCATCTAGAAAGCAAAAAATGTGTATGTTTGGATAGTCTTTCTAGCATTTGATCAATAAAAGCTAGAGGGTAATGATCTTTCTTAGTAGCTTTATTCAATTTACGAAAATCTATTACCTTTCTATAACTTGTAACAGTTCTTTGTGGGATCAATTCATCTTTATCGTTAGGAACAATAGTAATGTCACCCTTCTTGGGGACACGATGAACAGGACTTACCCAGTAACTATCACCAATAGGATAAATAATACATTCCTCTAGAAATTTTAGTGTTTCATTTCTTACAACTTCCTTCATCCTAGGATTTAATTGGCGTTGATGGTCAACAACTGGTTTAGTATCTTGTTCCAGCTTAATTTTGTGTTGGCATAAAGTGGGACTAATGCCCTTAAGATCATCAAGAGTATATTCAGTAGCAGCATAGTGCTTCTTTAGAGTTTTCAATAGTCTCTTTTCTTCATGCTTTGAAAGGTTAGCAATAATAATAATAATAATAGCATATATCTTCTTTTCATCGAGATAAGCATATTTCAAAGTATCAGGCAAAGGTTTAAGCTCAAACACAGGATCACCCTTAGGTGCAGGAGGATCCCCCAGGATCTCAACAGGCATTTTTTTCATAATAGGTCCTTGTTTAAAAAATATTTCATCTATTTCCCTCCTCTCATTCATAAACATATCATTTTCATGTTCGAGAAAATAATGTTCTAAGGGTTCAGTAGGAGGTACGGCAATAGAAGAAAGACCAATGATTTCATCCTTACTAGGAAATTATTTATCACGGGGTTGTCTATGAAATTTAGAGAAATTAAAATCATGAGACATATCCCCTAAACCAACAGTAATAATGTCTTTCTCGCAATCTATTCTAGCATTAACAGTGTTCAAGAAGGGTCTACCAAATATAATGGGACAAAAGTCATCTTGTGGGGAACCAAGAACAAGAAAATCAGTAGGATATTTTATTTTCCCACGCAAGACTTCAATATCTTTAACAATTCCAATTGGTGATATAGTATCTCTATTAGCAAGCTTAATAGTAACATCAATTTCTTCTAACTCAGCAGGTGCAATTTCATTCATAATTTCTTCATATAAGGTAAAAGGAATTGCACTCACACTGGCACCCACAACACATAAACCATGATAACAATGATCTCCTATTTTTAACAGAAACAACATGCATGCCAACAATAGGTCTATGTTTATCTTTAGTATCGGGTTTGGGAATTCTAGCAGCTTCATCACAGAAATAAATAACATGCCCATCAACATTATCAGACAAGAGATCTTTAACCATAGCAATATTAGGTTCAACTTTGATTTGTTCAGGTGGTCTAGGTGTTCTAATATTACTTTTACTAACCACACTTGAAGCTTTAGCATGATCCTTTATTCTAACAGGAAAAGGTGGTTTCTCAATATAAGCAGTAGGAATAACAGGATCAACATTGTAAGTGATAGTCTCTTCTTCAACTTTAATTGGTTCAACTACTTTAATTTTAATGGGAGGATGGTATTTAAACCACTTATCCTTAGGGAGATCAACATGAGTAGCAAATGATTCACAGAAAGAAGCTACTATCTCATAGTCAAGTCCATATTTAGTGCTACATTCATGAAAAGCATCTGTATCCATAAAAGATTTAACACAATCAAACTTAAGGCTTATACCTGACTCATTACCTTTGTCGAGATCCTAATCTTCAGAGTTGCGTTTAATACTTTACAATAAATCCCATTTGAATTCAATAGTCTTATTCATTTAAGATCCAACACAAGAAGTACCGATCATGGATCGATTATTATGAGAAAGCCGAGCATAATAATTCTGAATAATAAGTTCTATTGAGAGCTCATGATTGGGGCATGAATATAACATTGACTTAAACCTCCCCTAAGCTTGAGCGGTACTTTACCCTTCACGAGGCCAAAATTTATATATATAATTCTGATCATAATGAACTAGATGCACAGGATAAAACTTCTGATGAAATTCCGATAACCCACAAGTATAGGGGATCGCAAAAGTTTTTTAGGGTAGAGTATTCAACCCAAATTTATTGATTCGACACAAGGGGAGCCAAAGAATATTCTCAAGTATTAGCAGTTGAGTTATCAATTAAACCACACCTGAAAGAATTAATATCTGCAGCAAAGTATTTAGTAGCAAAGTAGTATGGAAATAATGGTAACGCTGGCAAAAGTAACAGTAGCAGTTTTTGTAGCAATTGTAACAGTGGCAACGGAAAAGTAACCAAGCAAAGATCAATATGTGAAAAGCTCATAGGCATTGGATCAGTGATGGATAATTATGTCAGATGTGATTCCTCATGTAACAGTTATAACATAGGGTGACACAGAACTAGCTCCAGTTCATCAATGTAATGTAGGCATGTATTCCGAATATAGCCATACGTGCTTATGGAAAAGAACTTGACTGACATCTTTTGTCCTACCCTCCCGTCGCAGCGGGGTCCTATTGGAAACTAAGGGATATTATGGCCTCCTTTTAATAGAGTACCGGACCAAAGCATTAACACTTAATGAATACATGAACTCCTCAAACTACGGTCATCACCGAGAGTGGTCCCGATTATTGTCACTTCGGGGTTGCCGGATCATAACACATAGTAGGTGACTACTTACTTGCAATATAGGATCAAGAACTCACATATATTCATGAAAACATAATAGGTTTAGATCTGAAATCATGGCACTCGAGCCCTACTGACAAGCATTAACCATAGCAAAGTCATAGCAACATCAATCTTAGAACATAATGGATACTAGGGATCAAACCCTAACAAAATTAACTCGATTACATGGTAAATTTCATCCAACCCATCACCACCCAGCAAGCCTACGATGGGATTACTCATGCACGGCGGTGAGCATCATGAAATTGGTGATGGAGGAAGGTTGATGATGACGATGGCGACGGATTCCCCTCTCCGGAGCCCCGAATGGACTCCAGATCAGCCCTCCTGAAGAAGATTAGGGTTAGGCGGCGGCTCCGTATCATAAAACGTGATGAATCCTTTTCTCTGGATTTTTTTCTCCCCTGAGTGAATATATAGAGTTGGAGTTGAGGTTAGTGGAGCTCCAGGGGGTCCTGGAGGCAGGGGCCGCGCCCCCACCCTCGTGGACAGGGTGTGGGCCCCCTAGTGTCGATTCTTTCGCTAGTATTTTTTTATAAATTCCAAAAATATTCTCCGTGAAGTTTCAGGTCCTTCGGAGAACTTTTATTTCTCCACAAAAATAACACCATGGCAATTCTGCTGAAAACAGCGTCAGTCCGGGTTAGTTCCATTCAAATCATGCAAGTTAGAGTCCAAAATAAGGGCAAAAGTGTTTGGAGAAGTAGATACGTTGGAGACATATCAATTCCCCCAAGCTTAAACCTTTGCTTGTCCTCAAGCAATTCAGTTGACGAACTAAAAGTGATAAAGAAAAACTTTTACAAACTATGTTTGACCTTGTTGTTGCAAATATGTAAAGCCAGCACTCAAGTTTTCAGCAAAGATTATGAACTAACCATATCCACGATAACATTTACGTCTCATGTTTACTCATATCAATGGCATAATCAACTAGCGAGCAATAATAATAAATCTCGGATGACAACACTTTCTCAAGACAATCATAATATGATATAACAAGATGGTATCTCGCTAGCCCTTTCTGAGACCGCAAAACATAAATGCAGAGCACCCCTGAAGATCAAAGACTGACTAGACATTGTAATTCATGGTAAAAGAGATCCAGTCACTGTCATACTCAATGTAAATTAATAGCAATGCATGCAAATGATAGCAGTGCTCTCCAAATGGTGATTTTTAATAAGAGGATGATGATTCAACATAAAAGTAAATAGATAGGCCCTTCACGGAGGGAAGCAGAGATTTGCAGAGGTGCCAGAGCTCAAGTTTTGAAATAGAGATAAATAATATTGTGAGTGGTATACTTTCATTGTCAACATAACAACCAAGAGATCTCGATATCTTCCATGATACACACATTATAGTCGGTTCCCAAACATAATGATAAAGTTTATACTCCCCCACCACCAGCAAGCACACTCCATGGCCATCCGAATCCACAGGGTACCGTCCATACCAACAATAGTCCAAGCGGAGTTTTGTTTAATTTTTTGATTTGATTTGAGCATGGGGCTGGGCATCCCGGTTACCGGCCATTTTCTCACGAATGATGAGCGAAGTCCACTCATCGTGAGAATAACCCACCTAGCATCGAAAGATATAGACAGCCCTAGTTGATACATGAGCTATTCGAGCATACAAAACAGAATTTCATTTGAAGGTTTAGAGTTTGGCACATACAAATTTACTTGGAACGGCAGGTAAATACCGCATATAGGAAGGTATGGTGGACTCATATGGAATAACTTTGGGATTTATGGAAGTGGATGCACAAGCAGTATTCCCGCTTAGTACAAGTGAAGGCTAGAAAGAGACTGGGAACGACCAACTAGAGAGCGACAACAGTCATGAACATGCATTAAGATTAATCAACAATGAGTGCGAGCATGAGTAGCAGATAAATCACCATGAACATAAATATCGTGGAGGCCATGTTGATTTTGTTTCAACTACATGTGTGAACATGTGCCAAGTCAAGCCACTCGAATCGTTCAAAGGAGGATACCACCCTATCATACCACATCACAACCATTTTAATAGCATGTTGGCACACAAGGTAAACCATTATAAAATCCTAGCTAATTAAGCATGGCATGAGCAACTATAATCTCTAATTGTCATTGCAAACATGTTTCATTCATAATAGATTGAATCAGGAATGATGAACTAATCATATTTACAAAAACAAGATAGGTCGAGTTCATACAAGTTTCTCTCATCCCAATCAGTCCATCATATATCGTCATTATTGCCTTTCACTCGCACGACCGAACGATATGGATAATAATAATAGTGCACGTGCATTGGACTAAGCTGGAATATGCAAGCATTTAATACAAGGGAGAAGACAAGGTAACATGGGCTTTTGGTTAAGTCAACAATAATGCATATGAGAGCCACTCAACATTTTCATCATGGTCTTCTCCTCTCGACCCCCAAAGAAAAGAAAAGAAATAAAATTATTTACACGGGAAAGCTCCCAACAAGCAAAAGAAGAACGAGAAATCTTTTTGGTTTTTTTAATTACTACTACTACAGGCATGGAAAGTAAGCTAGCTAAAAAGCTACAACTAATTTTTTTTGTTTTTTCAATAGGTTTTTCAAACACACAAGAAAAAGACTTAGAAAAGAAAATAAACTAGCATGGATAATACAATGAAAAAGTATGAGCACCGACAACTAGAATGAGTGTGTGAACATGAATGTAATGTCGGTGAAAAATGCGTACTCCCCCAAGCTTAGGCTTTTGGCCTAAGTTGGTTTAGGGCAATGGTTGGCCTGGCGGATATCCAAAGTTGTAACTAGGGTCGTACTGAGATGCAGCGGCTACTGCCTGATGAGCTGCATCTTGGAGGCGAGCTGCCTCCATCCTCCTTTCATACTCATTCGCCACCTCCCTGGTTATAACATATCTCCTTTTTGCCTGAAAGTCAAAGAAAGTAGGAGTAGGGAGAGCAATCTGGACAGTGGAATGTCTGTCAAAGATTAGTAGGTACTGGAGGAACTGTTCATTCCTCTCAACAAACTAATGGCGAACCATAGCATTATAATCTAGATAGGCAGGAGGTAACTCCATATCATTTTCATGTATGGGTACATCCAGATAATTAGCCACACGAGTTGCATAAATTCCACCAAACAAATCTCCACTTAAACCGTTAAGATGCAACATTCGTGCAACAATAGCCCCCAAGTTATATTGTTTATCACCTAATACCGCACTCTTGAGGAAACTAAGATCTGGAACGCACATGTGACAAGCCTCATCTTTACCGTTAATGCATCTACCAATGAAGAGAGGAAAATAATGTATGGAAGGGAAATGAATGCTCCCTATGGTAGCTTGTGTGATTTCTCTAGATTCCCCCACAGTGATACTAGCAAGAAAGTCTTTATATTCAGATTTGCGAGGTTCACTAACATTACCCCACTGTGGGAGTTTACAAGTAGCATTAAAATCTTCTAAGTCCATGGTATATGATTTATCATATAGGTCAAATAAAACATTGTGAGAATTGCTCGAGGATATAAATTTAAACCTTCTCACAAAGGAATTGGTTAGGTAATAGTGTTGCGGGCACTTATCTGACACGAAGCCATCTCTTTCCACTAACAAGGTACATCAACATGGTATCTGACATGGTAATAGTGTTGTGCCAGAAAAAGGTCTTGATAACCCACAAGTATAGGGGATCGCAACAGTTTTTGAGGGTAGAGTATTCAACCCAAATTTATTGATTAGACACAAGGGGAGCCAAAGAATATTCTCAAGTATTAGTAGTTGAGTTGTCAATTCAACCACACCTAAAAGACTTAATATCTGCAGCAAAGTATTTAGTAGCAAAGTAGTATGGAAATAACGGTAACAGTGGCAAAAGTAACAGTACTAGTTTTTGTAGCAATTGTAACAGTGGCAACGAAAAAGTAACTAAGCAAAGATCAATATGTGAAAAGCTCGTAGGCATTGGCTCAGTGATGGATAATTATGTCGGATGTGATTCCTGATGTAACAGTTATAACATAGGGTGACACACAACTAGCTCCAGTTCATCAATGTAATGTAGGCATGTATTCCGAATATAGTCATACGTGCTTATGGAAAAGAACTTGCATGACATATTTTTTCCTACCCTCCCGTGGCAGCGGGGTCCTATTGGAAACTAAGGGATATTAAGGCCTCTTTTTAATAGAGTATCGGACCAAAGCATTAATACTTAGTGAATACACGAACTCCTCAAACAACGGTCATCACCGTGAATGGTCCCGATTATTGTCACTTCGGGGTTGCCGGATCATAACACATAGTAGGTGACTACTGACTTGCAAGATAGGATCAAGAACTCACATATATTCATGAAAACATAATAGGTTCAGATCTGAAATCATGGCACTCGGGGCCTAGTGACAAGCATTAAGCATGGCAAAGTCATAGCAACATCAATCTTTGAACATAATGGATACTAGGGAACAAACCCTAACAAAACTAACTCATTTACATGGTAAATCTCATCCAACCCATCACCGTCCAGCAAGCCTACGATGGGATTACTCACGCACGACGGTGAGCATCATGAAATTGGTGATGGAGGAAGGTTGACGATGACGATGGCGAGGGATTCCCTCTCCGGAGCCCCGAATGGACTCCAGATTAGCCCTCCCAAAGAATATTAGGGTTAGGCGGTCGCTCCGTATCGTAAAACGTGATGAATCCTTCTCTCTGGTTTTTTTCTCCCCGAACGTGAATATATAGAGTTGGAGTTGAGGTCGGTGGAGCTCCAGGGGGTCACGAGGCAAGGGGCGCGCCTTGGGAGGCAGGCGCACCCCCACCCTCGTGGACAGGGTGTGGGCCCCCTGGTGTTGATTCTTTCGCCAGTATTTTTAATAAATTCCAAAAATATTCTCCATGAAATTTCAGGTCATTCCAAGAACTTTTATTTCTGCACAAAAATAACACCATGGCAATTCTGCTGAAAACAGCGTCAGTCCGGGTTAGTTCCATTCAAATCATGCAAGTTAGAGTCCAAAATAAGGGCAAAAGTGTTTGGCAAAGTAGATACGTTGGAGACGTATCAAATTCCAATTTCAATCGGTTGTAGTTTCATGATCCAATATCATCACATAGCCTATACCATGTCAATGCCTCTCCCTTCAAAGATAAAGGGAACACCTTCTTCTTGACAAAATCCTCTGGGATACCTGCAACCTTAAATAATCCACAAACTTCATCCACATAGATCAGGTGTAAATCGGGATGCAATGTTCCGTCTCCTACATAAGGATTAGCTAGCAGTTTCTCTACCATGCCCAAAGGAATCTCAAAGTAAATATTTTCAGTAGGTGCAGTAGGTTGAGGGGCAACTCTTTGTTCCTCCGTTCAGGGTGAAGATACCCCGAACAAACCCCTCAAAGGATTATTTTCCATAGTAACAAGTGACAGTAAATTTCAGCACACTATATAAATGTTTCCTTACCAAATTCCACTCACAAAAGGCGCTTCTCTCCCCGGCAACGGCGCCAGAAAAGAGTCTTGATGACCCACAAGTGTAGGGGATCTAGCGTAGTCCTTTCAATAAGTAAGAGTGTTGAACCCAACGAGCAGCAGAAGGAAATGACAAGCGACTTTCAGCAAGGTTTTCTCTGCAAGCACTGAAATTATCGGTAACAGATAGTTGTGTGATAGTAAAATTCGTAACGGGTAACAAGTAACAAAAGTAAACAAGGTGCAGCAAGGTGTCCCAATCCTTTTTATAGCAAAGGACAAGCCTGGACGTACTCTTATATAAAGCAAGGTGCTCCCGGGGACACATGGGAATTACTGTCAAGCTAGTTTTCATCATGCTCGTATGATTCGCGTTCGGTACTTTGATAATTTGATATATGGGTGGACCGGAGCTTGGGTGATGTCCTTCCCTGGACAAGCCTCCCACTTATGATTAACCACTCTCGCAAGCATTCGCAACTACGAAAGAAGTATGAAGATAAATCTAACCATAGCATGAAACATAGGGATCCAAATCAGCCCCTTACGAAGTAACGCATAAACTAGAGTTTAAGCTTTTGTCACTCTAGCAACCCATCATCTACTTATTACTTCCCAATGGCTTCCCCTAGGCCCAAATAATGGTGAAGTGTCATGTAGTCGACGTTCGCATAACACCCCTAGAGGAAAGACAACATGCACCTCATCAAATATTGAACGAATACCAAATTCACATGATTACTTATAACAAGACTTCTCCCATTTCCTCAGGAACAAAAGTAACTACTCACAAAGCATATTCATGTTCATGATCAGAGGTGTATTGAATAGCATTAAGGATTGGAACATATGATCTTCCACCAAATAAACCAACTGGTATCAACTACAAGGAGTAATCAGTACTACTAGCAACCCACAGGTACCAATCTGAGGTTTTGAGACAAAGATCGGATACAAGAGATGAACTAGGGTTTGCGAGGAGATGGTGCTGGTTAAGATGTTGATGGAGATTGACCCCCTCTCGATGATAGGATCATTGGTGATGATGATGGCTTCGATTTCCCCCTCCCAGAGGGAAGTATCCCCGGTAGAAAAGCACTGCCGGAGCTCTAGATTGGTTTTGCCCAGGTTCCGCCTCGAGACGGCGGCGCTTCATCCTGAAAACCTCCTCCTTATTTTTTTCCAGGTCAAAATACATTGATATAGCAGAAGATGGGAGTCGGAGGCCTGCCAGGGGGCCCACAAGGACGGGGGCGCGCCCTCCAACCTTGTGGCTGGCTGGTGGCCCCCCTCCGGTGCTCTCTTCACCCAATATTTTTTATATATTCCAAAACTTGCTCGCCTGAAGTTTCTGGACTTTTGGAGTTGTGCAGAAGAGGTCTCTAATATTTGCTTATTTTCCAATCCAGAATTCCAGCTGCCGGCATTCTCCCTCTTCATGTAAACCTTGTAAAATAAGAGAGAAAAGGCATAAGTAGTGTGATATAATGTGTAATAACAGCCCATAATGCAATAAATATCAATATAAAAGCATGATGCAAAATGGACGTATCAGTACACGGGGTGGAATAAATGCATGCATGTGTGTACGTGGACTGAAAGCACTCCATGCATGTTTGTACGCATTAATTTCTCCATTAACTAGGCGCAATGGTATAACTCCTGATGCTATTTTTCAGTCCAATCGCCAATCACCTTGGTCCGAGAGATTGTTGATGCGTGCACTGCTAACTGTGATGGACAGAGTAATTAAATAAAGAGTTTCATTTCGTGCATAATTTAAAATGATTTTTTATGTAGAGAAAAAGATAACCACTCCAACTATATATATACACTGCAGCATCAGCGCTTGTTTTCTAGGGTTTGCTCTCTTCACACTCTCTCCACTATATATATACACGCTGGAGCCTTGGCGCTTGCAGTTGCTCTCTTCACACTCTCACCCTCTCTAGATCTAAACAAGACTGCGTTGGCCTCTCTTCCATTACTGTTGGTCGAAGAGCCGGCAGCATCCCATCCGCCGAAGAAGAAAGTTGTCGCCGTCGGCGTGGGAGGGAATCCACTACCGGTGCTGTCGGTGTACTAAGATAGGGGTACCTTAGTACCCCAACTTGTGCACGGGCAGTAGCAGCTACCCGCGGCAGGGCTCACCACGTGCTCGCCAAGAACCTTTCCGGTCCCTATGAAGCCATTCAAGAACAAAGTATACAAGTCAGAAGATCAAGGCCCCGGCAAGAGGAGCTTGCCGGGAAGGCCGCACCAGGCTCAAGATTATCACGTTAGCACAAGACCCTGGCAAGAGGAGCTTGCCAGGAAGGCCAAGGAATGCACACCTCAAGAAATGTCTCGGCGCATCACGCGCCCCGGCAGGACCCGGAGAGCGACAAGCTTCCGGGCCCGACAAGGTCACGGCCCCGGCAAGGTGCTTGCCGGGGGAAACCTACGCTGTGTGCCCGCGCTCCAGCTCATCTGCCCACGTGTCGCCCTGGGGCCCTTCCAGGGACGCGTGGCGGACGGCTGTGCAGCCTGGGGCACACGGTGGCAAGCCTCGGTGACGAGGCTACCGCCGTGGCGAACGGAGAAGCATGGACAGACACTTTTGGGGGCGACGGTGACGGGCATTTAATGCCCTTGTCCCCCACTGTCAAAGTTAGGTGAAGACCACTGTTCATCCACGGTTCACGCACTATTCCCGCACTGTTACAACTACCACCAAATTTACATTTTTGCCCTCCTCTACGTTGACACCTGTCGGTGACCCCTTTGAGCTATAAAAGGAGGCCCATGCACAACGTAGAGGGGGTTCGGAACCTAAGCAACTCTCTCGCTCGGTGTAGCTAGTACTGTAGCTCTTCAAGCTCCCGAGCTCAATACAATCAAGGCAAGAGTAGGGTTTTACGCGTCCGCGCGGCCCGAACCTGGGTAAACTGCCCGCGTGTGTCCCTCGATCTGCTCTTCGTGCTCCCTCCGCTCCCTTACCGCAACGTGGAAGGGGCTCCGGTCCCATAGGTGCTCGTGGGAGGACAGTTTCCCCCGACATCTTTGGCGCGCCAGGTAGGGGAACGTCGAGGTTGTGCGAACCTGATCCGGCGCTCACGCGGGCGCATTCTTCATCAACCCTTCCAGCTTCATCAACTTCATCAGCAACATCAGCATGCCTCCAAAGAAGAAGGCTTCGGAGGACGCAGGCCCGTCTGCGTCGATCCCACCGCCACCAGAACCAACGGTTGGTGGGGGAGACGCCGGCGGAAGGGTGGTCGCCGGAGAGGAAACTCACGGCGCCACCAAGTCTAAGGACAAGACGGACGACCGGGCGAATTCCAAAGCCTCGGTGTCCATAGACGCACCACGTCCCTCTCAGCAGACGACAGGCCAGCAGCGCCGTGGTACAGGAGGTACCATACGCTTGCTGGGGCAAGGACAAGCCGGAGGCTCGCGGGATGCTCAAGGCCATCGTCCTGGCACGAGCAAGGCGCGGTCGCCAGGGCGAGAAACTGCTCCTTCTAACCCTGTTAGAAGTCCGAGCATATCTCGCTCCTCGCACCGCTCGCCACCGCTCCCCTCCTCTCCAGCAGAAGCTCTAGCAAGAGCACAGCTGCTTCTCGATTTCCCTCCAGCGGCAGACAAGGCCGAAGACTGGAGGGCGACGATCCAGAGTCTCATCGCCTTCGCCAACAACGACACGCCGCAGCAGCCGGCGACATCGCGGCCACGGCAAGTCGACCAGACGAAGGCCGATGGCGACTAGACCGCCGGGGGTGCGACCACCGTGCACTCCCCGCCGCGGAAGCAGAAGACGCCACCCCGCCGGATTAACGTCGACGACGACTCCACGGCGTCGTCGGATCAGCGGGCTCGTCGGGACCAGCGCCAAGTCCTCGACGACCGGCGGCAAGAAGACGCTCGAACGCGCATCGAGCGCCGACGAGAAGCCCGGCGACAATCGGATCAGCGCGCTGGGACCGCTGTCGACACGTACGCGCCCGGTGAGCCAGGCGACTTGCCGTACGTGGCAGGTTGCCCTGCGTTCACCCGTGAGCTGCGGCGAGTCCAGTGGCCCAGCATGAAAAACTTCAAGCCGGACGTACCCGAGAAGTACGATGGCAAGACGCACCCCTCGGAGTTCCTCAGCATCTACACCATCGCGGTGCAGGCTGCCGGGAGACGCGACGAGAAGATACTAGCCAACTACTTCCCGCTAGTGCTTAAGCCAAACGTTCGCTCTTGGCTTATGCACTTACCGGAGAACTCCATTTCTTCGTGGGCAGATCTGTGCCACCAATTTGTTGGCGCCTTCACGGGCGGCCACAAACCCCACGGCCAGGAGAGCGATCTCCACATCTTGGCCCAGAAGGAGGGAGAATCCCTGCGCAAGTACATCCAGAGGTTCAGCCGCGTGCAACACAATATTCCCGACGTCCACGCTGCCGCGGTTATCAGCGCGTTCCACCAGAACGTGCGTAACCGCCGCATGAGGGAAGAGATGGCCATGACCAAGATTCGGGATGTCAGCGAGCTCTACGCTCTAGCTGACAAGTGCGCGCGCGCCGAAGAGAGGAGGAGACTCCCCGGAGAGGATACTGGCGCAGGAGGAAGCGACAGTGAGGACGCCGCCCCGGCAAAGAAGAGCCGGCGGCAGAACAACAGGAGAAAGAAGAGCAAGGAAGTGCTGGTCGTCGAGCAGTCCGGCAAGGAGGCTCCCGCCAAGAAGGCACAGGCTGGCGGTTCCGGCAAGGAGCCTGCCCCTGTGGTGGCCGCCGACAAGGAGGACGGCTCCGACAAGCAATACTGCAAGATCCACCGCACCAAGGGCCACGATCTGCAGAATTGCAAGCGAGTCGAGTACCTCGTAGAGCAGCAGAAGGCTGAATACGAGCGGCGCGACAAGGAGAAGGCCCAAGGTGGCGGAGGTGAGCCCAGCAAGAAGCGGCCGTTCAATGGCCGGGGAGGACGCCGCGGCAAGGCCAAGCAGCGGCAAGGTGATCGACCTCCCCGGGGCCGCGACAAGGATGAGGAAGAAGACGACGACGACATGGAGGAGATAACAGCGAGCAGGAGTTCCAGAAGGCCACAGAAGTTCTGTGTGTCGACGGAGGCGCCTCTCTGCATACTTCCCACCGCCAACTCAAGCAGTGGGTGGGGGAAGTAAACGCAGCTGAGCCGCCCGTCGAGTCACGCAGGCTGCTGAAGTGGTCCAGCACGCCCATCATTTTTGATCTTGAGGATCACCCTGACCGCACAACGGCGGTCGGGTGCTTGCCGATGTTGGTCTCACCAACCATCCGCAACCTCAAGGTCACCAAAATGTTGGTTGACGGCGGGGCCGGCCTGAACTTGATCTCCTCGGCTGTGATCAAGAAACTCCAGATCCCAAACGGCGAGCTCGAAGAAACCGGGTCGTTCCAAGGAATAAACCCGGGGAGGAGCAAGCCGAAGGGGAAGATTACTCTGCCAGTGACCTTTGGCGGGGAGCTCAACTTCAGGATGGAGAGGATAACCTTCGACGTGGCCGATATCCCATTGCCATACAATGGGATACTTGGACGTCCTGCCCTCGCCAAGTTCATGGCAGCTTCCCACTACTCCTACAACGTACTCAAGATGCCGGGGCCGATAAGCGTCATCTCTGTCCCTGGCGACAAGAAGGACGCGCTTATCTGCGCCGACAAGATATACCGGGATGCAGCAGCCGCAGCAGAAAGCAACACACTTGCCGCTGAAGCTCCCGGGGGGAAGACCAAGACCAAGTCCGACAAGAGCTCTGGGGCCCACTCCGGCAAACGCACCTCTTCGGAGTGCTGCGCTGCCGTCGAGGACGTTCCATCGAGCTCCACCGGCAAGTGCAAGAAAGGGATGGCGGCTCCACCGGCAACCAAGAAGGTGTCCGCCAAGGAGGACGGCACTGGTGGTACCTTCACCATCAGTGCTACGCTTGACAACAAATAGGAAAGCGCGCTCGTTGCCTTCCTGCGGGCGAATGTCGATGTGTTTGCGTGGCAACCATCTGACATCCCCGGCGTTCCCAGGAAGGTAATTGAGCACAAGCTTGCTGTTTGTCCTCATGCGCGGCCCGTCAAGCAGAAGGTCAGGAAGCAAGCCGTGGAGCGCCAAGAATTCATCGCCGAAGAGATAAAGAAGTTGGGAGCAGCAGGCCTAGTTAGAGGCGTGATCCATCCTACGTGGTTGGCGAGCAAAGATACCCTGATCCAAGACTTGGAAGAAACATTTGCAAATCTGCGCAAGATCCAGCTCAAGTTGAACCCCGAGAAGTGCGTCTTTGGAGTCCCCTCCGGCAAGCTTCTCGGGTTCTTTGTGTCCCAGAGGGGGATTGAAGCCAATCCCGACAAGATAAAAGCCATCGAGCAGATCGAAGCCCCGAAACGCGTCAAGGATGTAAGGAGACTTGCTGGTTGTGTGGCTGCCCTTAGCAGGTTCATTTCAAAGTCTGCAGAGCGCGCCCTGCCTTTCTTCAAGATTTTGAAAAAGGCAGGCCCTATGAAATGGACTCCGGAAGCGGAGGCAGCGCTGCAGGACTTGAAAGGATACCTGTCCTCTACTCCGATACTTGTCGCACCTAGGCCACAAGAGAAGTTGCTGCTGTACCTAGCAGCAACCAATCAAGTGGTTAGTGCTGCGTTGGTAGCGGAAAGGGAGGCAGAGGAAGAGCCCACACCTCCAGCAAGCGAATCCAGCGACAAGCAGGGGGCTCCACCGACGAGCTCTGGCCCCGACAAGGACAAGTCTGCGCAGGAACAAGGAGAAGTGCGAAGGAAGATGGTGCAGTGCCCGGTGTATTTTGTAAGTTCCCTCTTGCAGGGGGCTAGATCAAGATACTCTGGGGTGCAAAAGTTGCTTTTCGGCCTCCTCATGGCCTCGAGAAAGCTGCGCCATTACTTCCAAGCACACGAGATAACAGTGGTCACTCGCTTTCTGTTGAAGAGGATATTGCAGAATCCCGAAGCAACAGGCAGGATCGTCGAGTGGGCACTGGAGCTGTCAAGCTTTGGTCTCAAGTTTGAGAGTACTTCAACCATACAGAGCAGAGCTTTGGCGGAATTCATAGCGGAATGGACCCCAACACCAGATGAGGAAGTTCCAGAGACAAGCGTCCCCGTCCAAGAAACGAACAGCGAATGGGTAATGTACTTTGATGGTGCTTTCTCGCTGCAAGGCGCCGGTGCCGGCGTGGTACTCATAGCGCCCACCGGAGAGCACCTCAAGTATGTTGTCCAGATGCACTTTCCCAAGGAGCAAGCAACAAACAATACTGCTGAGTATGAAGGTCTGCTTGCCGGCCTCAGAATTGCAGCCGAATTTGGGATCAAGAAGTTGATTGTGCGGGGAGATTCACAGTTGGTGGTCCGACAAGTGAACAAAAGTTACCAGAGCCCTTTGATGGAAGCTTATGTTGATGAAGTGAGGAAGCTTGAAGAACACTTTGAAGGTCTGCAAATGGAGCACGTCCCAAGAGCTCAGAATGATATCGCAGATGGCCTCTCAAAGTGTGCTGCAATGAAGTTACCTGTGGAACCAGGGACCTTCCTGCTCAAGCTAACTCAACCATCCGTTGCACCATCAGTTGGGCAAAGTAAGAAGAGAAAGTTGGTCTCCGGCGACTACTTGCCGGCGGATCTCCCAGAAGCTGCCGCCAAGGTCCCCAAGATCAGCAGCCAAGACGCTGAGGAACAGTTTGCTCCTGCAGATCCAAGGGTCTGTACAGTTGAAGCAAGCGTTCCCGACAAGCCTTGCCCCGGCAGGCTTGCCGGGGGACCATCAGCTCCGGCAGAACCGCAGGTTCTTGCCGTAGAAGCTGGGGTTCCCGCAGCGGCCCTCATGCCTTTAGTCCTTGTTGTTGAGCCTCAGGCTCCAGCATGGGCACAGCCAATCGTCCGTTTTGTGCAAACTGGAGAACTTCCCGACGACCCAGAAGGGATAGAGAAAATAACCAGGCAGTCAAGTATGTACCAGTTCGTTGACAATGAACTTTACAGAAGAAGGCTCAACGGTGTCAGGTTGAAGTGCATTTCCAGAGAAGACGGACAGAAGCTGTTGGCAGAGATACATGGAGGCAAATGTGGCCACCACATTGGCGCAAGGGTGCTTGCCGGGAAGGCGTTCCGGCAAGGGTTCTTCTGGCCAGAAGCCCTCCAAGATGCAACTGCACAAGTAACCAAGTGTGAAGCGTGCCAGTTCCATGCCAAGCAAATTCACCAGCCAGCTCAAGCTCTCCAGACGATTCCTTTGTCCTGGCCCTTCTCGGTCTGGGGGCTCGATATCCTCGGCCCCTTTCCCCGCGCAGTCGGGGGCTTTGAGTACTTGTACGTTGCGATCGACAAGTTCACAAAGTGGCCAGAAGTGGAACCAGTGAGAAAGGTGACAGCATAGTCAGCAGTCAGGTTCTTCAGGTCAATTGTTTGCCGTTTCGGAATCCCTAACAGGATCATCACCGACAACGGCACACAGTTCACAAGTCGCACCTTCATGCGGTACGTCCAAGACCTTGGCGCCAAGGTCTGCTTCGCTTCTGTTGCTCACCCGAGGAGCAATGGTCAAGCGGAGAGGGCCAATGCTGAAGTGATGCGCGGACTCAAGACAAGAACCTTCGACAGGCTGTGTAAGTGCGGAAGAAACTGGATAGAGGAATTGCCGGCGGCTCTTTGGTCAATCAGGACGACACCAAGTCGAGCCACCGGACAGACACCCTTTGCTCTTGCCTATGGAGCAGAGGCAGTTCTCCCCATGGAACTCGTATACGGATCTCCTCGAGTGCTCGCTTATGATGAGCTCGAGCAAGAGCAACTGCGACAAGATGATGCATTGCTCCTCGAGGAGGAACGTCTCCAGGCTGCTGTACGAGCTGCTCGATACCAGCAAGCCTTGCGTCGCTACCATAGCCGCAAGGTCAAGGCCAGGAGTCTCGAGGAAGGCGACCTTGTTCTTCGGCGTGTTCAGTCTGCCAAGAATTCCAACAAGTTGACGCCGAAGTGGGAAGGCCCTTATCGGGTGAGACAAGTCACAAGGCCCGGCGCTGTCCGCCTTGAGACCGAAGAAGGCTTACCGGTGAGCAGCTCCTAGAACATAGAGCATCTTCGCAAGTTTCACCCATAAGGCGCGGTTGTCGTGATCCGCTCCGGCAACCACCTTTTGTACAAGTCTTGCCGCTGTTGCATGTAAAACTTTGTACAAAGCCGGGCGCAGATCCCGTGCATCAGTAAAGCTTTTGTGTTTCGCACTATTTACCATTTCCATGCTTTTCTGTTATTTGCATGCATTGTTTGGCATCTTGTGCAACCCACATCTCCGGTAAGCATTAGCGGGCCAAGAAGCCCTATACTTGTTTTCCCTTCTCTTTTTCTTTCCCTCTTAAGCAGAAGGAACGTTCCTCACGCACAAGTTTGCCGGGGGGGAAGGAGGTGGAGGATGAACCATGTGCTGTTCAAGAAAGAGAAGCTTTGCCGGGGAACGAACGAACTATGAAAGCTAAGTTACCAGAATTTGAGCAGTTCAAATTTTTAAATTTTAGTTGTCTTCCTTGAACAACCACACTTTGTATGGAAAACCTGTGCGTGGAGGAACCTGCCCGTGGCTAGCCGCACCCTTACTTTGTTTTCGAGCACGCTCAACGACTTAAGTGAGCTGCGACAAGTGTCACGCCCTTACTTCGTTTTCGAGTTCGCTCAGCAAGCTAAGTACGCTGCGACTAGCTGCGGCAAGGTTTCTTGCCGGTAGGGCCTTTGCCGGCAGGCTGCTAAGAGTCCAGCACTCAGCGCTCGCGGCAAGGGCCCCTTGCCAGCGAGTCCCCTGAAAGCGTAGGGTAGAAAGCATACAAAGTAGAGGACCAAAAGCAAGGGAGATAACACTGCATTGACTGATCAAAATAAGATTGTATATTACAAAGATAACTTGCCACAATAACTAATTGATTCATGTCCATGACATACTTTGCAGCGGCAAAGGAAACAGAAAGAAAGAAATCTAATCTACGCGGTCGCCTTCACGCCTCGTGACTTTGTTCACCTTGGCGACGATGTGGGCGACCTGCGCCTTCAATGTCTCCTGGTCAGCGTCGTCCGGCAAGGAGCGGAGGACGTTGACGAGGTTGATGCAGGGGTTGCGGTAGACGATCTTCGTCAAGACGCGCTCCAGAGTGCCCGCACAGAGCCGACGCGACTCGTCGGCCAGCTGCACGGGGAGCTTCTCCCGCAGCCGTGCAAGCGCCGGCGCGATTCCCCTGAAGAAGAGACTTAACTTGGCGCTGTGGGGGAGGCCCTCGTCGGGAGAGTACACGAGGTGCTCCGCCCTCAGCGCCATCATCTCCTTATCAATGCTGGCAGCGGAGGTGACCAGCTCGTCGGTCCATTGCTCCACCGCCCGACTGAAGTTGTTCGCTGAGACGGCGGCGCTCTCCACCAAGTTCCGCCCCTTGCGGAGCTCGTCCTTCAGCTTCGTCTCGCGGTCCCGGGCGGCGTCGAGCGAATCAGTCAAAGTGGAGACCTTCAACTCTAAGTCAGCAATTGAATCCTTGGCGGCAGTGAGCTCGTCGCCTTTCTTGGAGAGATGTACCTGCAAGTCAGAGTTGGTGTGGGCATCTTTCTCCCGCTCCACATTGAGCGCGGTGACTCTGTCCTCGCTCGCCTTCAGGTACCGCTCCAGCTGCTCCACCTTAAGCTCCAGGTCCCTCTTGGCAGTCTCCGCGGCGGCAGCAGCATCCTTTGCCTCCTTCAAGGCCCCGCCGATGGCCTGCTCCCGGGCGGTGAGTTCGTCGTCATGGGCGTCGAGCTCGACCTTCCGCTGGTTGAGCGCCCCCTCCCGCTGAGACAACTCCTCGGCGGCCAGCCGCTGCCTCTCTTCTGCCTCAGCCTTCTCCAGGAGGAAGGCTTGCTGCTCCCCGGCAAGCTCTTCCCGCTCCTCCGCCAAGTTGCGGAGGGATGCCTGGTTGGCGGCGCGGAGCTCCGCAGCGCGTTTATCCAGATCAACTCCAGCCTTGGCAGCAAGAGCTTCCCGGGACTCCAGCTTCGCCTACATGGCCCGGTACAGAGCCAAGAGCCGGCGAAGTAGCTTCTCCTCTTCGGGCTCGTCACCACCGCCAAGCGCTTCAACAACCTTCAACCCCGCGGAGGCGAGGACCTCTCCGTCGTAGGTCTCTCCCTCCACGGGGGCTCGCGACGAGGACGCCCACGGGACTTGTATAAAGATCCCGTTGGGGGCCTCAAGATAAACGCCCGACCGCTCTGTGGAGGCGGAGGGGTCGGCGGCCGGTGCAGCGCTTGACGCTCCTGCTGCCTCCGGGCCAGAAGTGTGGTTGCCGGTTCCTCCCTCAGCCGCGGCGTCTGCGGTCGGGGCGGTCTCTTCAGCCATGCCCTCAGTGGCAGTGGTGTTGCTGCCGTCGCCGTGCGCGCCCTCATCGCCGGCGGTCTCCGTCTCCATCCGCTCCGGTGCAGGAGGATCTAGCAGAAGAAAAAGAAACGAAAAGATCAAGCAAATATCCAAAAAGACAAGTTCAAGAAGGAAAAGCTACAAGGATATACCTTCGCGGACTTCTTCGACGACAGGCTCCCTCGCCGGGGAGTTCTCCCTTGGCGGTGGAGCAGTGGCCCCTGCTGGCGGAGGGCCGCCCGCGCCCTCCCTTGGCGGGGTGCTCACCCTTGTCGGGCTGCTCACCCTTGGCGGGGTGCCCGCCCTTGGCGGGGTGCCCGTCCTTGGCGGAGCGTTCTCCCTTGCCGGGGAGTTCACCCTTGGCGGGGAGGGTGGAGCAAGTAGCTCGTCGGGGGCAGTCTCCGGGCGCTCCTGCGGCTGCGGCTCCACTTCTGCACAAAATAACCAAGACATCAGCACAGGCAACTACCTCAAGCGCGCTCAACCAACAGAAAAGAATAACTACCAGACTTACGCTGGGGGCTCCGCTGGGGGCTGCTCCTCGGAGCAGCGAGTTGATCCGGCAAGTTCGCCGCTGGCGCGTCTCCGGGCGCCGCGGCGGGCGAGTCGTCTTCAACCTCAACCACAGGGATCTTGGCCCTCTTTGCCATCCGATGTGCCAGGGTCCTGAAAGCAAAACAAAAACAAGATCAGAATCATCAAGGAAGATCAAGACAAAGTCAAAGAAATTACAAGTTGCAAGTACTTACTCCTCTTCCTCGTCGTCGGAGCTGAGGGCGGAGAAGTCGAACTCCACCTGAGATGCTCCCGCGCGAGGAGCAGGAGGAGAAGGCTCCCTCGGGCGCTTGGCGGTCTCCGGGGCTGTGGGCTGCGAAGACCCAGCCTCCGTCATCGCCGAGGGCCGAGGAGCAGAAGTAGCAGCCGTTCCGCTCCGGGAGGATCCTCCTCCGCTTGGCGCTGGTGCGCGGGGCGCCTCCTTCGCGACTTGGCTCGCCTTGGTGGCGCGCGTCGCCCGGCGCGCAGGCTGCTGTCGAGGCGCCTGTGGCCTCGTCGCCGTAGCCACCTTGCGGAGGCGTTTCCTTGGTTGCTGCGTGGGGCTTGCCGGAGGCGGGGAGTTCTCTAAGGACGAGGAGGCATCATCGTCAAGTCCCAGAGATCCACCAGTATCTTCATCAGCCTCGACGTCCTCCTCCTCCTCCCCGGCAGGCCCGCTGGACCCAGCACCTTGCCCGGCGGCCTTGCTCCCTCCGGCGGCCCCGCTCCCTCCGGCGACCTCGCTCCCTTCGGCGGCCTCGCTCACCCCGGCAACCCCGGCTATCCCGGCAAACCTCAAGGAAGGAACCCCGGCAAACTCATCGGGCGGAAGCTTGAGCAGCCTGAGGATTTCCGCCTCCTCTGCTTGGCACGCCGTGTCCGCAGCCTCTGCATCATCCACAGAGTATCCAAAATCACCCGCCGCCGCAGCTGCGGCGGCCTCCTCCATCCTAGAAGCGATGTAGGCTATATCCCGAGCCGTAGTGGCCCGGGTGAGGCCCCTGTTCTCCTCGGTGTTCTTAGGCGTCTCGACCAAGTTGTCGAAAAAGCTCAGCACTGCATCCGGCGGAGGCTCTATCCAAGTGGGGTCGACGCCGTGGGAGTCGCACGCAAGCATCATCACGCGCAAGGAATCCCGGGCGGTGCTGTTGCACAGCGGCACCACTCCCCGGGCAGGTCTAAACCACTCCGGGTGGGCCGGGTCATGCTTGAAGAGCTCTCGGACCATCCCCTTCAGCTCCAAAGCAGTGAAATTGAAGTTCAATCCAGGGCGCAGCCTCATGATATCCGCCGCATTGCCGAATTCCCAGGCGGGCCTTTTCCTTTCTTGTAAAGGGGCAATGCGGCGGCAGAGGAAATCTGCTCCAACCTCTCCGATAGTCAAATTGGCGACCCGGAGACGAATAATCCTAATGAGGGCAATGCTGAGCTTGTTGTCCTCCGGGGCCAATTCGCTCCAATCTCTGCCGCGCACTATGGCAGTTGTGCGCGGCGCGGTGAAGGGCTCCGGCTTATCCTCCACTACCCAGCACCAATCTGCACGCCATTCTTCCCACTTGCCGCGGAGTTCTCCCTTCAGGTATGAATCCTTCTTGTTCAGCCGGAAGATCTAGGAGATGCCGCCGGAAAGGGGAGCGCCAGCCTCTACTCTAGGCATAAAGAAATGGCGGAAAAGGGCTACGTTCGGATGGATCCCAACATAGTTTTCGCACAAGTGTACGAAAACAGCCATCGTAAGGATGGCGTTGGGAGTAAATTCTAGGAGGTGGAGGCCATATGTGTTCATGATATCACAAAAGAACTCCGAGAACGGAGGGCACAATCCACAGTGGAAAAAAAGTAGCGAAGAAGAAGTACCCGCCGGGGAACAGATCTTTGGCGACGGCGGGGAAGGCTCTGGTGTGGGGATGAGCTTTGGTCTCCCCCGACCAGAACAGATAATACTTGTTCCGCAGCTCCTTCGCGCCAAGCCTCGGCGCGAAGACCACGCTCCTCTTCCGCAGGGCGGCCAGCTTCGCCGCCTGCTCGGACTTCTCCTTCTTGGCCTTGTCCGCTTTCGCCTTGTCGCTCTTCGGAGCCATGGCGGAGGCGGCGAGGGAAGAGGCGAGGAGCTCGACGGCGCCGCGGATGCGGAAGACGGCGGAGGAGGGGTGGAGGTGAGAAGCAGCGGGGGTTTCTGGAGAGTTAAGACGCAATGAAGACGAAGGAGGGAACTGCCCCTGCTTCCTCTGCTTTTAAGGGGGAAGTGGGGGACGCTCCGCATTTACCATTAAAGAACAGGCCACGATCTCTCCCACGACGCCGCAATCGACGCATGCCGTTAGGGAGGGATGCGGCGGATGCGGAAGGGGATACGGCTTGCCGTGGGCCGCGCGTGCCTGTGCACTGTTTTGGGCCTGGCCCAACAGCGCTTGGCACCGTGTGTGGCCTAGGCCCGGGGGCTCCTGTCGGTGTACTAAGATAGGGGTACCTTAGTACCCCAACTTGTGCACGGGCAGTAGCAGCTACCCGCGGCAGGGCTCACCACGTGCTCGCCAAGAACCTTTCCGGTCCCTATGAAGCCATTCAAGAACAAAGTATACAAGTCAGAAGATCAAGGCCCCGGCAAGAGGAGCTTGCCGGGAAGGCCGCACCAGGCTCAAGATTATCACGTTAGCACAAGACCCTGGCAAGAGGAGCTTGCCAGGAAGGCCAAGGAATGCACACCTCAAGAAATGTCTCGGCGCATCACGCGCCCCGGCAGGACCCGGAGAGCGACAAGCTTCCGGGCCCGACAAGGTCACGGCCCCGGCAAGGTGCTTGCCGGGGGAAACCCACGCTGTGTGCCCGCGCTCCAGCTCATGTGCCCACGCGTCGCCCTGGAGCCCTTCCAGGGACGCGTGGCGGACGGCTGTGCAGCCTGGGGCACACGGTGGCAAGCCTCGGTGACGAGGCTACCGCCGTGGCGAACGGAGAAGCATGGACAGACACTTTTGGGGGCGACAGTGATGGGCATTTAATGCCCTTGTCCCCCCACTGTCAAAGTTAGGTGAAGACCACTGTTCATCCACTGTTCACGCACTATTCCCGCACTGTTACAACTACCACCAAATTTACATTTTTGCCCTCCTCTACGTTGACACCTGTCGGTGACCCCTTTGAGCTATAAAAGGAGGCCCATGCACAACGTAGAGGGGGTTCGGAACCTAAGCAACTCTCTCGCTCGGTGTAGCTAGTACTGTAGCTCTTCAAGCTCCCGAGCTCAATACAATCAAGGCAGGAGTAGGGTTTTACGCGTCCGCGCGGCCCGAACCTGGGTAAACTGCCCGCGTGTGTCCCTCGATCTGCTCTTCGTGCTCCCTCCGCTCCCTTACCGCAACGTGGAAGGGGCTCCGGTCCCATAGGTGCTCGTGGGAGGACAGTTTCCCCCGACAGGTGCCATTGTTATCTTTCAACCAGCGGCGGCGCGGGAGGGCCTCCGATGCCTTCTACCTCATTGCCTACAATAGTGTGGGTGAATCGGCCTCCGGACGCCCACCGAGCCACACCCCGAGAACCTTAAGGTATAATTTACTTAATCCAGAGGCATTGCTCTAGCTGCATGTGGATTTTTTTTCCGCTTCTCCACTCGAATCTAGGTGTTCGATCAAACAGGAAAATAGTGGGGAAAGTTGTATATCATGAATCTAGGACGTGGTTCAAAGAGGAATGGAAGGGGGAAAAGTAGTACAGATAGGCTATCCAACACCTATGGTTGTCGAAAAGGGAAAACAATGACATATGCAGTTCACACATCTGTAATGAACTGATCTTTCTGTGGGTGGGGGACAAGGCTATAGAGTTTGAGCAAAACTAGATTTGTTGCCCCCGCGTAGGGAAAGGTGTCTAAAGAGAACAAAAATGGGACCAATACAAATATTCTCCTTGGTTGTTTGTTGCAATAGACTGTGCATCACCCCTTTATACATTGGTAGATGCACATGGTGCTGATGGGTCCACTGTACCATAAAACTCTTTAGGTGTTGTTAATCTAATAATGTCGCTGGAAAATTGAAGCAATGCCACTGTTAAAACCGAATTACTATTTACTGAATTTTATTGTTAATATAATCTCCTTGTTAATATGAATCAATGCCACTGTATGAGAAATGCTATTGTCTTGCTTTCTTTCCCATTTAACTAAGTTAGATGCTTCTTTTTGTGGGCTTCTGTGTCATCCATCGTCATTGACCAGTAATTGTTTCCTTTGCACCTCTGTGTAAACAAGGTTATCTACTTCACCTCATTCTTATTGCAACCATTTGTTGCACTTCACAAAACACTTTTGTTTTCAGAGTGTTTATGCAGTTCAACTAAAATGTCACACCAACAATGTTGCTTGATTGCTTGATCATAGTGGAACTGCATAAGAGGAGATTGGACTTTTTATCCATGTTGGCAAAGTGGTTTAAGATCTTCTTCATGTGAATTGTATGGATTCTGCCTCATGAGAGGTCAATATTGGCCTTCTTCCACAGCATGGTGCAGTGTGCTTTCATATGTGGTGCTACTTATATGGTAATGTTGCTAGATTTTAGTGAACTACACAAAAAGAGACCAGACTTCCAATCTGTATGTGCACCATAATATCCCATTGAGGTAAGATAATGATATTTCACAACTGTTGGCCTCTATTTTGCTACTGTCATCAGAGAATTAATGTTGTTGTTTAGTGTTATACTTGTGCTCCCTAATTGACATGCCAAATCTTACATTGTAGGCGAAGCTTGTCTGTTATTGAACCAAGTGACGGAGGGGAAAGCCAAGCGGAGGAAGAACAAAAATTAACTCCTGGTGCTGTAATGAAGCACTGGAACTGTGATGACACAAGTAATGATGTAGCTTTAGATCTTAATTTATTGCTATGGCAGGAACGAGCAATTGTTTTGCCACGGTGATTTGATGCCACTCTTAGTGTAATATGTAATTACCTCTACTTGTGCAAACAGGGATCTTGTTTGAAGATAGCATATATTTTAGTGGAACTGCATAAGAAGATGTTGGAAACATTAATCTAATCGAGGAGTATATGGTAATTATGGCAACCACATTAGATAATAACGGATGGCTCGGGAGAAGTGCTTCACCTATATTTCGGAGAAGTGCTTCACCTATATGCTCTACACAATAAGCCTCCCGACGAAGGTTGATACCGGTCTTTGCCCTTAATGTAATGGTTGTTTTAAGTATTTCCTTTTTTTTGAGCAAATAGGGATGCTAGCATTTAGTTGTTGTCTTGTCCTTGCACAACAAGATACTCCTCCTCTGAAGAAGAATATGGAGTACGTGAAGTGCCTAGTTCCGATTATGCCGGGATGAAGAAGCCAAGCCTCTTCTTATCAGAAGGGAGCAGTTGAAGGATAGTTACATTGCTGCCCACAAGAAAAAACTAACTTTAGCTCAGAAGGACTCACAGATCTCCATCTTTGTTGCTGTAATGGCCAATATAATGTTGTTTTAGGATTCTTTCTGGTGAGTTCCATTTTTTAAAATGTGTGCTCTGCATGGATCATGTAGGTGTCTGTTTAAAATGTAAATTCATAATTCAGTTTGCTTCATACTAATCACTTTTTATGTATTTATGCAAACAGGGATTTTCAGCTTGATTTCAATGGGAACTGTACAAAATGTTTTGATGGTGCTGATATGTTGGCATTGAACATATAGAGACGAAATCCTACAAGCTACGCACGAAGTCAGATTTTAGTGGAACTACACAAAAAGAACAGCTGGTTTATTTAGCACGAGGTGACATGCGAATGTGCAAACTGATGGCAAACCCCGCCCATTCCTGAATTGTAGGCATTTGATGCTTTGGAATGCGACAACCTTCTCAAAGTTTGCTCATTGATGTTCGCGAGAAGACATGCTATTGATATTTTGGAATGGAACAACCTTGTAAAAAAAATCTCATTAAAAAGACATGCATTTGATAGTTTGGAATAGGGCGCCCTTTGCCGTCAGCAGCATTGATCGATTTTTCTTTATTTGTGTCTTCAGTTGTAAAGATATTGGCTTGGACGTGTGAATTATTGGGATGCAACGCTCGATTTTCTTTATTTGTGTCTTTGGTTCTTGGGCCCTAAAGTAAAATATTGAGATGCATAACCATCGATCGATTGTTGTTCTCTGAATTGCCTGGGTGGTGAGTTTGATTACAATGTACGGGCATGCTGAAAAACTTCTCAAACTTTTTGTAAGTGTGAAACTACTGCAAACGACGTGATCACCGTGCGTCCTGAGAATAATGCTAGAACGTATCGTTTTGAATGTTCAAACTGATACAAGAATTCGTTCATACACATCATGATATCATATAAACATGCCGGATTTCATCACATTTCAAACATTCTTCAACAAAAAAGATGTGCTCGCCTGGCTCTGGAGATTTAATTAATTAACCATTTATGATCACCGGCGCCCATTCCCGAGCCCAAGAACTGAACCTTCTTCTCCACCTCCACCTCTGAAGCCACGGGAAGGGAAGTTGTCCGACTCCTTGTTGCCACCAACCAGCTAATCGGTCATCGATGTTCAACCCGCCAAGCTTGGCTTGAACCGAGGGTATGAGCGGGGGCCTTACTTGGAACCGAGCGGGGGGCGACATACCGTCTTCTACTCCTCCTCGTTTTTCGTGTGGCGCGGCCTCATTGCCGACGGGGCAGGGCCTCGACGGAGCCACCGATGTCCTCTATCTCTTTGCTGGTGGGGCAGCGCCTCGGCGGAGCGGGGCCTCGAGGAGCCGGCGATGTCCTCTGCAATGTTCCCAGCGGGATAGGGCCTTGGGGAAGCCGGCGAAGTCCGTCGGCTTGTTGCCAGTTGGGAGGGGCCACGGCAGAGCCAACGATGTTCTCTACCTCGTTCTCGATGGGGTGGGGCCTCAACGGGGCGGGGCCTTGGCGGAGCCGGTGAAGTCCTCTGGCTTGTTGATGGTGTGGAGGGGCCTCAGCGGAGGCGGCAATATTACCTGCCTCGTTCTCGATGGGGCGGAGCCTCGGCGGGGCGGGGCCTTGGCGGAGCCGGTGAAGTCCTCTAGCTTGTTGTCGGCGAGGTGTTGGCTCAGCAGAGCCGGCGAAGTCCTCCGCCTCGTCATCGGTGTCACCAAACAGCGCCTCATCGGCTTCATCGTCCTCCTTGTAAGCGGCCTCAACCTACGCCACCAGCATGCGGTACCATCAGCGCTCGAAGCAGCTCTCACGGGCAGAGCGGTACGAGTCGAGCAGCGACTCCTGCTCCACCCGCTCCGCGACGATCTGCTCCTTCTCTTGCAGGTGCTCCTGGAGGAGCTGCTGGTTGTAGACAGTGTTGGTCTGCACCTCCCGGAACTTGTCCTCTCGCTTCTGCCTCACCATGTCCATGTATTGGGCACGAGCCTCGCCAATGGTCATGGTGCAATGCACCAGCGAGGATGGATCGGAGGAAGAGGTTGGCGCCGGCTCCTCAACAACCATGTTCTCCATTGGGACGTCGTCGTTCTTCTTGTTTGTCGTCCGCCCGTCCCGGAGAGTAGTGGAGAGCGAGGAAGCCATGGTGAGAGTGGTGTGGCGAGGAGAAATGGAACGGATGCGGATGACTGCGGCTATGGCCGGGGCTACGGTTTAGATAGCAATGGTGGGCGGCAAAGGGACGGACGGGTGGCGCCGGAGTCGCTGCCTCGGCAACCGCGTGTCATTAATGTGGACGGCGGATGGATGAAAGGACGACAACCGTGTCGTTTGAACACGGAGTAGTCGCATGCACCGGGAAACAGTGCGGACGGTGCTAACCGTTTCGGGCGGGAAGTGCGCGCGGGCAAGGTAGGGGATCTGGGGGGACAGCGCGGTTAGACTCGTGCTTGGCAGCGGTCCGGTCCAGCAGCCGGACATGGTGGCTCGCCAGCGAGCACGCCGAGCTCACCAATGACAACCAGACGATGGACAAGGCTTTTGACTAGGAGCCAGCACCACCGCCCAAGCTGGTTCATGCCTTGTTCACCACAGAGTAGGTGCGGTCGCACCTCGACGCCCTAATGGTGGAAGAGCTACCAGCACCGCCGGAGTTGGCATTCCGGCAAGCGCAGGAGCACCAGTGCTGCAACCTCCATGTCCTCAACAAGCACCGCCTCGAGGAGGGAAAAATCGACGGCGAACAAGGGGATGTCAATGTCGTCACATACATGTGGCCCGATGATCCTGGCATCCTGAATGAGCAGCGGGCGCTGTATCAGACCATCCATAGGGCCCGGCCACGAGGCCCTCTCCGTCAACCTTCGAGTGGTTGCGCTCGTTATGGCTCCGCTATCTCGCGTTGTCAACATGGTCAACTAACATGAGAAATCGGGAGATGACTTTACGTGGAGAGGATGATAGTAGGGACACACCTGGGCCATAGTCGTACGTACGCAAGTGCCTCCTTATTACAATTACAACTACAGCATTGTCAACGAGAGAATTGCACAAGGAGCGGCTGGCAGCTGAAACCCAGCAGCTCGAGCAGTATTTGTATTTTCAGGGGTGAGCATAATTTGTTGTGACCGATGTTTTTGTTGTTGTTCAAAACAAGAGGAGCAGTGTATCAACTAGGCGGGTTGTGGCCCGTCTAGCCCAGCCTATTATTTTATGTCCACCAAATATGCAGCCCATATAATATTTTTTCAAGGTGAAAATGGCCTAGGCCCACCTATATTTTTTTGAGGAATAACCAACCCAGGCCAACTTGTTATTCTCTGGCCCGCTGGGCTGCAAATCTTTCCTACGAGGGATGCAATAGGCCTACCAAGAAAATGGGTTGAAAAATAATAAATGGGTTGTCATTATGAAAAATGTGATGTAAATATAAAAAATACTCCGGACAGTTAATTAGTTTCAAAATTATATTTTTGTGGATTTTTTACGGAAACTCGTGAGAGGGCGGGGAGCTCACGCATTGCACTTTTTTGGATTTTTAAACTTTTAATTTCATTAATAGTTGCGTGCAAATTTTCATTTAATTTTTACCTAATATAATTTTATTTTGAAATTAGATTTAATATGGCTCGAAATTTTGGCATAAATAATATATAGGATCTCATCAAAATGTGGGAAATTTTGTTGAAATTATAAACCTTTGTCCTGGCTAGAAAAATGGGTTGTAATGTTAACAAACAGTATATGGGTTGCAGTAAATTCCATTAGAATTAAGAAAATGGCTATAAATTATTAGAAATTGCAAATGGGTTATATGCTCTCTACCACAGATGTGATGATCACTTGTGGGCCTACTAAGTTCACGTGTACGCAGCCGTAAAAAACAAAGTTGACGCATACGCAAGGCTTTTTCACCTTATTGTCAACACACTATTCTAGCAGTAGTGGCCATTGGATGTTCATCCAACGGTTGTGGTGCTTCCTCAATCTCGGATGTTATTGCTTCAGCCGCACAAACTACCGCCGACGGTACCGCCTGCTACCGCCTCCCGTGGTCGGCTGCCGCATAGGCCTGATACGTCTCCAACGTATCTATATTTTTTATTGTTCCATGCTATTATTTATGAAGTCTTGGATGTTTAATGGGCTTTATCATTCACTTTTATATCATTTTTGGGACTAACCTACTAACCCAAAGGTCCATTCCAGATTGCTAATTTTTGCCTATTTCAGGATTTTGCACAAAAGGAATATCAAACGGAGTCCAAACGGAATGAAACCTTCGCGAGAGATATTTAATCACACACAGAAAACGTCAGGACCAATTCAGGGGACAGCTGGGTTGCCCTCGAGGGTGGGGGGCGCGCCCCCCTTCCCAGGGCGCGCCCCCCTGCCTCGAGGCTGGCCCACACGGCCCCCGGTGCCCTCCTTCTTCCTATATATACCTACGTACGCCAGAAACTCCATACGCAGAGAGAAAATTCTAATTCCACCGCCATAGCTTCTGTTCCCATGGAGATCCCATCTTGGAGCCTGTTCCGGGAGGGGGATCCATCACGGAGGCCTTCATCATCATCATCATCGCCCTCACCATGAGTTGGGAGTAGTTTACCACAGACCTTCGGGTCCATAGCTAGTATCTAGATGGCTTCTTCTCTCTCTCTGGATCTCAATACAAAGTTCTCCTCGGTCTTCGAGGAGATCTATTCGATGTAATTTCTTTTTGCGGTGTGTTTGTCGAGATCCGATGAATTGTGAGTTTATGATCAAGGTTATCTATGAAAGATATTTGGTTCTTCTCTGAACTTTTTATGTGTGCTCATAATATGCTTGCAAGTCTCTTCGAATTATTGGTTTGGTTTGGCCTACTAGATCTGTACTTCTTGCAATGGGAGAAGTGCTTGGCTTTGGGTTCAATCTTGTGGTGTCCTTTCCCAGTGACAGTAGGGGCAGCAAGGCACATATTGTATTGTTGCCATCGAGGATAAAAAGATGGGGTTTTCATCATACTGCTTGAGTTTACCCCTCTACATCATGTCATCTTTCTTAAAGCGTTACTCTGTTCGTATGAACTCAATACACTAGATGCATGCTGGATAGCGGTCGATGTGTGGAGTAATAGTAGTAGATGCAGAATCGTTTCGGTCTACTTGTCTCGGACGTGATGACTATATACAATGATCATGCCTAGATAGTCTCATAATTATTCACTTTTCTATCAATTGCTCGACAGTAATTTGTTTACCCGCCATAGAATACCGCTATCATGAGAGAAGCCACTAGAGAAAACTATGGCCCCCGGGTCTATTCTCGAACATATCAATCTACATCTACTTTACTTTTCTTGCTTTTATTTGCTGTTTTATTAAACCAAAAATATAACTATCATCTCTATCATATCTCACTCTCGTAAGTGACCGTAAAGGGATTGACAACCCCTTATCGTGTTGGCTGCGAAGTTCTTATTTGTTTGTGCAGGTGCCAGGGACTGGCGCGTGGTCTCCTACTGGATTGATACCTTGGTTTTCAAAAACTGAGGGAAATACTTACGCTACTGTGCTGCATCTCCCTTTCCTCTTCGAGGGAATACAACGCAAGCTCAAGAGGTAGCAAGAAGAATTCCTGGCGCCGTTGCCGGGGAGGCTTACGCAAAAGTCATATACCAAGTACCTATCAAAAACCCTTATCCTTCGCATTATATTTATTTGCCTCTCGTTTTTCTCTCCCCCACTTCACCTTTGCCGCTTTATTCGCCCTTCTTCCGTCGTGTGTTTATCGTTCGCTTGCTTCTTGTTTGCTTGTGTGTTGGATTGCTTGCTTATCACTATGGCTCAGAACAATACCAAATTATGTGACTTCTTTAATACCAACAACAATGACTTTATTAGCACTCCGATTGCTCCTATTACCGATGCTGAATCTTGTGAGATCAATGCTGCTTTGTTGTATCTTGTCATGAAAGATCAATTATCCGGCCTTCCTAGTGAAGATGCCACTACCCATCTAAACAACTTTGTTGATTTGTGTGATATGCAATAGAAAAGGGATACGGATAACGATATTGTTAAATTGAAGTTATTTCCATTTTCACTTAGAGATCATGCTAAAACTTAGTTTTCCTCTTTGCTTGAAGAGAAATTGCTTAAAGTTGATGAATTGGCTAGAAGTGTGGATAGAATTACTCTTGATGTTGATTCTTCGAAACTTAGATCTATCCCACCTAAGCATGATATCAATGAGTCTCTCAAAGCCATGAGAATTTCCATTGATGAATGCAAAGAAAGAATCGCTAGAATGCGTGCTAAAAGAGAAAATTATATTAAATCGTGTTCTTCTAGTTACCGTGAAAATAAAGATGAAGACTGAAAGTTATTGATGTGTCTTATATTAGATCCTTGTTTTCTAGTATTAATCTTGATGAGAATAGGATTGGAGATGATTCTGCTTCAAGGTGTCCCAATAATTCGGAGTTTTTAAATCTTGATGCTAAAATTGCTAAAAGTGGGAGTGAAGAGATTAAAACTTTGCATATTGATGAACCCACTACTTTGGATTTCAAGGGATTCAATTATGATAATTGCTCTTTGATTGATTGTATTTCCTTGTTGCAATCTGTGCTAAATTCTCCGCATGCTTATAGTTAAAATAAAGCTTTCACTAAACATATAGTTGATGCTTTGATGCAATTTTATGAAGAAAAACTTGAGTTGGAAGTTTCTATACCTAGAAAACTCTATGATGAATGGGAACCTACTATAAAAATAAAAATAAAAGATCATAAATGCTATGCTTTGTGTGATTTGGGTGCAAGTGTCTCCACTATCCAAAAAACTTTGTGTGATTTGCTAGGGTTCCATGAGCTTGATGTTTGTTCTTTAAATTTGCATCTTGCGGATTCCACTATTAAGAATCCTATGGGAAGAATTAATGATGTTCTTATTGTTTCCAATAGGAATTATGTGCCCGTAGATTTTATTGTTCTTGATACAAATTGCAATCCTTCATGTCCTATTATTCTTGGTAGACCTTTCCTTAGAACGATTGGTGCAATTATTGATACGAAGGAAGGAAATATTAGATTCCAATTACCGTTAAGGAAAGGCATGGAACACTTTCCTAAAAAGAAAATCAAATTACCATATGAATCTATCATGAGAGCCACTTATGGATTGCCTTCCAAGGATGGCAATACCTAGATCTATCTTCTATCGTGCCTAGCTAGGGGCGTAAAACGATAGCGCTTGTTGGGAGGCAACCCAATTTTATGTTTCTTGTTTTTTCTTGCTGTTAGGGAATAAATATTGAATCTAGCCTCTGATTAGATGTGGTTTCATGTTTTTTTAGTGTTTGTGCCAAGTAAAACCTTTGGTAAGACTTGTGTGAAGTTTATTTGATCTTGCTGTGAAAAACAGAATCGTTAGCGCTCGCTAAAGTAGTCTTCAAATTTTACTGGTGCGTCGTTTTTAGTTAATTCTTTTTGCTGATGATTGGTAGACAAATTGCGCAAATTTAACAATTTAGTTTGAATTTTTTGGAGTTCCAGAAGTAGGCGAACCCTGCAGATTATTACAGACTGTTCTGTTTTTGACAGATTCTGTTTTTCGTGTGTTGTTTGCTTATTCCGATGCATCTATGAGTAATATTGGAGGATATGAATCATAGAGAACTTGGAGTACAGTAGGTTTAACACCAATATAAACAAAGAATGAATTCCTTGCTGTACCTTTGAGTAGTGGTTTGCTTTCTCTTACTAACGTAGCTCACGAGAATTTTTGTCTAAGTTTTGTGTTGTGAAGTTTTCAAGTTTTGAGTATTGCTTTGATGGACTATGGGATAAGGAGTAGAAAAGGCATAAGCTTGGGGATGCCCATGGCACCCCAAGTAAAATCAAGATAATCAAAAGCCTAAGCTTGAGGATGCCCCGGGAAGGCAGCCCCTCTTTCGTCTTCATCCATCGGTAACTATACTTGGAGCTATATTTTTATTCGCAACATGCTATGTGTTTTGCTTGGAGCGTCTTGTATAACTTGAGTCTTTGCTTGTTAGTTTTCCACAATCATCCTTGATGGACACACCTATTTGAGACAGTTAAATATGGCCTAGAAATTATTAGAATACTCTATGTGCTTCACTTATATCTTTTGAGTTGAATAGTTTTGCTTTAGTGCTTCACTTATATCTTTTAGAGCACGGTGGTGGTAATATTTTGTAGAAATTGTTGAACTATCATGCTTCAGTTATATCTATTTGAGAGTCCATTAAAACAGCATGGTAATGTGTTTAGGCTAAAGAAACTAGTCTTCACATGATAAACATCCAATGTCAATGTAGTAAAATTTTCACACCAAGTGCATTGAATAGAATGAGATGTTGGATGCTTGATAATTATTTTGACACATGAGGATAGTGATATAAGAGTCATGCTAGTGGAGTTATTATGAAATTCAGAAATACTTGTGCTAAGGTTAGTGATTCCCGTATCATGCACGTATGGTGAACCGCTATGTGACGAAGTTAGAGCATGAGGTATTTGTAGAGTGCAACCTTTGTGTGGAGGTCGGGGGCGCGCGATGGTTAACTCCTACCAACCTCCCCCCTAGGAGCATGCGGTGATTGCTTTGTTTTTGATGACTCGTAGATTTTTGCAATAAGTACATGAGTTCTTATGACTAATGTTGAGTCCATGGATTATACGCACTCTCACCCTTCCACCATTGCTAGCCTCTCTTGTACCGCGCAACTTTCGCCGGTACCATAAACCCACTATATATCCTTCCTCAAAACAGCCACCATATTGTTCCTCAAAACAGCCACCATACCTACCTATCATGGCATTTCCATAGCCATTCCAAGATATATTGCCATGTAACATTCCACTGTTCCGTTCATATGACACGCATCATATTGTCATAGTGCCATGCATAATCATGTAGTTGACATCGTAGTTGTGGCAAAGCCACCATGCATAATTTTTCATATATGTCGCTCTTGATTCATTGCTTATGCCGGTACACCACCGGAGGCATTCATGTAGAGTCATACTTGTTGTAGTATCGAGTTGCAATTTCGAGTTGTAACAAAAAGTGTGATGATCATCATTATTAGAGCATTGTCCCGTGTGAGGAAAGGCCAATAAAAAAAGAGAAGCCCCAAAACAAATATAGAGAGGGGCTAAAAAAAGAGAGAGAAAAGCCCCTCCAAAAAAATGAGAGAAAAGAGAGAAGGGACAATTACTACTATCTTTTTCCACACTTGTGCTTCAAAGTAGCACCATGTTCTTCATGATAGAGAGTCTCATGTTTAGTCACTTTCATATACTAGTGGGAATTTTCATTATAGAACTTGGCTTGTATATTCCAACGATGGGCTTCCTCAAATGCCCTAGGTCTTCGTGAGCAAGCAAGTTGGATGCACACCCACTAGTTTCTTTTGTTGAGCTTTCATTCATATTTAGCTCTAGTGCATCTGTTGCATGGCAATCCCTACTCACTCACATTGATATCTATTAATGGGCATCTCCATAGCCCGTTGATACGCCTAGTCGATGTGAGACTATCTTCCTACTTTTTGTCTTCTCCACAACCACCTCTATTCCACCCATAGTGTTATATCCATGGCTCACGCTCATGTATTGCGTGAAAGTTGAAAGGTTTGAAAAAAAATAGAGTATGAAAACAAATGCTTGGCTGAAATCGGGGTTATGCATGATATGAATATTTTGTGTGATGAAGAGGGAGCATAACCAGACCATATGATTTTGTAGGGATAACTTTCTTTAGCCATTGTATTTTGAGAAGACATGATTGCTTTGTTAGTATTGCTTGAAGTATTGTTATTTCTTATGTCAATATAGACTTTTATCTTGAATCTTTCAGATCTGAACATTCATGCCACAATTAAGAGAATTACATTGAAAAACTATATTGGTTAGCATTCCACATCAAAAATTCTTTCTTTATCATTTACCTACTCGAGGACAAGCAGGAATTAAGCTTGGGGATGCTTGATACATCTCCAACGTATCTATAATTTTTGATTGTTCCATGCTATTATTTATGAAGTCTTGGATGTTTAATGGGCTTTATCATTCACTTTTATATCATTTTTGGGACTAACCTACTAACTCAAAGGCCCAATCCAGATTGCTGTTTTTTTCCTATTTCAGGGTTTTGCAGAAAAGGAATATCAAACGGAGCCCAAACGGAATGAAACCTTCGCGAGAGATATTTTTGGAGAAAATCACGCACAGAAAACGTCAGGACCAAGTCAGGGGACAGCTGGGCTGCCCTCGAGGGTGGGGGCGCGCCCCCCTTCCCAGGGCGCGCCCCTGCCTCGAGACTGGCCCACACGGCCCCCGGTGCCCTCCTTCTTCCTATATATACCTACGTATCCCAAAAACTCCATACGCAGAGAGAAAACCCTAATTCCACTGCCGTAGCTTCTGTTCCCGTGGAGATCCCATCTTGGAGCCTGTTCTGGGAGCGGGATCCATCACGGAGGCCTTCATCATCATCATCATCGCCCTCACCATGAGTTGTGAGTAGTTTACCACAGACCTTCGGGTCCATAGCTAGTATCTAGATGGCTTCTTCTCTCTCTCTGGATCTCAATACAAAGTTCTCCTCGGTCTTCGAGGAGATCTATTCGATGTAATCTCTTTTTGCGGTGTGTTTGTCGAGATCCGATGAATTATGAGTTTATGATCAAGGTTATCTATGAAAGATATTTAGTTCTTCTCTGAACTTTTTATGTGTGCTCATAATATCCTTGCAAGTCTCTTCGAATTATTGGTTTGGTTTGCCCTACTAGTTCTATAGTTCTTGCAATGGGAGAAGTGCTTGGCTTTGGGTTCAATCTTGCGGTGTCCTTTCCCAGTGACAGTAGGGGAAGCAAGGCACATATTGTATTGTTGCCATCGAGGATAATAATATGGGGTTTTCATCATATTGCTTGAGTTTATCCCTCTACATCATGTCATCTATCTTAAAGCGTTACTCTGTTCGTTTGAACTCAATACACTAGATGCATGCTGTATAGCGGTCGATGTGTGGAGTAATAGTAGTAGATACAGAATCGTTTCGGTCTACTTGTCTCAGGCATGATGCCTATATACAATGATCATGCCTAGATAGTCTCATAATTATTCGCTTTTCTATCAATTGCTCGACAGTAATTTGTTTACCCGCCGTAGAATACCGCTATCATGAGAGAAGCCACTAGAGGAAACTATGGCCCACGGGTCTATTCTCAAACATATAAATCTACATCTACTTTACTTTTCTTGCTTTTATTTGCTGTTTTATTAAACCAAAAATACCAAAAATATAACTATCATCTCTATCAGATCTCACTCTCGTAAGTGACCGTAAAGGGATTGACAAGCCCTTATCGCCTTGGCCGCGAAGTTCTTATTTGTTTGTGCAGGTGCGAGGGACTGGCGCGTGGTCTCCTACTGGATTGATACCTTGGTTCTCAAAAACTGAGGGAAATACTTACACTATTGTGTTGCATCTCCCTTTCCTCTTTGATTGAATACAACGCAAGCTCAAGAGGTAGCAAGGCCTCACTGGACCGCCCTACTCCCATCGCCATCCGGGCCATTCCTCTACTCACCAACACCTCATATTTTTCTCCAGCGACGACAGCCTGACACCGTAGCCGTACCAGTGAACCCTCGTACTCCCCTCCGCGTAGGCATCCACTTCTGCGTCTTCTCCGGATGTGGGTCATTCCCTTCCTAGGCCTCGCCGTCTTCCACCGCGTTGGTTTTCTCGGGGCGGCGTGGTCAACTTTGTCAACAAACAGCAGCCACTGGAAGAGGGATGTACGTGGAGTGGCTGACGGTAGGGACCCACATGGTCTATGGCCGCACGCAAGCAATTGCCTCCTTATTATGCAAAAACAAATGATTTCTCCCCCTAACAGGTTTGACCCATCAGCTACATCTTTGCACGCAATCAAGTGACTCATTATTACCTGGAAAAAAAAGTTTCCTCTCGCTGACAGCTGGGACCCACCAGCTACATCATCGCACGCAAGGAAATGCCACCTTATTACGCGCAAAAAATGATCCCCCTGCTAAGTTGTTGGCCTACTAAGTTGACTCGTATGTAGGGCTTTGTCAACTTAGTCAACAAATGATTCTAACTGCAGTGACCGTTGGATGTTAATCCAACCACCGTCGTGCTTCTTCAACCTCTGGTCTTCTTGTTCCAGTCGCCCAAACAAGCGTCGGCCGTGCCGCCTGCTCCTACCTCCTGTGGCCAGCTGTGCTACTACGCAGGCCTCATCGCTCCAAGCTACTCCCAATCGATGGCCCGGCCATCCCTCTGCTCACCCACACCTCATGTTATTCTCTGGCGACGGCAGATGAACCAGTAAACCCTCGTACTCCCCTCCGTCTGGGAAAAAACTGTCGAGTCTTCCCCGGCTCCGTGTCATTCCCTTCCTAGGCCTCGCCATCGTCCACCGCATTGGTGCTCTTAGCGCGACGTGGTCAACGTGGTCAATGAATGACATCCATCGGAGAGGACTGTACGTGGAGAGGCTGACAGTTGGATCCACCTGATAGCGGGGACCCACCAGAAGTGTCTCCTTATTATGGGCAAAAAAATGATTCCGCCCATGACAGCTAGGATCCGCCAGCTATATGTTCGCACGCAAGGAAGTGCCTCCTTGTCCTCCCAGACAGCTGGGACCCACCCGGTGGAAGCGTATGTAGTGTTATCTATCTGGTAGCGAACGTGTACATACATAATTGTCGATCGGTCTCTCTGCAGCGATGAACCGTGGCCTAGTAAGGATCTGCACATGTCGTACGTACATCCACGCTAAATGGAGTACATGTACGTACAACCACACTCCAAAAACTAGGGGCACGTACGTACATACAGGCGGGGTCTCGAGAGCGTAGTCGCACATACATATGGCCAGGGCTAATGTACATGGAGACGGCAGCAACGGCGTCGTGTTCATCGGCAGCCAACCGGCGGGGTCGGAACAGAGGAACAACATCGTGTTCATCGGGAGGCAACGGAACGCGCCGTGTTCATCGGGAGCCAACTGGCTTGGACGGAACAGCCGAAACGGGGTGTGGCATACCACAAATAGGAGGGAAACGGCCTTCTACTCGAGTGCGTACGGTCGAAACGGGGTCATGTTCATCAGGAAGGGTCTGGCGTATCGCAAAACGGAGGAAACGGCCTTCTGCTCGACCAGCTACGATCAAAATGAGATCTTGTTCATCGGGAGGGGTATGGCATACTGCAAAACACAGGAAACGGACTTCTCTTCGACTGGCTACAGTCAAAACGGGGGTCCTATTCATCGGGAGGGGTGTGGCGTACCGCAAAATGGGACTCCACGGACTACTATTCACCCACCGTCGACTTCCTTCGGCCTCCACCTTCACTGTCCACCCATCGTGTCTTCCTCTCCTACTCCACCAACTATTGTTCATCCAGTCCACCACCGGCTACTGTTCAACCAGCCCCCCACGGGGTCATGTTCATCCACCCCCAACCAGCTCGGCTGTGGTGGCCTCCTCCCGGGGTCCTATTCATCCAGCGGCAACCGCCTACTACCACGGGGTCTTGTTCATCCAACTCCCACCTGGAACTGTTCATCCAACCCCAACCACGTATGTATTGACTCGTTCAACCAACCCCACATTCACTGTTCATCAAGAGGCAGTAGGTTCGGTCGGCTTCAGTAAGAAGCAGCTATAGCGATCGATCGGGTCTAGTTAGCAGTGAAGGAGTCGGCCGGGTTCAGTTAGAAGCGAAGGGATCAATCGCTTGGGTTCAATAGCGTAGCTAGTGCAATTGCACGGTTTAGTTAGAGCCCAACGCCTCGCACATACACGCGAGGTGTACAAGAGAAACGCACAAACCTCCATGCATCGCTCCGCCCCGACCACCCACCGTAACCGGGAACTCCCCGAAATTTTGCTCTCCCTCGCTTCTACCATGATTTTTTGTGTCATGCACAGCCCAAAGAATGTCATGCAGGTGGGTCTTCGGCCTGCCCAGGACAAAAAGCCCATTTTCTGTCATGATTTTTTGTCATAGAAGTAGGAGCCCACCACATCTATGATGATATCAGGTTTTGTCACAATTATCGTCATAGAAGTGTCATAAGCATGACATAATTTTTTTGTTTGGGCCAAAATGTCACGGATGTGTATTTGTTTTGTAGTGTATATATACCCATCCACCCCTTCTTCCTCATTGAAGAGAACCATCATAACATGCCTACACTTCCACCATTCATTTTTTGAGAGAGAACCACCTACTCATGTGTTGAGATGAAGAGATTCTATTCCTACCATTTGAACCTTGATTTCTAGCCTTCCCCAAGTTGCTTTCCACTCCAATTCTTCTTCCACCATATCCAAATCTATGACAAAGAATTGAGTGTTGGGGAGACTACCATTTGAAGCACAAGAGCGAGGAGTTCATCATCAACACACGGTCTATTACCTTTTTTAGAGTGGTGTCTCCTAGATTGGTTAGGTGTCGCTTAGAAGCCTCCATCGTGATGTGGAGTTGAACCAAGAAGTTTGTAAGGGCAAGGAAATCGCCTACTTTATGAAGATCTACCTGAGTGAGTCAAGTCCTTCGTAGGCGATGGCCATGGTTGAATAGACAAGGTTGCTTATTCGTGGAACCTTCGTGGGTGGAGCCCTCCGTGGACTTGCGCAGTCGTTACCCTTCGTGGGTTGAAGTCTCCATCATCGTGGACGTACGATAGCACCACCTATCGGAACCAAGCTAAAAATCTCTGTGTCTCCATTGCGTTCGCCTTCTTCAGACCCTTCCCTTTACCTTCATATGCAATGTTTTACATTTGGTTGCTATACTCTTAGAATTGCATGTGTAGGTTGATTGCTTGACTTGTGCTAATTGCTAAAATCTGCCCACAACTAAAATTGGGAGAAGGATAGATTTTTATTTGGCCAAGTAGTCTAATCACCCCCCCCCCCCTCTAGACATAATTTCGATCCTACATGGGATTTGAGACTGGTTTAAGACGCTTGAATGGGTCGGTATTTTTTGATCGGTGAGTGACCGGCCAACCCGCTCGAGCGTTTGAAACAAATTTGGGGCGCTATAAATGCTCTTATCGCAATATAATTTGCCCGACTGACCAAGTAGCCCTATAATCAGCAATAAATTTGATGACGCAATTTGTCGGCTTTGCTTATGGGCACCCAAGACCGCTGCCAACCTATATGTAAGGATTTCCCTTTCACCTCGGCGGTCCGTCAGCTGGTGTTATCTTGGGTGGATAGCCATCGTCCTTTGGGATTGGATACCACATACTCTTTGATTGACGTAAGGACGCTCCTACCCCTCCGCTGCTTAAACGACGCTAGCCACTCCAGCCGCAGCGTCCACCTTCCTGTCGCTAGCCACTCCGGCGGCGACGGCCACCTACCCAGTCCTCGTGACCGTCGGTAACCAACATTCGTCATGGCACTCAAGGATCTCAACCTCCGGAAAGGTCAAGCATCTCTCTACAAGGTTCAACGGCTCTAGAATTGGTCATTCAAGTTCTTTATCTCCTCTAAGGAAGTTGCACTATCGATCATCAAAGGAGGTAATATATCTGATCCCCTTTTCAACATCAATGTCCTTCTGTTCGGCAATGGAGGCCCAAACTCAGAAACAAAGCTTGATCTTTACCAGCAACAGAAGGCACATGAGTGGACTCACATTTCTAGCAATCACCATAGCAAATCTTATGCCCAAGTGCTTAGAACTCCTAGAATTTCCATGATCATTCCAATCATAATGTTAGAACTGACTGTTCTAGCCCATTAATTTCTCGCACTAACCCCTCCCTCAATATTAATCTTGGACCGAAGCCATCACGTGACATCAATGCCAAGGAGGAAAATCAATTGATTCAAACTAGGGTCAATGGGCCTTCTGCTCAGCAAGAACCATTCTGTGTACACTTCCTTCTCCTAGGCCATTTGAGGCCCAGCTACCCAAATAAAGTTAAGTGTCACATCTGCAAATGTTGGGGACACATTGCCAAAGATTGATATAACAGGTCGGCCCCTTACCCAAGCCCACCATCAGTCCCTAATCCATGCCCACATGCCGTTTCTGCCTCCAGGCCCATTCAACACTTTGATCCTTCCAAGGTAATTAACAGACAACACTCCACTGTTCCCATGATTCCTATCAACCAACCCATTGTGAGTGCACCTACCAAAAGTAATTTCACCCTTCCTCTTCGTTTACATCCACTGTTCCCACCATCAGTCCCAAATCCATGCCCACATGTCTTCACTACGCCTCTCTACATTCCACCAACACTTCCTCAAACTTCCATCCTCTTCTCATCGACTAACCTCGCCCCTCCTCCAACCCGGCGGCAACCTCTTCGTCGTCGGCTACCATGGCCACATTCCCTTTAGATCCTACCCCATTCATACCCGCATGTCATCAATCTATCGTGGTGGACGGCAGACTGACTTGGGTTCGTGTCGTGGCGAGTGCAGTGGCTCCTATGCATGAAGAATGGGCGATTCTCACTGAGGGAGTCCTAGATTGAGGGGTCCTCGGGTGGCCAGATAACTCATGGTGGGTCGGACTGGTGGGCCGTGAAGATCATTATTGAAGATCGTCGCTGGTATCCGGATAGGACTCATGTATTCGTATAATGGCAGGTTTTAGGTTCGGGTGTAATCTTTCCTTCCTCAAGATGGTTATGTACAAACCCTAGGCCCCTCCGGTGCATATATAAACTGGAGGGTTTGGTCCATAGAGGCTGGAGAATCATAACATCATCATAGGCTAGGCTTTAGGGTTTAGGGTTTAGCCATTATGATCTCGAGGTAGATCAACTCTTGTAATCATACTCATCCAGATTAATATAGCAGGAAGTAGGGTATTACCTTGATCGAGAGGGCTTGAACCTGGGTAAACATCATGTACCCAATCTCCTGTTACCATCGATCCTCACACGCATAGTTCGGGACCCCCTACACGATATCCGCCGGTTTTGACACCGACATTGGTGCTTTCATTGAGAGTTCCACTATGTCGTCGACTAAAGGACTGATGGATCACTTCGTCAACCACGACGGCACCACCGAGGGAACTTTCCCTCCCAGTTTGTGTTCGGCGGCTTGGTCCTCCGTGCCAACACAGAAGGCCACCTCGAGCAGGTTGAGAGCTACGCCCCTGGCCGTTAGGTCAGGTTTGGAAGCTTGAACTATGTTGCTGGTATCCGCGGAGACTTGATCTTCAACGGATTCGAGCCCACGGCGACCTCTCCCTGCCACCGCGATGAACATGACCTAACTTTGTCATCGAACCGGGAAATAGCACCTGTAACCATTCTGGCCCTAGATCCAGAACAGATCGCGTCACCCGAGGACGGAAAGCTCAACCCCGCCGAGGAAGCTGCAGACTCAACGGCGCTAGAGCAGCACACGGACCCAACTCAAAACGGCATATGTGTTACCAGAACTCTGGGCTCGTACCGGCCGTAGGTTCCGAACCATGCGCATCTTCGCCCTTCAAGCTCGATCAGGCGTCTATCGCCGAATTCAGCGCTGCGGATATCTTTTGGCACTCACCTTTTGGCGATGTGCTAAACTCGTTAAAATCTCTCTCCTTAGTCGGGGACACACAGTCGAATTATAACCGGTTCGACTGGAGGCTGATGATGCAGAATTTTGCTCCCCACCCACCACCCACTTGGTAGCCACGATCGAAGATCTAACTTATCTACTTGACTACGCTTCCGAAGACTTTGAAGGGATGGACCTCGAAGCCGAAGCAGATCCAGACCAAAATCGGCCCGTAACCGGGCGATGGACAGCTACGTCTTTATATGATGTGTATATGGTGGATACACCTAAGGAGAAGGAGGGCAATGGCGAAAACGATCCTGCAAACGACAAGCCTGTCGATGAACCTCCCAAACGTCGGCGTCCGAAGCACCGAACTAAACCCTGTAATGGGAAAGATAGCAACACTGTCACTAACGACGGTGAGAGTTCGGAGCAAGCCGAAGACCCCGCAGACCCAACGATGGAGCAGGACGAGCGAGAGGACGGCAAACATAGTCCGAAACCATTGTCCGATGACAGTGATGCCGAAGGCAGTAATTATGAACCTGTCTCTGAAGAGGATCTTAGCCTGGGCGACGATGAATACATTGTCCCAGAAGAACCCTTAGAACAAAAGCGCTTCCATCGGAGGCTTATTGCCACCGCAAGGAGCCTGAAAAAGCAGCAGAGACGGCTTCGAGCCGCGCAGGACACGCTCAATGATAGATGGAACGAAGTGCTAGACGCTGTGCAAAAACATGGCTACAATCGCCAAACCAAAGGCTATCCTAAGCATAAACTGCTGTCCAAATTCGACGACGAGGCCACTGCGCCTATACCGCCAAAAAATAACACCACCGATAAGCCGGACCGACCACCTCGTGGACGGGACAGAGTGGCTAGCAACGGCGTGCACAAGCCCGCACCCCCACCCCGTAAAGGAAAGGGGGATACGGCTCAGGCCCGGAAACACGATCTGCGTGAGGACCTGAACAAAAAGGCTGGCCAGACCAGATCCATCTACGGATCCAGGGACCGTGCTCCCGCACGGGACGGCGGCTATCAAGCCAATCATGCCGGTCATATACTAGTTTGGGGTCAATACCGAACATCACAACCGTCGGACATACACCATAACATAGAAAAATACAGGGGTGCCACACACCCTCTGTGCTTCACCGATGAGGTGCTGGATCACGACTTTCCAGAAGGGTTTAAACCCGTAAATATCAAGCCATATGATGGAACGAAGGATCCTGTTGTCTGGATAGAAGACTTCATTCTTCACATCCACATGGCTCGCAGAGCTGATCTCCACGCCATTAAATACTTACCCCTCTAGCTAAAAGGACCAGCTCGGCACTAGCTAAACAGCCTCCCAGAGAACTCCATTGGAAGTTGGGAAGAACTTGAGGATGCTTTTTGGGCTAATTTTCAAGGGACCTATGTCTGACCCTGGATGCTGACAATCTAAGTCACATCATCCAACAACCCGGGGAGTCAGCCCGCAAGCCTTGGAATAAGTTTCTCACTAAGAAGAACCAAATCGTCGACTGTCTGGACGCCGAAGCCTTAGCGGCCTTCAAACATAGTGTCCGGGACGAATGGCTAGCTAGACACCTTGGCGAGGAAAAGCCGAGGACAATGCCAGCCCTAACTACACTCATGACCCGCTTTTCCGCGGGCGAGGACAGCTGGCTAGCTCGTAGCAGCACCAGCGACCATGGAACGTCTGAAGTCAGGGACGGCAATGGGAAGCCACGATGTAATAAAAACAAACGTCGAAATAATGTTGAAAGCCCAGATGATACAGCGGTAAACGCTGGATTCAGTGGCTCCAGACATGGTCAACGGAAGAAGCCATTCAAAGGCAACAATCCATCCAGCCTGGAAAAAATATTGGATATGCCCTGCTAGATCCGTGGCACCCCAGAAAAACATGCAAACCATACAAACCGTAATTGTTGGATCTTCAAGCAGGCCGGCAAGCTCAACGCCAAACACAAAGGAAAGGGACCTCGGAGCGAAGATGAGGATGAACCTCGCCAGCCGAACACAGGGGGACAGAAGAAATTTACATCGGAGATCAAAACAGCGAACATGATCTATGCCACTCATATCCCAAAGAGGGAGCGCAAGTGCGCACTCCGAGATGTCTACACCGTCGAGCCTGCTGCCCCCAAATTCAACCCATGGTCGGCCTGTTCAATCACTTTTGATCGCAGGGATCATCCGACTAGTATCCATCATGGGAGTTCGGCCGCCCAAGTGCTCGACCCAATAATCGATGGATACCATCTCACTCGAGTCCTTATGGACGGCGGCAGCAGTCTTAATCTAATATATCAGAACACTGACCGCAAGATGGGGATTCACCCGTCAAGAATCAATCCAAGCAGCACAACCCTTAAAGGAGTGATATCGGGCATAGAAGCCCGCTGCACGGGCTCTTTAACATTGGAGGTCGTATTCGACTCTCCTGATAATTTTTGAAATGAAGAACTAATCTTCGACATAGCTCCGTTCCGAAGTGGCTATAATGCACTACATGGAAGAACGGCCTTCGCCCGCTTTAATGCAGTCCTGCATTATGCTTATCTAAAGCTTAAAATTCCTGGACCACGTGGCGTCATCACGGTCAAAGGAAATAAGGAGCGCTCTCTCCGTACGGAAGAGGACACTGCGGCCTTAGCAGCCGAAGTCCAAAACGGCCTATTCAAGCCGGACAGCCTATCGGTTGTTAAAACAACGGACACAGCTAAACGTGTCTGGCATATACCTCAGTGCGGCAGCTGAGATGAACCTGAGCTAGATTAGCAGTTACGCCTCCATCGACTGCCCCATAAGGTGATAGCATACGTGCCTCATGTACATAATTATGCCCTCAAAATCCCTTGGGCGGCGCTGGGGGCACACTGCATACACACAGTCCATAGTACGGCTCGACCCTATTCGGATTCTAAAATTATCTTTCATGGTTCACTAAACAAACCGGTTCTGTTTATGGCCACACTCGATCTTTTTTCAGGATTTTTCTTTTCTCTCTTTTTTATAGATGGCCATCACACTCCCCCCTTCAAGGACACGTCACAGAGGAGGAAACAGCACAGACGTGCAGCAGGGACCCGCTCTAAGGTTTCTTTTTAGATTAAGACACTGTGTAACCCTTTTTCTATTTTTGTTTTATACTTTTCTGGCATGTAAAATGTCCAAGAAAGTTATCGGCATTATCTGTAAGCTTACGGCTCGGGTACTATAACGGGATATTATAGAGACAACTTGGTTCATGTTATGTTTGGAGTTTTATTCTCTCACCACCTATGTTCTCTCCCCATGTCAGGTTGCCACACGTCCCTTGTCAACAGGGTCCATTACCAGGGGCTGTATTCAACCCGATATATGTTGAAAAGTACGAACACCTATAAGGAGTGTTTGGCGTCCTCGATGTTTGCCCTATATGCATCAGTTCCGAATCATGTCTTGGGTCAATATTTGGGTTGCCCGGCTCCTGTGCTTACCCCTACATTCACGATTGTTTGGCTAGGGTGTAAAGGGAGAACTACTGCAATTGTACTTCTGGCTCATCTGGTCAAGTACCTCAGTAGAGAAAGCCAAAAACTGATGTCATAATATGTGAGAACCTGCTCTGCGATCCGGTGACTTAGTGATATACTATGATCAATGGAGATCTACCCCGTGTTATACAAAGGGTTGGTTTTTTCGCCCAGCCGCGTGCAAATGGATACCTTAATTCGGAAATATCATATCCGCTTGTCAAACTCCTATGGCTAAGTGAAAGCAATAATGCCGCATAGTCTGATTGCCTGGTTCGCTCCACATACACCTCCTACACGGACCAAGACGTTGGATAAAGAGTGTACGCATATGACCGAACACCCCAGTACTATGTACATGGGGGCTGAAGCCGACGACTGGAAACTTTCATATTTAAATAAACAGCCACACAGGAGGTAAAAGTCGCTCACATTACAATAGCGCAAAATATATATACATTGGTTCATAAGCTCAAGTCTTTACAACTGGATACAATTACTCAAAGATAACATCCTTTGAGCACTGGCCTTCTACAAGGCGGGCGCCTTCTATGACGTCCACGAAGTATTTCTCCGGCTTGCGGTACTCCTTGCCTACGGGCGGGCTAGCAGTAGCTATATCCCGTGCCTTCATCTTCGCCCAATGCACTTTTACACGTGCGAAGGCCATCCGAGCACCCTCTATGCAAGCCGAACGCTTCAACGCGCCGACCCGTTGACTCGCTTCGACGAGCCGCTTCACCAATCTGAAGCAGCTACTCGGGATTGGATCAGTGGGCCATAGCCGGACTATCAAGCCCTTCATGGCCGAACCCGCCATATTGTGCAGCTCGACCAGCTGCTTCATCTGGTCGTTGAGGGGCACCGGATGCTTTGGCGCATAGAACTGCGACCAAAACAGTTTCTTCGTGTTGTTCCCCTCCTGGGCTCGAAAGTATTGGGCGGCATCAGCACTGCTCCTCGGAAGATCAGCAAACACGCCTGGAGAACTCCATAATCGTATCAGCCCAAGATACTTCCGCCCTCCGAAGATGCTCTGTAAGAGAAAAGTCTTACCGGGTGCTATCTCCCGCGCCTGCTTGATTTTTTCACAAGCGCTACGCAACTTGCTTCGTGCATCCTCGGCAGCCTTAACTGCCGCATTCAGCTCGGACACTTGTTCCGAAGTCTTCAACTCCAACGCCTCGCAGTTGCGAATAGCATCTTTGAGTTCATCCTCGACTTCGGACACCAGAGCCACGTGATGTTGGCACGCGGCCTTTTCAGCCTCTAGTTCGGCAACCGCTTTGTCAGCGATTGCCTTGCTCGCCTCGGCCGCCTTCTTGGCCTTCGCGAGCTCGCCCTTGAGGGCCTCGAGCTCAGTGGCGCCAACTATGTAATACAGAATATCGTAAAGAGTTTATACTCATACCCAATTACTTAGTCTTCTTGACATCTTAATTTTTTTTAATACGCATACCTTGCGTTTCATCTAAACGCTGGTTGACGCGGTCGACGTCCATGTTAGCCAACAAAAGCTTCCAATTTAGTTCGGCAACCTCTGCATCTCGTGTAGTTGCCGTAACTAGTGAAGCCTGTTCAAATAATAGAAGCATAACAGTTCAGCTATATAGCATGCTATACTATGGATACTTCGTCCCATTCTGTTCAGAATCACACAAAGCATCAATGGCTACTGGCTATATATGTGCATATAAAAAAATAAAAGTTCCGTAAAGAACATTACATTGCTTACCTCAAAGCCTATTAACAGGCTAATAAAGGCTTCATTCAGTCCGCCTTTGATGGACTGAATCTTCTTCATCACCGCACCCATCATGGTGCGGTGCTCCTCCACGACGGAAGCACTCTGTAGTGCTCCCTCCAGAGGGTCCGGCGCCTCCGGATTGACCCCGGGCGCCGTAGTATCGTCCCCCGCCTTGGGGGTCTGGTCTTCGGACCCCGGAGCCGCGCTAGGCTCCGGATCAGTATTCAGCAGGGCCCCGAACTGACTAGGCCCCCCATCTTCGGTCTCCATGGGGATTGTTTCCCCATGGTCATCGGCAGCCGAGGTGTTACCCTTGGTCGCCCTATCACTTGCCCCGCCCCCATCTCCTTGAGCGGAAGACACCCGCTGGGAGGACACTTTGGTGTCCCCGCCGATCACGGGAGATGGAGCTCGGACCAGTGGGTCACTCTCTGTCTCTCCAGGCGCTAGAGAGTTCGCCTCCGATAAGGAGGCGTCGGAGTGTACTCGGGGAGGGATGTTGGTCAGCAGGTGAGAAATACTAAGTAAGCATCAAAATGCTAAACAAACAAGGTGCAGCAATTAATATATCCGGACAAACTTACGTATCGGTCGGGGGTTTCTCCCTGGGCTTCACCACAAAGCTATGTTCGGATGATGAGTCCGACGGAGAAGAGAGGTTCAACCTCCTCCGGGGTGCGGCCATGCCCGCATCAGCGGCAGCCGCCCTCTTCTTCCCCCTGCTTTGCACAAGGGGCTCTTCTTCTTCTTGCTCTTCATCATCCTCCTCCTCTTCGGAGGAGAGGATGTTGATCTCCTCGGACTTCCCATCCGCAGGGGGGGCCACCCTCAGCCTCCTTGCTCTTCTTCTTGGGCTTCTTGACCGGTGCCTTGTACGACGCCGGGACCAGCATCGCCGTCAGTCGAGGCATCTTTGGGTCTGAAGGGCAAAGGCGCTGAACACTTATCCGGATTGCCTTCTTGATCCAGCCATGTATATCACACAAAAACTCCAATTCCTATTATCATTAAATAAGAAGGGGATATGTGTTCGGCAGAATTTTTAATTACCTCTTGCGCGGTGAACACGGTACTATAGCCCGCGTCCTCGATTTCCTTCGGCTTCTGGCTCTTAAAGAGATGATTCCAGATCTCTTTGTGCGTGAAGCCAAAGAGATGCTTCAGGGGCCGATCTCCTGCCGGATCAAACTCCCATAGGGAGGAGTCCTGGCTTTGGCAAGGAAGGACAAGCCGAGCCAGCATTACCTGGACCACGGTCGAGAGCTGATAGCCCTTCGAAATCACGCCGGACACACGGCCCTAGAGTGCCGTCACCTAAACCTGAGGCCCCCAGTTCGGACTCTTATCGGTCCAGGAGGTCAACCTCTCCGGGGGTCCAGATCTGAAAGCAGGTTCCGCCGCCCATTTGGCGTCGCGGGGTTCAGTGATATAGAACCAGTCCTGCTGCCAGACCTTGTTCGTATCCACGAACGATCCCTTTGGCCAAGTTGCATTCGGGAGCTTGCTTATCATAGCACCCCGCACTCCGCGTGCTGCCCGTCCACCACCTCCGGCTTCACGTTGAAGGTTTTAAGCCATAGGCTGAAGTGTGGGGGAACACGAAGGAAAGCTTCACACACCACTATAAAAGCGGAGATGTGCAGAATTGAGTTTGGGGCTAGATCGTGGAAATCTAGCCCATAGAAAACAGCAAACCCCGAACAAAGGGGTGAGCGGAAACCCTAGCCCCCTAACAAAGTGCAAGAGAAACACAACTCTCTCACCCGCCTCTGGGACGGGAACCACATGGCCCTTGGCGGGGACTCGGTGTGCGATGTCAGCAGCGAGATAGCCCGTGCTCCGAAGATCCTCCACGGTTTTCTCAGTAACCGTGGAGGCCTCCCACTTGCCCCTGGCGCCAGATCCAGCCATTGCTGGGGAAGGAAGTAGTGGTTGAGGAACGAAGAATAGCGGGCGCAAGAGATGAGGGTGCTGGGGCTAGGAAGATTGGAAAACTTGAGCTTGAGGAAAGTGTGGGGCTGATGAAAGGTATTGGTATCCTTTTATAACGCCTTGAATACAGAACGTCTCCCACTTTAGCCGTAAACCTCGCCGGTTTCCAAAGCGGTCGTGCATAATGCGCGGTTTGGATGCTCGCGTCACGTTGATAAGGATCACATAATAAGCGGGAACAATCTCTGCTCTGATAAGACGTGTCAGTGGGGTTATACCTCGAAACGTGAAACTAGCACCAAGTAAAACGGTTCGGTATGTTAATGGGATGGACGCGACGCTTCACCAAAAAGTTGTCAGTAAAGACATAATATTCGTTTTCTTTCGATGCCTTGCCTTCAAGGCTAAGGGTTGTACTAACCATGCAGATCCGAACACAATCCACCTTTTGCAGAAGATATATTAGGAAGAAGGAACCCACCTTGCAATGTCGAAGACAATATAGAAGCCGAACTCACCGTCATCGAAGACAGGTTCAGGAGCTACTGAGGGAGTCATGGATTGAGGGGTCCTCGGGTGGCCGGATAACTCATGGTGGGCTGGACTGGTGGGCCATGAAGATCGTCTCTCGTATCTGGATAGGACTCCTATATTCGTATAATGGCAGGTTTTAGGTTCGGGTGTAATATTTCCATCCTCTGCAAGATGGTTATGTACAAACCCTAGGCCCCTTTGGTGCATATATAAACTGGAGGGTTTGGTCCTTAGAGGCTGGAGAATCATAACATCCTCACAGGCTAAGCTTTAGGGTTTAGCCATTACGATCTCGAGGTAGATCAACTCTTGTAATCATATTCATCCAGATTAATATAGCAGGAAGTAGGGTATTACCTCGATCGAGAGGGCCTGAACCTGGGTAAACATCGTGTCCCCAGTCTCCTGTTACCATCAATCCTTAGACGCATAGTTCGGGACCCCCTACCCGAGATCCGTCGGTTTTGACACCGACAGTCACCATCACGCCCATGCCAAATCTGCGAGTGCATTTCAACAATATCCGAGAGGTAATCGCTGAATTTTTAACTAAGGATAATCGCATGGGGTTTTCAGAGATCCACCCTTGCCCTTTTGTGAAAGCATACATCAAATTGAACATTAGCTTTGATAGAGATAAACTAGTTTAGAGGGGTCCACATCCATACGCTGATGTTCATTTCATATTTCAAAAGCACAATGAAGGTATGAACTGGAGATGGTTAATGCAGAACATAGTGTTGGGGAACGTTGCATGGGAAACAAAAATTTTCCTACGCTCACCAAAATCAATCTAGGAGATGCATCTACGAAGGAAGAGTCGGATCCACATACCCTTGTAGATTGCTAAGCGGAAGCGTTCAAGAACGCGGTTGATGGAGTCGTACTCGCCGCGATTCAAATCGCCGAAGATCCCAGCACCGAACGGACGGTGCCTCCGCGTTCAACACACGTGCAGCTCGGGGACGTCTCCTCCTTCTTGATCCAGCAAGGGGGAAGGAGAAGTTGACGAAGAAACCCAGCAGCACGACGGCGTGGTGGAGATGGTGGTGGAGGAATTCCAGCAGGGCTTCGCCAAGCACTGCAAACTAGACGAAGATATTCGTGGGAGAGAGAGGGCAGCGCCGAGGCACGAACTTGTGTTGCTGCCCTCCCTCTGCCTCTCTTTATATAGGGGGGAGAGAGGGGAGGGGGCGCCCCTAGGGTTCCCCCTAGGGGGCGACGGCCAAGGCCAGATGGGGCGGCGGCCAAGGGGGGGGCTGCGGCCAGGGTTAGGGTTCCCCCCCAGGCGCCTTGCCCCCCAAGACTTAGGGGGTGCGGCTGCCCTAGGGGGGCCCAGCCCCTTAGGCGCAGGTGGAGGGGCCTAGGGGGGGCGCACAGCCCCTGTGTGGGCTGTTGCGTCTCCCCACTTATGGCCCATAGGGCCCGTAACATTTACCGTGGCCCCCGAAACACCTTTCGGTTCTCCGATTCCTTCCCGATGTTCCCCGGAACAATTCCGGACTCCGTTCACTCTCATCCCATATATCAATCTTCATCCCCGGACCATTCCGGAGACCCTCGTCACGTCTGGGATCTCATCCGGGACTCCGAACAACCTTCGGTTACCATGCACTGTTCTCACTAACAACCCTAGCGTCACCGAACCTTAAGTGTGTAGACCTTGCGGGTTCGGAAACTATGCAGACATGACCGAGACACTCCCAGGTCAATAACCAATAGCGGGATCTAGATACCCATATTGGTTCCCACACGTTCCTCGATGATCACATCGGATGAACCACAATGTCAAGGATTCAGGTAATCCCGTATACAGTTCCCTTTGTCTCGTCGGTATGTTACTTGCCCGAGATTCGATCATCGGTATCTCTATACCTAGTTCAATGTCGTTACCGGCAAGTCTCTTTACTCGTTCCGTAATACATAATCCCGTGACTAACTACTTAGTCACTTTGAGCTCATTGAGATGACGTATTACCGAGTGGGCCCGGAGATACCTCTCCGTCACACGGAGTGACAAATCCCAGTCTCGATCCATGTCAACTCAACAGACACCTTCGGAGATACCTGTAGAGTACCTTTATAGTCACCCAGTTACGTTGCGACGTTTGGCACACACAAGGCACTCCTACGGTGTCAGTGAGTTACATGATCTCATGGTCATAGGAACTTATACTTGACATGCAGAAAACTATAGCGATAACTGATACGATCAAAAGCTATGTTTAACGTTTGGGTCTCGTCCATCACATAATTCTCCTAATGATGTGATCCCGTTATCAAATGACAACTCATGTCTATGACCTGGAAACCGCGGTCATCTTTGATCAACGAGCTAGTCCTGAAGAGGCTTACTAGGGACACAAAGTTTGTCTATTTATCCACACATGTATTTAAGTTTCCAATCAATACAATTATAGCATGGATAATAAACGATTATCATGAACAAGGAAATATAATAATAACTCTTTTATTATTGCCTCTAGGGCATATTTCCAACACATAGAATCATGGATCCTGTTATGTGGTGTTTCGTTGGATAGGAGAAGTATGCAAGAGATTGCTAAATCAGTTATTAGGTTTGGTACTATACTACAGTGGGACCGTGTGAAAAGCACTAGAGCTAATCTAATGGTGAAAGTGAGAGTTGAAGAGCTCAGAGATATCCCTCTTAATGTGGTGGTAGGAGAAGGGCATGACTTTCAATAAGGCTCTCTTACTATTCCTATTGTGATTCTGAAGCACTAGATTGTGATGCCCCCGATTCGTCCGTACACTAATCATGCACGCAAATGTGTACGGCCAAGATCAGGGACTCACTGGTAGATATCACAACACAACTCTAAAAGTAAAATAAGTCATACAAGCTTCATATTACAAGCCAGGGGCCTCGAGGGATCGAATACAAGTGCTCGATCATAGACAAGTCAGCGGAAGCAACAAATATCTGAGTACAGACATAAAGTTAAACAAGGTGCCGTAAGATGGCTAGCACAAACTAGGATACAGATCGAAAGAGGAGCAGGCCTCCTGCCTGGGATCCTCCTAAACTACTCCTGGTCGTCGTCGGCAGACTGCACGTAGTAGTAGGCGCCTCCGGTGTAGTAGGAGTCGTCGTACGTGGCGTCTGGCTCCTGGGCTCCACCATCTGGCTGCATCATCTGAGAAGATGGAACGGAAGGGGGAAAAGGGGGAGCAAAGCAACCGTGAGTACTCATCCAAAGTACTCGCAAGGATCTATACTACATATGCAAGGTAACAATGATATGGGTAATATCGGTGGACTGAACTGCATCAAGCCAGAATAAGAGGGGGGATAGCTAATCCAAACGAAGACTACGCTTCTGGCAGCCTCCATCTTGCAGTAGTAGAAGAGAATAGATGGTAAGTTCACCAAGTAACATCGAATAGCATAATCCTACTCGGTGATCCTCCCGCACATCAACCTGTGAGAGAGCAACCACCAAGTTATATCTGGAACTCATCTGGGTGTGTTTTAACAAGTATCTGGTTCTAGTTGTCATGAGGTCGGAATACAACTCCGGGTCGTCCTTTTACCGAGGGACACGGCTATTCGAATAGATTAACTTCCCTGCAGGGGTGCACCACATAACCCAGCACGCTTGATCCCATTTGGCCGGACACACTATCCAGGGTCATGCCCGGCCTCGGAAGATCAACACATCGCAGCCCTACCTAAGCACAACAGAGAGGTCAGCACGCCGGTCTAAGTCCTAGGCGCGCAGGGGTCCGGGCCCATCGCCCAACGCACACATGCACGTTGCGTACGCGGCCGATAAGCAGACCTAGCCTCTCCTAATACCAGAGTAGGCTTTCCAGTCCAATCCGGCGCGCGCCGCTAAGTCGCTGACGTCAAGAAGGCTTCAGCTGATACCACGATGTCGAGTGCCCATAACTATTCCCACGTAGCGGGTTAGTGCGTATAGGCCAACGGCCAGACTCAGATCAAATATCCAAACTCGCTAAGCGTGTTATTATGAAATAACCACGGACAACGACCAGGGCCAGGCCCACCTATCTCCTAGGTGTCTCAACCTGCCCTGTCGCTCCGCCACCAAGATCCACACAGAGGGCCGTCGGGAAAGTATGTCCTTCAGCCCCCAATCCGTGAATCAACCGCGGGTACTCAACGAGCCGACCCGACTTTAGTCACAACATGTATCATGTAAAAGTGTATGTAGTATATACCCGTGATCACCCCCAAGTGATCACGGCCCGATAGAATAGCAGGGCAGACGGACAAGAGTGTAGGGCCACTGATGGAATACTAGCATCCTATACTAAGCATTTAGGATTGCAGGTAAAGGTGTCAAAAGTTGTAGCAACAATGACAGGCTATGCAGCAGAATAGGAGTATCGAAAGCAGTAACATGCTACACTACTCTAATGCAAGCAGTAGAGAGAAGAATAGGCGATATCAGGTTGATCAAGGGGAGGGGCTTGCCTGGAAGCTCGGCAGCCAAGGTGGGGTCGTCAACACCGTAGTCGATCGAGGCAGCAGCAGCGTCGGTCTCGTAGTCTACCAGAGAGAAGAGGGGGCAGAAACAGTGAATACAATGCAAACAGATGCATGACGATGCATGACATGACATGTAACGGTGCTAGGTGTGCCCTAACGCAGTATCGGGTGATACTGGCGAAGGAGGGAAACATCCGGGAAAGTATTCCCGGTGTTTCGCGTTTTCGGGTGGATGAAACGGAGGGGAAAAGTTGCAGGTTCAGTATGCTAGGGACGTGTGGTTGATGAACGGTCTGCGTATTCGGATTCGTCTCGAAATTCTGAGCAACTTTCATATATAAAGTATTTTCATCCGAGTTACGGATTATTTTATATTAATTTTTTGGAGTTTTAAATCATTTTCTACTTTATTAATTATTAAATAAATCAACATTATCCAGAACAGTGCATGCTGACGTCCGCATGATGTCAGCAGTCAACTGGGATGTTCACTGGTCAAACTGACGTGTGGGTCCCAGGTGTCATTGACTGACTGGTTAATTACGTTTTAGCTAATCTAATTACTGTTTAATTAAACTAACTAGTTAATTAGATTAATTAAACCGGATTATTTAAATTAATTAATTCACTAATTAATTTATTAATTATATTTTATTTATTTATTTATTTATTTATTTTTATTTTTATTTTTATTCATTTTTTTAAACGTTTTGGGCTCCGGCCCCATCTGGCAGTGGCCCAGGGGGCCTAGCGGGTTTGGGCACACGGGGCGGAGGGGGCGCAACGGGCATCGCCGGATTGGGGGAGCCGCACGGGGCTGGCCCCAGGTGCGGCCAACGGGCGTGGGCGCCGGCGGCCGTGACGCCGGCCAAGGGGGGAGGCCAGCCGCGGGCTGGCTCGGTGAGCGGCGCTGGCGAGCCAGGCCGAGCAGCCGCAGGGGCGAGCGAGGCGGGGGTCGTAGCCTGCCGGTTGTGAGGCGGGGTCGCGGCTATTGCAGGGCGAGGCCGCGGCAGAGGCGAGGCGGGGCAGCGGTGGCCGCAGGGGGCTCGGTGACCACGGCAGGGCCATGGCCGGCGCGGGAAGGAGCGCCGGCAAGGGGAGGCGGCGGAGGGTGGCCGCGGCGGCAGCGGGCGAGGGGAAGCAGGGGCCGTGGCGGCCGGAGACGGCGAGCGAGGCAAGGCCACGCGCGAGCGCGGCCGGCGACCAGGGGGCGCGGCTAGGTCGCAGGCGAGGCGCGGGACAAGCAAGGGGGGAGGGCGCATCAGGCGCGCGGGCACGGCTGTGCGCGAGCGTGGGCATGCGCGGGCAGAAGAGCTCGCGCGAGCGGGGAGGTGCTGTGTAGGGGGCCGCGTGCGCGTGCATATGGGAAGAGGGGAGAGAAGAGAGGCCGGGGCCTCACCGTGAGGCGCAGGTTCAAGGGCAGCGGGGCTCGGGGAGGTAGACGGGGACGAGGTCGACGACGGAGAGGAGGAGGTCCAGCGAGGAAGCGGTCCGGCGAGTCGGCTTCGAGCGGCGGTGACGGGGTGATGGAGGCAGTCCTCGGGCGCGCTCTTCGGGGCTGCTTGGAGTCGTGGAGGACGCGGTCGGGAGGCGGTGGCCCTCGGCGCGGGCGCGCTCCAGATCGAGTGAGGGAGCGAGAGGAGGGGAGCGGGGCGAGTGGGAAGAGAGATGGGGATCGAGCCCTCTCCTTGTGACGGCGCTGGAGGGAGAGTGGGGAATGAGGTGCGGTTAGGGTTACTGGGTGTGGGGGGTAAGGGGGAGTGGGGGTGGGCTGGCCTGGTGGCCTGGATGCCCAGTTGGGCCGTTCGGCCCAGGGAGAGGCGGAGGGGGCTTTGCTCTCTTATATTTCTTTGTTTACTGTTGTGTCTTTTTCCTTTTATTTATTCTTTCTTTACTATTTTAGTTTGTTTCCTATTAAATTTAGTTTTAGTAAATATACTCGTAGAATCTAAATTAGTATTTCAACTTAGTCCATTGTCAACAAGAGTCTATTCCTCAATCAATTAGTTTGACTTTTTATTAATTACAAAAGGTATTTAATTAACTGTTTTTACTATTGTTTTATATATCTTATAATATTTAAGAATTTTAAAAAAGGTGTGGTTTCTCCACCATACATACCTAGGCAACATTTGGTTCACTCCGAACAATTTCGTTTTAATATTTGAAAACTTTTATTGTTTGTCTTTATTTGAAATTTGAAATTTGAACTTGGTTTCGAACTGACACGAGTTTATCCACAGTCATTGAGGTGACGTGGCATCATTAGCAAAGTTTTACTGTAGCTTGATTACCCGGGCGTCACAATTCTCCTCCGCTACAAGAAATCTCGTCCCAAGATTTAGGAGCGGGAGAAAGGGGGGGAATTTGGTTACGAAATTCTAACGAGTCTTCTCGGTCTTGGTTGCTCTTCTCGAAGGGGTCGGTCCATTACGATGATGTCTTCATCCCTTTGCTTCAAGTCATCGTGATCAAGTCGTCATCATTTCTTCGGGATCTCCATCGTCCTACGAACGCGACCAGGGTTTTTTTTTAAGAACGCATCTCCACAAGGCAGGGCATCTGACAGTGAATTAATTGGGAAAAACACGAAGTACCCTACGAGTAGTATTGTAGTGACCCCATTGAGAGCAATACGCGATGGTACAAAATTTTCAAATGGGTAGGCATTCGCTCGATGCCTAAACAGAATCTGGAATGGGGGCTTGAACAATGAGAATAATATGGTGTTTGATACCAGGATGACACATGGTAGAATTTAGCTCGTGAATTACACACGAAGCCAAGTGCAAAGAATACATTAGAATCAGGGTTGTACAGGAGAGTCAGGTTTCGATCCCGTGGACCTGTGGGTTATGGGCCCACCATGTGGTTTAATAGTAGGAAGGGCGATGACATCTTGCACAGAAAGCAAGGCAAGTCAGAGGATAGTCTGTCAGCTAAGTTGGCAACAATGTCGGTACCAAGGACGGGGAACGAAGAGAACCATTTTCTTGCATATTGTAATGAGGCGGACCAATAGGCAAGGTTCTCGTTCACCGGCAGTTAATGGAATGTTACAACAATAGTAACGAGTCTTACTGGCAGAGTTGTACAACGAGGTGTTTACATAAGCAGAGAATTATTACTGCTTAGATTATATGTTGATCAAAGAAAGGTTAAACTAACAAATGGAAAGGAAATTGTGATTACACACAATTATTAGGAGTATATACTTCCCATGGACAAGAAGAACATGGGATGCAGGGTAGGAGAGCAAGTACCCAACCATCCAGATAAAGAGACAAGGATTAATCAAGATGTTACCCATTCAATGGTGTTTGGATAACTGACCAAGAAACATTTAGCATCATGCCTCCAATGTTCTTGTTGGTGAGCGGGGTATCATAGACATGCTTCGAGGTAGCAATGATATGGTGTTACAATCAAGGGCCAGACTTTGGATACACCAATGATCCATTAGAAGCAACTTATAGAATAAGTCTTACAATTTCCACCTGGAAGAATGGCTATCCTTGCAAAAGAAATTATAATGACGGGTCCTCTAGCCAGGGGTGCTAGGCATGACATCATAATACCGGTCATCAAAGGACCAACAATATAACTCCTGGAAAGTTGTCCCAACCATCATATTTGACTGAGATTCAGATCCGATTGGTATTATGATAACTCAGACTCAAGATATTCGAGAAGAAAAGGTGCAACACAAATCGACGAAATGACATTGTAAGATTCCCGGGAAATGAACTATGGGAGCTGGTTCCCAAAACGATAGTTCATAATTAATCCAAGGAGAGTATGAGGAGGTGGCTGATGGGCTCAGCGGCAATTCATCGAGAATTCCAAACGGATGGATTTCCAAAATAATGTGAACAAGAAGATGACACTTGTCAATTCAAATGATATAATGTTGTATGCTCGAGGAAAACATACACCATTAATCATTAGTTGAAAGTGTGCCTGAAATATGACCTTAGGCAGCAAGATCAATGTTGGAGTGACAATTCAACAACCAATATTTTAAGAACGAACGGTCGATCGTTAACTTCGAAGCAATAGGGTTGCTAGAAGTACAGGATTCATGTAGCATCGTTAGCCTATTGGTATCCCGGTTAAAAAAAAACATGGGCACCAAGGAAGAATGGTGATGATGAGAAGTATCTTCATACCAAGAATTTCTAACAGGTGGGGCAATCCCCACAACATTCTCGACATAAAAGACAGTAATACATCAAGGCAGAACACAACACTAGATGGAGAGCAAGTTGTATTCATAATGTGGACAAGTTCGCGATGAAAGGAAGTCAAGGGTGTTGCCGATGATAATAAAAATCATTGAGGGCAAGGAGAGTATTTCTCATCATGAACACAATTGACATCTCAGAAGAAGTCAAAGTGTTGAAGGTGATCCGACACATTTGCCGGGAGGTTTCAAGAGGATGCAATCAAACAACAACGACAACAAGCAAGGGAATGACGAAGTGGAAAGTTATAGGATCAATACATAAGATGCAAGCCCGGGACAAATGTTGCCTTTCGAGACAAGCAACATGATGTTGAAAGCCCGACGTAAGTCGTCCTCACACACTGTAGAATTCGTGCACCAGAGAAGGACGAGGTAGCACAGTCAAATTAGCGAGACTAGGTTGCAGCCGATAGTCTAGGAATGACCAGATTGAGTTCAGAATTTCCTAGTAAAAATACTAGGGGTATTTGATTTGTAGTGGAGAATAATTCCACTAGTCGGTGTCCTCGGTTGACAATAACCCAGAACCCGTAGAGTGGTTATGACAAGGAAAGACATTACTCCAACAAAGTTAGTAAGATGTGGTGCAATGGCAAGACACCTTCGAGATACTAGGGGGTAATACTCGAAGGTAGAACATGATAGATGTAGAACCGGGTCATTGACCTATGACAGTAGATACTTCAACCTTGCCAAAAATAGACGAGGCACTAGAATGAATTCCCATCAGATATACCAGATCAAGACAGCATGGTTGGAACCATAACTGTAAGGAATCAATTCAAGAATACCGAAAGAATCATACCATTGGATAATCATTTTGTAAGAAGCTTATGAGACGGTCTACATCATTTTCATGGGCAAGAGCACAAAGTTCAAGGTCGACTCCCACTTCTTTAATGTATATCATTTCATTCACCTCTCGCTTTGATAAAACTGTAGTGTTGGAATTTTATCTGGTATAACACCAGAAGAGTATGACTTGTGAAAACTTTTGGGTTCTCACGGATTAGGGGAAGGCATAGGTTCAACCAATCAGGCATCTTAGTAACATATACCACAAGTTCCAAAAGTAATTACACAAGCTCAAAAGCAGAGCATGGTTGGCCAAGCAGAGGATACAATTTACCAAAGGCATTATGTATTAGGAGAAGAACTCACAAGGTGATTGATTATGAAGGACACTGCCGAATAACAATCCAACAATGGATCGGGCGATCCACAACGGAGTTGATGTGAGTATCGGTACTCACTCAGAGGAAGAAAGAATGCAGAGGCACCAGATTCAAGAATCACCTGATTAGTCTGATGCTTAAATAGAAAGAAATTATGGTTTACAAAACAAAGGATCAGAAGCAGACACTCTGATCAAGGATGGATAAGTTGAAAACACTTAGTTGGACAACAATAAATGTTTGAATTGCTGAGAACCAACTCATGTCCGGAATGACTGTGACGCCCCCGATTTGACCGTACACTAATCATGCACGCAAATGTGTACGACCAAGATCTGGAACTCACTGGAAGATATCACAACACAACTCTAGACACAAATTAAAATAATACAAGCTTTATATTACAAGCCATGGGCCTCGAGGGCTCGAATACAAAAGCTCGAAAACACAAGAGTCAGCGGAAGCAATAATATCTGAGTACAGACATAAGTTAAACAAGTTTGCCTTAAGAAGGCTAGCACAAAAGTAGCAACGATCGAAAAGGCAAGGCCTCCTGCCTGGGACCTCCTAACTACTCCTCGAAACCGATCTTCACGTAGAAACATCCTTGGGATCTTCTGGGCCCTGGACTCCACCATCTTGTTGCGTCATCCGAGAAGAAGGAACAAAAGGGGAAAAGGGGGAGAAAAGCAACCGTGAGTACGCATCCAAAGTACTCGCAAGCAAGGATCTACACTACATATGCAATGATATCTGTGTAAAGGGGGAATATATGTGGACTGAACTGCAGAAAGCAGAATAAGAAGGGGATAGCTATTCCAATCGAAGACTACGCTTCTGGCCACCTCCATCTTGCAGCAGTAGAAGAGAATAGATGGAAGTAACAAGTATCCTCGTATCTCGCAGCCTCCGTCTTGCAGCAGTAGAATAGAATAGATGGTAAGTTCACCAAGTAACAACGTATAGCAATATCCTACTCGGCGATCCTCCCGCACATCACCCTGTGAGAGAGCAACCACCGAGTTGTATCTGGCACTGGTAAGGGTGTGTTTTATTAAGTATCCGGTTCTAGTTGTCATGAGGTCGGAATACAACTCCGGGTCGTCCTTTTACCGAGGGACACGGCTATTCGAATAGATTAACTTCCCTGCAGGGGTGCACCACATATCCCAGCACGCTCGATCCCATTTGGCCGGACACACTTTCCAGGGTCATGCCCAGCCTCGGAAGATCAACACGTCGCAGCCCTACCTAAGCACAGCAGAGAGGTCAGCACGTCGGTCTAAGTCCTAAGCACACAGGGGTCTGGGCCCATCGCCCAATGCACACCTGCACGTTGCGAGGGCGGCCGGTGAGCAGACCTAGCAACCTCCATTACTAAGGAAGTTGCATTACGCGGTCCAACCCGGCGCGCGCCGCTAAACCGCTGACGTCAAGAAGGCTTCGGCTGATACCACGACGTCGAGTACCCATAACTATTCCCACGTAGCTGGTTAGTGCGTATAGACCAAATGGCCAGACTCAGATCAAATATCCAAACTCGTTAAGCGTGTTATTATGAAATAACCGCGGACAACGACCAGGGCCAGGCCACCTCTCCACTGGGTGTCTCAACCTGCCCCTGTCGCTCCGCCACAAAGATCCACTCGGGGGCCATCAGGAACTCAGGCTCACCACTACCTGGATGGAGCCACCTGTCCTTTCAGCCCCCACATCAAATCACTTGCGGGTACTCAATGAGCCGACCCGACTTTAGTCACATCAAGTATCATGTACAAGTGTATGTAGATATACCCGTGATCACCCCCAAGTGATCACGGCCCGATAGAATAGCAGGGCAGACGGACAAGGGTGTAGGGCCACTGATGGTATACTAGCATCCTATACTAAGCATTTAGGATTGCAGGTAAACTATCAACAATGGTAGCAACAATGACAGGCTATGCAGCAGAATAGGATTATCGAAAGCAGTAACATGCTACACTACTCTAATGCAAGCAGTAGAGAGAAGAGTAGGCGATATCTGGTGATCAAAGGGGGGGGCTTGCCTGGAAGCTCTGCAGACGAAAGGAATCTTCGGAATCGTAGCCGTAGTCGAACACCGAAGCATCACTGGTCTCGGGGTCTATCACAGTATCGGAGTCTACCGAAAATAAGAAACGAAGGGGAAACAAATAAATAACAGAGTAAACAATAGCATCACAAAGCATAACGTGGCAAAAGGCGGTGCTACGGGTGACCTAACGCGGTAGGAGGTGATAAGGACGAAGGGGGGGAAACATCCGGGAAAGTATTCCCGGTGTTTCGCGTTTTCGGACAGATGAAACGGAGGGGGAAAGTTGCAGGTTCGGTATGATAGAGGTGTGTGGCGGACGAACGGACCGCGTATTCAGATTCGTCTCGTCGTTCTGAGCAACTTTCATATATAAATTATTTTCATCCGAGTTACGGATTATTTTATATGAGTTTTCAAAGTTTTAATAATATTCTCAAATTATTATTAATTCGAATTAAAAACAGAATAAACATTTGTCACCTAGCTCTACACTAGCCTGAGTGTATGACCGGTGGGGGCCAGGAGTGGTCCAGTCAACAGAGTTGACCTAGTCAACTTTTGACTGGTCAAAAGGTGAATAGTGTTTTGGTCCCACTTGTCATTGACTCTGTTTTATTTTAACAAGCCTATTTGTTTAACTAACAGTGGGGCCCCTCTGTCATAGAAGCATTAGGATAATTAGGATTAATTAATTAAGTTAATTACTCGTTCAACTAACTAATTAATTATTTTTACAAAATTATTTTTATTTATTATTATTTTTTTGGGGCCGGGCCTCCTGGGCAGTGACTCAAATGCTAGCGGGGCGGGCCGGCAAAACGGGCAGGAGCGCCCGCACCCGAGGCCATGGCGGGGCGTCGGTGCGCACGGCGCCAGCCAGGGGAGGGCGGGCGACGGCGCGGCTGCCGGAGGCGGAAGGGGGCGCGGGGGCTGGAGCGGCTGGTGGCGAGCGCGGCGAGGACGGCGGGGCGCCGGCGGGGACGGGCGTGGTCGAGGCAACCGGAGGCGGGCCGCGTGAGCAGGCGATGAGGGGCGGCCGGCGCGGCCCCGGCGCGGCGAGTGCGGGCACGGCGGCGGTGTCGAGCGGCGAAGGAGCATGGCCGCCGGAGGTAGTTGCGGTTGCGGGCGGGCGTGAGGTTGCAGCAGGTCGGGCACATCGGCGTCACGCAAGGGCGGGCTTGGTGGCGCGACCACGGGG
>LR738711.1:212261045-212274205 GCA_902687465.1 Secale cereale | reverse complement strand
GGGGGTGGAGAGGGGATATTTTCCCCCACTGTGGGGTGGGGGTTATAGGCTGTTTGGGGTAGTGGGCCGAGGCCCAGTAGGCCAGGGGGGCCTTTGCTTTGTTTTTTTTTGTTTGTTCCTTTTTTTTGTAATGTTTTCCTTTTCTTAATTTTCTTGTACTTCTAATCTGTTTTAGTTTAGTTTCAACAAAATACAATAGTGACACCTAAAATAGTGTTACAATGTAGGCCACTACCACAAACAGTTTAGCACTGAAATAAAATAGGTTTGAAATTGTTTATTATTTTAAAAGCATTTGAATATCTGTTTTGCCACTGCCTTATTTTTTTAAGTGCATTTAAACCTTTTATAAGACTGTGGTTTCTTCACCATAAGTACTTAAGATTTAATTGGCCCATTTAGAACATTTTAGTTTTAGTATTTGAAAACTTTTATTGTTTGACTTTATTTCAAATTTGAATTCTGAATCGGTTTTGAACTAATGCGAGATTAACAATAGTAATCGAGGTGACGTGTCATCATTACCAGGGAATTACTGTAGCTTAATTATCCGGGCGTCACAATGACGTCTGAGACGAAAAGATAATTTTAAAAAGGATAACCTGATGACTGTGTGCATACGCACACATTGAATCAATAGGCTCAAAATGGCTAAGACAAGGGATGTTAACGAAGACTACTGGTCATATGGAATTAACCATAATGCAAGCAGGCAAGAATTTCAAGAGTAACAGGCCGCAGAGAATTTTCGAAAGATCAAAAAGTATTTCGAAGAATATTTTTAGACACATGAACAATCGATAAGAACGGATTCTCGTTAAATGTGAGGAAGTAACTGTAAGGGTTTTCATGTGAAATAAAACTGCAAGACAGTAAACTCAAAGGATCCTCGGGACAACGGAGAATACTTTGAGGCAACTTGTAACAACAAGAGCGACGAGGAATGATCATGAGAATAACAAGTGCATGCAGATATCCATAGGGACATATCGGTGGCAGTGAATTGCAAAGGCGATGAGCACAAGGGTCTCGGGAAAATATCTAGGTATAACCTCAGAATCTTCTGACGAAGCAGGTGATCTTCCGTAATGAGGGCTCTCCGGGAGAAATAATTACGAGAACCTAGAGTCGGAGTTAATAAAATCATTTAACCCGAATAGAAGAGATATCAGAGTCCCAGAGCATAGAAAAGGAATAAAAGATCGTAACACCACCCATTGGTGTTGTGGGCCCGTAAGCCACACAACATATTAGTAAATTTGTTTTTCAAAGACTAGACTCAACTTCGGCCAAGGAGTTGGAAAGGGGGATTCCTACAGGCAGTCGGCTATGATACCAACTTGTGACGCCCCCGATTCGTCCGTACACTAATCATGCACGCAAATGTGTACGGCCAAGATCAAGGACTCACTGGTAGATATGACAACACAACTCTAAAAGTAAAATAAGTCATACAAGCTTCATATTACAAGCCAGGGGCCTCGAGGGCTCGAATACAAGTGCTCGATCATAGACAAGTCAGCAGAAGCAACAAATATCTGAGTACAGACATAAAGTTAAACAAGGTGCCATAAGATGGCTAGCACAAACTGGGATACAGATCGAAAAAGGAGCAGGCCTCCTGCCTGGGATCCTCCTAAACTACTCCTGGTCGTCGTCGGCAGACTACACATAGTAGTAGGCGCCTCCGGTGTAGTAGGAGTCGTCGTAGGTGGCGTCTGGCTCCTGGGCTCCACCATCTGGTTGCATCATCCGAGAAGAAGGAATAGAAGGGGGAAAAGGGGGAGCAAAGCAACCGTGAGTACTCACCCAAAGTAATCGCAAGCAAGGATCTATACTACATATGCAAGGTAACAATGATATGGGTAATATCGGTGGACTGAACTTCTCCAAGCCAGAATAAGAGGGGGATAGATAATCCAAATGAAGACTACGCTTCTGGCAGCCTCCATCTTGCAGCAGTAGAAGAGAATAGATGGTAAATTCACCAAGTAACATTGAATAGCATAATCCTACTCGACGATCCTCCCGCACATCACCCTGTGAGAGAGAAACCACCGAGTTATATCTGGAACTCATCTGGGTGTGTTTTAACAAGTATCCGGTTCTAGTTGTCATGAGGTCAGAATACAACTCCGGGTCGTCCTTTTACCGAGGGACACGGCTATTCGAATAGATTAACTTCCCTGCAGGGATGCACCACATAACCCAGCACGCTTGATCCCATTTGGCCGGACACACTTTCCAGGGTCATACCCAGCCTCGGAAGATCAACACGTCGCAGCCCTACCTAAGCACAACAGAGAGGTCAGCACGCCGGTCTAAGTCCTAGGCGCGCAGGGGTCCAGGCCCATCGCCGAACGCACACCTGCACGTTGTGTACGCGACCGGTATGCAGACCTAGCCTCTCCTGATACCAGAGTAGGCTTTCCAGTCCAATCCGGCGCGCGCCGCTAAGTCGCTGACGTCAAGAAGGCTTCGGCTGATACCACGACATCGAGTGCCCATAACTATTCCCACGTAGCTGGTTAGTGCGTATAGGCCAACGGCCAGACTCAGATCAAATATCCAAACTCATTAAGCGTGTTATTATGAAATAACCGCGGACAACGACCAGGGCCAGGCCCACCTGTCTCCTAGGTGTCTCAACCTGCCCTGTCGCTCCGCCACCAAGATCCACATAGAGGGTCGTCGGGAAAGTATGTCCTTTCAGCCCCCAATCCTTGAATCAACCGCGGGTACTCAACGAGCCGACCCGACTTTAGTCACAACATGTATCATGTAAAAGTGTATGTAGTATATACCCGTGATCACCCCCCAAGTGATCACGGCCCGATAGAATAGCAGGGCAGACGGACAAGAGTGTATGGCCATTGATGGAATACTAGCATCCTATACTAAGCATTTAGGATTGCAGGTAAATGTGTCAACAATTGTAGCAACAATGACAGGCTATGTAGCAGAATAGGAGTATCGAAAGCAGTAACATGCTACACTACTCTAATGCAAGCAGTAGAGAGAAGAATAGGTGATATCAGGTTGATCAAGGGGGGGGCTTGCCTGGAAGCTCGGCAGCCAAGATGGGGTCGTCAACACCATAGTCGATCGGGGCAGCAGCAGCACCGGTCTCGTAGTCTACCAGAGAGAAGAGGGGGAAGAAACAGTGAATACAATGCAAACATATGCATGACGATGCATGACATGACATGTAACGGTGCTAGGTGTGCCCTAATGCAGTATCGGGTGATACTGGCGAAGGGGGAAACATCCGAGAAAGTATTCCCGATGTTTCGCGTTTTCGGGCGGATGAAACGGAGGGAAAAAGTTGCGGGTTCAATATGCTAGGGACGTGTGGTTGACAAACGGTCTGCGTATTCGGATTCGTCTCGAAATTCTGAGCAACTTTCATATATAAAGTATTTTCATCCGAGTTACGGATTATTTTATTTTAATTTTTTAGAGTTTTAAATCATTTTCTAATTTATTAATTATTCAATAAATCAACATTATCCAGAACAGTGCATGCTGACATCATCATGACGTCAGCATGACGTCAGCAGTCAACAGGGGTGTTGACTGGTCAAACTGACGTGTGGGTCCCAGCTGTCATTGACTGACTGGTTAATTACGTTTTAGCTAATCTAATTATTGTTTAATTAAACTAACTAGTTAATTAGATTAATTAAATAGGATTAATTAAATTAATTAATTAATTATATTTTATTTATTTATTTATTATTTTTATTTTCATTTTCATTCATTTTTTTAAACGTTTTGGGCTCCGGCCCCACCTGGCAGTGGCCCAGGGGGCCTAGCGGGTTTGGGCGCACGGGGCGGAGCGGACGCAACGGGCATCGCCCGGTTAGGGGAGCCGCACGGGGCTGGCCCCTGGTGCGGCCAACGGGCGTGGGCGTCGGCGGCCATGATGCCGGCCAAGGGGGGAGGCCAGCCGCGGGCTGGCTCGGTGAGCGGCGCCGGTGAGCCAGGCCGAGCAGCCGCAGGGGCGAGCGAGGCGGGGGGCCGTAGCCTGCCGGTTGCGGGGCGGGGTCGCGGCTGTTGCGGGGCGAGGCCGCGACAGAGGCGAGGCGGGGCAGCGGTGGCCGCAGGGGGCTCGGTGACCACGGCAAGGCCATGGCCGGAGCGGGGAGGAGTGCCGGCAAGGGGAGGCGGCGGAGGGTGGGCGCGGCGGCAGCGGGCGAGGGGAAGCAGGGGCCGTGGCGGCCGGAGACGACGAGCGGGGCAAGGCCACGCGCGAGTGCGGCTAGCGACCAGGGGGCGCGGCTAGGTCGCAGGCGAGGCGCGGGACAAGCAAGGGGGGAGGGCGCGAGCAGGGGAGGTAGGGGCATGCGCGCATCAGGCGCGCGGGCGCGGCTGTGCGCGAGCGTGGGCATGCGCGGGTGGAAGAGCTCGCTCGAGCGGGGAGGTGCTGAGTAGGGGGCCGCGTGCGCGTGCATATGGGGAGAGGGGAGAGAAGAGAGGCCGGGCCTCACCGTGAGGCGTGGGGTCAAGGGCAGCGGGGCTCGGGGAGGTAGACAGGGACGAGGTCGACGACGGAGAGGAGGAGGTCCGGCGAGGAAGCGATCCGGCGAGTCGGCCTCGGGTGGCGGTGACGGGGTGATGGAGGCAGTCCTCGGGCGCGCTCTTCGGGGCTGCTTGGAGCCGTGGAGGACGCGGTCAGGAGGCGGTGGCCCTCGGCGCGGGCGCGCCCCAGATCGGGTGAGGGAGCGAGAGGAGGGGAGCGGGGCGAGTGGGAAGAGAGATGGGGATCGAGCCCTCTCCTTGTGACGGCGCTGGAGGGAGAGTGGGGAGTGAGGTGCGGTTAGGGTTACTGGGTGTGGGGGGTAAGGGGGGAGTGGGGGTGGGCCGGCCTGGTGGCCTGGATGCCCAGTTGGGCCGTTCGGCCCAGGGAGAGGGGGAGTGGGCTTTGCTCTCTTATATTTCTTTGTTTACTGTTGTGTCTTTTTCCTTTTATTTATTCTTTATTTACTATTTTAGTTTGTTTCCTATTAAATTTAGTTTTAGTAAATATACTCGTAGAATCTAAATTAGTATTTCAACTTAGTCCATAGTCAACAAGAGTCTATTCCTCAATCAATTAGTTTGACTTTTTATTAATTACAAAAGGTATTTAATTAACTGTTTTTACTATTGTTTTATATATCTTATAATATTTAAGAATTTTAAAAAAGGTGTGATTTCTCCACCATAATTACCTAGGCAACATTTGGTTCACTCCGGACATTTTAGTTTTAATATTTGAAAACTTTTAGTGTTTGTCTTTATTTTAAATTTGAAATTTCAACTTGGTTTCGAACTGACACGAGTTTATCCACAGTAATCGAGGTGACGTGGCATCATTAGCGAAGTTTTATTGTAGCTTGATTACCCAGGCGTCACATAGATGCTTGGTGTCGAGGACCCAGATGAAGACCATATCCCTGTTAATGGTAACCCATACCATGCTCCATTGTAAGCAAACTTCCACTCCAATCAACACAATCTTTATCTGGGACCTCTCATGTAGCATGAACATGATGATGTGCATCAGCTACCTGATCTGAATATGGACAACCATTGGCTCAATTTACAACGGGATCCTCTTGCAGGAGATCTGTAGTGGATGATGCAGAAGAGGAAGAGATGGACTTATCAGGTTGGCGGCATTGGGCCCTGCCCCAAAAAAATCTTGTTATTAATCATGAACTTCACCCATAAGAATTCTTAGAGCGGAATGATCTGATGGCCCCACTACATGAACTAGAGGTTGTGTAGGTACTTGGAAATTTATAGGCTGGTAATGGTCACAATAATCTCACTATGTCAGTGGTCCCATCTCGTAACTTTACTCCTTCTGCAGAATTAGCTAATGGGCCACATGCACAATCCACTGTCAATGGGCTCCCAGATTTAAATCTAGTTGATGGACTCCCTCAACAACCTATGGTTGTTGCAGGACTGGGCCCTATTCTCCAGCCCAACCACCAGACAGGGCATAGAAATTTGGATAACATGGTGCAGCAAATTCAAAGTATGGGACCTGATACAATCTTGAAGCTATCATGCCTAGAAATTAGAATGGTACAAAGGATGTGGACAAAGATCCAATGCAATTTGAAGTTGAGGCGTTGTTGGTGTCTAAAGAGCAGTGCTTAGCCCCCATGCCTAGTTTGATCAATAGTTAGACAACACCAGCCCATGTACCTCTTGTCAGCAATATCCTTTTTGAAACAGAAGCACAAATCATCTTCTTTTCTTGTAGAAGTTGCACTCAGCAAAATTAGGCGAAATATATCAGGTGAGCAAGATAGGTCTGAATTTTTGGCTCCACCTAGATTCCCTGAACCTATTTATTTAGTCCCTAATCATAACCCCTCAGTGCATGTTGTTATGATTCCAGCTCGAGACAAGGGCCCGGTGATCTAGAGGACACCACTATCCTCCCCTATGGAGATTGATAAAGCTCTGCTTGGTGAGGAAGGGGCCAAAATATGAAGAGAGGGGGAGAGAGAGACTTTTTCTCCTGCTGGAAACAGTAAAGAGGTAATCTAAGTCCCTATAGAATGGGTCAATCTTCTTGCTGTTGTGTTTTTCTCAGCTGACAAGTTTGAATGGGCTAAGTAGTTTGTCAAATCACAAGTTTGGGATTTTATTATACAAGAATCTAAATCTAAAACTATCAAAGCCTTTGCTATTCCTGTCAAACACCACGGCATGCTAAATCACTCACCTGTATTTTGCAGTCCTCTGCTTCTGCACCAATAGGGCAAGAAAATCTACCAATCACTCCAAAAGGCTCAGCTACAGGAGAGGGCCACTCTGCCTCTTCCACTTCAGCTCTACGGGCAGGAAAAAAGGAAAGACAAACTACCTATGGTAGAATCTGAGGTAAGAAGGAGCTTCAGATTGCAATCTCTTAACAAAGGCTTCAAAAAACATGCTTGCAAAGATAGAAATTGTTTTGCTTGCAATGCACAACCACCCAATATCACTAGCAAAGTTATTAAATACTTGGCTTGCACTTTTGCAAGGTTAACATTCAAGGAGGAAATGGGGAGAAACAAACTAGAGGAAACAAGAAGATGAAGACAATGACCTAACATAACACCTCCAAAGTTGCACCCAAAGATGCCAAGAGCAAAGGCAGTAGCAACAACTAGATTTTGTATGGTTGTATCTCTGATAGCATCCATGTATTTTTTCTGTTTTAGCTGATGTAAGATGTCTCGGTGGAACTTGTACTTGGGAGAGTAACTTTTCAAGGTTTATTTGTCTGATATGGTATTGGTCCGGTGCTAAGCCTTATGCTTTTTATGAGTTGAGTCTGAAACATTTTAAATTAGAATATTAGAGGTATCAATGAAGAGAAGAAGTGGCTTGTTGTGGCCAATAAAATCTCTGAATCTGATTGTTCAATCCTTACCATACAAGAAACAAAAAGAGATCATTTTGATACCTCTTATCTCAGGAATTTTTGTCCTTGGAAACTTAATAAGATTGATTACCTCCCTTCAATTGGGGCTATTTAATAGTTTGGAATGAGCGGCTATTTACAGGCAAAACACTCTGTAAAATTACTTTTCTGCCTGTAAATATCTATGGGCCCTGTCAAGCTAATATCTATGGGCCCTGTCAAGCTAATAGAAGAATTACTTTTCTCAACTAGTTTCAGAACATTCAAATTGAAGATGATACTAAGTGGCTACTATTGGGAGGTTTTAACTATATCAGATACCCTAACAACAGAAACAGAGAGGGGTGATATTCAAGAAATGCTTCTTTTTAATGAGGCCGTCAACAAACTTGCATTAGTTCAAATCCCCATCAAAGGTAAGAACTTTACCGAAGTAACATGCTGGAAGCACCCCTGCTAGAGAAACTAGATTGGATCTTCTCTTCTAAGTGTTGGACTCTATCTTTCCATGATACCCTAGCAACCCCATTGTCTAGAACCACATCTGATCATGTTCCGTGTGTGCTCAAAATTTCTACTTCCATCCCTAGATAAAGGACCTTTAAATTTGAAAAATTCTGGCTAGAGCATCAAGATTTCAAACAGGTGGTCATGCAAATTTGGGAGCAATTATTGGGAGAAATTGATAGTGCCAAGATCATTACAGCTAAGTTCAAAAGGCTCTGGAAGCGACTTCAAAACTGGGGCAAGGACTTATCTAATCTCAAATACCAATGCTGTCATACTACTATTTGATACTTTGGAGGAATATAGGCAACTGAGTCTAGAAGAAAAAGGGGCACAGACATTCTGAAAGGACACTTGACAAATCCTCTCCAATTTCGAAAAACTTATTGGAAGCAAAGAGAACTATCAGAACCATTCAATTCGGAGAAGCCAACGTCGTGTTCTTTAAGGCTAAAGGTAATATCAAGCATAGAAACAACCATATTGCAATATTGACAGATGAAGATGGTATTGAAGTCAATGATCACCAAGTAAAAGTTGCTATCTTATACAAAGCTTTCAATGCTAGGTTGGGTCAATCCACTCCTGCTGAAAATCCACTGCTACTCCACACCCTGCTTCATTCCAATGATAACCTCCATGAATTAGAGATGTCGTTCACTCATGAAGAGATAGGTGATGATGTTAAAAATCTACCAGCAGATAAATCTCCTAGACCAGATGGTTTCAATGCTGCCTTTCTCAAAGCTTGTTGGGAAATCATTAATTGCACATGATTTCTACAAGCTTATTGAAGATTTCTATGAGGGTAAGGTCAACTTACAAAGCATCAACTACTCCTTCATAACTCTTATCCCAAGAAGAGATGATGTAGTGACCCCCAATTATTTCAGACCCATAACATTGCACAATTGCACTATTAAAATTATCACAAAACTCTTAGCCAACATGATCCAGAAACATATGCTCAGCATGATTCACAACAATCAATGTGGTTATTTGAACAATAGATGCATCCAAGACTGCCTTGCATGGTCCTATGAATTTGTGCATCAATGCCATCGGTCCAAAAAAGATATTGTGCTTCTCAAGCTAGAATTTGAAAAGGCTTTTGACATGTTAAACTATCACACAATCCTAGAGTTTTTAGAGGCAAGAGGATTTGGACTTAGGTGGGTCAGTTGGATCAAGCTCATTTATAGTACTGGCTACTCTTCTGTCTTACTGAATGGGGTCCCACAGAAGCAATTCCTATGCACATGTGGGGTTAGACAAGGTTACCCTCTATCGCCTTTGATATTTGTTCTAGCTGCAAACCTGCTCCAAGCTATGCTTATTGAGGCCAAGGATAATTTTCTCATACATCCTCCTATCATACACTCCACTTGCCCTAAATTCCCAGTTATTCAGTATCCAGATGATACCCTCCTAGTGCTCCCAGCTGAGCTCACACAAATCCAACATGCCAAAATCTTCTGCTTCATTTTACTGCATACGCCAGACTAAAGGTTAATTATGCCAAATCAACTAGTGTCTCCATAAACACCTCTGATCAGTTTCCACTCCAATATTTGGGCCTCCATTTGAGCATTCACAAACCCAGCATTGAGGAGTTTTTCCCTCTTCTCCAACGGATTGCATCTAGGCTTAATGGTTATTCTACACTCCTCACCTACGGAGACAAGCTCACTCTACTTAGGTCGGTCTTCTCTAGCATGCCCAAGGTTGTAATCCACCAGATCAATCATTATTTGAAACACTACTTCTAGAGAAAGTATAGAGCTGGGGATAAAGGGATGATACTCATTTCCAGGGATAGGGTTTGTATGACCAAGTCACATGGTGGGTTGGGTGTCCCTAATGTTGCCACACACAGCAAGATGTTGCTGATGAAATTTTTACATGAATTCTTGAACAGACAGGACATACCATGGGTCAAAATTGTTTGGGAGTCTTATTATGCCAATTGTGTGCCAAACCCTAAGCCCGTGGAATCATTCTGGTGGAAACTTGTCCTAAAGCTCTGACACATCTATAAGCAACATGGTGTTTGTGTCCTTGGAGATGGTTTATCCATTGACTTTTGGAATGATACTTGGTCCGATCATAAGCTCCAACAACATTTCCCTGAGCTACACTCATTCAGTATCAACATAGATATCTCTCTCCAAAAAGTAAGAGCATTAGATCAGTTGGAAGATCTGTTCAACCTTCCTCTTTCCACACAAGCTCATCAGCAGTTTTTGTTGCTCACCCCGATGGTGCAGCAAGGAATCAATCATATGTCAAATGATATTTGGCGATACAAATGGTAGAATAGAACCTATTCCTCCATGAATATGTGTAAAATCTTGCAAGGACCCATCCAGTTGCATCAATTCTTTAAGAAACTTTGGAAGTTTTTAGCTACTTCTTTATGGCATGATCAATTAAGAAACTTATTACAAAGAAAATCCATGCACTTGGAAGAATACAATTGAGTATTGTGTAATGACAAGGCAGAGGAAACACTAACACACATGTTTTGGGACAGCTCATTTGCTAATAGTTGCTGGAACCACATCATCCTCAAAGGAAAAGAGGAATATTTTGTTATCATGAACTCTGCATCAATTCCTCTTTGTTGCCTAAAGAGATTGCTCTGGATATCATACTCATGGGTTGTTGGGGCATTTGGTCTGTTCATAATGATAAAATCTTCAGAAAAGTTGTCGCACACTTTTTGGGTTAGAAATTTTATCTTTGGGAAGGTATTACAACAACTATCATACGAGCCAGAGCCAGAGCGGCCAAGTTCCAGTGTTGGCTAGACAATAACTTGTAATTTACTCATGTTTGATAGAGAGGGCATCGGCTAAAAGCCTTGTAATAGAGGATGTATTTGTATATACTTTTTTCACTATTAATATATTATCGTCGAACTATTGTTCTACGGTCCAAGGTTGAAAAAACAACTCTTTGATTGATGCTTGGTGAGATGGGGTTTTGTGTGACATCAATAATCGAAAGAGGGATCGCAATGGTTTTCTTATCTACTACCTCTCTTCTAAAATAAGTGTGTTGAACTGAAACCACGACACTTACTTTGGAAGAGAGGGAGTACATTATATGGAACGTCCAAAAAGATAGGAAATGTCGCACTTCATGGAGGTGGCACACTGTTTTTGCTTTAAAATTGTATTATGTTTACTTTTTGAGAAACAGAATACATATGCAAACACTCACAAACACGTATATGCACTCACATCTATAAACGCACGCACACACACCCTACCCCTATGAGCACCCGTGAGAGATTGAGCTGGCGGGTCTTGAGATTGGTTAAGTCACTATAGGTGCCTCGCCGCGACGGGGTCGTCGCCTGTCGCTAAAAGAATATACCACCTTTACGAGACACCAAAGCGTCAAACTTGGGGTTTGATCAGATATATGGTAATTGAACCCACATACACGAAAACGATCAAAACAAATGAGAGACTGTGACTACAACTATATACCTCAAAATTCTTGCCAAAGTCGAGCCTGTACTTGTCATCATTGTGCCACTGTATCTCACATCAATAGTGGACAACATCAAGAAATTCCACCGCTAAAGTACATATAAAGACTTAGGAACATATCTAGTTGAATTGTTGCAATAGTAGATCGCCATGTACGAGCAGATTGGCAATCGCGCCAAGCATATCATCGACTGGGGGGGTTCAACCCGGTCTAGGCAGATACCCTTACTCACAAAGGCTCGAAGGAGAAGGTTACGAATGAAGACGACGTTGCCTCCACTAATGCACATGAAACCACGCAGATGAACAACACTAGATAACCTACCTGTTGTCCATGAAGAAATGCAGCGACAAAAACTCTAGGGCTCCTCGGCAACGATTTACCAAGCGTTACCGAGAAAGGATTGGAGCCGACGGACTTTTATTCGAGATGGTATCACCATAGGAGCGCCATAAACTTGACCCAAAACCCCTCGCGACATTGGAGCAACGACCAAAGACGGAGGGGAGATTGAATTTTTGGTAGCTAGGATTTCTTCACGAATTGAGGTGGCACACCTTGTTTTTGAGGAAATCATGCGAAGGGCAATGACTTCTCAATCAAGGGTTATCCAAAATTATGAACTGTTAGCATAAGATGTTTTGTGGCATCGGCGATAATCAAAAGAGGTGTTGCAACAATTTTATTATCTACATTATGTGGAATGTCCAAAAAGAAATGAGCCGCCACATCTTCAACAATAGGAGGATGACTTCATTGAGGTGTCACACCTTTTTTATTGTTTAAATTATATCTGATTTATATTAGATCAATAGAATATTGGATGCAACCAGATATAGAGTAATTGATCCCACATACACGAAAACAACCTAAACAAAGGAAGAGCCTATGACCATGACCATATGCCTTTAAATTCTTGCCAATATCGTGCATGAACTTGTCAATAATGAACAACTCCGAAATTCAACTGGTGAAGTACCTGCAAAGACCTGTAGAGGAACAAATCTCATTGAATCGCCACAATAGTAGACCACCGCGTACGAGGAGATTAGCAATCATGCAACCATATGGGGGGAGGGTCACCCTAATATAGGCAGGCGGCCACACTAGCATTGCCAGACCAAGCTGACGGCCTTACTCACAAAGGCTCGAAGGAAAAGGTTGTCGAAGAAGGCGATGGTGTCGCCGCCCATGCACATGGAACCATGTTGACGAACAACACTAGATAACCTACCTATTGTCCATGAAGAATTGCGGGGACAAAATTTTCAAGGCTCCACGGCAATGCTGCACCAAGCATTACCATGACAGGATTGGAGTTGAAGGACTTTTATTCGAGATGACATCACCATCACCATTGGAGCACTGCCCCCTTGACCCAAAAACTTACTACACAAAGGACGAGAGAAGAGGATTCCCTCCCATCTGCCTCACGGTATTGGAGTGACGGCCGAAGACAAAGGGGGGAGGAGATTGAATTTTTGGTAGGTAGGGTTTCTTCACGGGTTGAGGTGGCACACCTTGTTTTTGAGGAAATCATGCAAAGGGCAGAGGCTTTTCGACCAAGGGTTATGCAAAATCATGAATTGTTGGCAGAATATGTTTTGGGTTTTTTTTTTCTTTCCAATCTATGCATATTCAATCATGGCATTATAATGAACACCGGAAATAACAAAAATACATCCAGATCCGTAGATCGCCTAACGGCGTCTACAAGCACTAAAGCGAGCCGAAGACGTGC
>LR738711.1:212139872-212260991 GCA_902687465.1 Secale cereale | reverse complement strand
CCCCCCCCATCACCACCACGCCGAAGCGGGGCAAAACTTGTACTAGACAGTCAGGAAATCGTCGTGCTAAGGCCCCATAGGACGAGCGCACCAGAATAGCACCGCCATTGAAGAGTAGCATAGATTGGAAGGATCCAACCTAAACACACAACGTAGACGAACTACGACCAAATCCGAGCCAATCCACCAAGTATAGATCCCCCGGAGACACACCTCCACACGCCCACCGAGGGTGTTAGATGCACCACCGGGACAGGGGCTAGGCGAGGTGAACCTTATTCCATCTTCACGAAGCCGTCACCGTTGTCTTTTTGAGCAGTACACAAACCCTAAAAAAACTCGAGAAGAATCTAAAAATTAAGCCCTCCCGCCAGCAAGAGCCAAGATCCACCGCGCCGCCAATGGCCCTAAGGCCACCAAAAACAAGGCGGGTTGGCGCCCGCAGGAGGCAAAGGAACCCTAGACATTTTTGAGAGGTGTGGCTGCGTATTTTGGGGTTCTCGCCCCCCTTGCACACACATTGGTGTGCCTGTCTAATTTTGTTTGTTCATTCCGATTACGAAAACGTCCAAAATAACGTTAACCAAGCCAGATATTTGTAGTCTTCCTTGCATGCATAGCATCATGGCCGCGAAGTTGAAAAACTATCATGTACCAGGAGCGTCAGTAACAAAACAAACATAGATAACCACAAACACCGAACAGAAGATAATCCTTATGTTACACAACCACCATACCAATTTTCTTCTTCCAAAGATCATACATAGACATCATTCATTACAGAAGGCTGCTGCTGCTGAAGGGCATTGAGCATCAAGATGGAACAGGTCGTTTACCACAGTCAACAGGAAAATTTCCCAAGAGGGCAAAGGTATCATCTGAATTACGGGGAACATTTATTACAAGGGAGACTGTTGTATCATCTGTGTTCTCGTTGAGCTGGTTCTATGGGCTAAAATTACCCTTGAACATCACAGCATCAGTTGCGAGCATAATAAGATGACCTGAACTCATACATGTTGCAATCACCTTTGCTTGATTTCTGGATGTGATAACATGCAGTAAGGAAGCTATGCACAGTGGGTTCTCGATATTTACACCTATAGTTAGTTAGATTGCAACGTTCTTCGTCCCTGCTCCACTGCACACCGACAGAAGTTTGGCACGTGAGATTACTTCGCTGTGGTTAGGTCTCCGATAAACTAAGAACTTGACATGAACTAACAGATAATGAGCGAAAACTTATTGAATACAATTGATACAAATGAGTCATGGTACTAGTGACATCTTATACTTGAACCCGTGCACAACAACAAAGCCTTTCAGTCCCAAACAAGTTGGGTAGGCTAAAATCGAAACTCATAAGATCTTGAAACCTAGTCATGGTTCTGGCACGTGAATAACTAACTTCCACGCATCCCTGTCCATGGTTAGTTCTTCGGCGATATTCCAGTCCCCTTCAGGTCTCTCTTTACGGACTCCTCCCATGGATCCATGCATCTCACCAAAAAACTTGTTTATTAAGCATCAGAGGTGGTAACTGACAGTGATTAAGGCTGAGAGTTAAGGAAGAAGAGATGTGGATACAAAAAAGGGAAACTCTAGCATTAGCAAACTTAACAAGGTTCCAGAACGCTTTTCTTCCAGCCATGTTGGTAGGAAAATGTTGTGTCAACAAGCAAAATAGCATACTTCCCGACATGCCAAATATCTCCAGGCAGTAAAGGGAAAATAGTACTAAACCTACTTCTATGCTGCCAAAGTTTGGTTTACCAACAAAAGGAGAGTTTGATTAGCTTATATGTGCAGCCTTGCTTGCAACTGTCATCCTCATTAATCAGGCTTGTTCGGGAGAAAACATTACAGAAAACATCTTTCCCCAGAAAATATAGCTTGACTATAGGCAATTATACACGGAGAAAACATTTAGAAACCCCATTAAGGGCTGGCTGGCTATGTGGGAATTATTTAGGCCCAGTAGTTACATATTGGCAAGGACTTGCTACAGTTTCCCTTGCAATCCAAAGGATTTAGTATATTGCTTCTGGTCGAAACAAGCCCTAAAGATTTGAATATACACTTGTAGTCAAATACATAGGTCAGGATTCAATGAAATATGCAGGAAAAACTATGAAGGAACTGACACCCGTAATACTAAGTTGCTGTTAGTTGGAAAAGTAGTTTAATATGAAGAAGCAAGGCATATGTCTCTTCCTTCTGATAACTTACAAACTGTTGTAAAACAAGAGATATTTATACTTTACCTTGCAAAGACTTTTCAAAGTTCACCAGCTGCAACATAAAGCCCACATTGGGTGCTATTTGAGGTCGTTTGCTTCTAACTAGTGACATGGCACTTTGCAGGCTCATCTGATGCTTCTTCATAAGATATGCAAGAACAACTGTGACACTGGAAATTTAGACAAAGATCGCCTCAGAACTAATTTGTCTCGATAATGTGCATCACATTTCACAAAGCAAAAATATTATCCATGACACATCTACAGATACAGAAATATGTGCTTTTATATAACAAAATATTGCTACAAATTTTAAATGGCACCACACACTACTACATACCAATTTATTGTAATGACGAGTAAGAAAGTTGTTTCAGTTATTAAATGTAGAAACAAGGGCTATTGATCAGGAAATAAGTAAATAACTGATTCATAGGATTATGTGACCAATTAATCATTCAACGGCATTAAGCAACACACTGTAATGCTTCCCATAACAATTTTTCGTTACATGCTAAGTGAATGCGTCGATTCACATGTAAATATATGCATTTACACTAAATTCAAATCAGAACAATTTTACCATATTATTAATATTCCGTTTTGACAATGCAAACATCATCATGCTCATGTCATGGTATATAACATCATGTTTTTATCTGTATTTGTTCCGCTAAAATTAGTATATATGGGCAAAGAAAATAATTTTCAAATTAAGGCTATCGCCTTGGCACGGCACCCTAAACTACATGTTGGGTTGGGCCAGCAAGAAGACTTTGACTAGGGAGGTAGGGTGTCTGCTAATATAAAAATATTGGATGCATTCCAAAATGATTGACATTAAACAACTCGTAAGAAACAACTTTACCTCCGCGACCGGCCTGCAAAGCAGTGAACCAACACATTGCCACCAGTGCAGATAGCTTCATCTATGAAAGTAAAGCATTCACCGAAATGCTTTCCCAAATCAGTGTCTGGGCTGTCAAGTACTGTGTCAATAAAGAGTATGCCTTTAGTTCTGCATGGAACCTTGAATAACAAAAGAAATTTGCTAAGGTAGACATAACCAGTAAAGGCTAAGCAACATGTCAAAAAAAGTAAAGGGTAAAAAACCACTAATACAGAGTAGAGATTTAGATGTTCCAATCTGAATTTTGTTATCAGAACATGAATGCTCCAAACCAGAATTGATACACATCAATTTTAAATATAACGGAGAAGGTAAAAAGTTGGCTAACATGTCTATCAAACATATCGGGAATGTCAGGGTCTTCAGATTATAAAGTTCATAGGGCAATATCGTAGCTGGAGACACAGGTAAAAAATAGGAGAGGATGCGGTACCCTCGATCTTCTTGTACGTAAATTCTGCTGGAAAGGCGGGATTCAGTGATCTGGCAACAACCAAGATGTGGGTGATGTTCAAGCTCTTCAGAGCCTCGTTGTTCAGTGCTGCTCCAACAGAACCCAAGTAGAGGCCCTTCAAGTGATAGAATCAAGATGTCAATCAAAGTAATTCAACTGCTTCACATAATCCATTTATTTTATAAAGTGCAAGTACGTTATCACCTGATACATCTGTTGTAAAACGTACTCCTACATGTCAGCATGAATTATGGCTAGTTTTCTATACGCCATACAAATGCTAAAGTTAAGATCAACTGGAGAATTCTCCACCTTCCATTGAACAGAAAAGGACCCTCGTTCTTCTACGGCCAATAACATTTCCAGAAGTTAGCAACATCTAATGGTAAAAGCCACAACACAAATTCCAGTTCCATAAATAATGGATCGCACGATCTAGATCGACGAATCCTAGTGAATCTGCATCACGAAACCCCAACCATGCTCCAAACATTGGATGCCGCAATACATCACTAAATCGCATCAGGTAATCCTATTAGGCCGGAAACGGTGGTGGAAGAGAGGCCGTGGAGCCATCAGACCTGGTCGACGAGGCAGGGGATGTTGTCGGCCTTGCGGTACCTCGCGGCGCACAAGCCCTGCATCAGCGCCATGAGCACTCTGGTCTGGTGCTGCTCGTAATCGTCCATCTCCTGCTCGTCCCTCCCCGCCGATTGCCCCGCCTCCGGCACCGACATCGTCAGGGGCTCTTCCCTTCCTCGTCCTGACTCCCAACGAATCCGGATGGGGAAAATGGTGAGGATATTTCTCTTTCCTTTCTTTAGTATAAAATGTACTCACGGTCAGCAAAACTTATGGCTCATACCTAATTTTGTCACTGGACTTTAATACCGGAATCAGGGTGTTTAAATTGCCCTTAATAATCACTAATCATGTTTATCAATTGCCCTTAATAATCACTAATCATGTTTATCAATTGCCCTTACAAATTTTTTTATTTGAGATTGCTTTTACCAGGACTGCCGCGTGGTTATGACGCAACAAGGTATAAATATTCAAATCTGTTAGCCGCGATTTAACTAACCATACCTCTACTCTTATAAAAGAGCGAGTTGGTGATGATGTTGTACCTGCTATCGTGTACCGTCCGATCTATATCGGACGGATAGAAAACAAATTGTAACAATTTTGCAAAAAGATACACGCACCTCTCTCCACACTTGCGGATAAAGACTTTCCTTGTTCATATTTTTTCTCTCACAAGATAAACTACTCATACAAATGCATCTTGATGTTCCGTGCGTTAACGCACGAGCATCTTGTTAGTTAGTATTAATATGATCGTGTAAATATTTTTTTTCCCAAATCTTGCCCATGATTCATCTATCTAAATAAATTTTAGGATTTTACTTATCAAACAAAACATAATATTAGGACCTTAATAGGGGTTGACGTTCCTACAAAAGAACCCTGGTACGAACGAGCATACTCTCGAATAGGCTCGTTTGAGCGAACGGCATCACTAGATAGTGTTCCCTCATAAAAAGAAACATCCACAAAAACGTTCAAGAATTTTCCATGCTATAATAGAGAGATTTGTCATGCTAAGAGGTGTACCATGCATGTCAAGGATTATATTTCTTTACAGAGGGTGTACCATGCATGTCAAGGATGTTGTCATGTTAAAGTGGGGAGAATTGGCATGCGTTCTAGAGATTTGCCGTGTTGTAAAAGGAGGAAGTTGCCCACATGTTTAGGAATTACCATGATAGGTAGGGTAGTTGTCGTACATGCTTCCAGTAATGCCCATGTTGCGGGTACCATGCTACACACAGGGTCGTTCCCTCGGGAGGATGTATGGAAGCGAAAGATTGTGTCATTTCCTGGGAGGGTGCATGGAAGCGAAAGATTTTAAATTTGTGCACAGAATCGGCGCACTAAAGTGTTCACTCGAAAAAAGCACTCCTAGGGAATGTCAATTCTATAGTGTTTTTGTAAAATTATTTGGTAAGTCAATAAAAGATGGGCCAGTTAAGAGAATTTTCATGGAAAACTAGTGAAAAAATTAGATGTGGGAGGGAACAAATCAGAATAGAGAAAGATAGAAAGGATGTACATAAGGTTAGACGAAGGAGAGGTGGATGGCATAACCTTGTGTGCCTTTTAAATAGGAGAGAGGAGAGATTCCACTTGTCTCACAAACAACTATTTTACCCCATTGAAGCTAACAGAATCCTTAATATCCCGTTGGCAGCTAATCATATGAATGACTTCATTGCATGGAAGCATACAAAATCTGGAACGTTCTCAGTGAGATCTGCTTATCATGTTGAATGGGACTTCCAGCACGTGAGAAAGCTTGTGCGCACAAATTCACCAAGTCCGTTCCAGCTCAATCCCGTCTGGGCGCAGGTGTGGAAACTCAATGTCCGAGCTAAGGTTAAAATATTTTGTTGGCGGTTATTGCAGGGCCGTCTCCAGGAATTCGGGGCCCGCTGCGAAAAGAAAAATGGGGCCCTAAATTTTAAAAAATATACAATTACGCAAGCATAAACACCTAATTATGTAATTAAAATTTATATTATTTCATACAATGCTTAGAATATTCTAAAGTATCAATGCAAAATACTAAAACCAATAAACTGACCTCATTCTCTATTGAAAAGTGTTATCCGTCTTGAGTTCCTTGAAATGAAATCTTCAATTACATCTTCATAATTAATCTTCTCCAAGACATCATTTTCAAGTGCTATTGTCGCCAAACCATTGAGTCTTTCTTGTATCATAGTTGAACGCAAAATATGATTTCAACAACTTGAGTTTAGAGAAGCTCCTTTCCGCAGTTGCAACAGTTACAGGAATGGTTAACAAAATCCTGTACGCAATAATAGCATTAGGATAGAAGGGGCGCTTCATCAGAATCTCAAGAATATCAACAGGGCCCATAGATTTCTTAACTAAATTCTGGATGAATATTAACTCGTAAAACAATTCAGCTCCATCAATGTCTTTGTGTTCTCCACTCTTAAGTGCATCCTCAAGATTAACACAAGCAGCCAGCAAACTCTTATCATCCATAGATCGCAGCCTATCTGAAGTAAATAAGAAACCAAAAGTTTTTTCATACCCCTGATATTGATCAAACCTTCTGGTAAGTGAAACTATAGCTTGATCGACCACTTGCAGAAAATAATTGACCCTAAATGACTCCTCTGCAGACTGTGAAGCAATAGATGCATCATCTGCACACTCATCGAATTGTCTTCTTCTTTTGATTTTCCGCTTGGTGCGGAACTCTGGAGGAATATCCATCTCAAGTGCAATTTCTTTTGCATCTTCCAATGCTTTTGAAAAGCCAGTTTCTCTATACTTCTTGAAAAAGGAAAGCAGACCCTGTATAGACTCAATTGCAATATCAATAAGCATGTCCTTTGATTGTAGCTGCTTGCTGACCAAATTAACAGCGGATAATATATCATACCAGATAATTATTGACACTAAAAATTCAAAACCACCAAGTTCATTTTCTGCCAATGATTGTGCTTCACTACTTGTCAATGGATCCTTATCAGTTTCAGCCACTTGTAGTAAAGCCTCCCTTATTTCTGGCATTTGAATCCATATAGCCTTAACACTCTCAACATGACTCTCCCAATGAGTAGATGACAATGACTTGACGGTCAACTTCTTTAAGTTATCTTTGAGAATTTGCCATCGTTTAGTCGAATTAGCAAATATTGTATAGATGCGTTGTATAATTCCAAAGAAGTCTGTGCTTTACGGCAAGACTTCGCCATATCGTATAGTGCCAGATTTAGACTATGACAACCACAAGCTGAATAAAATTCCCTTGGATATTTGTCCAGAAATTTCCTTTGTACCCCTTTATTGTTTCCTTTCATATTTGACCCATTATCATAACCCTGTCCTCTCACATTGTCCACATCAAGGCTAAGATTATTCAACTCCTCTTCTAGAACATTAAGCAAACCTTGCCCAGTGGTATCATTCACCTCCAAAAAGCCTAAGAAAGATTCTTCGATACAAACAGAAGCAGAAGATATATCTACATACCTAATTATCAAAGACATTTCTTCTTGGTGGCTTGCATCAGGAGTACAATCAAGAATAACTGAGAAATATTTTGCTTCCTTTACCGTTTCAATGATTCTTGACCTGATGGCAGTAGCGAGCATATTTATTAACTCATTCTGTATAGAAGGGCCCAGGTAGTGATCACGAATTTTTTCATTGGTGATGCGGTCAACATGCTCTTTAATAATTGGGTCAAATTCAGCCAACATTTCAATCAGTCCTAGGAAATTCCCATTGCTCTCTTGGTACAACTTGCTATTGCTGCCACGAAACGCTATATTACGTTCTGCAAGAAATTTTACAATCAAGAAAATCTTGAGCAAAACTTTTCTCCAATGCTCCTTTTCCTTTTCAAGTTCTCGCTGAGCAACTTTATCAATTGTTTGATTCTTCTACATCCTGAGACGGAAGTCATACCATGCAGTCATATTTGTGATATGCTCTCTACTTGATTCATGCTCTTTTAGTCTAGCCCCAAGATGAATCCAGTCACTTAAACCCTCATTTGCTAGCTGTCCTCTCACATGCCCCTTTTTTTAATAATTTGCAACAAAAACAAAATGCTTTATCGAGGCCGCTGTTGTACACAAGCCACTCTCTGTCAACCTTTTCTCCATTTGAGAGAATTCTACTAAATGGTAATGCAGAAAATCTTCTAGAGAACTTGTCATAAGGACCATACTCAATATCTTCTCTTTTAGGACCCTTTTGCAGCAATATATCAATCTTTTTCCGATCAAGTCCATCTGAATTTCTAGGATCAGATATGTCAGGCTGAACGGAATTATTCATGTCATCCGAAATATTAGGATCATGATCTTCATCTAAAATATTGACATCGTTACCTTCATCAATTTCTTTAGCGGCAACCTCAACCTCTTGCGCATTATCAGCAAGACCATGATCACCTTCATGAATTTCTGTAGTGACAACCTCAACTTCTACTGCATTATCATCGTGACCATCATCAATATTACCATCCGGAGTATGATTTTCAGAATTAGTTTGGGGTGCTATCACAACATATTTATCAAGAGCACCACTTTGAATTTGAGCATCTTCTTCTAATTTCTGTTTCTTCTTACGCTTGAAGGCACCAGAATCATACTTTCTTCCAGAACTAGAATGCATGATTATTTTTGTTTCAATGAAATATATACTCTTTCAATTTATTTAAACTAGTGAGCTCACATGAAATATAGGCTTGTGACATGTATAGGTAGTTCAAAAAACTTACAATCAGATAGAACCTTGATTTTGGACTTGGACGATAGTACGAGCAACTACTGAAATTCTTGAATCTGTGACTACTTCTGAACTTGAACGACTGCACAAAAAATCATTCCCAAACATATTAATACAACTTTGTAATTTGTATCAAAATTAGAGAAAAGGGGAGAGCGTAGGGAGTAGGGAGGGTACCACACCGGTTGGTCTTATGTTCCAGTTGGGCGGCACTGCGGCAGTGTCAGCCGGCCGTCGGCACGACGGCGTCCAGCGCTAGAAAGTAGTCCGCTTCTTGCCCGTCGCCTCGCTGAACCTGCAAGGTTGCAACGCGATCGCCACCGAGCCGCTGATCCAGTCGAAAGCGATGGGGAGATCAGATGGCAGGGAATAGGAAGGAGGAAGCGGAAGTTACGGAAGCGCTGGGGCTGTCGTTTCATCTACGATCGATCAATCCGTCTCACCCACGTGACGGGAAAGCATATCGCTTGAGACTTGACCGGACCAGGCCCAAGAAGGCCTAAAACTGATATATTTTTCAGACTATATATATATATATATATATATATATATATATATATATATATATATATATATATATATATATATATATATATATATATATATATATATTGGGGGCCCTGTGCGAGCGCACAGCTCGCACAGGCCCTTGGACGGCCCTGGGTTATTGCATGCTACTCTCCCATGCAACAGCATCCTGGCAAATCGTCATATTCGGCCCACACTAGTAGAAAACAGGGCTTTGGCCCAGGCCTGTCCAGCCCATTAGCCCCGGTTCAATCCAGAACCGGGACCAATGGGGGCATTGGACCCGGTTCGTGAGCCCAGGGGGCCGGCCGGGCCACGAACCGGGACCAATGGGCCTTGCTCCTGGCCCACCACCATTGGTCCCGGTTGGTGACGTGAACCGGGACCAAAGGCACCCCTTTAGCCCCGGTTCGTAGCACCAACCGGGACCAATGAGGTGCCTATATATACCCCCTCGCGCAAGAGCAGAGCACACTGCTCTGTTTTTTTTTTCTGGCCGAGGGGGAGAGGGGTTAGTGGTGCTCTATCTCACCTCCTATGCACACAACGTGTTCGATGGAATGCCCGAGCCACACTAGTTAAGCTTTTCTCCTCTCGAAGCTCTATTTTCTCCGAGATTTGTCTAGGTTTAGCGGTCCGTCACGTCCCGTCCCCGTCTTCCCCGCCGTCGATCGCCCCCGCCGATCTCGTCACCGGCACCACCGTGGTGAGCCTCTTGTTATGTCCATGCTTTTCTTATTTTTATTATTGCTTGTTATTATTGCTTTAGATAGATATTTGTCTAATTTTCTTACGTTTATTATTGCTTGTTATTATATAGTGCGATGGTTTTGATATCCGCCCACGTGGGCCCTCGTCCTGTCTACGATTCGGATGTGGTATATTATCTTTAATTTATAACTATTTGTTTTAGTGTTTATGATAGTTATGCCGACCAACCTGACATGCATAGATGTTTTATTATGTCTAGGAGGTAGTTGAACCGGAAATTCCAACCGACCCTCTTGTGGAGAGGTTAAATTTAGTTGAAGAGGAAAACATTTCCTTAAAGAAAAAATTGGAAAAAATGGAGGAGGAGAAGATGGAATTGGAATTGCATGTTGCGGAAGTCGTCGATGATCACAAGATCAAGATGGACCCTATTGTCGAGAGGTTAAATTTAGTTGAAGAAGAAAACAAATTCTTGAAGGAAAAAATAAAAAAAAATTGAGGACGAGAAGATGATATTGGAGTTGCATGTTGCGGATGTCGTCGATGATCACAAGATCAAGATGGATGCAATGCGGTTGAAGATTAGAAAGATTAGAAAATATGCCATTCATACCGAGGCTTGGTATCATTATGTCGTTGGATCAATTGTTACCTTGGTTGCGATTATGATCGCATTTGTTTTCGCATTGAAATGTTTTACATAGTTTCGATGTGTATGGAGAGCTATATGTTGTTAGATGAGAACTATATATGTATGTACTTAGGTTTTAATGTGATGATGAACTTCTATTAATTTGGTCACTTAATTATCTATTTATGATGTTCTGTAATGGTTTTTGACACACTTAATTATATATAATGCACGCAGATGAACCGGCAATGGATGTACGGTGACAGACACACCTCCGAGTACATTAAGGGCGTGCATGAGTTTTTAAATGCGGCTGAGGCAAACAAGCAGAATGGTTTTATGTGTTGTCCATGCACTAAATGTGGGAATACGATGTCTTACTCTAACCGGAAAATCCTTCACTTCCACCTGCTTTACAAGGGTTTCATGCCACACTATAATGTTTGGACGAGGCACAGAGAAATAGGGGTTATGATGGAAGACGGTGAAGAAGAAGAATACGATGACAACTATGTGCCCCCTGAATACGGTGATGCTGCAATGGGGGGAGCTGGTGAAGATCAAGAGGAACCAGACGATGTGCCCAATGATGCTGCAACGGGTGAAGCTGCTGAAGATCAAGAGGAACCAAATGATGATCTCCGCCGGGTCATTGTCGATGCAAGGACGCAATGCGAAAGTCAAAAGGAGAAGCTGAAGTTCGATCGCATGTTAGAGGATCACAAAAAAGGGTTGTACCCCAATTGCGAAGATGGCAACATAAAGCTCGGTACCATACTGGAATTGCTGCAGTGGAAGGCAGAGAATGCTGTGGCTGACAAAGGATTTGAGAAGCTACTGAAAATATTGAAGAAGAAGCTTCCGAAGGATAACGAATTGCCCGACAGTACATACGCAGCAAAGAAGGTCGTATGCCCTCTAGGATTGGAGGTGCAGAAGATACATGCATGCCCTAATGACTGCATCCTCTACCGCGGTGCATACAAGGATCTGAACGCATGCCCGGTATGCGGTGCATTGCGGTATAAGATGAGACGAGATGACCCTGGTGATGTTGACGGCGAGCCCGCCAGGAAGAGGGTTCCTGCGAAGGTGATGTGGTATGCTCCTATAATACCACGGTTGAAACGTTTGTTTAGAAACAGAGAGCATGCCAAGTTGATGCGATGGCACAGTGAGGACCGTAAGAAAGACGGGAAGTTGAGAGCACCCGCTGTCGGGTCGCAGTGGAGAAAAATCGAGAGAAAGTACTGGAAGGAGTTTGCAAAGGACCCAAGGAACGTATGGTTTGCTTTAAGCGCAGATGGCATTAATCCTTTTGGGGAGCAGAGCAGCAATCACAGCACCTGGCCCATCACTCTATGTATGTATAACCTTCCTCCTTGGATGTGCATGAAGCGGAAGTTCATTATGATGCCAGTTCTCATCCAAGGCCCTAAGCAACCCGGCAACGACATTGATGTGTACCTAAGGCCATTAGTTGAAGAACTTTTACAGCTGTGGAATGGAAACGCTGTACGTGCGTGGAATGAGCACAGACAGGAGGAATTTGACCTAAAGGCGTTGCTGTTCGTGACCATCAACGATTGGCCCGCTCTCAGTAACCTTTTAGGATAGACAAACAAAGGATACCACGCATGCACGCACTGTTTAGATGACACTGAAAGTATATACCTGGACAAATGCAGGAAGAATGTGTACCTGGGCCATCGTCGATTTCTTCCGATCAACCATCAATGTCGAAAGAAAGGCAAGCATTTCAAAGGCGAGGCAGATCACCGGAAGAAGCCCGCCATGCGTACCGGTGATCACGTACTTGCTATGGTCAATGATTTACATGTAATCTTTGGAAAGGGCCCCGGCGCACTAGCTGTTCCGAATGACGCTGAGGGACACACACCCATATGGAAGAAGAAATCTATATTTTGGGACCTACCCTACTGGAAAGACCTAGAGGTCCGCTCTTCAATCGACGTGATGCACGTGACGAAGAACCTTTGCGTGAACCTGCTAGGCTTCTTGGGCGTGTATGGAAAGACAAAAGATACAACTGAGGCACGGGAGAACCTGCAACGTTTGCACGAAAAAGACGGCATCCCTCCGAAGCAGTATGAAGGTCCTGCCAGCTATGCTCTTACGAAAGAAGAGAAAGAAATCTTCTTTGAATGCCTGCTCAGTATGAAGGTCCCAACTGGCTTCTCGTCGAATATAAAGGGAATAATAAATATGCCAGAGAAGAAGTTTCAGAACCTAAAGTCTCATGACTGCCACGTGATTATGACGCAACTGCTTCCGGTTGCATTGAGGGGGATTCTACCAAAAAACGTCTGATTAGCCATTGTGAAGCTATGTGCATTCCTCAATGCAATCTCTCAGAAGGTGATCGATCCAGAAATCGTACCAAGGCTAAGGAGTGATGTGGCGCAATGTCTTGTCAGTTTCGAGCTAGTGTTCCCACCATCCTTCTTCAATATCATGACACACGTCCTAGTTCATCTAGTCGACGAGATTGTCATTCTGGGGCCCGTATTTCTACACAATATGTTCCCCTTTGAGAGGTTCATGGGAGTCCTAAAGAAATATGTCCGTAACCGCGCTAGGCCAGAAGGAAGCATCTCCATGGGCCATCAAATAGAGGATGTCATCGGGTTTTGTGTTGACTTCATTCCTGGCCTTAATAAGATAGGTCTCCCTAAATCGCGGTACGAGGGGAGACTGACTAGAAAAGGCACGCTTGGAAGGGACTCAATAATATGCAGGGACGGATATTCTTGGTCTCAAGCACACTACACAGTTCTACAGAACTCTACATTGGCGACCCCGTATGTCGATGAACACAAGAACAGTATGCGCTCCAAACACCCGGAGCAGTGCGACGACTGGATTACATGTGAACACATTAGGACTTTCAGCAGTTGGTTGGAAACACGTCTCAGAGGTGACAACACTGTTTGTGATGAGTTGTACTTGTTGTCCAGGGGACCATCTTTGACTGTATTGATTTACAAAGGATACGAGATAAATGGGAATATATTTTACACGATTGTCCAAGATCAAAAGAGCACCAACCAAAACAGCGGTGTCCGCTTTGATGCAACAACCGAGAGGGGAAAGGACACATATTATGGTTACATAGTGGACATATGGGAACTTGACTATGGACATGATTTTAAGGTCCTTTGTTTAAGTGCAAATGGGTCAATCTGTCAGGAGGCGGGGTACAGGTAGACCCACAGTACGGAATGACAACAGTAGATCTGAAAAATCTTGGATACACTGACGAACCGTTCGTCCTAGCCAATGATGTGGCACAGGTTATCTATGTGAAGGACATGTCTACCAGACCGAGAAAAAGAAAAGATAAGGAAGCGAATACATCATACGATGAGCCAAAGCGCCACATAGTTCTTTCAGGAAAAAAGGGACATCTTGGGAGTGGAGGGCAAGACAGACATATCCGAAGATTATGAAAATTTTCATGAAATTTCTCCCTTCAAAGTCAAGGCTGACCCAAGCATCCTGATAAACGATGAAGATTATCCATGGTTACGGCGCAATAAGCAAATGACACAAGCGAAGAAAAAATGAAGACTTTTTTCCGCAACTATTATGATGATACCATGCCAACTTTGTAACAGACGAGTATGATACCATTGTCCGTTTGTACTATTCAAATTTCAATACTACTTGCACTAACAGAAAGTTTGTAATTGGTTTTACCAGAAAGAATTAAAAAATAAAGCAAAAAACAAAAGAAAATAAATAATGCAGAAAACAAAACAAAAAAACTTGCAAAAAAATAAAAATAGCAACAATAAGTATTTCGTTGTAAGTAGAAACAAAATAAAATAAATAAAGCAACAAAGAAAACAAATAATTTCAAATTTAAACTATTCAAATTTGAATACTACTTGCACTAACAGAAAGTTTGTAATTGGTTTTACCAGAAAGAATTAAAAAATAAAGCAAAAAACAAAAGAAAATAAATAATGCAGAAAACAAAACAAAAAAACTTGCAAAAGAATAAAAATAGCAACAATAAGTATTTTTTTTGTAAGTAGAAACAAAATAAAATAAATAAAGCAACAAAGAAAACAAATAATTTCAAATTTAAACTATTCAAATTTGAATACTACTTGCACTAACAGAAAGTTTGTAATTGGTTTTACCTAAAGCAATAATATTCACAAAGAAACTCTAAATACAGCAAAAAACAACTTAGAAATAAATAAAGCAAAAAAGGAAAAATGAAATAAAAAAAATTGGCGCTGCCCAGTGAGCCTGCAAGGCCTACAGCCCAGGATGCATCTGGACTATAAGGCCCAGCAAGCTCACAGGGCAGCGCGCAGAGTTAGGCCCAGAAGCCTGCAATTGAGAGGAGCTCGAGTGGGTGGGCGCATCAGCGCTTATAAACCACACCCGAGCACTCTCAACTAGCGAGGTGGGACTAAACATCCCACCGCACCCGCGCCAGCACAGGGTTTTTGGTCCCGGTTGGTGGTACAAACCGGGGCTAAAGGGGGGCATTGGTCCCGGTTGGTGCCACGAACCGGGACTAATGCCCTGGGTATATAAGTGGCATTTGCGAAATTTTCAGTTTCCAATCTCATTTCCCCCACAGCTCTCGTCGTGCTCTTCGTCGCCGTCGCCGTCGCCGTCGCCGTCGCCCCTGCGCCGTGCTCTCTGTCGTCGTCACCGTCGCCCCGTGCCCCTGCGCCGTGCTCGCCGTCGCCGTCGCCGTCGCCGTCGCCCCTGCGCCGTGCTCTCCGTCGTCGTCACCGTCGCCCCGCGCCCCTGCGCCGTGCTCGCCGTCGCCGTCGACCTGCCCCGTCGCCCGCGCCATCGCCCCGCGCCCTCGCGCCGTCTCGCCGCGCCGCCCGTCGCTCCTCGTCGTCGGCGCCCTCTGCCCCCGCGCTCCTCGTCGCCGGCGCCCTCTTCCTGCCCCGCGATGTGAGGAGATTTTTTTTTCATATGTGATATAATATATATATATATGTATGTATATTTTGTATGTGTATATATATAGTTGCATATATGTGTATATGTTTATGTGTATATAGTTGCTGTATATGATGTGTATGTGATGTATATGTGTATGTGGCTATATATTTTTATTTTTCTTAGGAATTTGCTAAATATATATGTTAAAAATGTTTTTTTCATAGAAAGTTTTTTGTTTATATATAGAAAGTTACAATTGTGATGTATAGTTGCTGTATGTGATGTATATGTGTATGTGGCTATATATTTTTTTATTTTCTTAGGAATTTGCTAAATATATATGTTAAAAATGTTTTTTTTCATATAAAGTTTTTTGTTTATATATAGAAAGTTACAATTGTGATGTATAGTTGCTGTATGTGATGTATATGTGTATGTGGCTATATAGTTTTTTGTTTATATATGCTAAATATATATAGAAAGTTTTATATATGCAAAAGTTACAAATTTAGAAAAAGAAGGATAGGAAAGAAGAAAATAAGAAGAGGAAAGAAAAAAGAAGAGGAGAGGAGGAAGAGGAGAAATAAATAAGAAGAAGAAAGAAGAAGAAAAAAAAGAGGAGATGAAGAAAGGAATAGAGGAGAAGAAGAGTCTCTTCTCCTCTATTCTTTCTTCTTCTCCTTTTTTTTCTTTTTTTTCTTCGATCTTCTCCTCTAGCGGTTCCTTTCTTCTTCTTCTCCTTTTTTTTCTTTTTTTCTTCGATCTTCTCCTCTAGCGGTTCCTTTCTTCTTCTTCTCTTTTTTTTCTTCTTCTTCCTCTTTTTTTATCGTATATGTCGTTGTCGATATACCCCCTCCCCGATAACTTCGACATGAGGGGGGGGGGGATCGAGGGTCGTCGAGGGACCGAGGGTCGTCAAGGGTCGAGGGATCGCCGAGGGGTCGAGAGGTTGCCTAGCTAGTGTCAAAGTATTGAAGAAATCCATGCCTTCCTCATTTGCTAGAAGTAACCGGGGCATGTTGGTACGAAGTTATGCAAAGTTATTCTGGAACGGAGTTCCTGATAGGATAATCCGTCTTTTGTTACGAATTATCCTATCTGGGACTCCGTTCCAAAATAACTTTGGAGAGCTTCGTACCATCATGCGACTGTTACTTTCGCCTAATGATGAAGTATTGGTTTTGTTGAATCCTTTGACACTAGACAAAATGTGACATGAGGGGGGTCTAGGGTTGTGGATCGCCGAGCAGTCGAGGGTCGAGGGGTCGAGAGGTTGCCTAGCTAGTGTCAAAGTATTGAAGAAATCCATGACTTCATCATTTGCCAGAAGTAACCGGGGCATGTTGGTACGAAGTTCTGCAAAGTTATTCTGGAACGGAGTTCCTGATAGGATAATACGGATTATCCTATCAGGAACTCCGTTCCAGAATAACTTTGCAGAACTTCGTACCATCATGCGACTGTTACTTTCGCCTAATGATGAAGTATTGGTTTTGTTGAATCCTTTGACACTAGACAAAATATGACATGAGAGGGTCTAGGGTTGTGGATCGCCGAGCAGTCGAGGGTCGAGGGGTCGAGAGATTGCCTAGCTAGTGTCAAAGTATTGAAGAAATCCATGACTTCATCATTTGCCAGAAGTAACCGGGGCATGTTGGTACGAAGTTCTGCAAAGTTGTTTTGGAACGGAGTTTCTGATAGGATAATCCGTCTTTTGTTACGAATTATCCTATTTGGGACTCCGTTCCAAAATAACTTTGGAGAGCTTCGTACCATTATGCGACTGTTACTTTCGCCTAATGATGAAGTATTGGTTTTGTTGAATCCTTTGACACTAGACAAAATGTGACATGAGGGGGTCTAGGGTTGTGGATCGCCGAGCAGTCGAGGGTCGTCCAGGATTCGAGGGTCGAAGCTAGTTCTACGTTTGCCATTAATATATCCATCTGTCATGTTTGAATAATAATTGGCATGTTGTAAATATTTGTAGAAACTATGGACGACAACACCCGAGACGAAGCACAAGAAGCGATGTTGATGGACATAATCGCAGACGGACAAGATGCCGTCTTGTCATTTCTCAACGACACCAATGAGCTGCTGGAAAGAGAGGAAGATCTAGGCTGTGATATTGATGGCTCCGGTGACCCAATGCACATGGAAGAAGTAGACCGTGAGGACGACTCCGGTGACCCAATGCCGGTGCAAGAAGGAGACCGTGATGCTAGCTCCGGTGACCGAACCGAGTCCGGCCAGCAGGTATATATATTAGTTAAGCCTGTGCTGACTAGTTAATTGATGCATTCATTAACTCTCGTCTTTGTTCCTTTTTCTAGCCCTCCGGATCGAGCAAATCTTCGGTAAAGAGACGAGGCGCGAAGAAAAAGTTGAGGTCGGATGAAAAGTTTGAGATCTTAGAAATCTCGCGCTCCGGCGAACCGATTGAACCCATCCGGACAAAGAACGCATTTGTTAATCAGTGCGGGGTTCTGGTTAGGGACAAGATCCCGATCAGCATCCATCAATGGTTAAAGCCGGCTGCAAAAGACGCTCAGGTGTCTTATGTCACTGATATGCAGAAAGAAGATCTTTGGACTGAGCTGAAGTCAAATTTCACCCTACCGCCAGAGGATGATCCGGTGAATCCAGTTAAAGAGGAATTAATCAAGTCTGCTGCTCTTACGAAGATGGCAGACCAATTCAGGGCGTGGAAGAAAAAACTGAATAAGTTTGTACGCAAAAAAGAGACTCCAGAATTCGTGGGGATATATGAGAAGATCAAAGATGACTGGCCCGCATTTGTGGCCTATAAGACATCGGAAAAGAGTAAGAAGATGCGGCGAAAAACCAGATAAATGCTGCGAAGAAGAAGCATCACCATCGCACGGGGTCAGGTGGCTACCTCAGAGCCCGGCCTAAGTGGGCCAAGGCTGAGAATGATCTGCTTCAGAAAGGGATCGAACCAGAGACAATGAACTGGCCAGACCGTTGCCGGACTTGGTTCTTCGGGGCTGGCGGAACCTTGGACCCTGTATCAGGGAGGTGCATTTGGACGGACAAGCAATTGGAAATACCACTCAGGAAGCTTCGGCACTATATCAAAGCAGCGCAGCAAGGGACGTTCTTCCCCGACAAAGAGAACAACGAGCTGACAATGGCCCTCGGGAATCCTGAGCACCCTGGACGGACACGAGGAACGCCAGGCTCCCTTCTGTGGAGTGCTGGGTTTCCGGACGCAGGCGGTTACAAATGCCATGAGAGGAGGAAGAAAATGCAGCAGACCGAACTGCAGGCGCTGTGCGCCAGAATACAAGCGATAGAGGAACGAGAAGCAAATCGGGACAAAAGAATTGCCGAAGCTTCCCCCGAAGCTACCCCGCCATCTCAGCAGAGAAGCAGCGTGGCTTCCACCGAGCTGCTTCAGCCGGAGCATGTCTTGACGGCTACTGCCAGCTATCCCGTGGATGCTATCACGGAAGTACAAAATTGCCACCTTATGACGCAGTGGATAAATATGAAGGTCAAGGCGGCTGCTGGCTCTGTTTATCCTACTGGACCCGGCGCAACTTTTCACTGCCGGTTGATTCCAGAAGGATATGCTAGGGTGATGGTGGATGAAATTACGGAGGGATTTGAGGAGCTCCAGCTTGACCACCCTACCGGTGAAGGGGAGACTCGGCTGGGTTCTTCACTGAAGACTCCATGCCTATGGCGGAAGGACCTCATCAACATTCTCAACTGGACGCCTCCGCCTCCTCCCCCTCCTCCGGCGAGTCAGGGCACTCCGCCTCCTCCACCGCCTCCTCCTCCGGCGAGTGACGATCAGGGCACTCCGGCTCCTTCTCTGGCGCGTGGCGGCACTCCGCCTCCTTCTCCGCCTGTGCCGGCGCGCCCGAGCAGCCAACCTCCTCCTTCTCCGCCTGCGCCAGCGCGCCCGAGCAGCCAGCCTGCTCCTCCTTCTCCGCCTAGTCAGCAAGGGCGGAAGAGACCCGCCGCCGCTCCGGCTGCTCCTGCTCCGGCGCGTAAGCAAGGAAAGAAGACAACCGCTTCGTCTGGTCTGCCGACGTCTAGCAGTACAGCCAGAGGCGGGAGGCAATGCAGATTCGGTCCTTCTCTCACGCCTCTAGAGAAGTTACCATACGAGAGGTCCGACGAGGAAAACACGAAGATCGCTGAAGGCGAAGTGAAGGACTGACTTGAAGGGTTGAAAGCACGGAGACATCCACCTCCGGAGGAGAAGATAGATCCGGTGAAAGCAAAGCGCACTCTTGCTGCCCTGAAGAAACCAGCGAAAAGTAAGCCGAAGGACAACTATGACCGCATTATTGAAAAGTCATTTCACGAAGCGAAGCGGTCGGGAAGTACTAAAAGTGATCAAAGGTTAGCGGAAGGACTAGCTGGGAAACAAATTGCCCAGCTCGGCGAACAAGCGGACCAATCGTGCCCCCCGCTCAAGGTGTCTAGCGACATGGTCGCTAATGATCCGAGGATGGTGCCCGGTTATAGCAATCTTGGAGATTACCTGTCCGACGATGTACATTATGATTTCTTGGAGGTGCAAATACAAAGATACGAGTACGGGAAGCCTCTCGTCAAAAATGAAATATCTCTATCAACGAATATGCGAAGATTGCATGATTGGTACTTGAAAATCTGCAGAGAGTCTGGGGGGAGGGATAGTTTGTATGTGAGAGTTAAACCGGAGCATGACCTCGTTGGAATTGAACTGTTGCCTATTCCATTTGAGGAGTTCTATCAGTTTTTAAATCAATTGGCCCTCGATAAAGCAACGGTCACCTGCTACTGTCTGTAAGTAGTACTACTTCTGTCATTAAGTCTCTTTATATAGCTCAGCTCTTTCATTGCATGTATTTATAATTATCCTCACTATATTATGCAGATTGAAGATCGTTGAATTGAAGAAAAGACAAGTCGGTGATATTGGGTTCATTAACACATACCTCATAGATGCAACCGAGGTTAAATGGCGTGCCTCAGATACCGAGACCAACTTGCTACGATTGTTGGTGGTAAATGAAAAACAAAGATATAATACTCTTTCCTTACAACTTCAAGTGAGTGTTACTGTCTTGTGCATATTTGGTTTCCCTTATATATCAGTCAAGGTTATAGTAATGTAATTGATGAGTTCATGCATGCGTGCGCAGCTTCCATTATATTCTCTTAGAGATTAAGCTTGAGAAGGGAGTAGTAACTGTCTTGGACTCTAAACGTAAAGATCCCGAGGATTATGCGGACATGACTCAAATGCTCGACAGGTAAGTTAAATCGATCAATATTATCCACCATGCATATCAGCAACTTTGTTCATTTCTGATACCAAGTAATTGTTTTCTTTGTCTGGCAGGGTTTGGAGAAAATTCACCAAAAAAGCTCCGGGACTGCCGAAGAAGCTAGAATTTAGACACCCGAAAGTAAGTACTATATAGTAGCATGTTCCGCGCATCTCCTATATCTTGATTCAAGCGCTAGTTTCATCAATACCATTTGGCATTCTTGCTTATCAGTTTGATTGACCTCTATTTCTTGTAAAGTGGTTGTGGTAGGAACCCGGGAATGATTTCTGTGGATACTACATTTGCGAGTCCATCCGCCACACGACCTGTGAGCGGGGCTACTCTGAAGCACAATTTGAAGTGCGTAAGCAATTGATAATATTCACAATTTTATTTCATTACCATCATTTGAAGTGTGTAAGCAATTAATTAATAATATTCACAATTTTATAGCATCATTTCATGTATTGACCCCCTTCTTCAAATTAGATGTTTCAGATGCGGGATGAACTCCTAGCACCAGATCGTCTGCGAGCAATTCAAGAGGAATTGGCGGCATTCTTCCTTGAACACGTGATCATGCCAGACGGAGAATACTATGTGGACCATGCGTCCATCGTATAGGAGATTATATTTGTAAGAGATAATTATTGTATATATGTACCCGGTAGTGTCGGATAGATATATGAGAACTTGTTGTTCGACCAATCTCTCAGAGAAGGAGAGGTGGTCAATATTACTTCTCTCTGTATGCATATATATATATATTGATTACGATCTTCTGTTTCCTTCGTTTGCTTACTAGCTAGCTAGCTAGCTAGCGTGTCTACTCCTCTCTATACGTATGTGTAGTACGTAGCGTCGACCAAGCATGGACATAAGAGAGGACACTTCTCTCTATTAATTAGCTAGCTAACACAATATATGAAACACCTAAATTAAACCCCCAAAACCTCCCAACCCTCCCCCCTCCCCTTTCAAAAAAAACATAAACCACATCCATAGAAATGCTGACGCGTGGATGCCTTTTGGTTCCGGTTGGTGTCACCAACCGGGACCAAAGGCCCTCCTGCCTGGGCTCCGTGCACAGGCCACGTGGAGACCCATCTGCCCCGGTTCTGGATTGAACCGAGACTAAAGGGCCTGGGCATTAGTACCGACCCTTTAGTCCCGGTTCAAGAACCGGGGCTAAAGGCCCTAATGAACCGGGTCAGATGTCCCTTTATCTACTAGTGCCATCAGCATGTGGCATGTGTGTAAGGTGCATTGTGAAGATGTCAAGCATGCCTCCTTCCAGTGCGTTCGAGTTCATGAAATTTGGGAGAACCTGGGTGTTGCCAGTATGCTGAACGAGGTTCGCGCTGATAATACAGGCCCGGGAGTGCTTGAGGTAATTCTAAGACGACAAGACAGTCCGACTCCTTGCCTTCCGGGGGTCGGATTAAAGGAGCTCATAGAGACATCTTGCTGGTACTCGTGGTGGGAGCGTCGGAAGATAGCACGTGATGAGCCAGTTCAGTTGACGGCTCGTTCGGCCCAGGCCATAGCAGCAGTAGTTACAAATTCTGCGAGAGCCGCAAAGTCGAGAAGTAAAATTCGTAGGCACGGGTGGGAGAAACCAAGGGACGGGTTTGTCAAGTTAAACATTGACGCTGCTTTCTCTTTGGAGTCAGAAACGGGTGCCACAGGTGCTGTCATTTGTGATGACAGAGGAGGTTTCATTGCGGCCAGCTCATCCGTATTACCACATGTAGCCAATGCTCCAACAGCGGAAGCGAGAGCTTTAAGAGATGGGCTTATTCTAGCAGGGCAGGCGGGATGCAACAAGCTTGTTGTCAATAGCGAATGTATGGACGTCGTTGATATTATGAACAGCAATGGAAATTCCAACGGACCGGCTGCTGCGATCTATGAGGAGTGCTTTTTCTTAGCTGTTAATTTTTCGAGTATTTCTTTCTTTCATTGTCCTAGGGAAAGTAATGAGGCGGCACATGTGCTTGCATCTAGAGTAGAGAGAAACATGTCAACTGTTTGGCAAGGTGACCCGCCAGTTTTTCTTATCGATGTTTTAGCACACGATGTAAGCTTATTTGACAATCAGTAAAGCCATGAAGGCTTTCCCTAAAAAAAAAAAACTATTGATCGCGGGGACAAGTGTTCAGATTACGTGGAAGACACACCAAGCGTGGTGGATTTTAAGGAGCACCCCCATTGCCCAACTCCCCCTCCATCCCTCAAAATCCCATCAATTGTTATAGTACCCTCACTTATGTCCCCGATCACGACATGAACCGGGGAAGTCATGCATGGGTATTAGAGGCTTGTACATTTGTGCTGTGAATCTATGCACACAGATTGTTCATGCATCTACTACCTAGGGTTTCGTCTTGTGGTTTAGTTAGGGGCGGTGGTCAGCTTTTTGGTGCATTTGCTATGGTCAAAATATGCGATTAAATTGATTCATGTGCTTCAGTATTGTTAAGTTGTGCGTGCAAATCATGTATTTCGAGGGTTCCATGTAGTGTGGTTTTGGTCGCGCTAGGGATTTGGTAGGGGTTTTGGATAGTGTTAGGGCATTTCCCGCCTTAGTGTTTTGGTGATGATGACAATACACCTTGCGGACTAATCGTGTGCCCAAGTTACTCAGGTACACCTTGTTTGGTGCAAACGGTTTGGCATTCCCTCTGACGGAAAAGATCGAAGACAGAGTTTCCGACGCTTTTTCTTTGGTCGTAGGAAATCTGTACCATTAAGAGGGAATATGTATCAGAAGGTATTGTGTCGTGGTGGGCGCACGGCAGATGCCAAGGGATGGCTAAAGATAGGAAGCGGATCGAGGGCACTGGTGGGCTTCAGAGGTGAGGTTGGTATGAGCGAGCGTGGGACGCAAGACATACCTAGGTTAGGGGCTCTCCGAAGAGATAACACCCCTAATCCTGCCGAGCGTGGTTGATGTTTTACCAGTAGAGAGTTGCTCCTCGAGCTGTATGGAGGAAAGAGTCCTGGCAACGGCGGGAAACCGAAGAGTCCGCCGAATCTCGGGCGGTGCCAGCGACGGGCGGACGAGACGGCGGCTCAGCCGGCGCCGGGTCATCTCGGGCGGTGCTGGCGACGAGTCGGCCGCACAGGAAGGCAGTGTCGCGCCGCCGGCTCCGATCGTGAAGCGTGCGGCGGGCGCGGTTGGGGGCGTGAAGCCAGCCACCAAGAGGAGGCGCGTCACCCAGCAGACGAGGCGCGCCGTGCCGGTGCTGTCGGGGTGAGTTTTTCTTTGGCCCGAGCTGAGTGGCTCTGTTGAGCCCTTCTTTGCTTAGTTGTCTTGGTATTTCAGATCGCCGATCTCGTTGGCGCTGGCGGCAGCGGAGGTCGCGTCCCCCGAGGGTGCCGGGTTCCGGAGGAGCCGATCCGGCATCATCGACCGGGGCGAGGAGGAGGGGTGGGCGGATCCGGACCTTGGTCTGGATCCGTCCGACACGGAAGGCCGGGCCTGGCGGGACCGGGACCGGCCCGAGGCTGAGCTAAAGGCGGCGTCGACCCGGGCTTGGACCTGGGCTGCGGAGGCATGGGCGCGAGCTAGCTAGGAGCCGGCGTGGTCGGAGATGCCGGTCGGGACGATGGTGGCGGCGACGGCTTTCGTGCCGTTGTCGTCGGAGGAGCACGACCAGGGCGGCCGTGTGGATGTGATGGACCTCGACCGGGAGGTCATGGTCATCGGGGACGGGACCCCGCCGCGGGCCGACGGAGCCGAGCGGGCGGGGGCCGGCGGAGGCGATGGTGGCGCCATCTTGGGGGAGGCGTTGCGGACAGCGCCGCAGGGGGCGCCGATGGTGGTGGCGCCGGAGAGGACGCTGGCCGCAGGGGAGGTGGCCAGCGGCGAGCATGCCCTGGTGCTCCGGCCCGGGGGCCGCCGGGCCGTTGGGCCGCAGCTGCCGCGACATGGAGCCGGCGAGGTCTTCTTTGGGCCGCCGACCCAGGAGGAGGCGGCAATGGCCTCCGTGACCCGGCGCCTGCAAGGGCGGGCAGACTGGGTCTAGGCCTATGCCCAGGTCGAGCTGGAGCAGGCGCAGAAGCTGGAGGACGCCGTGCTCGTAAGTCCTTTCTTCTTATTGCTTGTTTCTTCTTAGTGGGGGTGCTCCAGCGCACCCACTGGGTGTAGTCCCCGAGATTTGGGCCAACTGCGTAGCAATTGGGTCAAATCTTCAAATTGTTGTCTTTCTTACTGATCGTTGTTTCGTTCTGTAGCAACTAGACTCCTATTGGGTCAGCGTCTACAGCCGACTTCTTGAGGTGCACGAGCAGCTCAAGGAGCAGCTGGCCGCCAAGGAGGAGGAGCTCCGCGTCGTGACAGGTACTTTTCCTTGTGTTTTTCCCTTTCTTTATTGCGAATCTTCGAGGTGGTGCTTTGTTTCTGAGTCGTTCTTCCGCAACCGCGGTGGAGCAGGCGAGGGAGGATGCGACGGGAGCCCGACAGGCGCTCGATGAAGCTGGCCAGCTGCAAAAGCAGCTGGTAGGTGACAAGAGTCGCCTCGAGGCTGAGGTGGAGCAGCTCCTCGCGGAAACCGCCAAGATCGTGGAGACGCAGCGGGCCCTTGCCGAGGCAGACCAGCAGTGCGGCAAACTGGCGGACGACAAGGGTCAGCTCCAGGCCGAGGTGGAGCGCCTGAAGGGGCTGGTGGCCGCGGCGGAGGAGACCCAGTAGGGGGAGACCCGACGCCGCGAGGAGGCCGAGAAGGCGGCCGTGGACAAGGACGCCGAGCTGAAGGCAGCCAAAGCCACGATCACCCAACTGGAGGCGACGGTCAAGGATCACAACCGTGCCCTCGACTAGGAACGACGCGGTACGTTGCTTGAAGCATAGCACCTGGAAGAATCCTTCTCCAGTAAGTGCTTTCCTTGGATCTTTTGCCGGGCTGGGGTTCCGGCTTCTCTTTTCATAGCGACTTTCTTCTGATTCTCTTCTCGACAGGGGTCTTCCCGGAGACGCAGGAGCTGGCGAAGGAGGCGGTCCGCTTCCAGCGCGATCCGAAGGGCGTGGTCGGCTCCGGGATTGATCCGAATGTGGCCTGGACCTTCCCGGAGCTCATGGCCGCTGCCGAGGCTCGTCTGCAAGCCTTGGGCGGGCAGATGGCGCGGTTCTGTGAAGCCGTCATGACAATGATGGCGGGCCTTTGGCCGGGCTCTGCTGCGCCGAACAGCTTCTCGTGCCTTGCGCAATGGCTTGAGGTGGGGCCGGATCAGCTCCATGACTGGTGCCTTTCTGCCGCCCGTGCCGGTGCCGAGATGGCGCTTAGGTTCGCGATGTCTTGGCATCCGGACCTGTCGCTAGAGGCACTGATGGGCCAGCGAGCCGGCTCAGAGAGACAGCTGCAGGCAGAGGCCGGCCGGATTGCTTCCCGGGCTAGCTACATCGTCGGGTTCTCCTTCCATGACGAGTTTCGGCCGGAGTGAACGGAAGACGACGGAGTCATGCATGTCGATGACTTCGGCCTGCTCCTGACCGATCCGGATGGCAGCTCCGAGGAGATGGGTGTCTACCACGATGCGGGCGTCGACGACGGAGACACCAGCACCTCGGCAGGCCCGGCGGGTGCGGAGGCGAATGCCTGAGGCCGTCTGTTTTAAATCTTTGTAGAAATTTCTATTAGGTAGCAGGTCCACCCACACACTTGGTGTATTTGGGTGTAACGAATTCTGGCCTTGGGCCTGTTTTAATTAAATGTTGTGTATAAATGTCATGAATGTTTGTGCTCTTGCTTTTCGTCTGTCGAGCCGTTCTTCTGCGTTTTCCCCCCTCGGGCTACCCTCCCGCGAGTCTGACGGCCGAGGCTCCGGTCCTTGACAAGGGGTTTGTCCTTTGAGGGAAAGCGCGCAGTAGTTAGGCGTTCGAAACGTTGAGCGCGAGTGAAACACTCACTGGGCCGGTTCGCAGTGATTCGGCGAAGCCGATTGGTCGAGCGGTCGGCCGTGTGGTGACTTAACTGCTCGTGGCATGGCCGGGTTGGGCGACCTGGCGGTCTTTTGCTTTGTTTTCGTGGCGTGCTGGTGCTCTGGCCTTTGCGCGCTTGCCGACCGATAGCCGAAGCCGGATCTATGGCTTAAGGCAGAGCAGGAGACCGTGGCGATCCCAACATGTCAGGAAACGTTAAGCGAGGTGATGGATAGCGACCGAGCCGACTAGCCCCTAAGTCCCCGTGTCGAACGAGTCGAACCGGTGGCCGAGTTTGGGCGAAGAGATAGGTTAAGCATAAAATGCTAGAGACACAAATAACTTCATCGGGAAGGGCGGCCCTCGAGCATCGTTCGGGGACCCCATAGTTTTTAGCTAAGTATAAAAGGCAGCGATACATACACGTACACGGCTAACTGTAAAACGGACGGAGGAGTTCCACATTCTAGGGCCGGGTTGTTTCATCTCCGGTCGTGTCCCTCTTGCGCTTGTTCGTCTTGCGGGCGTCAATGAGGTAGTAAGCATTGCGGTTGCACAAGGCCTTGCTGATGATGAAGGGGCCCTCCCATGGGGAGGACAGCTTGTGCTGGTCGGCTTGCTGCTAGATGAGTCGGAGGACGAGATCTTCCTCGCGGAAAGCAAGGGGCTTGATCTTCTTACTGTGGTAGTGCCTCAGACCTTGCTGGTAGATGGCTGAGCGGCTGAGTGCTAGAAGACGCGCCTCTTCGAGTAGGTCGACGCCGTCCTCGTGGGCTTCTTTGGCTTCGGCCTCGGTGTACATCATGACACGCGGCGAGTCGAATTCGACGATGGTCGGGATGACGGCTTCTGATCCATAGACGAGGAAGAACGGGGTAAACCCGGTCGACCGGTTTGGCGTTGATCGGAGGCTCCAGAGGACGACTGGCAGCTCGTAAATCCAGCTGACGGGTGAGCGGATGAGCGTCTCGACGAGCCGCAGCTTGATGCCAGATAGGATGAGGCTGTTCGTCCGCTCGACCTGGCCGTTGGACTGCGGGTGTGCAGCGGACGCCAGGTCGAGGCGGATGCCGGAGACGGAGCAGTACTGCGCGAGCGCGCCTTTGGCGAAGTTGGTACCGTTGTTCGTGATGATGCTGTTCGGCATGCCGTAGCGCACCGCTATGTCCTTGATGAATCGGACGGCCGTTGGCCCATCCAGCTTCTTGATCGGCACGTATTTGGCAATGTTGTTGGAGGCGGCGAAGTGAATCTGGAGCGCATACTTGAGTCGGTCGCCCTTTGGGGAGGACAACACAATGCCAGACCCAAGGCCGAGACGCATCTTCGAGCCGTCGAAATGCATGCGCCTGTGCGTCAAGTCCGGAGGCGCGGCAAGTATTGGGTCTCTGTCCAGTAGACGAGGAAGTCGGCCAGAGCTTGGGACTTGATCATGGTGCGGGGCTCGTAGAGGATGGTGTGGCCGGCTAGCTTGAGCGCCCATTTGGCGACCCGGCCAGAGGCGTCGCGGCACCCGATGTTCTCGCCGAGGGGGGGGGGGGGCGTGCTGAACACGGTGATCTCGTGCTCTTGGAAGTACTGCTTCAGCTTCTTGGTGGTGAAGTACACGCCGTAACACATCTTCTGGTAGTGCGGGTAGTTCTGCTTGGAGGCGGAGAGCACCTTGCTCCGGTAGTAGACGGGACGCTGGACGGCTTGGATCTTACCCTTCTCTGGTCGCTTGACCACCAGCACCGTGCTGATTGAGCGCGAGGTTCGGCTATGTAGAGCAACAACGGCTCCTTCTCGGCTGGAGCGGCCAGGACGGGTGCGGTGGAGAGCATGCGCTTGAGGTCCCGGAAAGCTTCGCCCGCCTGGTCGTTCCACTCGAACGACGTCGTCTTCTTCATCAGCTGGTATAGGGGCAAGGCCCTCTCTCCCAGCCGGCTGAGGAACCAGCTGACCATGGCCAAGCAGCCGATGAACTTCTGGACATCGCGCAGCTGAGCCAGCTTGCGCATGTGCTCGATGGCCTTGATTTTCTCCGGGTTTGCCTCAATGCCGCGCTTCGAGACGAGGAAGCCGAGTAGCTTTCCGGCTGGGACGCCGAAAACACATTTCTCTGGGTTGAGCTTGACCTTGTACTTACGCAAGTTGGTGAAGGTTTCCTTCAGGTCGTCGAGGAGCGTGAGGTGCTGCTTGGTCTTCACCACGATGTCGTCCACGTAGATGTGGATATTGCGGCCGAGTTGCGGTAGCAAGCATTTCTGCATGCACCGCTGGAAAGTGGCTCCGGCGTTCTTCAGGCCGAACGACATGGTGATGTAGCAATACGCCCCAAATGGCGTGATGAAGGACGTCTTTAGGGCATCGGCCGGGTCCAGCTTGATCCGATGGTAGTCGGAGTAAGCGTCCAGGAAGGACAGGAGCTCGCACCCGGCGGTGGAATCGATGACTTGGTCGATCCGCGGGAGGGCGAATGGATCCTTGGGGCATGCCTTGTTCAGGCTGGTGTAGCTGATACACATGCACCAGGTGTTGTTTTTCTTCAGGACGAGGACTGTGTTGGCCAGCCACTCGGGGTGAAATACTTCCATGATGAAGTTGGCCGCCAAAAGCTTGGCGATCTCTTCATCGATGGTCCTTCTCTTCTCTTCGGAGAAACGTCGTAGGGGTTGGCGGACAGGCTTGGCGCCCTTGTGGACGTGAAGTCTGTGCTCGGCCTACTCCCTCGGGATACCCGGCATGTCCTTTGGGGACCATGCAAATATATCCCGATTCTCACGGAGGAAGTCGACGAGCTCGCCTTCCTATTTGTCGCCGAGGCGAGTGCCCACAACGACGTACTTGCTACAGTTGGGGTCTTCTGGGTTCAGCCTCACCTTCTTGGTTTCCTTGGAGGGCTTGAACGAGGCTTCGTTTGCCAGCTCCTCGGCTAGGACTGGTGCAGCCATCGCCTCACTGGCCAGAGCAACGATCCGGTCGAGCTAGCGCCGCTCCTCGGCAATGACCAGCGACTCAGCCAGCTTGGATCCGTCTCGGGAGCACTCCAGAGACTTGTGGTAGTCGCCGATGATGATGATGAGGCCCTTTGGACCCGGCAGCTTCATCTTCAGGTAGGCATAGTGGGGGACCTCCATGAACTTGGCGAGCGCGGGCCGGCCGAGCAGCGCGTGGTATGCACTGGACAGGTCCACCACTTCGAACCAGATCGGCCCGCGTGGGAAATGGCTGCTGTTGCAGAACAGGACGTCGAGCCGGATCCGGCCGATCGGAGAGCAAGAGTGGCCGGGTATGATACCGTGGAAGACGGTCCTGGTCGGCTCCAGGTCCTTGGCCTCGAGGCCGAGCTTGGTCATGGTGTCCCGGTAGAGGATGTTGATGCTACTGCCGCCGTCGATGAGAACTCGGGAGAACTTGCATGTGCGCCGAGGCGCGACAATGGTGGGGTTGAGGACGAGGGCGTAACCACCCGGGTTTGGCATGACGGCCGGGTAATCCTCCTGTGTCCATGTGATCGGGCGCTCTGACCAGTGCATGTATTCCGGCCTGGCCGGGACAATAGTGTTTACCTACTGCCGAATGAGGCGTTCACTGCGCTTGTCGTCGCTGAGGCTGGTGAAGACGACGTAAGCCGCGTTCGGGTCCGGGTAGGCATCGTTGCGCATAGCGCCGCCAGCTGGAGGTGGTGGGGGAGGCGGAGGCGGCCGCCCCGCTCCTAGAGCCGGGGCTGGAGGCGACGGGACGTCGCCCCTCATGATGCGTTTGGTGATGGCGCACTGCCGAAGCGTGTGCGTGGACGACATCACGCCGCTGTGGTGCTTGCAGGGAGCGTCGAGCATCTCCTCGAAGCTCATGGCGGGTTGCCATGTCGTCTTACCGGTCTGCCGGTGCTTGGCTGCCGGCTCGGTTGCGGGGACCTGCTCGGCGGCCGCCACGAGCCGGTTGTCATGATGCTGGGCCTGCTGTTCGGCCTTGCGCTTGTGCTGCTGCTGGTTGTGCTGATGTTGCCGGCTTCCTTCGCAAGCCGGCTTCGAAGGGGGAGCCGACTTTGTCTTGCCGGCTTCGTCCAGGGCCACCTGGATCTTCATGGCGGAGTCTTCGCATACTTGTTCGCCATCCCTATGAGCGCGAACATGGTGGTCGGCTCAGAGCGCAACAACTTGTGCTTGAGGAGGGTACCGTCCCGGGACCCGTTGACGAAGTACTAGATTGCCTGGACCTCGTGGGTGCCCTCGCAGCTGTACCGGAGCTCGGTCTAGCGTGCTAGGTACTCCCGGCCGGTTTCCGTCGGCCCCTGCACGCACATGGTGAGCTGGCTGGGACGGCCGGGTCGCTGGTAGGTTCCGGTGAAGTTGCACACGAAGGCCTCCTCGAAGTCAACCCACGTGTTGATGCTGCCCATCGGCAGACTGTTCAGCCACGTGCGGGCTGACCCCTGGAGCATGAGTGGTGCGTAGCGGACGAAGAGGCGGTGGTTGCCGCCGGCGATGCCGATGGCGGTGGTGTAGTCGGTGAGCCAGTCCTCTGGCTTCACGGTGTCGTTGTACTTAGGCGTGTCACAGGGAAGTGTGAACCCTTTAGCAAAGGGCTCGCTCCGGATGCATGGACCGAAGCACGCCGGTCCAACCGCGCCGGTTTCTTCCAGCTCCTGGGAGAGGGCGAGCCGGTCGAGGCTATGGCGAGCGTCGGCGGTGTCTTTGGCGCGCGGACCCAGCTGGCCGGTTACTACGCCACGGGGACCAGGGTCGACCGCGGTTTGCTGCCGGGTCGGCTGATGAGTAGGGTTGAGCCGGCGCTGGGCTTTTGAGGGCGACTCGTCGCCTAGGCCGCCAGCGATCGTCAGATTGGGGTTGCGCTGGGTCTGGGTGCGGCCAGAGTGCGCCTCGTCGGGTGGCGAAGACGCTGTGTGGTGGTTGTCGCCGGCTCCAACGATGCGGGCGGAGCCGGATCCGGCCAACTTGGCGAGCTGGTTGAGGCGGTCCTGCCGCGCGTTGGCCGCCGTGAGGAGGTCGTCAACCCTCTTGAGGCGCTCCCCCAGCTCTTCGCCTACGAGCTACTCCAGGCCGACATCGGCCGCCTGAGGAGTGCACATGTGATGGCTTCTCGCCCCTCGTTGGTTACCCCAAGTGGAAGGTTTGAGATGCAGTGTAGCGGAAGTTTTCCCTTGGCAAAGATACCAAGGATCGATTTCCCTGAGACTCCCAGTTTCAACAAGAAGGTGTCAACTGCTAACGGCGCCAGATATTAGCAATCAATGTGGACCTGCACACAGATACAAATAACTTTGCTCCTAACGAGTACAGAGAGGTTGTCAATCCCTCCGGCCATGTCGTTTACAAAGGATCAAACGCAAGTGATAATAGTGATAGGTATTGCTGCAAATAGTAAGTAAAAACAGAAAGTAAATAGCGGATGTGATCAATGATGGTAATATGGACCGGGATCCCATGATGTTCACTAGTGATGTCTCTCTCCCAAAAGACGATAAAACAGCTATGTGAGGTAAACGAATTACAGCTGGGCAATTGACAGGACCATGTGCGCAAACCAATGCTGACTATGTTGCAAGAAAGGTAGAGGTTCAAAGCATGGGCGGTACGCCAAGGCAAGTAGACCGAAATCCATCTGCATCTACTACTAATCATCCACCTTGAGATATCTATCCAGAACATCTCGCTGGTATTAAGTTGCGAGTCCCACCCATAGTGTAAACTCAAAGCAACAGACAACTGCATTAAAAGAACTTTGCGTAAAGTAAACAAACCTTGCACCCGCGGGCACAAGCACCGTTGTTGTCCCCCTTGTGGAAACAGCACATCCCCTAGACTCATGTTTCTGTCACTCAAGCTAGTCATCGAGGGGCATGAACCCACAATCAAGCATAACGTTCCCTCTTGGAGTCACTACCTACTACTTGGCCAAAGCAATAAATAACAACGGAGAACATGCAAGAATTACTTACGAACATAAATATAAAAGAGGTAGATCAAATATATTACTCAAACACAATCTGAACATAATCTCACAATCCATCGGATCCCAGCAAACTCATCATAGCAACAGCATAAGGATTACATATGTGCCTCGATCATGTAGGGCAGCTCACGAGGTCTAATTAGTGAAGCACAAGAACGGGAGGAAAACATCACATAGCTACTGGTCATGGACCCATGGTCCAAGGGAGACTACTCACAACTCATCCGGGAGGCGTCCATGGTGGTGGAGAAGCTCCCGGTGGTGATCCTCCCCTCCGGCAGGGTGCCGGGAAGAGTTCTCCTGGTGCTCCCGATCTTGGAAGCGCAGCGGCGGCGGAACAGAGATGAGATTGCGAAAAAGGGTTTCCGTCTCGAGGGTTTCGGGACACGATATAAATATATGCGAAAGGGGGGCATCAGTGGAGGCCTGGGGGGCCCAGGCGCCCCCCCGGCGCGGCCAGGAAGGGGGCCGCGCCACCAGGGCGCCTGGAGCCCTGGTGGCCCCCCTCCGGCTCTACTTCGGGTGCCGGGAAGCTTCTGGAATGCTGATTTTTTATATAATTTTTCCGGGATTTTTCTGGCAGTTTACGTAATGGGAAAACCTGAAATACAAAAACAGCAGAAAACAGAAACTGGCACTGGGGTGCACTGAGTTAATAGGTTAGTCCAAATATGGTCAAAAGTGTATGGAAGTGTATAAATATCATAGCAATATCACCCAAAAGAGGCATGGAGCAAGCAGAAATTATAGATACGTTTTGGACGTATCAACATCCCCAAGCTTAATTCCTGCTCGTCTTCGAGTAGGTAAATGATAACAAGAATAATTTCTGTGGTGACATGCTATTAACCATATAGGACTTTTCATAGTCATATGACAAAAGCTTACTGAGACAATGAATCTGTAGTAATTAAGTTGCCTCATGAGAAAATCACAAAGAACTGAAAGTTTTACAATATGATATTGAAACATCAAATAGATTTGTAATGAGCATGGTGTGCAAATATGATAAAGTGATATCTCGCTTGCCCCCTTTAGTGAAGCAAAACATAAATGCAGGGGCACCTCCAAGGTTTAAGTGATGACTAGATACAATAATTTCAAAATAAACGATATCACAATCATGCAAAAGACAATGCTACTTTGGGACAATGCACATTACACTCAGAATGACAATCATGCTCTCAGTAGTTGGTGCTTTAAAAGAAGGTGGAGACTCTCGAACCATGGCTTTTGTTGGCAAGGTTGAAAACCAGTAGTCGGAAACAAAGACAAAGCATGTACCAGAGCTCTTGGTTTTAAAAACAGAAGTAATATTTTTTTTAGATTATGCATGTTTCGTCAACGAATGCTAGTAGACAACTCAATCACTTCTTGAGATGGACAAGTTTCGAGGAACGACTCCCGAATGAGGACGATCACATCCTCTTAATCTCCTTTGTTTATCACTGCCAAAGTTTTCTGATTTCTCATGAACAAAGCGTGAAGGAGGGTTTGTTTGTTATATTATTTTTGAGCCGGGCGCACTCTTTGCCAGTTCCTTCTCGTATTATGGGTTTGCACATTAGACATGCAATCCCGGGGTGAAGCTTGTCCAACTTAAAAAGATCATGAATTAACTACTACTTCCTCATGAACTTAAAACAGAGGCACAAAATAGGAATGCTTTTTTTGAATAATTTCGAGATGGTACATGAAAGTCTCCGTTAGGAATGGAAGGTAAATATCATGTATAGGAAGGTATGGTGGACTCATATGGCATAACTGGTTTAAAAGATTTTGGATGCACAAGCAGTCAGTCCGCTTAGTACAGGCGAAGGTTAGCAAAAGACTGGGAGCGACCAACTAAGAGAGCAATGACGGTCATAATCATGCAGAGCGACAAAGCAACATTGAATCAGGCATGGAAATTACATCGCTATTCAGAAACAAAAGATCATCAAGGCTTGACAGACTTTCTTTACACTCTTAAATATGCGTGAGCATACGCCAAGTCAATCAAAATAAATTCTTGAAGGAAGATATTACTAAACCATACCACATCATAGGCAAACAAATCATGTTGGTACTCCAATAACACATTGGGAACCCCCCAGCTATTTGAGACTAACCATAAGAAAACATGAACTACTAAGCACCATTATGCACGTAGCATTTTTATCATAGACATATCAACCAATGCAACAGAAGCAAACTCTCTTAATAAGATAAGCATGATAACTAAATAGAGTTCAAGCAACCAACTAAACAAAAGCTCTTTAAAAAGATAAGCATGAAAACTAAGAGCTAAGCATGATAGTAGCTATTGAAAGACAAAGAACACACACAGCAAAGATAGACATGAAATTTCTATGTTATGTTCTAGGTAGAAGTGGAGCGTGTTTCTCTCCCACATAAAGAAAGCTGAGTTCCGACTCGTTATGAAAAGCTAAAGAAAACTAAAAAGGAAACTAAAAGCAAGACTCTCCAAGCATAGCACATAACACATGAAGTGATAAAAATATAGTGGAACGAAAGACGAACTGATAATGTTGATGGAGAAGGGGATGCACGGGGGCATCCCCAAGCTTAGACGCTTGAGTCTCCTTGAATATTTCTTGGGGGTGCATGCGGGCATCCCCAAGCTTGAGCGTTTGACACTCCTGAATCTTTTTATCATCTTCCCTCGCACACTTGAAAACTCCCTTCATACATAACTCATCATAATCTGATTAGCGAGGTTAGTACCCATAATAAAATAATTGTTTATTGCTGGAAATAAGGATATTCTTGAAGGTCTACTGTTTCTCAAGATTGCCAAAAGGTTTTTGCAAAGAAAAAGCAAACTCTAGGTTTGCAAAATGAAGGAAAGGCAAAACAGGACAGAATCTGTGAAAAACAGAACATCAGATAGTAAATGATTTTTTCGGGGCACTTCTGCAACTCTAATAAAAAAACTCAAAACAGACGCACGAAAGACAACTGTATAGAGCACACTGTCGAAAAAATTCAGACCAAAAAGATGATCTGGTGATTTTATACGAATTTTTCTATCCGAGGACAGAATCTGTTTCCTGGACAGCACGTCACAACTTTTGAACTTTCTTGCAATCAGAGGCTACACTTGGCACAAAGTTGAAAAGTAAAGATACAATGATGATGCTACTGTAGTAACAACATCAAGACACAACAAAAGCAAAATAAAATTTATTCATGTGGGCTGCCTCCCAAAAGCGCTTTCTTTTATGCCTTTAAGCTAGGCATAATGCATAGAGATCAAGTTTTATCAAGAATAAAAGAATGGCTAGCCCGTACAACAGACTCAAAAGGTAACTTAATCTTCTTTCGAGGGAAGTGTTCCATCCCTTTCTTGAGAGGAAATTGGAATCTTATATTCCCCTCTTTCATGTCAATGATGGCACCCACGGTGCGTAGAAAAGTACGTCCCAAAATAATTGGACACAAAGGTTCACATTCAATATCCATAATAGTAAAATCAACGGGAACATAATTGTCATTGACAATGATAAGAACATCGTCGATCCTCCCCAAAGGTTTCTTTATGGAAGAATCAACAAGACGAACACCAAAAGAACAAGAATCATAAGGTTTCAATTTAAGCATATCATATATTCTTTTGGGCATAACAGAGGTACTAGCTCCAACATCACATAAAGCATAGCAAGGGAAGTTATTTAACTTAATTTTAATCATAGGATCCCAACCATCTTATAGCTTTCTAGGTATGGAGGCTTCTACTCTAAGTTTCTCCTCCCTAGCTTTGATGAGAGCATTAGTGATATGCTCTGTGAAGGCAAGGTTAAGCGTGCTAATGCGGGGATCTCTAGACATCTTGTGAAGGAAATCAATAACTTCGGTAAGAGTGCAATTATCAAAATCAAGGTCACTACTATTAAGTGAGGTGGTAGTGGTGTCCTTTAGGTTCACTTGTTTGGTAGTTTCTATAGTCATAGCATCACCATTAATAGGTCCATTGGGACCAGGAGTGCATTGGGTGCTAAGAGTTTGGATATCCTCAACAACTTGGATAGTAGCAACAGTGTGGTGGGTAGGAAGGTTCTTAATTCTATCTTCTTCCTCCCTTTCTCTAGCCCATCTCTCTTTAAGTTTAGCCAACATCCTAATGTTTTCATTAATTTGCACTTGAATAGCATTCATAGGAGTGACCTTCCTCTCCTCAAGAGGAGAAGTTCTAATTTTAAGCAATTCTACCTCATGGGCTAAATTGTCTACCCTCGAAGAGAGATCATCTAGTTTGTTTAGTTTCTCTTCTACACTCTTATTAAAGGCTTTTTGGGTAGTGATGAAATCTTTAAGCATAATCTCTAGTTCAGTAGTGGAGTTCTTGGTGCTAGGATAAGCATTGTTGTTCCCATAATAATTAGAGGGGAATGGTCTAGGATTGCTACCAAAATTACTCCTATAAGCATTGTTATTAAAGTTGTTCCTAGAGATAAAGTTCACATCTACTTGTTCTTGAGCAATGAAAGAATTTAAAGGAACATCACGAGGATCAACAGAAGATTGCTTCGAAAGTAGAGACATGATCAAGTCAACTTTTTCATTTAGGGAGGAAATCTCCTCGACAGAGTTTACCTTCCTACCTGTTGGAGCGCGTTCGGTGTGCCATTGGGAATAGTTGGTCATCATCTCATCGAGAAGCTTTGTGGCAGCACCAAGTATAGTTGACATAAAGGTTCCTCCCGCAGCCGAATCTAACAAGTTCCGCGAGGTAAAGTTCAAGCCTGCATAAAAAGTTTGGATAACCATCCAAGTAGTCAAACCATGAGTAGGGCAGTTCTTGACAAGAGACTTCATACGTTCCCAAGCTTGGGCAACGTGTTCATTATCCAATTGTTTAAAATTCATTATGTTACTTCTTAGTTGGATAATTTTAGCAGGTGGATAGTATTTTCCAATAAAAGCATCTTTGCACTTGTCCCATGAATCTATGCTATTTCTAGGCAAAGACTGAAACCAAATTTTAGCTCCTCCTCTCAAGGAGAAAGGAAAAAGCTTAAGCTTAACAATATTACCATCTATTTCTTGGTACTTTTGCATATCACAAAGTTCAACAAAATTGTTTAAGTGTAAAGCAGCATCATCTCCAGCACCGGAGAATTGATCTTTCATAACTAGGTTCAGTAAAGCAGGTTTAATTTCATAAGAAGGTGCTGAAGTGGCAGGTGTAGTGATAGATGTGCAGATAAAGTCATCGTTGTTGTGACTAGTGAAGTCACACAACTTGGTGTTCTCGGTGGAACCCATAGTAGCAAGCAAGCAAGATAACTATTTTTGTGATTTTCGATAAAAGATACTAAAGCAAAACTGAAAGGTAAACTAACAAGACTAAAAAGCAAAGGTAAAAGATAGCGTGCAACTCCCCTATCTTGAAGAGTGGAGTCCCCGGCAATGGCGCCAGAAAACTTTGCTTGATGGCTTCTCGCCCCTCGTTGGTTACCCCAAGTGGAAGGTTTGAGATGCAGTGTAGCGGAAGTTTTCCCTTGGCAAAGATACCAAGGATCGATTTCCCTGAGACTCCCAGTTTCAACAAGAAGGTGTCAACTGCTAACGGCGCCAGATATTAGCAATCAACATGGACCTGCACACAGATACAAATAACTTTGCTCCCAACGAGTACAGAGAGGTTGTCAATCCCTCCGGCCTTGTCGTTTACAAAGGATCAAACACAAGTGATAACAGTGATAGGTATTGCTGCAAATAGTAAGTAAAAACAGAAAGTAAATTGCGGATGTGATCAATGATGGTAATATGGACCGGGGTCCCATGATGTTCACTAGTGATGTCTCTCTCCCAAAAGACGATAAAACAACTATGTGAGGTAAACGAATTACAGCTGGGCAATTGACAGGACCATGTGCGCAAACCAATGCTGACTATGTTGCAAGAAAGGTAGAGGTTCAAAGCATGGGCGGTACGCCAAGGCAAGTAGACCGAAATCCATCTGCATCTACTACTAATCATCCACCTTGAGATATCTATCCAGAACATCTCGCTGGTATTAAGTTGCGAGTCCCACCCATAGTGTAAACTCAAAGCAACAGACAACTGCATTAAAAGAACTTTGCGTAAAGTAAACAATCCTTGCACCCGCGGGCACAAGCACCGTTGTTTTCCCCCTTGTGGCAACAGCACATCCCCTAGACTCATGTTTCTGTCACTCAAGCTAGTCATCGAGGGGCATGAACCCACAATCAAGCATAACGTTCCCTCTTGGAGTCACTACCTACTACTTGGCCAAAGCAATGAATAACAACGGAGAACATGCAAGAATTACTTACGAACATAAATATAAAAGAGGTAGATCAAATATATTACTCAAACACAATCTGAACATAATCTCACAATCCATCGGATCCCATCAAACTCATCATAGCAACAGCATAAGGATTACATATGTGCCTCGATCATGTAGGGCAGCTCACGAGGTCTAATTAGTGAAGCACAAGAACGGGAGGAAAACATCACATAGCTACTGGTCATGGACCCATGGTCCAAGGGAGACTACTCACAACTCATCCGGGAGGCGTCCATGGTGGTGGAGAAGCTCCCGGTGGTGATCCTCCCCTCCGGCAGGGTGCCGGGAAGAGTTCTCCTAGTGCTCCCGATCTTGGAAGCGCGGCGGCGGCGGAACAGAGATGAGATCGCGAAAAAGGGTTTCCGTCTCGAGGGTTTCGGGACACGATATAAATATATGCCGAAGGGGGGCATCAGCGGAGGTCTGGGGGGCCCAGGCGCCCCCCCGGCGCGGCCAGGAGGGGGGCCGCGCCACCAGGGCGCCTGGAGCCCTGGTGGCCCCCCTCCGGCTCTACTTCGGGTGCCGGGAAGCTTCTGGAACGCTGATTTTTTATATAATTTTTCCGGGATTTTTCTGGCAGTTTACGTAATGGGAAAACGTGAAATACAAAAACAGCATAAAACAGAAACTGGCACTGGGGTGCACTGAGTTAATAGGTTAGTCCAAATATGATCAAAAGTGTATGGAAGTGTGTAAATATCATAGCAATATCACCCAAAAGAGGCATGGAGCAAGCAGAAATTATAGATACGTTTTGGACGTATCAACATGTTCTTCACGGGAGTTTCGCAGATGGGAGGGAGGGCGTCGAGGGCGTGTCGGATTGCGCCACCTCGGGCTCGCACGTCCGCGACCCGTCTTGGCTTGGTTGCACTAGGCGTGAAGCCGTAGGCAGCGTCGCGCTCCATCTGAGCGGATTCGAGGCGGTGTTGCGTGGTAGCGAGCGACTGGGTGAGGTCCAGCAGGCGCTGGCGGTCCCCGTCAAGGCGGGTCCAGGCCTCGGCGATGTTGGAGGCGTCAATGTCGGTGCCGATGGGAACGCGGAGGCTCTAAATCGTGGCGCGCAGCGGGTTGGGTGAGCTGGCCTGCTCCACCGGCCTCAGCTTCGGCGGCCTTTCTCGCCGCGCTCATCGAGGAGGTGGCGCCGGTGTCGGTGACAAAAACCTCTAGGCAGAGGTCCATCGCTCCGTCGGGGACGCTGCCGCCGGAGAGATGGGGGAGTCGGAAAAATCAAGTACCTCGCTGGGGTATTCATCGGCCGTTGGCGCATCGGAGATGCGCAGCGCGGCGAAGAAGATGGCGAGGGTGTCGACGACGTCGTCCGCCAGCGCGACGAGCTCGTAGGAGTAAGAGGGGGCCCCGTCTGAAGCATGCTCCCGGCCAGGACCTCGGGCTGCCCCACGGTGGGCGCCAACTGTCGTGGTGGGCGCACGACAGATGCCAAGGGATGGCTAAAGATAGGAGGTGGCTCGAGGGCACTGGTGGGCTTCAGAGGCGAGGTTGGTATGAGCGAGCACGGGACGCAAGACATACCCAGGTTCGGGGCTCTTCGGAGAGATAACACCCCTAATCCTGCCAAGCATGGTTGATGTTTTACCAGTACAAAGTTGCTCCTCGAGCTGTATGGAGGAAGTAGGAAGACAGGCCAGGGCTTAGGCCGCTTCTCCCGAGGTGTGTGTCTATCATGTTCTCTCTAATGCGCATTTCGTGCCCGTATGCATGAGGGCTTTGGGGGTTTTTATAGGCCACCCCCAGGTATACAATGGTAATGTTACATGGCCGTGGGGCTGGGTTATCATCATCCGGGAAGCCGGCGCTGGGACCCGCCGGGTACAGGGCTCGCCAGGTTCTTCGGGTGCGGGGCCCGCTGGGTACGAGGGCATTGTGTGCCATCTTTTTGTTCTTTAGGGAGTGGCCGGGTTGAGTCGGGTACAGTGCGTTCTGTCATGTCACCGTCTACCGGCGTCATGGGTGGTGATGATTACACTGTTTCCATGCCTCGGCTGACTAGGGGCATGGGCGAGGTACTGTCGCCTTGGTCATCAGTAGATGGCGTCTCGTCCCATCGTACGGCTGGGATGGGATGGGAGCTGACCCGCGGCCGGATTGGGGAACATGCCACGGGTCGGTCTGGCTCGTTGGAGAAGTCTTGGCGCGCCGGGTCCAGATCCCTTGAGCAGGCCGTTGGGGCCGGATTGTGGGAGTCAGCCGGGTTGGAGAGTCTTCGCCGGGTCATGGGTCCTGGCCGGGTCGAGCGACCTGGCCAAGCGAGAGCCAGATTACGGGGCGATGCTGGCCCTGTCGTTTTTGAAAAGGATTCGACTTCCGTCGCCTGCCTGGGGTTCATCCCCCCGACATATTGGGTGAATCAATGCACGTGCACACACTTATGCACCCACTATATATCCTTCTTTTCAAGGAGAGAAGTCCTCAATTCCTATCCGTGGTAGTTGTTTCTGCACCAAGCGTTTGTGCCGCTTGGCCGGTACTTCTGGCACAACCACCGCTCTAAGGGTGACACCCTAGGGTTTGCAGTTCTTAGACATCTGCCAAGCGGTTGTACCGCTGATACGAATCCGTCGTATCTACTTTTCCTAACGTTTTTATCTTGTTTTGTACTCTAATTAGCATGATTTGAATGAAACTAACCCAGACTAGCGTTGTTTTCAGCAGAACTACCATGGTGTTGTTTTTTGTGCAGAAATAAAAGTTCTTGGAATTTGTCGGATTCACGGGCTCCGCAAACCCAACGAGGTTCAAACACAGGGGCGTGAACGAAGGACTCCGCTTTCACCTGGAGATGATACCCGCCATGCCAAAGCTCAAGCTCGCCGGTCAAGATGATTGGAGAAAGGGGGAAGTGGCACGGAGATTTACCCAGGTTCGGGCCACCTTGCGGTGTAAAACCCTACTGCTGCTTTGTGCTAGATTAGCCTCTCGTGGGGCCGAATATGAAATTGCTACAGTCGAAGAGCGGCCTCGGGAGGGCTCTAGTGATGTGGTCTCTCCAAGGATCGATCCCCCTCTAAGAAGAATGCTAGTCCCTATTTATAGTGGCCTCGATCCTCTTCCCACATCATGCTAGTCCCGTAGGGAGACAGAAGGTACATCTTATCCTCACGAAAGGTGGTCTTCGCATGCAAAGCCTCTGATCCTGACGCGGGGGTGGGCTAGGCAATGACATCTGCCATGCAGAGCCCGGGGTCTTGGTCTTGTACACCAGAAAGGAAACCTTTGGTGCTCCTCTCGGGAATGCACGCCTGACCTTGTCCTTCTTGCACAAAAGAGGAAACTGCTCCCTCTGCACGCTGGCATCTGCCTGGCGTCGGTTGTCATGGCTCACGTCACCGTGCCCTCATGAGGGGGGTGTGTGCATAGGAAACTCTGCCCCTCGGGCGGTAGCTTGCGGGGGGGGGGGGGGCGCTCCCTGTTGACGTCGTCCGCCTCACGAGGGTCATGTCTTGGCGGTCCTGTAGATGGGCCGCACCAGGCCATCGAGTGAGCCACACCATGGGCCGTAGGCAGGCAAGGATGGGTACCCTGGTTCCCAGAACGCTGACAGTAGCCCCCGGGCCCAAGGCGCGCTCGGACTTGGCTTCGAGGTGAAGCCAAGGGGCAAGGGCGAAGCGCCACGGGCCCCAATCGCCTGCGGGCTAGGATGACATGTGGCGCTCTACGGGACATGGGCGCCTTCGCTTCCCCACGCCGCCTTGGCAACTGCAAGGACTTTACAAAAGACTGGCGCCCGCAGCGGGGCCATCATTGCTTCCCTTTTGCCTTGCTTCAGATCCCCTTTCCCCCTAGCCAAAAACATCTTCGGATCTAATCAAGCTCTGCCCCTCTCCCTTCTACAACTCCGGCACCGGTGAGCTCGCCGATGGCTCCCAAGAAGTCGCAGGCTGATACGTCTCCAACGTATCTACTTTTCCAAACCCTTTTGCCCTTGTTTTGGACTCTAACTTGCATGATTTGAATGGAACTAACACGGACCGACGCTGTTTTCAGCAGAACTGCTATGGTGTTGTTTTTGTGCAGAATAAAAAGTTCTCGGAATCGCCTAAAAATCAACGGAGAATTATTTCGGAAAATATAAAAAAAACCTGCAAGAAGATCCACACCAGGGGGCCTTGGGCCAGTGCACGAGGGTGGGGGGCGCGCCCCCTGCCCAGGGCGTGCCCCCCTGCCTCGTGGGCCCCCTGGTGCTCCACCGACATACCCCAAGATCCTATATCTTCCGTTTCGGGGAGAGAAAAATTGAGGAGAAGGAATTATCGCGTTTCACGAGACGGAGCCGCCGCCAAGCCCTAATCTCTCTCGGGAGGGCTGATCTGGAGTCCGTTCGGCGCTCCGGAGAGTGGAGATCGTCGCCATCATCATCATCAACCTTCCTCCATCACCAATTCCATGATGCTCACCGCCGTGTGTGAGTAATTCCATCGTAGGCTTGCTGGACGGTGATGGGTTGAATGGGATCTATCATGTAATCGAGTTAGTTTTGTTAGGGTTTGATCCCTAGTATCCACTATGTTCTGAGATTGATGTTGATATGACTTTGCTATGCTTAATGCTTGTTGTAAGTGCATCTAGTGCCACCCCTAGTGGTTTTGGAGTATTGACGACAAACCTGGTTGAGGGACTAATGTGTTTGTGAGAATTGCAGGATAACACAGGTAGTAGTCCCTCATTGATTCGGTTAACCTACCGGAGATGACCCCTAAAAATGTATGAAGACATTGATATCAGTGGTGGTATATGAAGATAATCATATTGAAGACTATGACAAGAGAAGACATTGTGTGAAGACTATGGAGAGCGAAGACATAGATGTTTCGTGTTTCCTTTTCTTCTTTGTTGAGTCATAGGAACCACCGTACTGTTAAGTGGGGTCCAAGTGAACTAAGTCAGAGTGACTGATGTGATGCTCAACCAAATCCTATGTCTTCGAGCGAAGACTATGAGAGCAAATCTTATCCAGAGGCGGATGAGTCAGCTTTACTTGGAGCTCAAGTAAAGTTGTCGTGTGTGTTTGAAATCTGACCGTTGGAACACGTGTCAGTTCCCTAGTGACCCAGGGTCACTTCGGACAAATCAGGTCGGGTTGCCTAGTGGCTATATATAGCCCACCCCCTACACCATAAATTGGTGGCTGCTCAGAGTTATTACACGGCTTTTGTCATTTGAGAGCAACCCACATCCGAAGCATTTGAGAGATAAATCCTTGCGAGGACAAAGCCCAAACACCCAGAGCCAAAGAGTGTTAGGCATCACTGAAGTTTTTCTGTCTGTGTGACCTGAAGACTTATTACACTTGAGGACTGTGTTTCCTCCAGCCGGTTAGGCGTCGCGTTCTGAGCATCCAAGAGTAATTGTGGATTGCCGGTGAACGAAGTCTGTGAAGGTTTGGAAGTCTACCTTGAAGACTTACCAGAGTGATTGGGCGAGGACTAGGTGTTCTTAGCTCAAGGGGAACAAGGTGAAGACGCGGTCTTCTGAGTTAAATCTCAGCCTCCCTAACCAGACGTACAGTTGTCACAGCAACTGGAACTGGTCTAACAAATCACTGTCTTCCCCGAGCTACTGGTTCCATCATTTCCTTCCCTTTACTTACTGCTCTGTGTTGCGAAGACATTGCATGCTTGCCTTATCTGATTGTCTTCACTGAGTATCTACCTGTTGTGATTGGCTTCATTCCTTCTTCCTTTGTGATCACTACTGCCTAGTTTCTATTAGTCTTCATGCTTTCACTTCATTGAATACATGACTATGGCTTATCTAGTGTAGTCCACTTTCCGCTGCATACTAATAGGCTTGAGCTTATCGTTTGTCTTCGAAACTATCATGTTTTGAAGCATTTCATAAAAATCGCCTATTCACCCCCCTCTAGTCGATATACTGCACTTTCACTTGTCACTAGGGCCCGAGTGCCATGATTTCAGATCTGAACCTATTATGTTTTCATGAATATATATGTGTTCTTGATCCTATCTTGCAAGTCTATAGTCACCTACTATGTGTTATGATCCGTCAACCCTGAAGTGACAATAATCGGGACCACTTCAGGTGATGACCATAGTTTGAGGAGTTCATGTATTCACTATGTGTTAATGCATTGGTCCGGTACTCTATTAAAAGGAGGCCTTAATATCCCTTAGTTTCCAATAGGACCCCGCTACCACGGGAGGGTAGGACAAAAGATGTCATGCAAGTTCTTTTCCATAAGCACGTATGACTATATTCGGAATACATGTCTACATTGCATTGATGAACTGGAGCTAGTTCTGTGTCACCCTAGGTTATAACTTCTACACGATGAATTGCATCCGGCATAATTTCCCATCACCGATCCAATGCCTACGAGCTTTACCTATATTACTTGTTTCTTATTTAATTTTCCGTTGCTACTATTACAAAAACTACAAAAACACTATCGTTACTTTTATTGCCGCTACCGCCACTATCATATTACTTTGCTACTAAACTATCTTGCTGTAGATACTAAGTTTCTAGGTGTGGTTGAATTGACAACTCAGCTGCTAATACTTAAGAGTATTCTTTGGCTCCCCTTGTGTCGAATCAAAAAATTTGGGTTGAATACTTTACCCTCGAAAACTGTTGCGATCCCCTACACTTGTGGGTTATCAAGACTATTTTCTGGTGCCGTTGCGGGGGAGCATAGCTCTATTCTTTAAGTCACTTGGGATTTATATCTGTTGATCACTATGAAGAATTTGAAGGACTCAAAAACCAAGATCTTACCCTCAACTACGAGGGGAGGTAAGGAACTGCCATCTAGCTTTGCACTTGATTCTCCTTCTGTTATGAGTAAACTTGCGACACCTACTCCTGCTATTGAATCTGATATGTCGTATGTTTTTGATGATGCCACTTCTGATATGTAATGAAACTACCTCTATGCCTAATACTGTGCCACTAGGTGAATTTCTAGATGAACAAATTGTTAAAGTTAGGGAGAGTGCAAATGTTGAAACTGATGATATTTATGAAAGTGATGATGAAACTACTCCCAATAGATATGAATTGCCTATTGTGCCTGAGGGTTATGTTATGGATGAAGAAACTGCTAGAGACTTTCTTGCTTGCAATGATAGATATGATCTTAAGAAGTTATTAGCTAAGCTGAAAGAAAAGTCCTTGAATGCTAGAATGAAACATGACCCTGCTTTTGCTACTTCACCTATCTGTGTTACTGATAAGGATTATGAATTCTCTGTTGATCCTGAGTTAATTACTTTGGTTGAATCTGATCCTTTCCATGGCTATGAGTCTGAAACTATTGTGGCACATCTTACTAAGTTGAATGATATAGCCACCTTGTTTACCAATGATGAAAATATTCGTTATTACTATATCCTTAAGTTGTTTCCGTTCTCGTTAAAGGGTGATGCTAAGACTTGGTCTAATTCTCTTGATCCTGGTTGTGTGCGTAGTCCCCAGGATATGATGTATTACTTCTCTGCTAAATATTTTCCCGCTCATAAGAAACAAGCTGCCTTACGGGAAATATATAACTTTGCTCAAACTGAAGAAGAGGGTCTCCCACAAGCTTGGGGGAGGCTTCTCCAGTTACTTAATGCTTTACCTGATCATCCTCTTGAGATGCATGATATACTTGATGTCTTTTATAATGGACTAACAGATGCTTCTAGAGACCACCTGGATAGTTGTGCTGGTTGTGTTTTCAGGGAAAGAACAGTGGAACAAGCTGAATTACTATTGAATAATATGTTGGCCAATGAAAATAATTGGACACTTCCTGAACCAGACCCTAAGCCAACTCCGAAGAAGAGAGGTGTTCTATTTCTCAGTCCTGAAGATATGCAAGAGGCAAAGAAATCTATGAAAGAAAAATGGATTAAAGCTGAAGATGTTAAGAATTTACCGCCTATTAAAGAAATACATGGTCTTGATAACCCGACACGGGTAGTAAAGGTAAATTCTCTTTATAGATTTCATGAAGGTGATATTCCTCGTTATAAGTCTGCTAGCCAATGCTTAAATGAGTTTGATAATTTTATTGTGAAACAAGAAAACGTCAATGCTTATGTTGGTAGACAATTACAACACAATGCTTATATGATTGAACGCTTGAGTGATTATCTGTCTAGAGCTAAAGGTGAAATGAAACTCATTAGTAAACATGCTTCTATGGTTACCACTCAAGTAGAACAAGTACTTAAGGCTCAGAATGATTTGCTCAATGAATTAAATAGTAAGAATAATGACTATGCTATTAGAGTTGCTACTAGAGGTGGTAAAATGACTCATGAACCTCTGTATCCTGAAGGCCACCCTAAGAGAATTGAGCAAGATTCCCAGAGAGCCAATTTAGATGCACCTAGTTCTTCTAAGAAGAAGAAAAATAAAGAATGATAGGACTTTGCATGCTTCTAGTGAACCTGTAGTCGACAAACCTGAGAATCCTAACGATATATATGTTTCTTATGCTGAGACACAATCTGGTAATGAACATGAACCTAGTGATAATATTAATGATGAGGTTCATGATGATGCTCAACCTAGCAATGATAATGATGTAGAGATTGAACCTGCTGTTGATCTTGATAACCCACAATCAAAGAATCAACATTATGATAAGAGAGACTTTGTTGCTAGGAAGCACGGTAGGGAAAGAGAACCACGAGTTCAGAAACCCATGCCTTTTCCTCCGAAACCATCCAAGAAAAAGGATGATGAGGATTTTGAGCACTTTGCTGAAATGATTAGACCTATCTTTTTGCGTATGCGTTTGACTGATGTGCTTTAAACAAATCCTTATGCCAAGTATATGAAAGACATTATTACCAACAAAAGAAAGATACCTGAAGTAGAAATTTTCACCATGCTTGCTAATTACACTTTTGAGGGTGGAATGCCTAAGAAATTAGGAGATCCAAGAGTACCTACTATACCTTGCTCCATTAAGAGAAACTATGTTAAAACTGCTTTGTGTGATCTTGGAGCCGGTGTTAGTGTTATGCCCCTCTCTTTATATCGTAGACTTGACTTGAGTAAGTTGACACCTACTGAAATATCTTTGCAAATGGCTGATAAATCAACTGCTATACCTGTCGGTATTTGTGAGGATGTGCCTGTTGTAGTTGCAAATGTTACAATTATAACGGACTTTGTTATACTTGATATTCCCGAGGACGATAGTATGTCTATTATTCTTGGAAGACCCTTTTTGAATACTGCAGGGGCTGTTATTGATTGCAACAAAGGCAATGTCACTTTTCATGTCAATGTTAATGAGCATACGGTACACTTTCCGAGGAAACAACCTCAGGTCCATAGTATCAACTATATTGGAAAAACTTCAACTATCACTATTGGAGGTTTTGAGTTTCCTATTCCTAGTAACAAGAAGGCATATGACATTCTTATTGTTGGGGACATACATATCCCCATTGAGGTAACCTAGTGTTATTCGAAAATTCTCCGGTTTCATGTTACTCGGAAAGAGTTTATTAACAAGACCTGACCAACCTTGTTAATGGATTCCTTTTGATGAGCATGGGATAGGTGAATCTAGATAGCACAACCTTTTGTACCCTCCTTTTACTTTCTGTTAATTAGGATAAATAAAGGGAAAATAGCATTGTCTGTCTGTTTCCAGACTTATCCGTGCAATAAAAAAATATCCCGAAAATAAAAGTTCTCCAAATGCCATGAAAATGAAATATGATTTTTTCTAGAATATTTAAGAAAATATGGCACTGAACACACAGCGGAGGAGCCAACACGTGGCCACGAGGGTGCAGGGCACGCCCTTGCCTCGTGGGCCCCACGTGGCCCCCCTCCACTTATTCCTGCACCCATGCTCTTCTTCTCCCCCCCCCAAAAAAATCCCCAACCAGCTCAAACCCGAGTTCTAGCTCATCTTGCTGCCATTTTCAATCTCCTTGCTCAAAGCACCATTCACCAAACAGTTTGGGGAGATTGTTCCTTGGTATGTGACTCCTCCATTGGTCCAATTAGTTTTTGCTCTAGTGCTTTATTTGTTGCAAATTTATGCTGCTGTGGTGGCCTTGTTCTTGAACTTGCATGTCAAATTTTCTTGGTCCCAAGTAGTTCTAATGCATAATATAGTCTCTAGGCACTAGTAGGAGTTGTTGCTATCAATCTTATTGAGTTTGGTTAACTTTTATTTTGAAGTTACTAAAATATTCAGAAAATTTCAGAAAAATGCATAGGAGAAACTTCCAAGGTGGTTCTTCAAGGAAGCAAGAACCGAGGCTCGCGTTCCATGAGCTAGACGATGAGCCACCAAGGGATGCTGATGTGCGGCCCCGTGAATGGCCGTCAAATGACTTCATGGGTCAAGCTGGCATCAAGGACGAATTTTACGCATATGTGCGCAACGCTGACCTCGAGGGCTTCATACAAGATAAGTGCCCTCAATTCTGTGGCTTAACTGATAGCTTTGTGAGAAGGTTTAAATTTTCATCTTCATGTAATTCTCACAATGTACTGTTTGACCTGTATGATAAATCTTATACCATGGATTTAGAGGATTTTAATTATGCTTGCAAGCTCCCACAGTGGGGTAGTATGAGTGATCCTCGCAAATTTGAATTTCTTGCTAGTATTACAGTGGGGGAATCCAGGGAAATCACACAGGCTACCATAGGGAGCATTCATTTTCCTGCTATTCATTACTTTGCTCTCTTTATCGGTAGATGCATAAACGGTAAGGATGAGGCTTGTCACATGTGTGTCCCTAATCTTAGTGTTCTCAGGAGTGCTGTACTAGGTGATAGGCAATATAATTTGGGAGTCATTGTTGCACGTAGACTACACCATAATGGCTTGCATGGAGATTTATTTGGTGGGATTTATGCTACCCGCATAGCCCGCTTTCTTGGTGTGTTTGTACACATGAATGATGAACCTTTACCTCCTGCTTATTTAGACTACCATGCTATGACTAGGCACCGGTTTATAGAGTGGGATAATCAAACCCTCAAATATCGACTAATCTTTTACAAGCAGCATGCCATCTCTATTGTTCTTCCTGCCCCTACTTCGTTCAACTTTCAGGAAAAAGGAAGATACACTATAACTATGGAGGAGGCAAATGCTTATTATAACATGACGGAGGCAGCCCGCCTACGAGCTGCAGCTCAGCATGCAACATCTGCTGCGTCTCAGTACGACCCCAACTACAACTTTGGATATTCGTCAGGCCAATACTGCCCATAGACCAACTTAGGCCAAAAGCCTAAGCTTGAGGGAGTACGTGTTTCTCACCGACTTACATTCATGTTCACACTTATTCTAGTTGTCGGTGCTCACACTCTTTCACTGTACCATCCATGCTTAGTTTCAATTTCTTTTTCTTAGTCTTTTTCTTGTGTGCTAGAAAAACCCAGAAAAAAATTAGCTGTAGCTTCTAGCTAGTTTACTTTCTTTGCTTGAAGTAGTAGTTGAAAAAAATGAAAACCCAAGAAGATTTCCCGTTCTTCTTTTGCTTGTTGGGAGCTTTCCCGTGTAAATAGTTTCTTTTCTTTTCTTTAGGGGTTAAGAGTAGAAGACCATGATTGAAATTGTTTAGTGGCTCTCATATGCTTTGTTGTTGATTTAACCTTGAGCCATATTACCTTGTCTTCTCTCTTGTATCAAATGTCTGCAGATTCCAGCTTAGTCCAATGCACGTGCACTATTATTATTATCCACACCGTTCGGTCGTGCGAGTGAAAGGCAATAAGGATGATATATGATGAACTAATTGAGATGAGAAAAGCTGGTATGAACTCGACCTCTCTTATTTTTGTAAATATGATTGCTCTTCATTCCTGATTCAACTTGTTATGAATGAAACATGCTTGCAATGACAATTAGAGATCATAGCTGCTCATGCCATGCTTAGTTAGCTAAGAGTTTATAATGGTCTATCTTGCATGCCAACATGATATTAAAATGGTTGTGATGTGGTATGATGGGTGGTATCCTCCTTTGAACGATTTAAATGATCTGACTTGGCACATGTTCAGGCATGTAGTTGAAACAAATCAACATAGCCTTCACGATATTTATGTTTATGGTGATTTATATCCTACTCATGCTTGCATTCATTGTTGATTAATTTTAATGCATGTTCATGACCGTTGTTGCTCTCTAGCTGGTCGCTTCCCAGTCTCTTTCTAGCCTTCACCTGTACTAAGAGGGAATACTGCTTGTGCATCCACTTCCATAAACCCCAATGTTATTCCATATGAGTCCACCATACCTTCCTATATGCGGTATTTACCTGCTGTTCCAAGTAAATTTGTATGTGCCAAACTCTAAACCTTCAAATGAAATTCTGTTATGTATGCTCGAACAGCTCATGTATCAACTAGGGCTGTGTATATCTTCCATGCTAGGTGGGTTATTCTCACGATGAGTGGACTCCGCTCATCATTCATGAGAAAATGGCTGGTAATCGGGATGCCCAGTCCCATACTCAAAATCATAATAATTAAACAAAACTCCCCCAGGGCTGTTGCTGGTTTGGACGGTACCCGTTGTTTCGGGCTAGCCGTGGAGTGTGCTTGTTGGTGGTTGGGGGAGTATAAACTTTACCATTCTATTTGGGAACCGCCTATAATGTGCGTAGCATGGGAGATATCGAGATTCTTGGTTGTTATGTTGACAATGAAAGTATACCGCTCAAAATGTTATTCATCTCTATTTAAAAATCGAGCTCTGGCACCTCTACAAATCCCTGCTTCCCTCTGCGAAGGGCCTATCTATTTACTTTTATGCAGAGTCATCATCCTCTTATCAAAGAGCACCAGTAGGAGAGCACCTCTGTCGTTGCATGTATTACTATTAATTTGTATTGAGTATGATCATGACTAGATTTCTTTTACCATGAATTACAATGTCTAGTCAGTCCTTGATCTTTAAAGGTGCTCTGCATTTATGTGTTGCGGTCTCAGAAAGGGCTAGTGAGATACCATCTTGTTATATCATATCATGATTGTTTTGAGAAAGTGTTGTCATCCGAGGTTTATTATTATTGCTCGCTAGTTGATTATGCCATTGATGTGAGTAGTCTTGAGACCTGAAAGTTATTGTGAATGTGGTTAGTTCATGATCTTGTTGAAAACCTGAATGCTAGCTTACATATTTACAACAATAAGAGCAAACAGAGTTTGTCAAAGTTTTTTTTATCACTTTCAGTTTATCAACTGAATTGCTTGAGGACAAGCAAAGGTTTAAGCTTGGGGGAGTTGATACGTCTCCAACGTATCTACTTTTCCAAACCCTTTTGCCCTTGTTTTGGACTCTAACTTGCATGATTTGAATGGAACTAACCCGGACTGACGCTGTTTTCAGTAGAACTGCCATGGTGTTGTTTTTGTGCTGAATAAAAAGTTCTTGGAATCGCCTGAAAATCAATGGAGAATTATTTCGGCCAGGGGGCCTTGGGCCAGTCCACGAGGGTGGGGGCGCGCCCCTGCCTCATGGGCCCCCTGGTGCTCCACCGACGTACCCCCAGATCCTATGTCTTCCGTTTCGAGGAGAAAAAAAATCGAGGAGAAGGAATTATCGCGTTTCACGAGACGGAGCCGCCGCCAAGCCCTAATCTTTCCCGGGAGGGATGATCTAGAGTCCGTTCGGGGCACCGGAGAGTGGAGATCGTCGCCATCGTCATCATCAACCTTCCTCCATCACCAATTCCATGATGCTCACCGTCGTGTGTGAGTAATTCCATCGTAGGCTTGCTGGATGGTGATGGGTTGGATGGGATCTATCATGTAATCGAGTTAGTTTTGTTAGGGTTTGATCCCTAGTATCCACTATGTTCCGAGATTGATGTTGCTATGACTTTGCTATGCTTAATGCTTGTCACAAGGGCCCGAGTGCCATGATTTCAGATATGAACCTATTATGTTTTCATGAATATATGTGTGTTCTTGATCCTATCTTGCAAGTCTATAGTCACCTACTATGTGTTATGATCCCGCAACCCCGAAGTCACAATAATCGGGACCACTCCCGGTGATGACCATAGTTTGAGGAGTTCATGTATTCACTATGTGTTAATGCTTTGGTCCGGTACTCTATTAAAAGGAGGCCTTAATATCCCTTAGTTTCCAATAGGACCCCGCTGCCACGGGAGGGTAGGACAAAAGATTTCATGCAAGTTCTTTTCCATAAGCACGTAGGACTATATTCGGAATACATGCCTACATTGCATTGATGAACTAGAGCTAGTTCTGTGTTACCCTAGGTTATAACTGTTGGGGAATGTAGTATTTTCAAAATTTTCCTACGATCACGCAAGATCTATCTACTAGATGCATAGCAACGAGGGGGATAGTGTGTCTACGTACCCTCGTAGACCGGGAGCGGAAGCGTCAAGTGACGCGGTTGATGTAGTCGAACTTCTTCGTGATCCAACCGATCAAGCACCAAACGTACGGCACCTCCGCGTTCAGCACACGTTCATCTTGATGACGTCCCACGAGCTCTTGATCCAGTTGAGCTTCACAGGAGAGTTTGGCCAGCACGACGGCGTGGTGACAGATATGATGTATCTACCGACGCAGGGCTTCGCCTAAGCACTGCAACGGTATGACCGAGGTGTGTTTCTGTGGAGAGGGGCATCACACACGGCTAAAACAATTCAACTTGTGTGTCCTAGGGTGCCCCCTGCCCCCGTATATAAAGGAGCAAGGGAGAGGCCGACCCTAGAGGGGGCGCGCCAAGTGTGGGGAGTCCTACTAGGACTCCCAAGTCCTAGTAGGATTCCCCTTTCCTTTCCGGAGTAGGAGAGAAGGAAAGAGGTGGAGAGGGAGAAGGAAAAGGGGGCTGCACCCCTTGTCCAATTCGGACCAGAGGGGGGGGGGGCGCCTCCTTCCTTTTGGCCTTTCTCCTCTATTCCCGTATGGCCCAATAAGACCCATATACTCTGAAAAATACCCGAATCACTCGGAACCTTTCCGATGTCCGAATATAGTCGTCCAATATATCGATCTTTACGTCTTGACCATTTCGAGACTCCTTGTCATGTCCCCGGCCTCATCCGGGACTCCGAACTCCTTCGGTACATCAAAACTCATAAACTCATAATACCGATCGTCATCAAGCGTTAAGCGTGCGGACCCTACGGGTTCGAGAACTATGTAGACATGACCGAGACTCATCTCCGGTCAATAACCAATAGCGGAACCTGGATGCTCATATTGGCTCCTACATATTCTACGAAGATCTTTATCGGTCAAACCGTATAACAACATACGTTGTTCCTTCTGTCATTGGTATGTTACTTGCCCGAGATTCGATCGTCGGTATCTCTATACCTAGTTCAATCTCGTTACCGGCAAGTCTCTTTACTCGTTCCGTAATACATCATCTCGTGACTAACTCATTAGTCTTTTGCTTGCAAGGCTTATTATGATGTGCATTACCGAGAGGGCCCAGAGATACCTCTCCGACACTCGGAGTGACAAATCCTAGTCTTGATCTATGCCAACATCACGAACACTTTCGGAGACACCTGTAGAGCATCTTTATGATCACCTAGTTACATTGTGACGTTTGATAGCACACAAGGTGTTCCTACGGTATTCGGGAGTTGCATAATCTCATAGTCATAGGAACATGTATAAGTCATGAAGAAAGCAATAGTAGTAAAACTAAACGATCATAGTGCTAAGCTAACGGATGGGTCTTGTCCATCACATCATTCTCCTAATGATGTGAACCCGTTGATCAAATGACAACTCATGTCTATGGTTAGGAAACATAACCATCTTTGATCAATGAGCTAGTCTAGTAGAGGCATACTAGGGACACTCTGTTTTGTCTATGTATTCACACATGTACTAAGTTTCCGGTTAATACAATTGTAGCATGCATAATAAACATTTATCATGATATAAGGAAATATAAATAACAACTTTATTATTGCCTCTAGGGCATATTTCCTTCAGTCTCCCACTTGCACTAGAGTCAATAATCTAGCTCACATCGCCATGTGATTTAATACTGATAGTTCACATCGTTATGTGAATAACACCCATAGTTCACATCGCCATGTGACCAACACCCAAAGGGTTTACTAGAGTCAATAATCTAGTTCACATCGCTATGTGATTAATACCCAAGAGTAATAAGGTGTGATCATGTTTTGCTTGTGAAAGAAGTTTAGTCAACGGGTCTGTCACATTCAGATCCGTATGTATTTCGCAAATTTCTATGTCTACAATGCTCTGCATGGAGCTACTCTAGCTAATTGCTCCCACTTTCAATACGCATCCAGATTGATACTTAGAGTCATCTGGATTTAGTGTCAAAGCTTGCATCGGCGTAACCCTTTACGACGAACTCTTTATCACCTCCATAATCGAGAAACATATCCTTAGTCATCCAGTTACTAAGGATAATTTTGACTGCTGTACAGTGATCTACTCCTGGATCACTATTGTACCCCCTTGACAAACTCATGGCAAGGTACACAACATGTTTGGTACACAGCATGGCATACTTTATAGAACCTATGGCTGAGGCATAGGGAATGACTTTCATTCTCTCTATATTTTTCTGCCGTGGTCTGGCTTTGAGTCTTACTCAACTTCACACCTTACAAGTCAGGCAAGAACTCCTTCTTTGACTGATCCATTTTGAACTACTTCAAAATCTTATCAAGGTATGTACTCATTGAAAGTCTTATCAAGCGTCTTGATCTATCTCTATAGATCTTGATGCCCAATATGTAAGCAGCTTCACCAAGGTCTTTCTTTGAAAAACTCCTTTCAAAGACTCCTTTATGCTTTACAGAAAATTCTACATCATTTCCGATCGACACTATGTCATTCACATATACTTATCAGAAAGGTTGTAGTGCTCCCACTCAGTTCTTGTAAATACAGGCTTCACCGCAAGTCTGTATAAATCTATATGCTTTGATCAACTTATCAAAGCGTATATTCCAACTCCGAGATGCTTGCACCAGTCCATAGATGGATCGCTGGAGCTTGCACATTTTGTTAGAACCTTTAGGATTGACAAAACCTTCTGGTTGCATCATATACAAGTCTTCTTTAATAAATCCATTAAAGAATGCAGTTTTGTTATCCATTTGCCAGATTTCATAAAATGCGGCAATTGCTAACATGATTCGGACAGATTTAAGCATCGCTACGGATGAAAAAGTCTGATCGTAGTCAACTCCTTGAACTTGTTGAAAAACTTTCGCAACAAGTCGAGCTTTGTAAACAGTAACATTACCGTCAGCGTCAGTCTTCCTCTAGAAGATCCATTTATTTTCGATGGCTTGCCGATCATCGGGCAAGTCAACCAAAGTCCACACTTTGTTCTCATACATGGATCCCATCTCAGATTTCATGGCCTCAAGCCATTTTGCGGAATCTGGACTCATCATCGCTTCCTCATAGTTCATAGGTTCATCATGGGCCAGTAACATGACTTCCAGAACCGGGTTGCCGTACCACTCTGATGCGGAACGAACTCTGGTTGATCTACGAAGTTCAGCAGAAACTTGATCTGAAGTTTCATGATCATCATCATTAGCTTCCTCACTAATTGGTGTAGGAATCACTGGAACTAGTTTTTGTGATGTTCCACTTTCCAATTCGGGAGAAGGTACAATTACCTCATCAAGTTCTACTTTCCTCCCACTCACTTCTTTCGAGAGAAACTCCTTCTCTAGAAAGGATCCACTCTTAGCAACAAAGACCTTGCCTTCGGATCTGTGATAGAAGGTGTACCCAACTGTTTCTTTTAGGTATCCTATGAAGATTTACTTCTCCGATTTGGGTTCGAACTTATCATGTTGAAACTTTTTCACATAAGCATCGCAGTCCCAAACTTAAAGAAATGACAGCTTAGGTTTCTCATCAAACCACATTTCATACGGTGTCATCTCCACGGATTTATATGGTGCCCTATTTAACGTGAATGTAGCTGTCTCTAATGCATAACCCCAAAAGCGATAGTGGTAGATCGGTAAGAGACATCATCGATCGCACCATATCTAATAAAGTACGGTTATGACGTTCGGACACACCATTACACTGTGGTGTTCCAGGTGGCGTGAGTAGTGAAACTATTTCACATTGTTTTTACTAAAGGCCAAACTCGCTAACTCAAATATTTTATCTCTACGATCATATCGTAGAAACTCTTATTTTCTTGTTACGATGATTCTCCACTTCACTCTGAAATTCTTTGAACTTTTCAAATGTTTCAGACTTGTGCTTCATTAAGTAGATATACCCATATCTTCTCAAATCATCAGTGAAGGTCAGAAAATAACGATACCCGCCGCGAGCTTCAACACTCATTGGTCCACATACATTTGTATGTATGATCTCCAACAAATATGTTGCTCGCTCCATTGTTCCGGAGAACGGAGTTTTAGTCATCTTGCCCATGAGGCATGGTTCGCAAGCACCAAGTGATTCATAATCAAGTGATTCCAAAAGTCCATCACTATGGAGTTTCTTCATGCGCTTTACACCATTATGACCTAAACGGCAGTGCCACAAATAAGTTGCACTATGATTATTAACGTTGCATCTTTTGGCTTCAATATTATGAATATGTGTATCACCACGATTGAGATCCAACAAACTATTTTCATTGGGTGTATGACCATCGAAGGTTTTATTCATGTAAACAGAATAACAATTATTCTATGACTTTAAATGAATAACCATATTGCAACAAATATGATCAAATCATATTCATGCTCAACACAAATGCCAAATAACATTTATTTATGTTTTACACTAATCCCGAAAGTATAGGGAGTGTGCGATGATGATCATATCAATCTTGGAACCACTTCCAACACACATCGTCACTTCACCTTTTAACTAGTCTCTGTTCATTCTGTAATTCTCGTTTCGAGTTACTAATTTTAGCAACTGAACCGGTATCAAATACCCAGGGGTTGCTATGAACACTAGTAAAGTACACATCAATAATCTGTATATCAAAATATACCTTTGTTCACTTTTCCATCCTTCTTATCTGCCAAGTATCTAGGGCAGTTCCACTTCCAGTGACCATTTCCTTTGAAGTAGAAACACTTAGTTTCAGGCTTGAGTTTTAGCTTTGGGTTTCTTCACGGGAGTGACAACTTGCTTGTCATTCTTCTTGAAGTTCCCCTTCTATACCTTTGCCCTTTACTTGAAACAAGTGGTCTTGTTAACCATCAACACTTGATGCTTTTTCATGATACCTTCGCCGACTTCAGCATCGCGAAGAGCTCGGGAATTCCTTTCGTCATCCCTTGCATATTATAGTTCATCACGAAGTTCTACTAACTTGGTGATAGTGACTAGACAACTTTGTCAATTACTATCTTATCTGGAAGATTAACTCCCACTTGATTCAAGTAATTGTAGTACCCAGACAATCTGAGCACATGCTCACTGGTTGAGCTATTCTCCTCCATCTTGTAGGCAAAGTACTGTCAGAAGTCTTATACCTCTCGACACGGGCATGAGTATGAAATACTAATTTCAACTCTTGGAACATCTTATATGCTCCGTGGCGTTCAAAACATTTTTGAAGTCCCGGTTCTAAGCCGTAAAGCATGGTGCACTTAAACTATCAAGTAGTCATCATACCGAGCTTTTGTCAAAACGTTCATAACGTCTACATCTGCTCCTGCAATAGGTCTGTCACCTAGCGGTGCATCAAGGACATAATTCTCTGTGCAGCAATGAGGATAATCCTCAGATCACGGAACAATTCCGCATCATTGCTACTAACATCTTTCAACTTAGTTTTCTCTAGGAACATATAAAAAATAAACGGGGAGCAACATCGTGAGCTATTGATCTACAACATAGATATGCTAATACTACGAGGACTAAGTTCATGATAAATTAAAGTTCAATTTAATCATATTACTTAAGAACTCCCACTTAGATAGACATCCCTCTTGTCATCTAAATGATCACGTGATCCAAATCAACTAAACCATGTCCGATCATCACGTGAGATGGAGTAGTTTCAATGGTGAACATCTTATGTTGATCATATCTACTATATGATTCACGCTCGACCTTTCGGTCTCCAGTGTTCCGAGGCCATATCTGCATATGCTAGGCTCGTCAAGTTTAACCCGAGTATTCTACGTGTGCAAAACTGTCTTACACCCGTTGTATTTGAACATAGAGCTTATCACACCCGATCATCACGTGGTGTCTCGGCACGAAGAACTTCCGCAATGGTGCATACTCAGGGAGAACACTTGTACCTTGAAATTTTGTAAGGGATCATCTTATAATGCTACCGTCGTTCTAAGCAAAATAAGAAGCATAATAAGATAAACATCACATGCAAATCAAAATATGTGACATGATATGGCCATCATCATCTTGTGCTTTTGATCTCCATCTCCAAAGCACCGTCATGATCACCTTTGTCACCGGCGCGGCACCTTGATCTCCATCGTAGCATCGTTGTCGTCTCGCCAACTATTGCTTCTACGACTATCGCTACTGCTTAGTGATAAAGTAAAGCAATTACATGGCGATTGCATTTCATACAATAAAGCGACAACCATATGGCTCCTACCAGTTGCCGATACCTTTACAAAACATGATCATCTCATACAAAACCGTATAACTCATCATGTCTTGACCATATCACATCACAACATGCCCTGCAAAAACAAGTTAGATGTCCTCTACTTTGTTGTTGCAAGTTTTACGTGGCTGCTACGGGCTTTAGCAAGAACCGTTCTTACCTACGCATACAAAACCACAACGATGTTTCGTCAAGTATGTGCTGTTTTAACCTTCACAAGGACCGGGCGTAGGCACACTTGATTCAGTTAAAGTGAGAGAGACAGACACCCGCCAGCCACCTTTAAGCAATGAGTGCTCATAACGGTGAAACCAGTCTCGCGTAAGCGTACGCGTAATGTCGGTCCGGGCCGCTTCATCTTACAATACCGCCGAAGCAAAGTATGACATGCTGGTAAGCAGTATGACTAGTATCGCCCACAACTCATTGTGTTCTACTCGTGCATATCATCTACGCATAGACCTGGCTCATGATGCCACTGTTGGAGAATGTAGTATTTTCAAAATTTTCCTACGATCACGCAAGATCTATCTACTAGATGCATAGCAACGAGGGGGAGAGTGTGTCTACGTACCCTCGTAGACCGGGAGCGGAAGCGTCAAGTGACGCGGTTGATGTAGTCGAACTTCTTCGCGATCCAACCGATCAAGCACCAAACGTACGGTGCCTCCGCGTTCAGCACACGTTCAGCTTGATGACGTCCCACGAGCTCTTGATCCAGTTGAGCTTCATGGGAGAATTTCGCCAGCACGACGGCGTGGTGACAGATATGATGTATCTACCGGCGCAGGGCTTCGCCTAAGCACTGCAACGGTATGACCGAGGTGTGTTTCTATGGAGAGGGGCACCGCACACGGCTAAAACAATTCAACTTGTGTGTCCTAGGGTGCCCCCCTGCCCCCGTATATAAAGGAGCAAGGGAGAGGCCGACCCTAGAGGGGTACGCGCCAAGTGTGGGGAGTCCTACTAGGACTCCCAAGTCCTAGTAGGATTCCCCTTTCCTTTCCGGAGTAGGAGAGAAGGAAAGAGGTGGAGAGGGAGAAGGAAAAGGGGGCTACACCCCTTGTCCAATTCGGACCAGAGGGGGGGGGGGCGCCTCCTTCCTTTTGGCCTTTCTCCTCTATTCCCGTATGGCCCAATAAGGCCCATATACTCCGAAAAATACCCGAATCACTCGGAACCTTTCCGATGTCCGAATATAGTCGTCCAATATATCGATCTTTACGTCCCGACCATTTCGAGACTCCTCGTCATGTACCCGGCCTCATCCGGGAGTCCGAACTCCTTCGGTACATCAAAACTCATAAACTCATAATACCGATCGTCATCAAACGTTAAGCGTGCGGACCCTACGGGTTCGAGAACTATGTAGACAGGACCGAGACTCATCTCCGGTCAATAACCAATAGCGGAACCTGGATGCTCATATTGGCTCCTACATATTCTACAAAGATCTTTATCGGTCAAACCACATAACAACATACGTTGTTCCTTTTGTCATTGGTATGTTACTTGCCCGAGATTCGATCGTCGGTATCTCTATACCTAGTTCAATCTCGTTACCGGCAAGTCTCTTTACTCGTTCCATAATACATCATCTCGTGACTAACTCATTAGTATTTTGCTTGCAAGGCTTATTATGATGTGCATTACCGAGAGGGCCCAGAGATACCTCTCCGACACTCGGAGTGACAAATCCTAGTCTTGATCTATGCCAACACCACGAACATTTTCGGAGACACCTGTAGAGCATCTTTATGATCACCCAGTTACGTTGTGACGTTTGATAGCACACAAGGTGTTCCTACGGTATTCGGGAGTTGCATAATCTCATAGTCATAGGAACATGTATAAGTCATGAAGAAAGCAATAGCAGTAAAACTAAACGATCATAGTGCTAAGCTAACGGATGGGTCTTGTCCATCACATCATTCTCCTAATGATGTGATCCCGTTGATCAAATGACAACTGATGTCTATGGTTAGGAAACATAACCATCTTTGATCAATGAGCTAGTCTAGTAGAGGCATACGAGGGACAAACTGTTTTGTCTATGTATTCACACATGTACTAAGTTTCCGGTTAATACAATTCTAGCATGAATAATAAACATTTATCATGATATAAGGAAATATAAATAACAACTTTATTATTGCCTCTAGGGCATATTTCCTTCAATAACTTCTACATGATGAATTGCATCCGACATAATTTCCCATCACCGATCCAATGCCTATGAGCTTTACCTATATTGCTTGTCGCTTATTTACTTTTCCGTTATTACTATTACAAAAACTACAAAAACACTATGGTTACTTTTATTGCCGCTACCGCCACTATCATATTACTTCGCTACTAAACTATCTTGCTACAGATACTAAGTTTCGAGGTGTGGTTGAATTGACAACTCAGCTGCTAATACTTAAGAGTATTATTTGGCTCCCCTTGTGTCGAATCAACAAATTTGGGTTGAATACTTTACCCTTGAAAACTGTTGTGATCCCCTACACTTGTGGGTTATCACAGGCCACGACGCACGTCACGAGCTCCTCCTCCCCTCCCGCGCCTGCACTCACCGCGTCCTCTGTCACCGAGGAGGGGCACCTTGCCCCCGTGCTCCCATACACGGTAGGCGGCGAGAATGAGTGGTATGAGACCATAATCTGGTCCAGCTCCGCTGAGCAGCGGACCCTGGTGCGAACAGTTTACCCCTTCTTCCTCCACGGCATCTTCGCGGGGCTCGTGCCCCCTTTTTCTGAGTTCTTCACCTCCGTCCTTGACCACTACCAGGTCTAGGCCCTGCACTTCCATCCTCTCTCCATCCTCCTCTTGTCCATCTTCGCCTTCTATTGCGAGGCTTTCATAGGCGTGAGGCCCTCCACGCCCCTTCTTCGACACTTCTTCTCCCTGCGGTTGCACGATTCGACCCAACGCTCCGGCTGTGTGTCCTTCGTCGCGGTCCATAGAAACAACTTGCTCATGAGGGCTGTGAAGAAGGTGGAGAACTTCCTGCGCCACTGGGTCTTCATGGACGCCAGGGGTTTCAACGCGCGGCTGGAAGTGCCAACCCAGCTGCCGGAGAAGCTCGATGGGTGGGGCCATGAGAAGCTCTCCGACCCCCAGGCAGTGCCCGTCCTGAGGAAGATGATGTCGGACGTGGACGCCAGGGTGCTGAAGGGGGGTATGCTCATGAAGGAGTTCCTTAGGCAGCTCTTGGCTCCGCTCCAGTCACACTCGCACTCTATGTGGGAGCTCCAGGGCGTAGAGGATGACATCAGGCTGCGCCTGGGAGGCCTAACGGGCGAGGAGCTGGACAAGGCCATGAGCGTCCTACTCGAGGGCTGATACGTCTCCATCGTATCTATAATTTTTGATTGTTTCATGCCAATATTATTCAACTTTTACATACTTTTGGCAACAATTTATATGATTTATTTGGACTAACCTATTTATCCAGTGCCCAGTGCTAGTTCCTATTTGTTGGATGTTTTAGTTTCGTAGAAAATCCATATCAAACGAAGTCCAAACGTGATAAAAATCGACGAAGAATTATTTTGGAATATATGTGATTTTCGAGACTTGGAATTAACGCGAACGGGGGCCCACAGTGACCACAACCCACCAAGGCGCGTCGGGCACCCCTAGCGCGCCCAGGTATCTTATGCCCTCCTCGAACATCGGTTGGGGCCCTTCTTCTGGTGCAATAAAGCTAATTTATGGGGGAAAATCGTTTTAAAATTTTAGCGCAATCGGAGTTACGGATCTCCGAGAATTTAAGAAATGGTGAAGGGCCAGAAAACATAAACGCGAAACAGAAGAGAACAGAGAGACACATCCAATCTCGGAGGGGCTATCACCCCTTCGCCGCTATGGAAGCCATGGACCAGAGGGGAACCCTCCTCCTATCTAGGGGGGAGGCCAAGGAATAATAAGAAGGATGGGGCTCTCCCCCTCTCTCCCGGTGGCACCGGAGTGCCCCCGGGGCTAGGATCGTGACGTCGATCTACCTCACCAATCTTGCTACCTTCAACACCAACTTTCTCCCCCTCTATGTAGCGGTGTAACCTCTTTATTCCCATGTAATTCTCTACTTAAACATGGTGCTCAACACTACATACTATTATCCAATGATATGTGGTTATCCTATGATGTTTGAGTAGATCCGTTTTGTCCTATGGCATAATCGTGATCTTGGTTGGTATGATTGTATATTTTATTTTGGTGTTGTCCTACGGTGCCCTCCATTCTCGCCCAAACGTGAGGGCCCCCCACTGTAGGGTGTTGCAATATGTTCATGGTTTGGGTTGCTAGAGTGACATAAGCTTAAACCCGAGTAAGGAGGTATGACACATGGGAGTAAAGGGGACTTAATACTAATGCTATGGTTGAGTTTCACGACCTTAATGATCTTTAGTAGTTGCGGATGCTTGCTAGAGTTCCAATCATAAGTGCATATGATCCAAGTACGGAAAGTGTGCTAGCTCATGCCTCTCCCTCATATAAAATTGCAAGAATGATACCGGTCTTGTTATCGATTGCCTAGGGACAAATCATTCTCTTATGTTACAAAAAGCTTGCTAGTACATTACTTTTATTGTCTTGCAATTTATTTCAAGTTTTATTCCCGCTAAGCACTTCTAGTTTTATCCTTTTTTAGATAAAGCGAACGTTAAGTGTGCGTAGAGTTGTATCGGTAGTCGATAGAACTTGAGGGAATATCTGTTCTACCTTTAGCTCCTCATTGCGTTTAACACTCTTACTTATCGAAAAAGGCTACAAACGATCCCCTACACTTGTGGGTTATCAAGAACTTTTTCTGGCATCGTTGCCGGGGAGCAATAGCGTGGGGTTAATATTTTCGTGTGTGCTTGTTTGCCTTATCACTAAGTAGTTTTTATTTTATTTTCTAAGTTGTTCTCTATCTTTAGTTATGCATATGGAATAGAAAACACCAAAAAAATAGTTGTACTTGCTACACATGGAGATGGGGAACCTCCTAAAACCCTCGATGCTGGTTATGTGAAAAGTATTATGCACTACTTTGATAATCCCGAGAAAACCCTGATGACCCACAAGTATAGGGGGTCAATCGTAGTCCTTTCGATAAGTAAGAGTGTCGAAACCAACGAGGAGCATAAGGAAATGACAAGTGGTTTTCAGCAAGGTAATGTCTGCAAGCACTGAAATTATAAGTAACAGATAGTTTTATAGCAAGATAATTTGAAACAAGCAAGTAACGGTAACGGCAAATATTATGCAGCAAGATAGCGCAATCCTTTTGTGGCAAAGGACATGCCAAAATTGTTCCTTATAATAAGCAAAGTGTTCTTGAGGGCACACAGGAATTTCATTTAGTCACTTTCACCATATTGGCTTGATTTGTGTTCACTACTTTGATAATTTGATATGTGGGTGGATCGGTGCTTAGGTGTTGTTCTTACTTGAACAAAAGTCCTACTTATGATTAACCCCCTCGCAAGAATCCGCAACTATGAGAAAAGTATTAAGATAAAATCTAACCATAGCATTAAACATTTGGATCCAAATCGGTCCCTTGCGAAGTAGCGCATAAACTAGGGTTTAAGCTTCTGTCACTCTAGCAACCCATCATCTAATAATACTCCACAATGCATTCCCTTAGGGCCAAATATGGTGAAGTGTCATGTAGTCAATGTTCACATGACACCACTAAGGGAATCACAACATACATATCATCAAAATATCGAACACATATCAAGTTCACATGATTACTTGCAACAAAATTTCTCCTGTGACCTCATGAACAAAAGTAAATACTCACAAGTGAAAAACATGTTCATGATCATAGGGGTATTGAATAGCATAATGGATATGAACAATATAATCTTCCACCAAATAAACCATATAGTAATCAACTACAAGATGTAATCAACACTACTAGTCACCACAAGCACCAATATAAGGTTCTAGTACAAAGATTGAACACAAGAGATGAACTAGGGTTTGAGAGGAGATGGTGATGTTGAAGATGTTGATGGAGATTGCCCTCCCCAAGATGGGAGAGTTGTTGGTGATGATGATGACGATGATTTCCCCCTTCGGGGGGGGGGGGAGTTCCCCTGGCGGAATCACTCCGCCGAAGGGAAAAAGTGCTCATGCCCAAGTTCCGCCTCGAGACAGCGGCACTCCATCCTGAAAGTCCCGCCTTTAATTATTTTAGGTGAAAATGGCTTATATACTAGAAGATGGGCACCAAAGGTGGGCCGAGGAGGGCACAACCCACCAGGGCGTGCCTGGGCTCCCTCTGGTAGTTATTTGCTCCAATAATTCTTATATATTCCATAAAAAATCCTCATGAAGTTTCAGCTCATTTGGAGTTGTGAAGAATAGGTAGCCTGACGTTGCTTTTTCAGGTCCAGATTTCCAGTTGCTGGTATTCTCCCTCTTGATATAAACCTTGCATATTATGAGAGAAAAGGCATTAGAATTACTCCAAAAGGCATTATTATGCATAAAAACATTATAAATAATAGTAAGAAAACATGATGCAAAATGGACGTATCAACTCCCCCAAGCTTAGACCACGCTTGTCCTTAAACGAAAACTAAAATCGGAAAACATGTCCACATGCTTAGAGAGAGAGGTGTCGATAAAAACAAAATATGAACATAGCAACATCATGTTTATTATTGTAACAACAATAAACTTTATTAAAACATAATACACATAGCTCTATCATATAACTTCTCATGAGCAAGTAACAATTCATCACACTTATTGAAGTAGAAGCATAAACTCTACTGAAAACTAACAAACTATGTTCTGAGCCAACTTCCAACTGCAATTTATCATCTTTTTAGGAAGGGTCACATATCGGAGCCTTTAGGCAAGTCCACATACTCAACCATTGTATAATCTTCTATGATTTCTAACACTCGCCGCATACACATGAGCAAAAAGTTTAAACCGGACACAAAGAAAGATAGAGGCTTATAATTTCGCCACCCAGCGTACTCACCTCAAGGGTGATGTCAGCAATAATAACTCATGCTCACCCATATCCTGCTGGATATATGTGCCTAGATCTTTCCTCACCACATGATGCTTGCCAAAAGAGAAAATAAAAAGGAATAGAGAGGTACTTTGACTCTTGCATAAAATGAAATACATAAAAGTAAAGGATATGCCCTTCGTAGAGGGAAGCAGAGGTTGACATGCGCTTATTGTTTGTATGCTCAATCTCTTAGTGCAAAAGAACGTCATGTTATATTGCCCCTTATGATAGCAACCTTTATTATGCAGTCTGTCGCTTTTATTCTTTGCAATCACAAGTTCGTACAACGCTCAATTTTCATTAACTCTAAATGATCTTACACATTTAGAAGCAATTTTTATTGCCTTATTGCACCGATGACAACTTACTTGAAGGATCTTACTCAATCCATAGGTAGGTATGGTGGACTCTTGAAAAGATTTGGGTTTAAGGGTTTTTGGATGCACAAGTAGTTGTCGGGGGAAACTGTCCGCCACGAACACCTATGGGACCGGAGCCCCTTGTCTGTGTGGTACGAGGGCGGAGGGAGCACAAAGAGCAGATCGTAGCGAGCACGCGGGCAGTTTTACCCAGGTTCGGGCCGCGGTAGACGCGTAAAACCCTACTCCTGCTTAGTTGTGTATTGAGTTTGAGCGCTCGGGAGCTTGAAGAAGCAGCTACACCAAGCGCGAGAGTGATCTAAGTTCCGAACCCCCTCCACGTTGTGCATGGGCCTCCTTTTATAGTGTAAGGGGTCACCGACAGGTGTCAACGTAGGAGAAAGGGGTAAAAATGTAAAAGAGGTGGTAGCTGTAACAGTGCGGGAACAGTGGAGCTACAGTACAGAACAGTGGTCTATACCTACTTTAACAGTGGGGGACAAGGGCTTTTAATGCCCGTCGCCGTCGACCCCAAAAGCTCCCGCCTTAGCGTCTCCGTTTGCCACGGCGATGGATCCATCACCGTGGAGCGCCACCGTGTACCCCAAGCTGCACAGCCATCCGCCACGCGTCCCTGGATAGGCCCCAGGGCGACGCGTAGACCGATGAGCTGGAGCGCGGGCACACAGCGCAGCCTTCCCGGCAAGCACCTTGCCGGGGCCTCGATCTTGCCGGGCCCGGGAGCTTGCCGCTCCCCGGGCCCCTTGCCGGGGCGCATATAGCGCCGAGGCGTTGTCTTCTAGTCTTCCTGGCAAGCTTCTCTTGCCAGGGTCTTGCGTTAGCGGGGCGGTCTTGAGCCTGGTACGGCCTTCCCGGCAAGCTCCTCTTGCCGGGGTCTTGGTCTTATGTCTTGTATACTTTGTTTTTGAATGGAATAATAGGGAGCAGGAAGGTCTCCGGCGAGCACGCAGTAAACCTCGCCGCGGGAAGCTGCAACTGCCCGTGCACAAGTTGGGGTACTGAGGTACCCCTACCTTAGTACACCGACAGGAGCCCCCGGGCCTGGGCCACACACGGTGCCGAGCGCTGTTGGGCCAGGCCCAAAACAGTGCACGGGCACCCGTGGCCCGCGGCGCGCCGAATCCACTTCCATATCCGCCGCACCCCACGGTAACGGCACGCGTCGATCGCGGCGCCGTGGGATGGGACGTGCCCACGATCTCTTAATGGAAAGGGCGAAACGCCCCCCACTCCCCCATAAAAGCAGAGGAAGCGGGCGCGGTTCCCCTCCTTGCGCTCTCATTGCATTGTCTTCCTCCTCCAAAGATTCTCTCTTGCGCTCTGCCTCCGCATCTCCGCCGCCGCCGAGCTCTTCGTTCCCCTCCTTCCGCCGCGTCCGCCATGGCCCCAAAGACCGACAAGGCGAAGGCGGAGAAGTCCAAGCGGGAGAAATCGGAGCAAGCGGCCAAGCTCATCACGTACCGGAAGCGGCATGTCGTCTTCCCGCCGAAGCTCGGCGTGCGGGAGCTCTGGAACAAGTATTACTTGTTCTGGTCCAAGGAAACCGACGCGCACCCCCGCACGCGAGCATATCCGGCCGCCGCCAAGGACAGCTATCCCGGCGGGTACTACTTCTTTGCTGCCTTCTTTCATTGTGGTCTCTGTCCTCCTTTCTCAAACTTCTTCTGCGATGTCATGAACACATATGGCCTCCATCTGCTTGACTTCACCCCCAACGCCATTCTCACCATGGCTGTTTTCGCACACATGTGCGAAAACTTCATAGGAGTCCACCCCAATGTAGCACTCTTTAGACACTTCTTCACTCCTAGAGCCGAGGCCGATGCCCCCCTCTCCGGAGGAATTTCTTGGGTCTTTCGTCTGAATAAAAAGGGGGCGTACTTGCCGGGGGAGCTCCGCGGCAAGTGGGAGGAATGGCGAGCGGAGTGGTGCTGGATCGTAGAAGATCAGCCGCAAGCCTTCACCGCGCCGCGCACAACGCCCATCGTGCGCGGCAGGGACTGGAGTGAGCTGGACTCGGACGATATCAAGCTCGATATCGCCCTTGTCCGGATTCTTCGTCTTCGGATGGCCAATCTGTCAGTTGCTGAGGTGGGCGCAGATTTCCTCCGCCGGCGCATCGCCCCTCTCCAAGACCGGAAGAGGCCGGCCTGGGAGTACGGCGGCCCGGCAGACATCATGAGGCTGCGCCCCGGGCTCAACTTCAACTTCACCACGCTGGAGCTGAGGGGAATGGTCCGGGAACTTTTCAAGTACGACCCGGCACACCCCGAATGGTTCAGGACTCCCCGGGAAGTGGTGCCGCTCTGCAACAACATCGTCAGGGATCGGATCCTCGCCATGATGCCCATGTGTGACTCGCACGGCGTGGACCGCACGTGGATCGCCCCGAAGCCCATCGACGTCCTCAACTTCTACGACAACCTCGCAGAGGTGGCGAAGAGCAAGGACGACCTCAAGCTGCACACGCGGGACACCACCGAGCAGGAGATCGCCTACATAGCTTCCCGGGCTGAAGAGGCCGCCGCAGCCGCGGCGGCAGGAGTTTTCGGATACTCGCCGAAACAGGCGGAGGCTACGGACGCGTCCACCCAGGCGGAGGAGGCGGAGATCCGCAGGTTGCTGAAACTTCCTCCCGACGCGCTCGCCGGGATCCCCTCGCTGAGGCACTCCGGGATCCACAGGATCGCGGCCGAGGCCGCGGCAATGGAGGGTACCGCCGGAGGGAGTAGAGGCGCCGCGAGGGGCGGAGGCGCCAAGGGAAAGGGGGCCGCAGCGCAGGACGCTGGGCCCAGTGAGCCGGCCGGGGAAGAGGAGGAGGAGGAGGAGGAGGAGGCCGCGGACTCCGGCGGATCCACGGAGTTGTACGCCGACGACCTCTCCTCGTCGGAGAGCTCCCCGCCCCCGGCAAGCCCGAAGCAGTCCCCGGCGAAACGTCTCCGCAAGGCGGCGACGGGGGAAAGGGCGCAGGCGCCCCGGCAACAGCCAGCTCGCCGGGCAGCTCCCCGGGGGAGCCAAGCCGCGCCAAGGCCGTCCGGCGCACCAGCCGCAGCGGAGGCGGCCCGTGCGCGGACCACGACGGAGGCGCCTCGCAGGCCGGCAGCGAGCCGGCAGGGGTCTTCTCGGAGCGGAGCAGCGGCTCCGCCCGCCCCTCGGGCGCCGGCTACCACAGGGGCTGGGTCTTCGCAGCCCCCAGCCCCGGCGAACACCAAGCGCGCGAGGGAGTCTTCGTCTTCCGCTCCTCGCGCCGACGCGCCCACGGTGGAGTATGACTTCTCCGCCTTGAGCGAGGACGACGAGGAGGACCAGGAGTAAGAATCCAAGACCTTATATCTTCTTGATTTTTGTCTTGATTTTTTGTTGATGCTGACTCTGTTCATTGTTCTGATTTCAGGACCCTGGCCCATCGCGCGGCGAAGAAGGCCAAGGCGCCCGAGGCCGAGGTCGCGGAAGACTCAGCAGCGGCAGCAACAGGGGGTGTGCCGGAGCCGAGCCTGCCGGACTCGAGCGCTGCTCCGAGGAGCAGCCCCCAGCGCAGCCCGCAGCGCAGCCCCCAGCGTAAGTCTGGGGTTTTCTCTTTTCGCTCGTCGGGGTACGCCTGAGGATTTGGTTTTGTCTTCATGTCTTGACGTTTCTTGTCTTGTTCTGTGCAGAGGTGGAGCCACAGCGGGAAGAGCGCCCGGAGATTGTCGTCGAGGAGCCGCAGGCCCCGTCGTCCCCGCCAAGGCAGAACTCTCCGGCAAGGGAGAGTGCTCCGCCAAGGGCGGGTACTCCGCCGAGGCAGAGTACCCCGCCAAGGGCGAGCAGCCCGGCGAGGGTGACTACTCCGACAAGGCCGAGCTCCCCGGCGAGGGAGCCCGCCGCTGAGGACGTCCGCCAAGGTAAGCTTTGTGACTTGTCTTCTTGGCTTGCCTCTTTTTTTTGGATATTTGCTTGAGTCTTGAACTTCTTTTTCTTCTTCTTCTTTTCAGATCTTCCTCCTCCTGAGCCCATGGAGACGGAGGTTATCAACCTCGAGGAGGAGGGCGCGCAGGGCGGCGGCGGCGACGCTCCTGTCGTCGTGGAGATAGCCGAGGCCGCCGAGCCGGCCGCGCAGGAGACTGCCCCGGCTGCGGACGCAGCGGCTGGGGAGGAGGACGGCGACCGCACCGCCGGCCCGGAGGCGGCGGGAGCATCGGATGCTGCACCGGCCACCGGCCCCTCCGCCAACAAGGAGCAGGGGTATTATCTTGAGGCCCCCAACGGCGTCTTCATCCAGATGCCTTGGGGGTCTTGATCGCGAGCTCCTGCGGAGGGCGAGGCGTTCGACGGAGAAGTCCTCGCCTCCGAAGGTCTGAAGATCGTCGAGGCGCCCGGCGGGAGTGAGGGGCCCGAGGAGGAGAGGTTGCTCCACCAGCTCCTGGCCCTTTACCGGGCCAGGCAGGCGAAGCTTGCCTCCCGGGAGGCTCTTGCCGCCAAGGCCGCGGCGGAAATGGAGAAGCGTGCGGCGGAGCTCAGCGCCGCCAATCAGGCAGCCCTCCGCGAGGTGGCGGAGGAGCGGGAGCGTCTCGCCGGCGAGTACCAGGAGTGGGTGCTCGAGAAGGCTGATGCTGATGAACAGCAGCGTCTCGCCGGGGTGGAGATGTCCCGGCGAGAGGGAGAGCTCGCGCAGCGGAAGGTCGAGCTGGACTCCCACGAGGAGGACCTTGCCGCTCGCGAGGCTGCCCTTGGCGGGGAGCTGAAGGAGGCGAAAGCCGCCGCGGTTGCCGCGGAAGACGCCAAGAAAGAGCTTGCCGCCAAGGTTGAACAGTTGGAGAAGGCGCTGAAGGTGAGCGCAGAGAAGGTTGCCGCGCTCATCTTGGAGCGCGAGAAGGACGCTCACACGAACTCCGAGCTTCAAGTGAGCCTCTCCAAGAGGGGCGACGAGTTGAAGGCCGCCAAGGACTCCATTGAGGACTTGGAACTGAAGGTCACCACTCTGAAGGAATCGCTCGACGCTGCCCGGGCTCAGGAGAACAAGCTGAAGGAGGAGCTCCGCAAGGAGCGGACTTTGGTGGACAGCGTCAACAAGGCATCCGAGCTCTTCCGCCAGACCATCGAGGTATGGACCGAAGACTTGGTTTCTTCTGCGTCCAACATTGACCAGGAGCTGCTGGCGCTGAAGGTCGAACACCTCATCTACTCGCCGGATCCGGATCTACCGCACAGCGCCAAGCTCAGCCTCTTCTTCAGAGGAATCGCGCCGGCCCTTGCAGGTCTCCGGAACCGCATCCCCGCGCAGCTGGCCGAGGAGTCGCGCCTGCTCTGCGCGGGAACTCTGGAGCGGGTGCTGACGAAGATCGTGTACCGCAACCCGGGGATCAATCTCACGAACGTTCTTCGCAGCTTGCCGGCTGATGCAGACACGGAGGCCCTGAAGGAGCAGGTCGGCCACATCATCGCCAAGGTGGCAAAGCTTGGCAGGAAGGAAGGCGATCGCGTAGACTAGGGCTCCATTATCTTTATCTTTTTGTTGCTGCACATTATGTCATGAACTTATTAGTCCATTGCGACAAGTTATCCTTTGTAAGATATTTACTTTATTTTGATCAATCAGTGCAATGTTATCTTCCTTGTCTCAATCTTTGACTTTGTATGTTTTTCACCCTACGCTTCCGGGGAGCTTGCCGGCAAGGGGCCCTTGCCGCGAGCGCTGAGTGCTGGACTCTGAGCAGCCTGCTGGCCAAGGTCTTCGCCGGCAAGCAACCTTGCCGCAGCTAGTCGCAACGCACTTAGCTTGCTGAGCGTACTCGGAAACGAAGCAAGGGCGCGACACTTGTCGCAGCTCACTTAAATCGTTGAGTGAACTCGAAAACAAGATAAGGGTGCGGCAAGCTACGGGTAGGTTCCTCCGCGCACAGGTTTTCCATACAAAATGTGATTGTTCAAGGAAGACAACCAAAATTTAAAATTTGAACTGGTCAAATTCTAACAACTTATCTTTCGTATGCTGCTTGCTTATATTGCTTGCTTTCCGGTAAGGCTTCTGTTTCTTGAACAGCACTTAGTTCCTCCTCCACCTCCTTCCCCCCCGGCAAACTTGTGCGTGAGGAACGTTCCTTCTGCTTAAGAGGAAAGAAAACGGAGAGGGAAACAGCGTATGGCCTTTCGGCGTGGTAATGCTTACCGTATACTTGAGTGTTGCATCAAATGCCAAACAGAACATGCAAAGAGCAAAGAGAAACATGCAAAAGGCAATCGATGCGAAAAACACAAAAACTTTACTGATGCACGGGGTCTGCGCCCGGCTTTGTACAAAGGGTTACATGCAACAGCGGCAAAGCTTGTACAAAAGGTGGTTGCCGGAGCGGATCACGGCAACCGCGCCTTAGGGGTGAAACTTGCGAAGATGCTCTATGTTCCAGGAGTTGCTCACCGGTAAGCCTTCTTCGGTCTCGAGGCGGACAGCGCCGGGCCTCGTAACTTGTCTCACCCGATAAGGGCCTTCCCACTTCGGCGTCAACTTGTTGGAATTCTTGGCGGACTGAACACGCCGAAGAACAAGGTCGCCTTCCTCGAGACTCCTGGCCTTGACTTTGCGGCTATGGTAGCGGCGCAAAGCTTGCTGGTATCGAGCAGCTCGTACAGCAGCCTGGAGACGTCCCTCCTCAAGGAGCAATGCGTCATCTTGCCGCAGTTGCTCTTGCTCGAGCTCATCATAAGCGAGCACTCGAGGAGATCCGTATACGAGTTCCGTGGGGAGAACTGCCTCTGCTCCATAGACTAGAGCAAAAGGTGTCTGCCCGGTGGCTCGACTGGGTGTCGTTCTGATTGACCAAAGAGCCGCCGGGAGCTCCTCTATCCAATTCTTTCCGCACTTGCGCAGCCTGTCAAAGGTTCTTGTCTTGAGTCCGCGCAGCACTTCAGCATTTGCCCTCTCCGCTTGGCCGTTGCTCCTCGGGTGAGCAACAGAAGCGAAACAGACCTTGGCGCCAAGGTCTTGGACGTACTGCATGAAGGTGCGACTAGTGAATTGCGTACCGTTGTCGGTGATGATCCTGTTAGGGATCCCGAAACGGCAAACAATCGACCTGAAGAACCTGACTGCTGACTGTGCTGTCACCTTCCTCACTGGCTCCACTTCTGGCCACTTTGTGAACTTGTCGATTGCAACGTACAAGTACTCAAAGCCCCCGGCAGCGCGAGGGAAAGGGCCGAGGATATCGAGCCCCCAGACCGAGAAGGGCCATGACAAAGGGATTGTTTGGAGAGCTTGAGCTGGCTGATGGATTTGCTTCGCATGGAACTGGCACGCTTCACACTTGGTTACTAGTGCAGTTGCATCTTGGAGGGCTTCTTGCCAAAAGAACCCTTGCCGGAAAGCTTTCCCGGCAAGCGCCCTTGCGCCAATGTGGTGGCCGCATATGCCTCCGTGTATTTCCGCCAACAGCTTCTGTCCATCTTCTCTGGAGATGCACTTCAACCTGACACCATTGAGTCTTCTTCTGTACAGCTCGTTATCCACGAACTGATACATACTTGACTGCCTGGTTATCTTCTCTATCTCTTGAGGGTCGTCGGGAAGTTCTCCAGTTTGAAGGAAGCGGACGATCTGCTGCGCCCATGCCGGAGCCCGAGGCTCGACGGCAAGGACTAAAGGCTCGAGGGCCGCTGCGGGAACCTCAACTTCTACGGCAAGGACCTCTGGTTCTGCCGGAGCTGACGGTCCCCCGGCAAGCTCGCCGGGGCGAGGCTTGCCGGGAACGCTTGCTTCAACTGTACAAGCCCGAGGACTTGCAGGAGCAAACTGTTCCTCAGCGTTCTGGTTGTTGATCTTGGGGACCTTGGCGGCGGTTTCAGGAAGATCCGCCGGCAAGTAGTCACCGGAGACCAACTTTCTCTTCTTGGACTGCCCAATTGATGGTGTAACGGATGGCTGAGTCAGCTTGAGCAAGAAGGTCCCTGGTTCCACAGGTAACTTCATCGAAGCGCACTTTGAAAGGCCGTCTGCAATTTCATTTTGAGCTCTCGGGACGTGCTCCATCTGCAGACCTTCAAAGTGCTCTTCAAGCTTTCTCACTTCATCGACATAAGCTTCCATCAAAGGGCTCTGATAACTCTTGTTAACTTGCCGGACCACCAACTGAGAATCGCCCCGCACAATCAGCTTTCTGATCCCAAGTTCGGCCGCGATCCTGAGGCCGGCAAGCAAGCCTTCATATTCTGCAGTGTTGTTTGTTGCTTGCTCCCTGGGAAAGTGCATCTGGATAACATACTTGAGGTGCTCTCCGGTGGGCGCGATGAGTACCACGCCGGCACCGGCGCCTTGCAGCGAGAAGGCACCGTCAAAATACATTACCCATTCACTTGTCGCTTCTCGTACGGGTGCGCTTGTTTCTTGAACTTCTTCATCTGGTGTTGGGGTCCACTCAGCTATGAATTCTGCCAAAGCTCGGCTCTGTATGGTTGAAGTACTTTCAAACTTGAGTCCAAAGCTCGACAGCTCCAGTGCCCACTCAACGATCCTGCCTGTTGCTTCTGGATTGTGCAATATCCTCTTCAACGGAAAGCGAGTGACCACTGTTATCTCATGGGCTTGGAAGTAATGGCGCAGCTTTCTCGAGGCCATGAGGAGGCCAAAAAGCAACTTTTGCACACCAGAGTACCTTGGTCTAGCCCCCTGGAGAAGGGAACTTACAAAATACACTGGGCGCTGCACCATCTTCTTCCGCACCTCTCCTTGCTCCTGCGCAGAGTCATCCTTGTCTGGGCCAGAGCTTGTCGGAGCAGCCCCCTGCTTGTCGCTGGATTCGCTTGCCGGTGGTGCTGACTCCTCGTCGGACTCCCTCTCCGCTACTAACGCAGCACTAACCACCTGGTTGGTTGCCGCTAAGTATAGCAACAACTTCTCCTGTGGTCTAGGTGCGACAAGTATAGGAGTGGAGGACAGGTACCGTTTCAAATCCTGCAACGCCGCCTCCGCTTCCGGAGTCCACTTCATGGGACCTGCCTTCTTCAAGATTTTGAAGAAAGGTAGGGCGCGTTCTGCAGATTTTGAAATGAACCTGCTGAGGGCAGCAACACAACCTGCAAGCCTTCTGACATCCTTGACGCGCTTCGGGGCCTCTATCTGCTCAATGGCTTTGATCTTGTCGGGGTTGGCTTCAATCCCCCTCTGTGATACAAAGAACCCGAGAAGCTTGCCGGAAGGGACTCCAAAGACGCACTTCTCGGGGTTCAACTTGAGCTGTATCCTGCGCAGGTTCTGAAACGTTTCTTCCAGGTCTTGAATCAGGGTTTCATTGCTCTTGCTCTTCACCACGATGTCATCCATGTAAGCTTCTACATTTCTGTGGATCTGTGGCTCAAAAGCAGTGTACACTACCCTTGCAAAGGTTGAGCCTGCATTCTTCAATCCAAACGGCATGCGGATAAAGCAATAAGTGCCACATGGAGTGATAAATGCAGTCTTCTCTTCATCTTCCTTGGCCATGAAAATCTGATGATAGCCTGAGTATGCATCAAGAAAACAGAGTAGCTCACATCCGGCAGTGGAGTCAACGATCTGGTCAATGCGCGGCAAAGGGAATGGATCCTTGGGACATGCTTTATTGACATCGGTGAAGTCTATACACAGTCTCCACTTCCCGTTGGCCTTGCGCACGACGACTGGGTTTGCCAACCACGTCGGATGGATCACACCTCTAACTAGGCCTGCTGCTTCTAGCTTCTTGATTTCCTCGTTGATGAACTCTTGGCGCTCCACGGCTTGCTTCCTCACTTTCTGCTTGATAGGCCGCGCATGAGGACAGACAGCAAGCTTGTGCTCAATCACCTTCCTGGGAACACCGGGGATGTCAGATGGTTGCCAGGCAAACACATCGACATTCGCCCGCAGGAAGGCGACGAGCGCGCTTTCCTATTTGCTGTCAAGGGTGGCACTGATGGTGAAGGTACCACCAGTGCCGTCCTCCTTTGCGGACACTTTCTTGGTTGCCGGAGGAGCAGCCATTCCTTTCTTACTCTTGCCGGTGGAGCTCGATGGAACGTCCTCGATGGCAGCGCAACACTCCGAGGAGGTGCGGTTGCCGGAGTGGGTCCCAGAGCGCTTGCCGGACTTGGTCTTCGTCTTCTTCCCCCCGGGAGCTTCAGCGGCAAGAGTATCCTTCTCGGCCGCAGCTGCCGCATCCCGGTAGATCTTGTCGGCGCAAATAAGCGCATCCTTCTTGTCGCTATGGACAGTGATGACGCTTATCGGCCCCGGCATCTTCAGCACGTTGTAGGCATAGTGGGAGGCTGCCATGAACTTGGCGAGGGCAGGACGGCCAAGTATTCCATTGTAGGGCAATGGAATATCGGCGACGTCGAAAGTGATGCGCTCAGTCCTGAAGTTGAGCTCCCCGCCAAAGGTCACCGGTAGAGTGATCTTTCCCTTGGGCTTGCTCCTTCCCGGGTTGATTCCTTGGAATGAACCGGTCTCTTCGAGCTCGCCATCTTGAATCTGGAGTTTCTTGATCACAGCAGAGGAGATCAAGTTCAGCCCGGCCCTGCCGTCAACCAACATTTTGGTGACCTTGAGGTTGCGGATGGTGGGAGAAACCAGCATCGGCAAGCACCCGACCGCAGTGGTGCGGTCAGGGTGATCCTCAAGATCAAAAATGATGGGCGTGCTGGACCATTTGAGGAGCCTGCGCGACTCCACGGGCGGCTCCGCTGCGTTTACCTCACGCACCCACTGCTTGAGTTGGCGGTGGGAGGTATGCAGGGAGGCGCCGCCGTCGACGCACAGGACCTCCGTGGCCTTCTGGAACTCCTGCTCGCTGTTCTCCTCGTCCTCCATGTCTTCATCGTCATCTTCTTCGTCGTTGTCGCGGCCCCGGGGAGGTCGATCTCCTTGCCGCTGCTTAGCCTTGCCGCGGCGTCCTCCCCGGCCGTTGAACGGCCGCTTCTTGCTGGGCTCTTCCCCGCCACCTTGGGCCTTCTCCTTGTCGCGCCTCTCGTACTCAGCTTTCTGCTGCTCGATGAGGTACTCGACGCGCTTGCAGTTGGAGAGATCGTGACCCTTGGTGCGGTGGATCTTACAGTATTGCTTGTCGGAGCTACCCGGCTTGTCGGCCGCCGCTGCAGGGGCAGGCTCCTTGCCGGAGCCGCCAGCCTGCGCTTGCTTGGCGGGGGCCTCCTTGCCGGACTTCTCGACGGCAAGCACCTCCTTCTTGCCCTTCTTTCTGTTGTTCCGCCGCCGGCTCTTCTTTGCCGGGGCGGCGTCGTCGCTGTCGCTTCCTCCTGCGCCAGTATCCTCCCCGGGGAGTCTCCTCCCCTCTTCTGCGCGTGCGCACTTGTCAGCAAGAGCATAGAGCTCGCTGACATCCCGAATCTTCGTCATCGCCATCTCCTCACGCATGCGGCGGTTACGCACGTTCTGATGGAACGCGCTGATAACCGCGGCAGGGTGAACGTCAGGGATGTTGTGCTGCACCCGGCTGAAGCGTTGAATATACTTGCGCAGGGTTTCGCCTTCCTTCTGGGCCAAGATATGGAGATCGCTCTCCTGGCCATGGGGTTTGTGGCCGCCGGTGAAGGCGCCAACAAACTGGTGGCAGAGGTCGGCCCAAGAAGAGATGGAACCTTCCGGCAAGTGCATGAGCCACGAACGGACGTTCGGCTTTAGCACGAGCGGGAAGTAATTCGCCAATATCTTCTCGTCGCGCCCCCCGGCAGCTTGCACTGCGATGGTGTAGACGCTGAGAAACTCCGAGGGGTGCGTCTTGCCGTCGTACTTCTCCGGTACGTCGGGCTTGAAATTCTTCATGCTGGGCCACTGGACGCGCCGCAGCTCGCGGGTGAACGCAGGACAGCCTGCCGCGTACGGCAGGTCGCCTGGTTCACCGGGCGCGTGCGCGTCGACAGTGTTCCCAGCCCTCTTGTCAGATTGTCGCCGAGCTTCTCGGCGGCGCTCGATCGTGGTCCGAGCGTCTTCATCTCGCCGGTCGTCGAGGACCTGGCGCTGGTCCCGACGGGCCCGCGGGTCCGACGAGGCTGTGGAGCCGTCATCGGGGTTGTTCCGGCGGGGCGGCGTCTTCTGCTTCTGCGGCGGGGAATGCACGCTTGTCGCACCCCCGGCAGTCTTGTTGCCGTCAGCCTTCGTCTTCTCAGCTTGCCGCAGCCGTGAGGTCGACGGCTGCTGTGGAGAATCGTTGTTAGCGAAGTCTATCAGGCTTCGGATGGTAGCCCTCCATTCTTCGGCCTTGTCGGCCGCTGGAGGGAAGTCGAGGAGCAGTTGCGCTCTTGCGAGCGCTTCTGCTGGAGTGGAAGGGAACGCGGGCGAGCGGTGCGAGGAGCGGGATACGCTCGGACTTCTAACAACGTTAGAAGGAGCGGGGTCCCGCGCCGGCGCCTTCGCTTTGCTTGTGCCCGGACGGGGGTCCGGGGCGTCCCGCGAACCTCCGGTTTGGCCTTGCCCCAGCAAGCGGATACCACCTCCCGTGGTATGGCGCTGCTGGGTCGTCGTGTGCTGCGATGGACGTGGCGCGTCCACGGAGACCGAGGTTCGGTCGTCCGTCCTGTTCTTGGATCTGGTGGCGCCGTGAGTGTCCTCACCGGCGGCCACCCTTCCGACGGCATCTCCCCCGCCCACCGTTGGCTCTGGTGGCGGCGGGTGAGACGCAGACGGGCCTCCGACCTCCGAAGCCTTCTTCTTCGGGGCCATGGAGTTGTCGCTGATGAAGTTGCTGATGAAGCTGGAGAGGTTGATGAAGAATGCGCCCGCGCGAACGCCGGATCAGGTTCGCACAACCTCGACGCCCCCTACCTGGCGCGCCAAAGATGTCGGGGGAAACTGTCCGCCACGAACACCTATGGGACCGGAGCCCCTTGTCTGTGCGGTACGAGGGCGGAGGGAGCACAAAGAGCAGATCGTAGCGAGCACGCGGGCAGTTTTACCCAGGTTCGGGCCGCGGTAGACGCGTAAAACCCTACTCCTGCTTAGTTGTGTATTGAGTTTGAGCGCTCGGGAGCTTGAAGAAGCAGCTACACCAAGCGCGAGAGTGATCTAAGTTCCGAACCCCCTCCACGTTGTGCATGGGCCTCCTTTTATAGTGTAAGGGGCCACCGACAGGTGTCAACGTAGGAGAAAGGGGTAAAAATGTAAAAGAGGTGGTAGCTGTAACAGTGCGGGAACAGTGGAGCTACAGTACAGAACAGTGGTCTATACCTACTTTAACAGTGGGGGACAAGGGTTTTTAATGCCCGTCGCCGTCGACCCCAAAAGCTCCCGCCTTAGCGTCTCCGTTTGCCACGGCGATGGATCCATCACCGTGGAGCGCCACCGTGTACCCCAAGCTGCACAGCCATCCGCCACGCGTCCCTGGATAGGCCCCAGGGCGACGCGTAGACCGATGAGCTGGAGCGCGGGCACACAACGCAGCCTTCCCGGCAAGCACCTTGCCGGGGCCTCGATCTTGCCGGGCCCGGGAGCTTGCCGCTCCCCGGGCCCCTTGCCGGGGCGCATATAGCGCCGAGGCGTTGTCTTCTAGTCTTCCTGGCAAGCTTCTCTTGCCAGGGTCTTGCGTTAGCGGGGCGGTCTTGAGCCTAGTACGGCCTTCCCGGCAAGCTCCTCTTGCCGGGGTCTTGGTCTTATGTCTTGTATACTTTGTTTTTGAATGGTTTAATAGGGAGCAGGAAGGTCTCCGGCGAGCACGCAGTAAACCTCGCCGCGGGAAGCTGCAACTGCCCGTGCACAAGTTGGGGTACTGAGGTACCCCTACCTTAGTACACCGACAGTAGTATCTCTACTTAGTGCAGAATTTTTGGCTGGAAAAGATATTGGGCAAGCACCACATGTTAACGGATCTATGACAATATAACTTCTATGTGGATATAAACAAACATAATTCATTACGTTGTCTTCCTTGTCCAACGTCAACAATTTTGGCATATAATATTTTGATGGGGGCTCACAATCACAAAAGATGACCAAGATAGTATATTTGCATATGAATCTTCTCTTTCCTTATTAATTCTTTCATGAATTGCAACATTGACCAATGCTATGTTTGTCAATCTCCAATAAATTTTACTACTTATACTTTCCTTATGTGATGTCGTTACTTGCCATAAGATTAGCATATGATCTTTTTCATTTATTTCCTTTCTTTTTATTGAAACAAAGAAGTAAGGCAAGAAAAACTCAAACTAAACTTTATTATATATCTCGCACACGATTACATAGATAGATTGATCACTAAGCAAACTCTCAAAGAAAAATCGAACTAAACTTTTATTCAACTAATGCAAAAAGATAACTAAAGATCGAACTAAGGTAGATAAAGGGAAAGATAGTGATGTGATACAATACCGGGGCACCTCCCCCAAGCTTGGCTCAAGCCAAGGGGTGTGCACATACCCGATACTCAATTCTCCTTTGGTGGTGAAGAAGGTGTTGGTGGTGGTGATGAGGTAGTAGCGAGCTTGTCCTCTGGCTTCAGGCTCAAAAGATACTCTAATCTTCGAATGACACTCCGGAGGGTAATGATGTGCTCTTGCAATAAAATATTTTCACGAGTGAGATATTTTTTTTGAACACGAACCGTTTCAATGATCCTGAAGTCTTGAATTTCAGTGGGGGTGAGGTATTCATAGTATGGTTGGGGATATCTTCCTCTTTCTCCACGGAAAAGGCATGTTCTACTGCCGGAGCTTGGTCTCCGACAACTTCCTTGCTTTTGTCCTCCTTGAAAGTTTCTTCGAGCTCTTCTCTCTTCAATTCAATCTTCATCAACCAAGCATCCTCTTCTACGTTGTTGGTGGGGGAAGAAGACATGGTGTTGGCCTGACAGATCTGACAGAAAATAACAAGAAAAGAAGGATAGAGGATTTCTCCGTTATACGGAGGTCAATAGGTTCGGGAAGTATATATAGATTTTTTATCTTGGGAAACAAGCAAATGGGAGAAAAACGGAGTCCGAAAGGTACCCGAGGTGGGCACAACCCACCTGGGCGCCCTGGTGTCTTGTGCCCACCAGGGGTGCCTTCCTGGTTGCTTCTTATTTTCCTATTTTTTTTTCTAATAATCCAAAACTGACAATTTTTTTTACGGATTTTTTGGAGTCTTTTTACTTATCGTATCACGTACCTTCTTTATTTCAGGATTCTGGAGTGTTCCAGAAGGTTTCCTTTACGTGCTCCTCTGGTGTCATGGTTTGGATAATATTGCTTCCAGCATTAATAGGTGTGCCTGAGATATAGTGTTTGATTCTTTGACCATTGATCACCTTCGGGTTTGTACCTTCGACATTATTTATTTTGATGGCTCCGAAATGATAAACTTCTTCGATAACATATGGTCCTTCCCATTTAGAGAGAAGTTTTCCTGCAAAGAATCTAAAACGAGAGTTGTACAATAAAACATATTCACCCACATTGAAGAGTTTGGATTTTTTTATCATGCCATCTTTTAACTTTTTCTTTGAATAGTTTGGCATTTTCATAAGCTTGGGTTCTCCATTCATCTAGTGAGCTAATATTAAATAACCTCTTTTCACCAGCAAGTTTGAAATCATAGTTGAGTTCTTTAATTGCCCAATATGCTTTATGTTCTAATTCAAGAGGTAAATGACAAGACTTTCTGTAGACCATTTTATAAGGAGACATACCCATAGAGTTTTTATAAGCCGTTTTGTAGGCCCAAAGCGCATCATCCAACTTCTTGGACCAATTCTTTCGAGACCTATTGACAGTCTTTTGCAATATTAAGTTTATTTCTCTATTACTAAGTTCAACTTGACCACTAGACTGATGATGATATGGTGATGCAATTCTATGGTTAATATCATACTTGGCAAGCATTTTACGGAAATCACCATGAATAAAGTGTGAACCACCATTAGTTATTAAGTATCTAGGGACTCCAGACCTTGGGAAAATAACGTCCTTAATCATTTTAATAGAGGTGTTGTGATCAACACTACTAGTTGGAATAGCTTCTACCCACTTAGTAACATAATCAACGGCAACCAAAATATGAGTATACCCATTAGAGGAAGGAAAGGGCCCCATGTAATCAAATCCCCAAACAACAAATGGTTCAACAACAAGTGAATAATTCATAGGCATTTCTTGACACTTACCGAAATTACCTATTCTTTGGCATTCATCACAAGATAAGACAAACTTACGAGCATCCTTGAAGAGAGTAGGCCAATAAAAATCAGATTGTAATACCTTGTGAGCAGTTATGTCACCCGCATGATGTCCTACATAAGCTTCGGAGTGACAATTCCGTAGGATTTGTTCCCGTTCATGCTCAGGTACACAACGTTTAATAATACCATCTACTCCTTTATAAAGATGTGGGTCATCCCAAAAGTAATGTATTAAATCATAGAAGAATTTTTTCTTTTGCAGCTCCTTTCCTATCAGTAATATGCAAATCAAATTCTTGTAGCAAGAGAACCCACCTAATGAGTCTAGGTTTAGCATCTTTCTTTCCATAAGATATTTTATTACAGCATGATCAGTGTGAATAATTAATTTTGAGTCCACAATATAGGATCTAAATTTCTCACAGGCAAACACAACTGCTAGAAATTATTTTTCAGTAGTAGCATAATTTATTTGTGCACTGTCTAGAGTTTTACTTGCATAGTGAATAGCATTCAATTTCTTATCAACTCTTTGTCCTAGAACATCACCAATAGCATAATAGCTAGCATCACACATGATTTCAAAAGGCAAGTTCCAATTAGGTGGTTGAACAATAGGTGCAGAAATTAAGGCTTTCTTGAGTGTTTCAAAGGTTCTACACAGTCATCATAAAAAACAAAAGAAATATCCTTTTGCAAAAGATTTGTAAGAGGCCTAGAAATTTTAGAAAAGTCTTTGATAAATCTCCTATAGAAACTAGCATGACCAAGGAAACTACGAATAACTTTGATATCTTTAGGACATGGCATTTTCTCAATTGCATCAACCTTAGCTTTATCCACCTTAATACCTCTTTCAGAAATTTTATGGCCCAAAACTATACTTTCGTTAACCATAAAGTGGCACTTCTCCCAATTCAAGACAAGATTAGTTTGATCACATCTCTGCAAAACTCGATCAAGATTGCTTAAACAATCATCAAAATACTTCCCATAAACATAAAGGTCATCAATGAAAACCTCAACAATCTTTTCACAAAATCAGAGAATATACCAGTCATTCATCTTTGAAAGGTAGCAGGTGCATTGCATAAACCAAAAGGCATACGTCCATAAGCATAAGTTCCAAAAGGACAAGTGAAAGTGGCCTTTTCTTGATCAGGTTGTGAAATAGGTATTTGTGAGAAACCCGAGTATCCATCAAGGAAACAAAAGTGTATGTGCTTTGATAATATTTCTAGCATTTGATCAATAAAAAGCATAGGGTAATGACCTTTTCTAGTTGCTTTGTTTAATTTTCTAAAATTGATTACCATTCTATAGCCTGTAACAATTCTTTGTGGAATAAGTTCATTTTTATCATTAGGAACAACACCAATACCTCATTTCTTAGGAACACAATGAACATGACTTACCCATCTACTATCAGCTATAGGATAGATTATACCTGCTTCCAGATATTTTAGTATTTCCTTCCTTACCACTTATTTCATCTTTGGATTTAACCGACGTTGGTGATCAACAACGGGTTTAGCATCAGGTTCCATATTAATCTTGTGCTGACATAGAGTGAGACTAATGCCCTTAAGACCATTAAGAGTATATCCAATAGCATCTTGGTGCTTCCTCGAAATTTTCAATAACATTTCTTCTTCCTGTTCTGAAAGGTTAGCACTAATAATAACATGATATATCTTTTCTCATCAAGATAAGCATATTTCAGAGTGTCAGGTAGTTGCTTTAATTCAAACACAGGATCAACTTTAGGTGGAGGAGGACCTCCTAAAGTTTCAATAGTTAAGTTGTGCTTAAGCAGAGGTTGTTGTTCAAACAAAATGTTGTCTATTTCATTTCTCTCATGCATATGCAAATCATTTTCATGGTCTAGCAAATATTGCTCCAAAGGATCAGTAGGAGGTACCACAATAGAAGAAAGACCAATTATTTCGTGCTTACAAGGCAATTCTTTTTTATGAGGTTTTCTACTAAACTTGGAGAAATTAAACTCATGAGACTTATCACCAAAGCTAACACCGACAGTTTGTTTAGTGCAGTCTATAGTAGCATTGACGGTGCTCAAGAAAGGTCTACCAAAAATTATGGGACAAAAGTCATCTTGTGGGGAACCAAGGACTAGAAAATCAGTAGGGTACTTTGTTTTCCCACACAAGACTTCAACGTCTCTAACAATACCAAGTGGTGTGATGGTGTCTCTATTGGCAAGTTTAATAGCAACATCTATGTCTTCTATTTCAGCGGGTGCTATGTCATTCATAATTTCTTGATACAAAGTAAAAGGAATAGCACCTACGCTAGCACCTATATCACATAAACCATGATAGCAGCGATCTCCTATTTTAACTGAGACAACATGCATGCCAACAACGGGTCTATGTTTATCTTTCTCATTGGGTTTGGCAATTCTATCAGCTTCACCAATGAGGTAAATAGCATGCCCATCAATATTATCAACCAAGAGATCCTTAACCATAGCAACACTAGGCTCTACTTTGATTTGCTTAGGGGTTTTAGGTGATTTAATATTACTTCTACAGACCACAGTTGAAACCTTAGCATGCTCCTTTATCTTAACACGAAAAGGTCGTTTCTCAATGTAAGCAGTAGGAACAACTGGATCAACATTGTAAATGCTAGTTTCTTCTTTAGCAGCTACCTATTCTTTGATTTCTTCTTTAATAGGGGGATGATACTTAAACCACTTCTCTTTAGGGAGATCAACATGAGTAGCAAAAGATTCACATAAAGAGGCTACTATCTCAGAATCAAGTCCATATTTAGTGCTAAACTTTCGAAAAGCATCAGTATTCATAAAAGATTTAACACAATCAAACTTAAACTTAATACCCGACTCTTTACCTTCGTCGAGTTCCCAATCTTTAGAGTTGTGTTTAATTATTTCTAAGAGATGACATGAATTCAATAGTCTTCTTCATAAAAGAACCGGCACAACAAGTATCAAGCATGGATTGATCAATACAAGAAAGTCAAGCATAGAAGTTCTGAATGATAATTTCTCTCGAGATCTCATGATTGGGGCATGAATATAACACTGATTTAAGCCGCCCCAAGCTAGAGCGATACTTTCTCCTTCACAAGGCCAAACATTATATATATAATTCCGATCACGGTGAACTAGATGCATAGGATATTTTTTTGGTGAAATTCCAATTTCAAACTATTCCAATTCCAAGATCCAATATTATCGCATAGTCTATACCTTGTCAATGCCTTTCCCTTCAAAGATAAAGGGAAAACCTTCTTCTTAGCTTCATATCCGGGTAAACCTGCAAGCTTAAATAATCCACAAATTTCATCCACATATATCGAATGCATATCAGGATGTTTGGTTCCATCTCCTGCATAAGGATTAGCTAGCAGTTGTTCTATCATACCCCGAAGGAATTTCATATTCAGTATTTTCAGTAGGTGCAATAGGTTGAGGGGCAACTAATTGTGGTTCCGATCAAGGTGAAGATACCCCGAATAAACCCCTCAAAGGATTGTTCTCCATAGTAACAAGTGACAATAAATCTCTTCTTGTATCATATATTTTTCTCCTCCCTATCTTCTCTTCTTAAGAGTTCAATGGCCACCACTACTAGCGTCTCCTCCTACTAGCCACCGCCGATGGCCACACCGTCCGCGGCGGCCACCCCCATCGCGTCATGGTCTACTCCGGACGCGGCGACCACACCTCAGTGCCAGGTCAGCTCCGGCCTCGGCCCTCTCGGTGGACTGCTCATCTCTGGAGAAGGCGGTCTCAAGACCTTGTAGACAGCATGATCATGGCTCTCTCTGACCTGAATTTTGCCACGGGACGGGCTTTTGAACTTTACATCAAGAATCAATGTGGTGTATCAATCAATCCCTCTACTGCTCTTGGATCGGACAAGTTCTTCATAGTGGTAAAGTTTTCCAGTTCTGAGCTTGTCCTGAACCAAGACTCGGTTGGCCTCATCTTGCAAGCTTTTTTTGGTGGTTCAACTTCTGATTCCAAAGTCTCCCATATTGAAGGATGGAATTTCAAGTTTTGTGTTTTTTCATGTGCCATTGGTTTTGAGATTGTTCGTGGTGTCAATATATCAGATCAGTTGTTGTCCATGGATTTCCTTCTCTGGGGCGTTGGGGATCCCGATCTTTGGATTACTTATCTGAATTTTCTTATCTCTGCCAATTGATGCCCCACAAGTGTAGGGGATCTATCATAGTCCGTTCAATAAGTAAGAATGTCGAACCCAACGAGGAGCAGAAGGAAATGACAAGCGATTTTCAGCAAGGTTTTCTCTACAAGCACTAAAATTATCGGTAACAGATAGTTGTGTGATAGTATAATTCGTAACGGGTAACAAGTAACAAAAGTAAACAAGGTACAACAAGGTGGCCCAATCCTTTTTGTAGCAAAGGACAAGCCTGTACGTACTCTTATATAAAGCAAACTGCTCCCGAGGACACATGGGAATTACTGTCAAGTTAGTTTTCATCATGCTCATATGATTCGCGTTCGGTACTTTGATAATTTGATATGTGGGTGGACCGGTGCTTGGGTGCTGTCCTTCCTTGGAAAAGCCTCCCACTTATGATTAACCACTCTCGCAAGCATCCACAACTATGAAAGAAGTATTAAGATAAATCTAACCATGGCCTAAAACATAGGGATCCAAATCAGCCCCTTACGAAGCAACACATAAACTAGGGTTTAAGCTTTTGTTACTCTAGCAACCCATAATCTACTTATTACTTCCCAATGCCTCCCCCATCGCCCAAATAATGGTGAAGTGTCATGTAGTCGATGTTCACATAACACCACTAGAGGAAAGACAACATACATCTCATCAAAATATCGAACGAATACCAAATTCACATGATTACTTATAACAAGACTTCTCCCATGTCCCCAGGAACAAAAGTAACTACTCACAAAGCATGTTCATGTTCATGATCAGAGAGGTATTGAGTATCTTTAAGGATCTAAACATATGATCTTCCACCAACTAAACTAACTAGCATCAACTACAAGGAGTAATCAACACTACTAGCAACCCACATGTACCAATCTGAGCTTTTGAGACGAAGATCAGATATAAGAGATGAACTAGGGTTTGAGAGGAGATGGTGCTGGTGAAGATTTTGATGGAGATTGACCCCCTCTAGATTAGTTTCACCCAAGTTCCACCTCGAGATGGTGGCGCTTCGTCCTGAAAACCTCCTTATAATTTTTTCGAGGTTAAAACACATTGATATAGCAGAAGATGGACATCGGGGGACTGCTAGGGGGCCCACAAGATAGGGGGCACGCCCATGGGTTAGGGCGCGCCCCCACCCTTGTTGCTGGCTGGTGGGCCCCTCTGGTGCTTCTTTTGCCCAATATTCTTTTATATTCCAAAAATATTCTCCGTGAAGTTTCAGGACTTTTGGTGTTGTGCAGAATAGGTATATCAGATTTTCTCCTTTTCTAGTCCAGAATTCCAGCTACCGACATTCTCCCTCTTTATGTAAACCTTGTAAAATAAGATAGAAAAGGCATAAGTATTGTGACATATTGTGTAATAACATCCCATAATGCAATAAATATCAATATAAAAGCATGATGCAAAATGGACAAATCAACTCTCCCTAGCTTAGACCTCGCTTGGCCTCAAGCGAAAGCCAATATCAAAAAAATGTCCACATGTTTAGAGATAGAGGTGTTGACAAAAATAAAATACGGACATGAGGGCATCATGATCATCTTTAGGACAACAACATAACTTGTCATATAAGTTCTTATATAAAGTAACAATTCATTCACAAGGTAAAGTATGAATCAGAAACTTCATTCATAGCCAACAAATTATGATCTCAGTCATTGAAGAAATTGCAATTTATCATACATCAGAAAGAGTCAAATATAAGAACTTTTCAGCAAGTTCACATACTCAACTATCATTTAGTCTTTCATAATTGCTGACACTCACGCGATATTAATGAGTTCAAAGTTTCAACCGGACATAGAGAAAGATAGGGCTTATAGTTTCGCCTCCCAACGATTTACCTCAAGGGTAATGTCAAAAATAATGGTTCATGGCTCTCTACATCCGCATGGGTATATATATATATCTAAATCTATCTCCAACATATTGTGCTTGCCAAAGGATAAAAGCAAAAAGGAAAGGTGATGATCACCATGACTCTTTGATGAGGATATGAGATAAAAGTAGAAGATATGCCCTTCACAGAGGGAAGCAGAGGTTGTCATGTGCTTTTATGGTTGGATGCACAAAATCTTAATGCAAAATAACGTCACTTTATATTGCCACTTATGATAATGGACCTTTATTATGCAGTCTGTCGCTTTTATTTCTTCCACATCACAAGCTCATATAAAGCTTATTTTCTTCATAGTAATAGATCGTACATATCTAGAGAGCAATTTTTATTGCTTGCACCGATGACAACTTACTTGAAGGATCTTACTCAATCCATATGTAGGTATGGTGGACTCTCATGGAAAAACTGGTTTAATGGATGTTTGGAAGCACAGGTAGTATCTCTACTTGGTGCAAAGAGTTTTGGCTAGCATGAGAGGGAAAGCCAGCTCAAGATGTTGGAGGACCTATAACAATATAACTTTTGTTAGGATGTAAGAAGACATAACCCATTACGTTGTCTTCCTTGTCCAACTTCAACTTTTTAGCATGTCATATTTTAATGAGCTCGCAATTATAAAAGATGTCCAAGATAGTATATTTGTATGTGAAACCTCTCTTTCTTTATTACTTCCTATGTTTGTCAACACTCAACAACTTTTAATCATCATAATCTGTATATGTGAAGTCATTACTTCACATAAGATCAAAATATGATCTTTATTTATTTCTGTTTACTCCTTTCTTTTCTTTATTAAATTATTCCCTCAAGATCATAGCAACATAGCAAAGCCCTCACTCAAAACTATTCCTTATTATATAACTCGAGGACTCGATTACATAGACATAGATCAAAGCAAAACTCAAAGCTAAATCATACTAAAAACTTTATTCTACTATCAAGATATAACCAAAAGGATAGAACTAAGAAAAAACGGTAAAGATGAAGGTGTGATGGTGATACGATAGCATGGAACCTCCCCAAGCTTGGCAGTTGCCAAGGGGAGTGCCCATACCCATGTATTTATGATTCTTTCTTTAGAGGCGGTGTAGATGAAGCAGGCTGGATTATGCTATCTTTCAGTTCCTGCAATTCATGGAGTACACCTTGAAGCATACATGAGTTCTTCTGGATCTCTTCTAGAAGTTGTTTATTGTCTGGCCCACATGAGCTTTTTCCTGCATCACTTTCACTTGGACGGGATATGTCCCAATTGGAGGGTATATGCGTGCGAGGTTTATTTTCCACTCCATAGTTATGAACTAGATTGTGAAAATTGTTCTGATGTAACCTGTGTAAGGGCCTCTTCGGAGGAAGTCCTCCATCTTGATGGGGATTTGGAACAGTGGAGATGCCAGCCATAGTGCCTCTCTTCGAGGCCGGAGAGGTAGCTTCGAGTGAATCCCCTTGATCTTCCTCCATCATGGCCTCTTCGGTCTCCTTCCTCCCAAGTTCCATCTGCATCAACCAAGCATTGTCGTCCACATTGTTGGGGGAGGGAGAAGACATGATGCCTGGCCTTGAAAACTCTGGCAGAAAATAGCTCAAAATGAAAACAGAAGATTTTGTCGTGGTACTGGAGTCAAAACCTTCGGGAGATTATATAATGAATTTTTACTGACAGAAATATGTAACATGCAAGAAAATAGAGTCCGGGAGGCACACGTGGTGGTCACAAGGTAGGGGGGCGTGCACAGGGGGGTAGGGCGCGCCCTCCACCCTTGTGGCTGCCCCGTGTCTCTTCCAGACTATTTTTAATTTTCCTAAATTTTTAAATAATCCAAAATGGAGAAAAAAATGTTATTTGGAACGTTTTGGAGTCAGTTTACTCACCGTACCACATACATATCCCTTTTCGGAGTCTGAAACTTTGTGGAAAGTGTCCCTTATGTACTCGTCCGGTGTCACGGTGTCAATTATATTGGTCTCAACATTTATGGGAGTACCTGAGATATAGTGTTTGATTCTTTGACCGTTTACCACCCTTGCATTTGTGCCTTCGGCGTTGTTGATTTTGATGGCACTGGAACGATAGACCTCCTCGATAATGTAAGGTCCTTCCCATTAAGAGAGAAGTTTTCCTGCAAAAAAATCTTAAATGAGAGTTGTACAACAAGGCATGATCACCTACGTTAAATTCCCGTTTTTTATCCTTTTGTCATTAACTTTTTCTTTAAACAACTTAGCATTCTCATAGGCTTGGGTCCTCCATTCATCGAGTGAGCTAATGTCAAACAACCTCTTCTCACCGGCAAGTTTGAAGTCATAATTGAGTTCTTTAATAGCCCAATATGCCTTATGTTCTAATTCAAGAGGTAAGTGACATGCTTTTCCATAAACCATTTTATACGGAGACATACCCATAGGGTTTTTATAAGCAGTTCTATAAGCCCATAATGCATCATCAAGTTTCTTAGACCAATTCTTTTTAGATCTATTAACAGTCTTTTGTAAAATCAATTTAATCTCTCTATTACTTAATTCTACTTGACCACTAGACTGAGGATGATATGGAGATGCAATTCTATGGTTAACATCATATTTAGCAAGCATCTTACGGAAAGCACCATGAATAAAATGTGAACCACCATCAGTATTAAATATCTAGGGACTCAAAACCTCGGAAAAATAACTTATTTAAGCATCTTAATAGAGGTGTTATGATCAACACTACTAGTTGGAATAGCTTCTACCCACTTAGTAACGTAATCAACATCAACTAAAATATGTGTATACCCATTAGAGGAAGGAAAAGGTCCCATATAATCAAAGCCCCAAACATCAAATGGTTCAATAACAAGTGAATAATTCATAGGCATTTCCTGACGTCTACTAATATTACCAATTCTCTGACATTCATCACAAGACAAGACAAACCTACAGGCATCTTTGAAGAAAGTAGGCCAATAAAAACCAGATTGTAATACCTTGTGTGCAGTTCTATCTCCAGCATGGTGTCCTCCATAGGCCTCGGATTGACAATTATGTAGGATCTGTTCCTATTCATGCTCAGGTACACAACGTCTAATAACACCATCTACTCCTTCTTTATAAAGTTGTGGGTCTTCCCAAAAGTAATGTCTTAAATCATATAAAACCTTTTTCTTTTGTTGGTATGTGAAGCTAGGTGGTATAAATTTAGCAACAATGTAATTAGCATAATCAGCATACCAGGGAGCATTACGATAAGCATTTATGACAGCTAATTGTTCATCAGGAAAGCTATCATCAAAAGGTCATCAAGAACATTTTCTAACCTAGACAAGTTATCTGCAACGGGGTTCTCAGCTCCCTTTCTATCAATAATATTCAAATAAAATTCTTGTAGCAAGAGAACCCATCTAATAAGTCTAGGTTTAACATCTTTCTTTTTCATAAGATATTTAATAGCGGCATGATCAGTGTGAATAGTTACTTTGGAATCAACAATATAAGATTTGAACTTATCACAAGCAAAAAAACTGCTAAAAATTCTTTTTCAGTAGTAGCATAATTTCTCTAGGCACTGTCTAGAGCTTTACTAGCATAATGAATTCAATTTTTTATCAACTCTTTGTCCTAGAACAGCATCAACAACATAATCACTCGCATCACACATAATTTCAAAGGGTAAATTCCAATCAGGTGGTTGAACAATATGTGAATAGATCAAGGCTTTCTTAAGTATTTCAAATGCTTCTACACAATCATCATCAAAAACAAAAGGAACATATTTTTGCAAGATATTAGTGAGAGGCCTAGAAATTTTAGAGAAGTCTTTAATAAACCTCTTATAGAAACCAGCATGACCAAGAAAACTTCTAATACCTTTGATATCTTTAGGACATGGCATCTTTTCAATAGCATCCACTTTAGCTTTATCAACTTCAATACCTTTTTCAGAAATCTTATGCCCCAAGACAGTACCTTCATTAACCATAAAGTGGCACTTTTCCCTATTCAAGACAAGATTAATTTCTTCGCATCTCTGCAAAACTCGATCAAGGTTGCTTAAGCAATCATCAAAAGAAGTTCCGTAAACGGAAAATAATAATCCATGAAAACCTCAACGATCTTTTCAGAAAAGTCAGAGAATATAGCCGTCATACATCTTTGAAAGGTAGCAGGTGCATTGCATAAACCAAAAGGCATATGTCTATAAGCAAAAGTACTAAAAGGGCAAGTAAAAGTGGTCTTTTCTTGATCCTCTTTTGACACATGTATTTGAGAGAAACCAGAATAACCATCTAGAAAGCAGAAACATGTATGTTTGGATAGTCTTTCTAGCATTTGATCAATAAAAGATAGAGGGTAATGATCTTTCTTAGTAGCTTTATTCAATTTGCAAAAATCAATTACCATTCTATAACCTGTAACATTTCTTTGCGGGATCAATTCATCTTTATCATTAGGAACAACAGTAATGCCTCCCTTCTTAGGGACACAATGAACATGAATTACCCACTGACTATCAGCAATAGGATAAATAATACATGCTTCCAGAAGTTTTAGTATTTCATTTCATACCATCTCTTTCATCTTCAGATTTAATCACCGTTGGTGATCGACAACTGGTTTAGTATCTCGCTCCAACTTAATTTTGTGTTGGCATAAAGTGGGACTAATGCCCTTAAGATCATCAAGAGTATATCCAATAGCAGAACGGTGCTTCTTCAGAGTTTTCAATAGACTCTTTTCTTCATGCTCTGAAAGGATAGCACTAATAATAATAGGATATATCTTCTTTTCATCTAGATAAGCATATTTCAAAGTATCAAGTAATGGTTTAATCTCAAACACAGGATCACCCTTAGGTGGGGGAGGATCCCCAAGGATTTCAACAGGCAAGTTGTTTTTCAGACTAGGTCCTTGTTTAAAGAATATTTCATCTATTTCCCTTCTTTCATTTATAAACATATCATTCTCATGTTCTAGCAAATATTGTTCTAAAGGTTCGGTAGGAGGCATGGCATAGAAGCAAGGCCAATAATTTCATCCTTACTAGGCAATTATTTATCACTGGGTTGTCTATGGAATTTAGAGAAATTAAAATCATGAGACATATCCCCTAAACCAACAGTAATAATATCTTTCTCGCAGTCTATCCTAGCATTAACAGTGTTCAATAAAGGTCTACCAAATATAATGGGACAAAAATCATCTTGTGGGGAACCAAGAACAAGAAAATCAGTAGGATATTTTATTTTCCCACACAAGACCCATCTCTAACAATCCTGATTGGTGATGTAGTATCTATATTAGCAAGCTTAATAGTACCATCAATTTCTTCTCACTACTATTAGCAGGTGCAATTTCATTCATAATTTCTTCATATAAGGTAAAAGGAATTGCACTCACACTAGCACCCACATCACATAAGGCATGATAACAATGATCTCCTATTTTAACAGAAACAACATGCATGCCAACAATAGGTCTATGTTTATCTTTAGTATGGGGTTTGGCAATTCTAGCAGCTTCATCACAGAAATAAATAACATGCCCATCAACATGTCAGTCAAGAGATTTTTAACCATAGCAATATTAGGTTCCACTTTGATTTTTTCAGGTGGTCTAGGTGCTCTAATATTACTTTTATTAATCACAGTTGAAGCTTTAGCATGATCCTTCATTCTAACAGGAAAAGGTGGTTTCTCAATATAAGCAGTAGGAATAACATGATCGACATTATAAGTGACAGTTTCATCTTCAACTATAATTGGTTCAACTACTTTAACTTCAATTGGAGGATGATATTTAAACCACTTATCCTTAGAGAGGTCAACATGAGTAGCAACTGATTCACAGAAAGAAGCTACTATCTCAGAGTCAAGTCCATATTTAGTGCTAAATGCATGAAAAGCATCGGTATCCATAAAAGATTTAACACAATCAAACTTAAGGCTTATACCTGACTCATTACCTTTGTCGAGATCCCAATCTTTAGAATTGCATTTAATTATTTCCAATAAATCCCATTTGAATTCAATAGTCTTATTCATATAAGAGCCAACACAAGAAGTATTGATCATGGATTGATCATTATGAGAAAGCCGGGCATAAATTTTTTGAATAATAATTTCTCTTGAGAGCTCATTATTGGGGCATGAAGATAAACATTGACTTAAGGCTCTCCCAAGCTTGAGCGATACTTTCTCCTTCACGAGGCCAAAAATTATATATATAATTCCGATCGCGATGAACTAGATGCATAGGGTAAAACTTCTGATGAAATTCCAATTTCAATTAGTTGTAGTTCCATTATCCAATATCATCACATAGCCTATACCATGTCAATGCCTTTCCCTTCAAACATAAAGGGAAGACCTTCTTCTTGACAAAATCCTCTGGGATACCTGCAAGCTTAAATAATCCACAAACTTCATCCACATAGATTAGGTGTAAATCGGGATGCAATGTTCTGTCTCCTGCATACGGATTAGCTAGCAGTTTCTCTACCATACCCAAAGGAATTCAAAGTAAATATTTTCAGTAGGTGCTGTAGATTGAGGAGCAACTCTTTGTTCCTCCGTTCGGGGTGAAGATACACTGAACAAACCTCTCAAAGGATTATTTTCCATAGTAACAAGTGATAGTAAATTTCAGCACACTATACAAATGTTTCCTTACCAAATTGCACTTGCCAAAGGCGCTTCACTCCCCGGCAATGGCGCCAGAAAAGAGTCTTGATGACCCACAAGTGTAGGGGATCTATCGTAGTCCTTTCAGTAAGTAAGAGTGTCGAACCCAACGAGGAGTAGAAGGAAATGACAAGCGATTTTCAGCAAGGTTTTCTCTGCAAGCACTGAAATTATCGGTAACAGATAGTTGTGCGATAGTATAATTCATAACGGGTAACAAGTAAGAAAAGTAAACAAGGCGCAGTAAGGTGGACCAATCCTTTTTTTAGCAAAGTACAAGCCCGGACGTACTCTTATATAAAGAAAAGTGCTCCCGAGGACACGTGAGAATTACTGTCGAGTTAGTTTTCATCATGCTCATATGATTCGCGTTCGGTACTTCGATAATTTGATATGTGGGTGGACCAGTGCTTGGGTGCTGTCCTCCCTTGGACAAGCCTCTCACTTATGATTAACCACTCTCACAAGTATCTGCAACTATGAAAGAAGTATTAAGATAAATCTAACCATAGCCTGAAACATAGGGATCCAAATCAGCCCCTTACGAAGCAACGCATAAACGAGGGTTTAAGCTTATGTCACTATAGAAACCCATCATCTACTTATTACTTCCCAATGACTTCCCCTAGGCCCAAATAATGGTGAAGTTTCTTGTAGTCGATGTTCACATAACACCACTAGAGGAAAGACAAGATACATCTCATCAAAATATCGAACGAATGCCAAATTCACATGATTACTTATAACAAGACTTCTCCCATGTCCTCAGGAACAAAAGTAACTACACACAAAGTTGTTCATGTTCATGATCAGAGGGGTATCGAATAGCATTAAGGATGAAAGAACATGAGGTGCCCCCATGTTTTGTTTTGGTAATTGATGACAATCTCTATGGACTAATGGTTGCCTTGAGTTATATTTGAAGGGTTTGTCCATAGGCTTTTCTTGGAGTTCATTTGTTGGTTTCAAGGAGAGTTTGTGATGACCAAGGTGCTATTAAGGAATTATCCAAAGATTGGTCTTGTGGGTGTTGAGCTTATTGCAAGCATGTATTGAAGAAGAAGAGTTTGTGATCATTCATGTTTACCTTCAAGACATCACCCAAATGAAGAGAGTTGGAAAGATTCAAGGTTGATCAAAACTAAGTCAAAGAATGAATCAAGTTGATCAACACACAAAGTGTAGAAGATGTACCGAGAGGGTTCAAGCAATCCTATGGTATGGTAAGCATTGTCAATCACGCTTTGCGTACTAACCCATGGTCTTCGTGAGAGTTCTTTGTGGGGTTAGGTTGCGGTGTGCAAGTTCAAGTGGAGCATCACGAAGAGATAAAGTGCTTGAAGCTTGCCATCCATTGTGGTGACAATGGACTTGTGAAGATATGCCGAAGAGTGGCTCACCCATAGTGGAGTATGGGGGCGCAATCTACTAGTCTTCACCGAGACAACGCAATCAAGAAAGGTGGTCCAACTTGAGGAAGTTAAGATCGTCTACATCTAGCTCAAGCGGACTTTGTGCAAAGCAAAGGTTTGCCCTTGATAGATTTTCTATTTTACCGGTCTCGTGGTGGTAGTTGGGAGACCGTGTTATATGATCGTTTGCCTTACTATCAAGGGGGGTTCTCAAGTTGGTAGCTTGATTGTATCGTTAGTAGAGAGCTCAAACCATTGCATCCTTGCATCATGTTTCTTGGTTCTTATTTGGTTCTCTTTGTGAGTCTTAGAACTTATGGTCATCTTGATGACAAGCTTGAGTTCATCGAAAACGGAGTTCACATGCGTCTTCTATGATGTTTTCGGTGTTAGAGGTTTTACCGGTCTTATCCGAGGAAGGGTTCTCACCATTTTCTTATGGGAATTTTCTAATTTTATTATTATTGGTATTTCTATCAAGATTGTGTTAGCCCTTTTCGCTATCTTTTCAACAAACTTGGTTTCGTATAATTCGGAGTCCGTTTGCAGAAGTTGTGGTCGTTTTGGTGTTCTGAAGAGGTTGCAGCGGTACTACCGCGGGTAGGAGCGGAAGTAATTTTTTACTACCGCTTTTGGGAGTGGTACTACCGCTTGGAGCAGTACTACCACGGCTACTTCCGTGGCTACTTCCGCTCGGGACCAAACTCGTCACAAGTCCAGCGGTGGTAGGCACGGATGTAATTTTTTAGTACCGCTCACAAGCAGTAGTACCGCTACCCTTAGCAGTAGTACCGCTACCCCTAGCGGTAGTACCGTGAGGTCAAGTGGTACTACTGCTCCGACGGTTCTTCTGGCCTTTTTGCCTCCTCGCTGTTGTTTATCAACGGGGTACTACCGCCCTAGCGGTAGTACCGCTCTGTGCGGGCTGTGAGCATAACTGTTGGATTTTTTTCCCACCTATAAAAGGGGGTCTTCTTCCCCAATGAATCTTATCCTTTGAGCTCGTGTTCTTCACCCATTGTTGACCTTCTTCAAGCTTGCTATCTCTCAATCCCTCCATGGATTCTTGCTAGTTTTTGGGGGAAAAGAGAGAGGAGATCTAGATCCACATTTCCACCAATCACTTTCTCCTCTTTGTGAGGGGAACCCTTTGGATCTAGTTCTTGGAGTTCTTTGTGTTCTCTTCTCCGTTCTTCCTCTCATTTCCCTCCCTAGCATTAGTTGCTTTGGTGGGATTTGGGAGAGAAGGACTTGGGCACTCCGTGTGCCCTTGCCATTGCATTTGGTGCATCGGTTTGAGTTCTCCACGGTGATACGTGGAAGTGAAGTTTGAGAAGCTTATTACTCTTGGGTGTTTGGGCATCCTAGAGCTTGTTCCTCTTGGGTGCCTTGGCGCCCTAGACGGTTGGTGTTGTTCGGAGCTCAATCATTGTGGTGTAAAGCTCCGGGAAAGCGTCGGGGTCTCCAATTAGGTTGTGGAGATTGCCCCGAGCAATTTGATGGGTACCGGTGACCGCCCCAAAGGTTGCCAAAGTGTACGGGTCCGGTGACCGCCCCCAAGGGTTGCCATTTGTACGGGTTCGGTGACCGCCCTCAAGGGTCCCTTAGTGGAATCACGGCATCTTGCATTGTGCGAGGGCGTGAGGAGATTACGGTGGCCCTAGTTGCTTCTTGGGGAGCATTGTGCCTCCACACCGCTCCAAACGGAGATTAGCATCCGAAAGGGTGTGAACTTCGGGATACATCGTCGTCTCCGCGTGCCTCAGTTATCTCTTACCCGAGCCCTTTATTTATGCACTTTACTTTGTGATAGCCATATTGTTTCTTGTCATATATCTTGCTATCACCTAGTTGTTTATCTTGCTTAGTATAAGTTGTTGGTGCACATAGGTGAGCCTAGTTGTTGTAGGTTTTGTGCTTGACAAATTAACCTCTAGGTTTATTCCGCATTTGTTCAAGCCTAAACCGTAATTATTTTAAAGCGCCTATTCACCCCCCCCTCTAGGCGACATCCACGATCTTTCAATTGGTATCAGAGCCTCGTCTCTCTTTATAGGGCTTAACCGCCTAGAGAGTAAGGATGTCGACTAGGGGTCTAGGATTCTCTGACACTCTTAGTTTCAATGGCACAAATTTTGATGTTTGGGTAATTCGCATGCTTAATCTCTTTAGGGTCATGGACCCAAATTTAGAGCGAATTGTAGATATGGGTTTTTCTCCTCCAAAGGATCCACGAAGATTATCTTTAGAGGATGAGAAAAACTCGTATCTCAATGCTCAAGCTTCTAATGTGCTTTTTGATGCTTTGAGCAATGTAGTTATATTTCAACTGATGCCGTTCCGGGATGCTCATGAGTTGTGGACAAAGCTTCAAGATAAATATGGTGTGTCCAAGAATTGTAGGAATGATTGTTCTCCCTCCACCTCCGGCCGTGTTGTCTTCTCAACTTCTTCTACTTCACCTACACGTGGTTTGCCACAAGGTAATGATATGGTGAGTAGTGTTGGTCATTGCAATGATGATAGTATGCTTATTGTGGATGATCCTTCATCACTATCTTATTTCAATGCATCTTCTTTGGACTTTAACACTTCGAGCACCCTACATGTTTCACATGCTTGTGTTGATAGTCCTTGCATATCTTGTAGAAATTTCTTGACTAAAACACATGATGATATGCTCGCTATGTCTTGTTGCCATGATAAAAATGCATCTATTTCCTCGAATTGTTGTGCTAACAATGTAGAGGAAACCCAACACCCCATGGAACAATATGTAGTCTTGAATGGTGCTTCAAGGGATCCTACATCATTGTCGGGGAACGAATCCACGAGCACCAATGGGACCGGCGGACCTAGCCCCTTTCGGTTCGGCAGGCGCGAAGATCGCACGAAGAGCAGATCGAGGCAAAACACACGAGCAGTTTACCCAGGTTCGGGCCGCACGGATGCGTAAAACCCTACTCCTGCTTTGTGGTTGGTATTGAGTTCTTGCTCGGGAGCGCTGAGTGCTACAGTACACACCAGCAGCTAACGAGACCGAGCATGAGTGTCCTCTTCCTCCCCTCTACGTTGTGCATGGGCCTCCTTTTATATGCTCAAGGGGTCACCGACAGGTGGAAACGTAGACAAGGGTAAAAATGGAAAGGTGTTACGGTTGGTACAACTACCTGTTACAGTGTATCATACCTAACTCTGATGGCAGGGGACAAGGGCATTAAATGCCCATCCGCGTCGCCCAAATAGTGCAAAAAGGGACCGTCAGGGATGCCACCTCTCGCCACGATGGCAATCTTGTCAGCACCGCTTGCCATCGCGCACCGCTGGCTGCACAGCCTCCCGCCACGTACGCCTGAAACGCGTTGGTGGATGTGCTGGAGCGCGGGTACAGAGTGGTAGCTTGCCGCGGCAAGCGCCTTGCCGCGGTCGTTGTCTTGTCGCGTCCGGGAGCTCGTCGCTCACCGGGCCTTGCCGGGACGCGTGGCGCATCGCGGCAAGTTCCTTGAGATGCCTTGGTTGGCCTTCCTGGCAAGCTCCTCTTGCCGGGGTCTTGTCTCCTTGGCTTGAATACTTTGTTCTTGAATGGCTCCAAAGGAACCACGGAGGACCTTGGCGGTCACCCGGCAAGCCTTGCCGCGGGATGCTGCGACTGCCCGTGCACAAGTTCGGGATACTAGGGTACCCCTACTCTAGTACACCAACAGGAGCCCCCGGGCCTGAGCCATACACGGTGTCGAGCGCTGTTGGGCCAGGCCCAAAACATGGCACGGGCACGCGCGGCCTGGGTTACGCCGTATCTCTCTCCGTATCCAGCGCGCCCTCCCCGATTGACACGCGTTGAATGCGGCGTCGTGGGAGAGATCGTGGGTGGTTTCTTTATTCGGAAAGGCGGAACGTCCGCCCCCTCCCTGCTTATAAGCAGGGGAAACAGGGGCAGTTCGCCCACTCGCCGGTTGGTATTCCAATCTCGGAAACCTCCGCCGCTCCCCCTTCTTCCCAAAGCTGAAAGAGAGCAGCGCTCTGCCCCCCATCGCCACCAGCACCACCAACGCCGCCGTCCTCCCCCACCACTTCCGCCATGGCTCCGAAAGCCGACAAGGGGAAGGTCGTGAAGTCGATCGAGGCGCAGCGGCTCGTGGCGCTGCGAAAGGAGCGGGCAATCTTCCCCCCCAAGCTCGCCGCGAAGGAGCCGAGGGAGTATTACTACCTCTTTTGGCCGACGGAGACGCGGGCGCATCCGCGCACGAAGGTACTTCCAGCCGTCGCTTCGGGAATGGCTCCAAATGGATATCCCTTCTTCGCCTTGTTCTTCTACTGTGGGCTCTGCCCGCCTTTCTCTGAGTTTTTCTGCGATCTTATGAACACCTACGGGTTCCGCCTCCTTGACTTCACCCCCAATGATGTTCTGACCATGGCAGTTTTCGCACATCTCTGCGAAAACTTTGTCGGAGTCTATCCAAACATAGCCCTTTTTCGCCACTTTTTTATGCCCCGAGTTGAGAGAGGAGAGCCTTTATCCGGCGGAATCGCCTGGATCTCGAGAGCCGGCAAGAAGGAAGCTTATCTGGAGGGAGAGTTCCGCGACAAGTGGGAGGAATGGAGAGCAGACTGGTGCTGGATCGTTGAGGAGAACCCGCAACCGTTTACCGCCCAGCGCCAAACCCCTATAGCGCGCGGCAGCGATTGGAGCAACGTGGCCCCGAAAGACGATAGGCTGAAGATTGCCGTCACCCGGATGCAACGCCTTAGGCTTGCCGGGCTCACTGTTGGCGCGGTTGGCGCAGATTTTCTTCACCGCCGCATCGCCCCCCTGCAGGAGAGGAGGAGACCCGCCTGGGACTTCAAGAATGCGGCGGACATCATGAGGCTGCGCCCGGGCCTCAACTTCAACTTCACTGTTATGGAACTAGACGCAATGCTCCGGGAGCTGTTCAAGTACGACCCTCAACATCCCGAAGTGTTCAGGTTGCCGAAGGATGTTGTTCCGCTGTGCAACAACTCCTCGCTCAGCCGCATCCATGCAATGATGCCGCTGTGCGACTCGCATGGAATTGTCCCAACTTGGCAAGAGCCTGCAGACGACGTCGTGCAGGAGTTCTTTGATGGCTTGGTTGAAGTGCCGGTCCGCTTCAACGAACAGAAAAACCTCACTCGCGCCACCACCAATGCGGAGATGAAACGCATCGCCACTAGGCTGGAAGAGGTGGTGGCAGCCGCAGCCGCGGGCGAGTTTGGATTCTCCGTGGAGGAGGCGGAGGCAGCAGAGTCGGCAAGCCGTGCCGAGCGAGAGGAGCTTGCCGGCGAGGAAGAGCTTGCCGGGCATGATGTTGAGTCGAGCGAGCCCGCCGAGGATACGTGCGGCTCATTGGAGATCAACTCCTCTTCCTCCTCATCTTCAGACAGCTCGTCGCAAGCAGAGCCCCCAGCTCCACCAAGAAGGCGTCTCCGCAAGGCCGGGGACGTAGCGGAGTGGCGGACGAATCGACAGTCGCCGCGCCGCATGACACGCTCCATCGCGGCAAGCACTGTTGCCGCGGGAGCACCTATCGCTGCGGCGGCAACTGGAGCGGGGTCCACCCGGACCACCGCTTCTGCTCCTGCCGCTTCTCACGCCGCGGCGGCAACCGGAGCGGGGTCGTCTCGGACCACCGCCACTGCTCCTGCCAAGCGGCCAAGGGAACCTACTCCTCCGCCTCCTCGCGCCGGAGGTGAGCCGGACTTCGACTTCTCTGCGTTCAGCTCCGACGAGGAAGAAGAAGAGTAAGATTCTTTGTTGTATTTGTAGTTCTTCAATTCTTGCTGTTTTGTCTTGTATCTCATTTGCTTTACTCCGAACTTGTTCCTTTTTAGGACTCTGGCCCAGAGAGCGGAGAAGAGAGCCAAGGTCCCGGCGCATCCAAAGGGGGTGATTATCGTCGAGGACGAACCCACCGCAACAGCAGAGGATGCATCCGAGACCACCTTGCCGGACCCGGCAACTATTCTCCAGAGAAGCCCCCAGCGTAAGTATATGGTTCGCTTTCCGCTGTTAGGCGCGCATGGATGCTCTTTCTTTGCTGACATCTGATTGTTGGTTTGTGTAGGAGCAGAGCAGCCCCACCAGGAGCGCCCGGAGGCCGCCCCCGACATGCCATCTGCTTCGACTACGCCGCCAAGGGAGAGTTCTCCGGCAAGGGACTCTGCCGAGGAGCTGGCTCGCGCAGGAGGGATGACGGCCAACGCTGCGGTGGTAAGCGGCAGCACCAGCGGCCCTCCGGCGGTGGGGACTACAACTGTAGAACCCGGTACAGGTAATCCTCTCGCTTCAAAACTTCCCTTGGGTTCTTCTTCTTTTGATCTTCTTTTTGGATATTTGCTTGACTTTTCTCCCTTTTCCGGTCGTCGGACCCATCTGTTGCGGAGCCGATGGAGACCGAGGTTGCTGGCGAGGAGAAAACCACCGAGGCCGCCGTCGATGATGTCAACGACGCCGATGTCTACTTGATTGCCGCGGGCGGTGACATCGACGATGCCGCCGCCACCGAAGAAGCAGCCGGCACTGATGATCCCGCCGGCAAAGAGGCCGCCAAAGCTGCCGCCGCAGAAGCTGGCGAGGGGTCCGGCGATCGCACTGACGGCCCTGAGGCCGCAGGAGGGCCAGGCGCTACACCGACCGCCGATCCTTCCGCCGCTGCCGCAGCGTCAGGCTCCGAAGAGCCCCAGCCAGGCGTCTACTTGAAGGCCGGCGAAAACGTCTTCATCGACCTCCCCTGGGTGTCAAGCTCCAAGGCGCCGGTCGAAGGAGAAAGCTTCGATGGAGAGGTGCTCGCCTCTGCTGGGCTGACGCTGGTTGATGCGCCGAGCAGCAGCAGCGGCGAGCCTGAGGAGGAGCGGCTGCTGCGGAAGCTGGTGTCGCTCTACCGTGCCCGGCATGCCAAGCTGGAATCCCGAGAGGCGCTTGTCGCGAGGGCGGGAGTGGACATCGAGAAGCGCGCGGAGGAGCTCCAGGTTCTTAACCAGGAAGCTCTCCAGTCCCTGGCAGAGGAGCGGGCTCAACTCGCCGAGGAGCAGAAGGCCTTCCTCCTCGAGAAGGCTGAAGTCGAGGAACAACAGCGGCTTGCCGCTGAGAAGCTGTCTGCGCAGGAGGGCGAGCTGGCGCAGCGGAAGGTTAACCTTGACAGCCACGAGGAGGAGCTTACTGCGCGCGAGCAAACATTCGGCGGAGCCCTCAAGCAAGCAGATGATGCTGCCGCAGCTGCTGAGGCCGCCAAGAAGGAGCTGGAGACGAAGGTGGCGCGACTGGAGGCCGATCTCAAGGCGAGCGGTGAAGAGCTTGCCGCGCTCAAGCGTGAGCGGGAGAAGGACGCCTACACCTTGTTAGAGCTGCAGGTTCGTCTCGCCGAGAAGGGCAAGGAACTCGGCGCCGCCAAGGACTCCAACGCAGATCTTGAGTTGAAGGTGACTACTTTGACCAAGACGCTGGACGGCGCCAGGGAGCAGGAGGTGGCTTTGAAGAAGAAGATCAAGGCCGATGAGGCGCTGCTGGCGAGTGCTGCTGCCGCCCAGAACGCTTTTAGGGAGAATGTGGAGCACTAGACGGAGGGTCTCGTGGATGCTGACGCAGACATTGACAGGGAGCTGGCGCAGCTGGGGATGGAGGATCTCGGGTATCCCTCCGATGAGAACCTCCAACCTAGCGCCAAGCTCACCTTGTTCTTCAAAGGCGTGGCGACGGCCCTCCAGCGACTCCGGGAGAAGATTCCAAAGCAGTTGGCCGACAAGTCGCGCAAGATCTGCGCGGGAGCTCTTCAAAAGGTGTTGGTGAAGGTGGCCTTCCGCAACCCGGGCCTCAACCTCACCAACGTCCTCAAGACCCTGCCGCCGGATGCTGATCTGGAAGCGCTCAAGACCCTTGTCGCACCCATTGTGGACAAGGTGTGCGGGATCAAGAGGATTGAGGGCGATCGCGTAGACTAGGCCGCCCATTTTCTTGTTGCTGTTGATCATGTTATGAGAACAATCTGTTAGAGCCGCGACAAGCTACCTTGTAATATAACTCTATTTTGGGTAATGATTGCAATGCTATTTCCTTTACTTGATTCCTTCCTTTGTATGTTTTTGCCCTACGCTTTTAGGGAACTTGCCGGCGCAGGCACCTTAGCCGGGAGCGCTGAGTGCGGGACGTCAGCAGCCTGCTGGCGGTGCCGTTACCGACAAGAAACCTTGTCGCAACTAGTCGCAGCACACTTAAGTTGTTGAGCAGACTCGAAACAAAGTAAGGGCGCAACTAGCTACGAGTTGGTTCCTCCGCACACAGGTTTTCCATACAAAGCACGGTCGTTCAAGGAAGATAACTTAAAAATTTAAAAAAATCTGATTGCTCAAACTTTGGCAACTTAGCTTTTCTGTTGTTTGCTTCCCGGTAAGGCGAAACTTTCTTGAACGACGCCTGGTCCATACCATTATCCTCTCCTTTCCCCCCGACAAACTTGTGGGCGAGGGAACCTTCCTTTCCTTGAGAAAAAGAAAGAAGAGAAAATAATGATATGGAGCCTTACGGCTCGTTATTGCTTACCGGGGGTAGGTGCTGCACAAAGTGTCAGATAACACATGCAAAAAATAGAAAGCATGAAATTGTCAAGATGTGCAGAACACATGAGCTTCATTTATGCACGGGGTTTGCGCCCGGCTTTGTACGAAGAATTACATGCAACAACGGCAAGACTTGTACCAAAGGTGGTTGCCGGAACAGGTTCTGGCAACCGCGCCTTACGGGTGAAACTTACGAAGATGCTCAATGTTCCAGGAGTTGCTCACTGGAATGCCATCTTCGGTCTCAAGGCAGACAGCGCCAGGCCTAGTGACTCGTTTCACCCGGTAAGGGCCTTCCCACTTCGGCGTCAACTTGTTGGAATTTTTGGCGGACTGAACGCGCCGAAGAACAAGGTCGCCTTCCTCGAGACTTCTGGCGTTAACTTTGCGGCTATGGTAGCGGCGCAAAGCTTGCTGGTAGCGAGCAACTCATACAGCAGCCTGAAGACGGTCTTCCTTAAGGAGCAGCGCGTCATCTTGTTGCAGCTACTCTTGCTCAAGCTCATCATAAGCGAGCACTCGAGGTGACCCGTACACGAGTTCCGTGGGGAGAACTGCCTCTGCTCCATAGACTAGAGCGAAAGGTGTCTGGCCAGTGGCTCAATTTGGCGTCGTCCTGATCGACCAAAGAAACACCGGTAGCTCCTCAATCCAGTTTCTTCCGCACTTGCGCAGCCTGTCGAAAGTCCTGGTCTTGAGCCCACGCAGCACTTTAGCATTTGCCCTCTCCGCTTGACCGTTGCTTCTCGGGTGAGCAACAGAAGCGAAGCAGACCTTGGCGCCAAGATCTTGGACGTACTGCATGAAGGTGCGGCTCGTGAATTGCGTTCCGTTGTCGGTGATGATCCTGTTAGGGATCCCGAAGCGGCAAACAATCGACCTGAAGAACTTGACTGCTGACTGTGCTGTCACCTTCCGCACTGCTTCCACTTCCGGCCACTTTGTGAACTTGTCGATTGCAACGTACAAGTACTCAAAGCCCCCGACTGCTCGAGGAAAGGGGCCGAGGATGTCGAGCCCCCAGACCGAAAATGGCCAGGATAAAGGGATCGTCTGGAGAGCTTGAGCTGGCTGGTGTATCTGCTTGGAATGGAACTGGCACGCTTCACACTTGGTTACTTGTGCAGTTGCATCCTGGAGGGCTGTCGGCCAAAAGAAACCTTGCCTGAATGCTTTGCCGGCGAGTGCTCTTGCGCCAATGTGGTGACCACATATGCCTCCATGTATCTCTGCCAACAGCTTTTGTCCGCCTTCCCGGTGAATACACTTCAATTTCACACTGTTGAGTCTTCTTCTGTACAGTGTGTTGTCGACAAACTGGTACATACTTGACTGCCGGGCTACTCTTTCCGCTTCTTCTTGCTCTTCGGGAAGTTCTCCTGTCTGAAGGAAACGGACAATCTGCTGTGCCCATGCTGGAGCTTGTGGCTCGACAACAAGGACTAAAGGCACATCTGCTGCTGCGGGAACATCCGCTTCTACGGCGAGAACCTGCGGCTCAGCCGGAGCTTGACGTTCCCCGGCAAGCTTGCCAGAGCAAAACTTGTCGGGAGCCTCTGCTTCAACGGAACAAACCCTAGGGCTTGCCGGAGCAGACTGCTCCTCAGCACTCTTGGTGTTGATCTTGGGGACCTTTTTGGCGGCGGCTTCGGGAAGCTCTGCCAGAAAATAGTCACCAGAAATCAACTTCCTCTTCTTGCTCTGTCCAATTGATGGTGTTACAGACGGTCGAGTCAGCTTGAGCACAAATATCCCTGGTTCCACAGGTAACTTAAGTGCGGCGCACTTCGACAGGCCATCGGCAATGTTGTTCTGAGCTCTTGGAACATGCTCCATGTGTAGGCCGTCAAAGTGCTCTTCTAGCTTTCTCACTTCATCAACGTAGGCTTCCATCAATGGACTCTGATAACTCTTGTTCACTTGGCGGACGACAAGCTACGAGTCACCCCTGACAATGAGCTTCTTGATCCCAAGGTCTGCCGCGATCCTGAGACCGGCAAGCAAACCCTCATACTCTACGGTATTGTTTGTTGCTTGCTCCTTGGGAAAGTGCATCTGGACTACGTACTTGAGGTGCTCTCCGGTGGGTGCGACAAGCAGCACGCCAGCACCGGCGCCTTGCAGCGAGAAGGCACCATCAAAGTACATCAGCCACTCTTTGCTTGCTTCCTTGACGGGGATGCTCGTTTATGGAATTTCTTCATCTGGTGTTGGCGTCCACTCTGCTATGAACTCTGCCAATGCTCTGCTTTGGATAGTTGAAGTGCTCTCAAACTTGAGGCCAAAGCTTGACAGTTCCAGTGCCCACTCAACAATCCTGCCTGTTGCTTCTGGATTCTGCAGTATCCTCTTCAGCGGAAAACGAGTGACAACTGTGATCTCATGTGCTTGGAAGTAATGGCGCAGCTTTCTCGAGGCCATGAGAAGGCCGAAAAGCAATTTCTGCACACTAGAGTACCTTGACCTAGCCCCCTGCAGAAGGGAACTCACAAAGTAAACTGGGCGCTGCACCATTCTCTTCTGTATCTCCTCGCGCGCCTGCGCAGATCCGTCTTTGTCGGGACCAGAGCTTGTCGGGGAAGCCCCCTGCTTGTCGCTGGATGCGCCTGCCGTGGTTGCTGGCTCATCATCTGCCTCCCTCTCTGCTACTAACGCAGCACTAACCACTTGATTGGTTGCCGCTATATACAACAGCAACTTCTGTTGTGGCTTAGGTGCGACAAGTGTTGGAGTGGAGGAAAGGTATCTCTTCAAGTCTTGCAGCGCAGCCTCTGCTTCCGGAGTCCATTTCATTGGACCTGCCTTTTTCAATATTTTGAAAAACGGCAGGGCGCGCTCAGCAGACTTAGAGATAAACCTGCTGAGAGCAGCCACGGAACCGGCAAGTCTTCGTACATCCTTGACGCGCTTTGGTGCTTCAATCTGCTCAATGGCCTTGATCTTGTCGGGATTGGCTTCAATTCCCCACTGAGACACGAAGAACCCGAGAAGCTTGCCGGAAGGGACTCCAAACACACACTTCTCGGGGTTGAGCTTGAGGCTGATCTTGCGCAGATTTGCAAAGGTCTCGTCTAAATCTTGAATCAGAGTTGCCTTGTCCTTGCTCTTGACCACTATGTCATCCATGTAGGCTTCCACATTTCTGTGTATTTGTGGCTCAAAAGTAACATGGACTACCCTTGCAAATGTGGAACCAACATTCTTTAGACCGAAAGGCATCCGTATGAAACAGTACGTGCCACATGGAGTGATGAATGCGGTTTTCTCCTCATCCTCTTCTGCCATGAAGATCTGATGGTATCCTGAGTATGCGTCAAGAAATGAAAGCAAGTCACATCCGGCCGTGGAGTCAACAATCTGGTTAATGCGCGGCAAGGGAAATGGGTCTTTGGGACAAGCTTTATTAACATCGGTAAAGTCGATACAAAGCCTCCATTTCTCGTTTGCCTTGCGCACGACTACCGGATTGGCCAACCACGTAGGATGGAGTACTCCTCTGACAAGGCCTGTTGCTTCCAACTTCTTGATTTCTTCTGCGATGAATTCTTGGCGCTCCACTGCTTGTTTCCTGACCTTCTGCTTGACGGGCCGCGCATGAGGACAGACGGCAAGATGGTGCTCAATTACTTTCCTGGGAACACCGGGGATGTCAGACGGTTGCCACGCAAACACGTCGACGTTCGCCCGCAAGAAAGCAATGAGCGCACTTTCCTATTTAGGGTCAAGAGTGGCACTGATGGTGAAGGTACCACCAGTGCCGTCCTCCTTGGCGGACACCTTCTTGGTCTCTGGCGGAGCTGCCATTGTCTTCTTACACTTGCCGGTGGAGCTCGATGGTGCGTCCTCGACGGTAGTGCAGCACTCCGAAGAGGTGCGCTTGCCGGAGTGGGCATCAGAACTCTTGCCGGACTTGGTCTTCTTCTTCTCCCCGGGAGCTTCAATGGCAGGTGACTTGCGATCTGTTGCGGCTGCCGCTTCCCGGTAGATCTTGTCGGCGCAGATAAGAGCATCCTTCTTGTCGCTAGGGACAGAGATGACACTTATCGGGCCTGGCATCTTCAGCATGTTGTATGCGTAGTGAGAGGCTGCCATGAACTTGGCGAGTGCTGGACGACCGAGTATCCCATTGTAAGTCAATGGAAAATCGGCAACGTCAAAAGTGACCCTCTCAGTCCTGAAGTTCAACTCGCTGCCAAATGTCATCGGCAACGTGATCTTCCCCTTCGGCTTGCTCCTTCCCGGGTTGATTCCTTGGAATGTGCCGGTCGCTTCAAGCTCGCTGTCAGGGACCTGGAGTTTCTGGAGTACAGCGGAGGAGATCAGGTTCAAGCCGGCCCCGCCATCAACTAACATCTTAGTGACCTTGAGGTTGCGGATAGTTGGTGAAACCAACATCGGCAAACACCCGACCGCAGTCGTGCGATCAGGGTGGTCCTCAATATCAAAGATGATAGGCATGCTGGACCATTTCAGAAGCTTGCGCGACTCGACAGGTGGTTCTGCCGCATTGACTTCCCGCACCCACTGCTTGAGTTGGCGGTGTGAAGTATGCAGAGAAGCACCGCCATCAACGCACAAGACCTCTGTGGCTTTCTGGAACTCATGCTCACTGGTCTCGACATCATCCATGTCTTCATCGTCGTCGTCATCTTCATCCTTGTCGTGGCCGCGGGGAGGTATGTCTCCTTGCCGCTGCTTGGCCTTGCCGCGGCATCCTCCCCGGCCGGGGCGCTTCTTGCCGGATCCTCCAGCGCCTCCTTGGGCCTTCTCCTTGTCGCGTCGCTCGTATTCAGCCTTTTGCTGCTCGACAAGCTGCTCGACCTTCTTGCAGATCTGGAGGTCATGGCCCTTGGTGCGATGGATCTTGCAGTACTGCTTGTCGGTGCCGTCCTGCTTGTCGGCGACCGCCACAGCCTGGCAGTGGGTGCATGCGGCAATCTCCTTGCCGGAGCTACCAGCTTTGGCTTTCTTGGTGCCACCTTCGTTGCCGGACTGCTCAATGACTAGCACATCTTTGCCTTTCTTCTTCCTGTTGTTCCGCCGTCGGTTTTTCTTTGCCGGGGCAGCATCCTCGCTGTCAGATCCTCCTGCTCCTGTATTCTCTCCGGGGAGTTTCCTCCCTTCCTCAGCACGTGCACACCTGTCGGCCAGGGCATACAGCTCACTGACGTCTCTGATCTTGCACATCGCCATCTCCTCCCGCATCCTGCGGTTACGCACGTTTTGATGGAACACGCTGATGACCGCGGCGGGGTGGACATCTGGGATGTTGTGCTGTACACGGCTGAATCTCTGAATGTACTTGCGCAGGGGTTCTCCTTCCTTCTGGGCAAGCAGATGAAGGTCACTCTCTTGGCCATGAGGTTTGTGGCCGCCTGTAAAGGCGCCGACAAACTGATGGCATAGGTCTGCCCAGGAGGATATGGAGTTGTCCGGTAAGTGCATGAGCCAGGACCTGACGTTGGGCTTGAACACCAGCGGGAAGTAGTTGGCAAGGATCTTGTCGTCCCGCCCTCCGGCAGCTTGCACCGTGATGGTGTAGATGCTGAGGAACTCCGACGGATGCGACTTGCCGTCGTACTTCTCTGGTACGTCTGGCTTGAAATTCTTCTTGCTGGGCCACTGGACTTGCCGCAGCTCACGAGTAAACGCAGGGCAACCTGCCACGTACGGCAAGTCGCCTGGTTCCCCTGGCGCATGCATGTCGATAGAGGGCCCAGCGCGCTGGTCCGATTAACGCCGCGCTTCTCTTCGGCGCTCGATGCGAGTATGAGCGTCTTCTTGCTGTCGTTCGTGAAGAACTTGGCGCTGATCGCGACGAGCTCGTGGATCTGATGACGCGGTGGAGTCGCTGTCGAGGTGGATCCGGCGAGTCGGCGATCTCGGTCTTCGGGGCGGAGAGTGAACGGTGGTTGCACCCCCACCGGTCTTGTCACCACCGGCTCGTGCCTGGCTGTCTTGCCGCGGCTGCGATGTACTCTGCTACCGTGGAGTGTCGCCGTTGGCGAAGCCGATGAGACTCTGAATGGTGGCCCTCCAGTCGTCGATCTTGTCTGCCGTTGGAGGGTAGTCCAGGAGCAGTTGAGCTCGCGCCAAAGCTTCTGCTGAAGTGGTGGGTGGCGGTGGCGAACGGTGTGAGGAGCGGGATATGCTCGGACTTCTAACTATGTTAGAAGGAGCAGTATCCCGTCCAGGCGACCGTGCCTCGCTCGTGCCAGCATGTTGGCGTGCATGCTCGTCTTGAGCACTCCGAGATCCACCAGCTCGATCTTGGTCCAGCAAACGTATGGTACCGTGAGTACCATGACGCTGCTGGTCCCGCGCCTCCTGAGATGGGCGCGGTGCATGTACGGACGCCGAGGTCTTGGAGTGCGCCCGGTAGTTGTGGGAGCCGACTACGCCGCCGATGGGCGGCGCAGCCTTGTCCTTGGACCTGGCAGCACCGTGAGCTCCCTCGTCGACGCCCGTTCTTCCGTCGGCGTTTACCCCACCAGCCGTTTGCACCGGCGGTGGTGGGTTCAACGCGGACGGAGCAGCCGCCTCCGAAGCCTTCTTCTTCGGCGGCATGTCGGTGAAGACCATGAAGATCTAGCTCGTGTGAACGCCGGATCAGGTTCACACAACCTCGACGCCCCCTACCTGGCGCGCCAATGATGTCGGGGAACGAATCCACGAGCACCTATGGGACCGGCGGACCGAGCCCCTTTCGGTTCGGCAGGGGCGAAGATCGCACGAAGAGCAGATCGAGGCGGAACACACGAGCAGTTTACCCAGGTTCGGGCCGCACGGATGCGTAAAACCCTACTACTTCTTTGTGGTTGGTATTGAGTTCTTGCTCGGGAGCGCTGAGTGCTACAGTACACACCAGCAGCTAACGAGACCAAGCGTGAGTGTCCTCTTCCTCCCTCTACGTTGCGCATGGGCCTCCTTTTATATGCTCAAGGGGTCACCGACAGGTGGCAACGTAGACAAGGGTAAAAATGGAAAGGTGTTACGGTTGGTACAACTACATGTTACAGTGTATCATACCTAACTCTGACGGTAGGGGACAAGGGCATTAAATGCCCATCTGTGTCACCCAAATAGTGCAAAAAGGCACCGTCAAGGACGCCACCGCTCGCCACGATGGCAATCTTGTCAGCACCGCTTGCCACCGCGCACCGCTGGCTGCACAGCCTCCCGCCACGTATGCCTGGAATGCGTTGGTAGATGTGCTGGAGCGCGGGTACAGAGTGGTAGCTTGCCGCGGCAAGCGCCTTGCCGCAGTCGTTGTCTTGTCGCGTCCGGGAGCTCGTCGCTCACCGGGCCTTGCCGGGACGCCTGGCGCGTCGCGGCAAGTTCCTTGAGATGCCTTGGTTGGCCTTCCCGGCAAGCTCCTCTTGCCGGGGTCTTGTCTCCTTGGCTTGAATACTTTGTTCTTGAATGGCTCCAAAGGAACCACGGAGGACCTTGGCGGTCACCCGGCAAGCCTTGCCGCGGGATGCTGCGACTGCCCGTGCACAAGTTCGGGATACTAGGGTACCCCTACTCTAGTACACCGACAATCATCATCTATTGCATTTTTCCTTATGGCTAAGGCTTCAAAGGTATCTCCCACTTTGAATCCCAATATATCTTGTGATGATAGTGAGGATGACAATGATGATGATGTTGAAAATGATGAAGAGAATGATAATGTTGCCTCCTTAAAAATTAAGGGGGAAATGATTTTTAAAGCTCTTCTTAAGAATAAATTAGCTCGTTCCAACTTTATGGAAATCATGTCTATTGCCATTGAGGGAAAGAAATATATTGATGAGTTGGAATCTCATCTAGAGGAGCATGAGGTCACCAATGAGAAAATGGAAGGTCATGAGCGTGATTAGACTAATGAGATCGCCGACCTCTCACAAGCTCTTGAACTTGAACAAACCACCAAGGAATCTCTTGCGGAGACTTTTGCTCTAGAACTATCTAGAATAAAGGAATCCCATGATAAAGCTCTCGAGGTGGCAAATGATTTCGAAACTATAAATGAGAAGCTTAAGGTTGCACATGCTAAACTTCTTGAGGATTTTGAGCACCTCGAAAATGGCTCAAGGGTCATTAAGGGTGAGCTCATCAAACTCACCAAGTCTCATGCTCAACTTAAAGCTTCTTATTCTAAAGAGCTTGCCAGGTTGCCTTCTCCTCTTGCTATTATTGATGATGCTTGTGCTACTAACTCTATTTCTAGTGAAGCATCCATCTTGAAGGAGAATGTTGAGCTAAGGGCTCAACTTGAGTTGCTATCTAGTAATTATGGGAGATTGGAAGAAAGTCATGTAAAGCTCACAAGCTCTCATGATGATCTTCTAGTATCCCATAATGTACTAAGGATAGCTCATGAGGCTATGATTATCAAGGTAACATCTAGTGAGTCTCATGTGGTCGCTAGCACTACTTCTAGTCAAAATGCTATATTGCCTTGTGCTAGTCCTCGTAATTCTTCTATGCATAACATTGGTACTTTGATGGGCCTCGAACCCCTCGTTGGTTACCCCAAGTGGAAGGTGTAAGATGCAGTAAGTAGAAGTGTTTTCCCCTAGCAAAGATGCCAAGGATTGAATCCCCAGAGACTCCTAGGTTCAACAAGTAGGTGTCAATTGCTACGGCGCCAGATTAGTAGCAACCAACGTGGACCTGCACACAGATACAAATAACTTTGCTCCCAACGAGTACAGAGAGGTTGTCAATCCCTCCGGCCTTGTAGTTCACCAAGGATTAAAAACAATGATAGTAGTGATAGATAGTTTTTGCAATAGTAGGTAAATAATGAAAAGTAAATAGTGGATGTGATCAATGATGGTAATATGGACCGGAGTCTCATGATGTTCACTAGTGATGTCTCTCTCCCAAAAGACGATAAAACAGCTATGTGAGGTAAACAAATTACAGCTGGGCAATTGACAGGACCACGAACGCAAACCAATGCTGACTACATTGCAAGAAAGGTTGAGGTTCAAAGCATGGGCGGTACGCCAAAGTAAGTAGACCGAAATCCATCAATATCTACTACTAATCATCCACCTTGAGATATCTATCCAGAACATCTCGCTGGTATTAAGTTGCGAGTCCCACCCATAGTGTAAACTCAATGCAACAGACAACTGCATTAAAAGAACTTTGCCTAAAGTAAACAATCCTTGCACCCGCGGGCACAAGCACCGTTGTTTTCCCCCTTGTGGCAACAACACATCCCCTAGACTCATGTTTCTGTCACTCAAGCTAGTCATCGAGGGGCATGAACCCACAATCGAGCATAACGTTCCCTCTTGGAGTCACTACCTATTACTCGGCCAAAGCAATAAGTAACAACGGAGAACATGCAAGAATTACTTATGGTCTAAAATATAAAAGAGGTGAATCAAATATATTACTCAAGATCAATCTGAACATAATCTCGTAATCCATCGGATCCCAGCAAACTCAACATAGCAACAACACAAGGATTACATAGGTGCCTCGATCATGTAGGGCAGCTCACGAGGACTAATTAGTGAAGCACAAGAATGGGAGGAGAACATCACATAGCTACTGGTCATGGACTCATGGTCCAAGGGAGACTACTCACGAGTCATCCGGGAGGCGTCCATGGTGGTGGAGAAGCTCCCGGTGGTGATCCTCCCCTCCGGCAGGGTGCCGGGAAGATTTCTCCTGGTGCTCCCGATCTTGGAAGCGGCGGCGGCGGCGGAACAGAGATGGGATCGCGAAAAGAGTTCCTGTTCTGAGGGTTACGGAGGACCCTTTAAATATATGCCAAAGTAGGGCACCGGGGGAGCCTCGGGGGGCCCAGGCGCCCCCCCGGCGCGGCCCAGGGGGGGGGGGCGTGCCCACAGGGCGCCTGGAGCCCCTGTGGCCCCCCAGGCTGCCCTTCGGACGCAGTGTTGTTTCCGGATCGCTGATTTTTTATATAATTTTTCTGGATTTTTCTGGGCAGTTCTCGAAACGTGAAAACCTGAAATACAAAAACAGCCGAAAACAGAAACTGGCACTGGGGTGCACTGGATTAGTAAGTTAGTCCAAATATGATCAAAAGTGTATGGAAGTGTATGAATATCATAGCAATATCACCCAAAAGTGGCATGGAGCAAGCAGAAATTATAGATACGTTTTGGACGTATCAACATCCCCAAGCTTAATTCCTGCTCGTCCTCGAGTAGGTAAATGATAACAAGAATAATTTCTGTGGTGACATGCTATTAACCATATAGGACTTTCTCATAGTCATATGACAAAAGCTTACTGAGACAATGATTCTAAAGTAATTAAGTTGTCTCAAGAGAAAATCACAAATGATTGAAAGTTTTACAACATGAAACTGAAACATCAAAAAGATTTGCAATGAACATGATGTGCAAATATGATAAAGTGATATCTAGCTTGCCCCCTTTAGTGATGCAAAACATAAATGCAAGGGCACCTTCAAGGTTTAAGTGATGACTAGATACAATCATTTCAGAATAAACGATATCACAATCATGCAAAAGACAATGCTACTTTGGGACAATGCACATTACACTCAGAATGACAATCATGCTCTCAGTAGTTGGTGCTTGGAGTGCTAGAGCTTTTTATTTTGAAACATGGGAGCAATTGTGTCAACGGTAGTAGTACTTCATATGTGTCATGCATAAAACATCTTATAAGTTGCAAGCCTCATGCATCGAATACTAATAGTGCTCGCTCCTTGTCCTAATTAGCTCGGATCCCCATGGGTTATCATTGCATTGCATATGTTTTAACCAAGTGTCACAAAGGGGTACCTCTATGCCACCTGTACAAAGGTCCAAGGAGATAAATCGCATTTGATTTCTCGTTTTTGATAGATCTCAACTTGAGGACATCCATACCGGGACAACATAGAAAATAGATGATGGACTCCTCTTTAATGCATAAGCATATTCTCATAAGAGATTGAGGATTAAGGTCCAAGCTAAAACTTCCACCATGATGCATGGCTTTGGTTGGTGGCCCAATGTTCTTCTCTAACAATATGCATATTAATTCAACCCACGGTAAATCACCCTTACTTCAGACAAGACGAACATGCATAGCAACTCACATGATATTCAACAAAAGTGTGACAGTTGATGGCGTCCCCAGAAACATGGTTACCGCTCAGCAAGCAACTTATAAGAAATAAGATACATAAGCAACATATTCTTTACCACAATAGTTTTTAGGCTACTTTCCCATGAGCTATGTATTGCATGGTTAATTTGCTTAGTGCAGGTGGAGGTTAGCAAAAGACTGGGAGCGACCAACTAAGAGAGCAATGACGGTCATAATCATGCAGAGCGACAAAGCAATATTGAATCAGGCATGGTAGTTATATCGCTACTTAGAAACAAAAGATCATCAAGGCTTGACAGACTTTCTTTACAGTCTAGAATATGCGTGAGCATATGCCAAGTCAATCAAAATAAATTCTCGAAGGAAGATATTACTAAACCATACCATATCATAGGCAAACAAACCAAGTTGGTACTCCAATAACACATTGGGAACCCCCCCAGCTATTTGAGATTAACCATAAGAAAACCTGAACTACTAAGCACCATCATGAAAGTAGCATCTTTATCATAGACACATTGACCAATGCAACGGAAGCAAAATCTCTTAATAAGGTGAGCATGGTAATTAAAGAGAGTTCAAGCAACCAACTAAATAAAAGCTCTTGAAAAGATAAGCATGAATACTAAGAGCAGAGTATGATAGTAGCTATTAAAAGACAAAGAACACACACAGCATAGATAGACATGAAAATTCTATGTAATGTTCTAGGTAGAGGTGGAGCGTGTTTCTCTCCCACATAAAGGAATGCTGGGTTCCAACTCGTTATGAAAAACTAAAAAGAAAACTAAAAGCAAGACGCTCCAAGCATAGCACATAACACATGAAGTGATAAAAATATAGCGAAACGAAAGACGAACTGATAATGTTGATGGAGAAGGGGATGCACGGGGGCATCCCCAAGCTTAGACGCTTGAGTCTCCTTGAATATTTCTTGGGGGTGCACGGGGGCATCCCCAAGCTTGAGCGCTTGACACTCCTGAATCTTTTTATCATCTTCCCTCGCACACTTGAAAACTCCCTTCATACACAACTCATCATAATCTGATTAGCGAGGTTAGTACCCTTAATAAAATAATTATACCTTGCTGGAAATAAGGATATTCTTGAAGTTCTACTGTTTCTCAAGATTGCCAAAAGGTTTTTGCAAAGAAAAAGCAAGTTCTTAATTTGCAAAGTGAAGGTAAGGCAAAACAAGACAGAATCTGTGAAAAACAGAACAGCAGGCAGTAATTGGTCTGTTCGGGATACTTCTGCAACTCAAATCAAAAAACTCAGAACTGACACACGAAAGACAATTATATAGAGAACGCTGTCGAAAAATTTAGACCAAAAAGATGATTCGGTGATTTTATACGAATTTTTCTATCCAAGGACAAAATTTGTTTCCTAGACAGCACCTCACAACTTTTGAACTTTCTAGCAATCGGAAGCTATACTTGGAACAAATATGAAAAGCAAAGAAACAATGATGATGCTAAAGCAGTAAACAACATCAAGACACAACAAAAGCAAAATTTTAATTCATGTGGGCTGCCTCCAAAAGCGCTTTCTTTTATGCCTTTAAGCTAGGCATAATGCATAGAGGAATCAATAATCATCATAATAATCGGAGTTATAAATTGTTTCAAATGGTTCCTCAATAAGTTCATTCCTGTTCCTTCTAGGAAAGGGGTACACACCTTTTGCCTTCCCGCGTAAGCGGATTTGTCCCTTACCTATATCGATGAAGCCTTTAACTGCTCGGAGGAAGTCCCTTCCAAGCACTATATTTCCTTGGTTTGGCTCCACGATGAAGAAATCAATCATTGCAATCCCTTTAAGGAATTTAACTGGCACATCTTTTATTCTTCCCTGGATTTCAGAAATATCTCCATTAGTGTGTCCATGATAATATGGTAGTCTATCCATGTTAAATTTTAAAGAATCATGAACAGTTTTTGGCATAGTAGAAACCATAGATCCAATATCACAATAAGCAAGGAAGTCTTGATTAGAGATGCTAATCCTAACAAGAGGCTCCCAGTCATTATCTATTTCCAAAATATCTCTCTTATTGGGTTTGGGTTTCTCTACCTTCATTAAGTCTAGAGCATCCATTCTCTTTTTAATAGTAGCAAGTCTATCTATGACAGTATCAAAATTATAATCATAAACAAAGTAACTAGATAGACCATGTATAATTTCAAGAGCTCTAGCTTCATCACACTCTAGGAAACCTCCCTCGGCTATAATGTCAAGAGAGTGTTTAGACCATTTAAAAAGACCCTGGTAAAAATTCCTAAGCACAATTTTTATAGGTATCCAAGGCATAATTCTCCTATGTGCATCAGAAATTCTGTCCCATGCCTTCTTCATATTTTCTCCATCCCTTTGATGGAAATCTAGAACTTCTGATTCCCTCAAAGCACCATATCCTAACATGTTTAGCTAAACAGATAGGACTACTAACAGGAAGGCAAAATATTTTTTTTTTGTAATTTTTGATAAAGGATGGTAAAGCAAAAACTGAAAGGTAAACTAACAAGACTAAAAAGCAAAGGTAAAAGATAGCGTGCAACTCCCCTATCCTGAAGAGTGGAGTCCCCGGCAACGGCGCCAGAAAATACTCCTTGATGGGCCTCGAACCCCTCGTTGGTTACCCCAAGTGGAAGGTGTAAGATGAAGTAAGTAGAAGTGTATTCCCCTAGCAAAGATGCCAAGGATCGAACCCCTAGAGACTCCTAGGTTCAACAAGTAGGTGTCAATTGCTACGGCGCCAGATTAGTAGCAACCAACGTGGACCTGCACACAGATACAAATAACTTTGCTCCCAACGAGTACAGAGAGGTTGTCAATCCCTCCGGCCTTGTAGTTCACAAAGGATTAAAATCAATGATAGTAGTGATAGATAGTTTTTGCAATAGTAGGTAAATAACGAAAAGTAAATAGTGGATGTGATCAATGATGGTAATATGGACCGGAGTCTCATGATGTTCACTAGTGATGTCTCTCTCCCAAAAGACGATAAAACAGCTATGTGAGGTAAACAAATTACAGCTGGGCAATTGACAGGACCACGAACGCAAACCAATGCTGACTACATTGCAAGAAAGGTTGAGGTTCAAAGCATGGGCGGTACGCCAAAGTAAGTAGACCGAAATCCATCAATATCTACTACTAATCATCCACCTTGAGATATCTATCCAGAACATCTCGCTGGTATTAAGTTGTGAGTCCCACCCATAGTGTAAACTCAATGCAACAGACAACTGCATTAAAAGAACTTTGCGTAAATTAAACAATCCTTGCACCCGCGGGCACAAGCACCGTTGTTTTCCCCCTTGTGGCAACAACACATCCCCTAGACTCATGTTTCTGTCACTCAAGCTAGTCATCGAGGGGCATGAACCCACAATCGAGCATAACGTTCCCTCTTGGAGTCACTACCTATTACTCAGCCAAAGCAATAAGTAACAACGGAGAACATGCAAGAATTAATTATGAACTAAAATATAAAAGAGGTGAATCAAATATATTACTCAAGATCAATCTGAACATAATCTCATAATCCATCGGATCCCAGCAAACTCAACATAGCAACAGCATAAGGATTACATAGGTGCCTCGATCATGTAGGGCAGCTCACGAGGACTAATTAGTGAAGCATAAGAACGGGAGGAGAACATCACATAGCTACTGGTCATGGACTCATGGTCCAAGGGAGACTACTCACGAGTCATCCGGGAGGCGTCCATGGTGGTGGAGAAGTTCCCGGTGGTGATCCTCCCCTCCGGCAGGGTGCCGGGAAGAGTTCTCCTGGTGCTCCCGATCTTGGAAGCGGCGGCGGCGGCGGAACAGAGATGGGATCGCGAAAAGAGTTCCTGTTCTGAGGGTTACGGAGGACCCTTTAAATATATGCCAAAGTAGGGCACCGGGGGAGGCTCGGGGGGG
>LR738711.1:212079725-212139804 GCA_902687465.1 Secale cereale | reverse complement strand
CCCCCCCGACGCGGCCCAGGGGGGGGCGCCCACAGGGCGCCTGGAGCCCCTGTGGCCCCCCAGGCTGCCCTTCGGACGCAGTGTTGTTTCCGGATCGCTGATTTTTTATATAATTTTTCTGGATTTTTCTGGGCAGTTCTCGAAACGTGAAAACCTGAAATACAAAAATAGCCGAAAACAGAAACTGGCACTGGGGTGCACTGGATTAGTAAGTTAGTCCAAATATGATCGAAAGTGTATGGAAGTGTATGAATATCATAGCAATATCATCCAAAAGTGGCATGGAGCAAGCAGAAATTATAGATACGTTTTGGACGTATCATACTTCTTGTGATGAATTGCTTTCCTTGCCTTGTTGCCCTAACAATGAAGCCTATACTTCCTCTAGTACTTGTGTTCATACTAACCATGTAGAGGAAATCAAAGAGCTCAAGGCCCAAGTCTCTTCCTTGAAGAAAGACTTGGAAAAGTGTAATGAAGGGAAGTCCACACTCAACAACATCTTGAGTGTGAAAAAATCCCCCAATGACAAAGGTGGACTTGGATTCAACTCCAACAAGAAGAAGAAGTCCAAGAGCAACAAGAAGAAGGGCCAAGAACAACTCAAGAATTCGGCCAAGATTATTTGCTTCAAGTGCAAAATTGAAGGGCATAATGTTAGATCTTGCCCATTGAAGAAGAAGGCCATTAGTGACAAGCAACAAGGGAAGAGGCCACAAGTTCATTCTCATGCTCAACCGCAAGTTGGAGAAAGGCCGCTTCCCAAGAAGACTCATGGTAATGCTTCTCATTTTGAGAAATCAAATGAGAAGAAAGTGAAGAGTAGATGTTTCTACCTATGCCGTGAGAAGGGTCACCTTGCTTCTTCATGCACTAGTGGTAACTTATCCAACCCAATTATTATTGATGATGTCTATTCTCTTGGGAAGGGTAAGGTTGGCAATGTGTTTGCCAAGTTTCTTGGGACTCAAAGTGGTGTCAAGAAAAGAACCATTTTGGTAGCCAAGCCTATTGTGACTAACCTCTTAGGACCCAACTTGGTTGGGGACCAACTAGCTCAAACTTGATCAATAGGTGTTTTGGAGGGCATTGGAGACTTGGCTACATTATGAAGAATTAAGGGGTCTTCATCATTCATATTGTCTCAAGCCAAGTCATTCGGATTATCAAGTTTCTATCTTATATCCAATGTTCCTCCTTGCGGTAACTCGTGCTTAAATTATTAACATTGAAAGTTACATGCCCCTTTGCATGTTTTGGTTTTGTTCCTTGCGTGTGTTTGTATATGTTGTGCGTCCAATTTGTATATCTTGAGAAATCAAGTATGTGTATATTGGTTTGCACATCATGTATGTGTGTGTCGTGCGTTGAGCCTTTGTGCTTCTTGCTTTTATCTTAGTTGGCTCTTGTGAGAGATTAATGGAACATCCCATTTTGGGGGAGTGATGTGCTTTGTGCACCTCACAATCCTATAAATGTGTGTACATGAGGAATACCATCTAGTATTGATATTACAAGATTATCTAGTCTCTATGTGGTATGTCTTCTCATGAGAAAGTCAAATTCTAAATGTTCCATTAATTATCTCTTGTTGGTTCTCTTTTGCATCTTGGTAAGTTTTTCATTGGTATCACATTATGGGGGAGTAATATTCTATGTGCATATTACAAGCCTAGAAAATGTGTAAATTTGAGATATTGTCACCTAGAGTTGATAGTATAAATTATGTTGTTCCTAGGTGGCATGTTAGCTCTACAAGTTTCATTTTGCTTGTGTTTGGTGTGAAGATGATGTTGGATATCATTGCTATCTATCATCGGGAATTATTTCCAAATACCTCTTGTCTTTGACAATTGGTAATCATTTATGTGGTGGAAATTATTGATCATCTTTGCATTGTCTTTTGGTTTTATTTGTCTTATCTCTTTCCAAGTTTGTGTCAACTCCCATTTCCTTCCATGCCACTTGTGGATCTCGTGTTTTATTGCTTTTGTCGAGTGTTTTCTAGATATAGTGAAAGTGGTGATCCCACCTTGTGCATTTTGTACTCGAATGCAAATTCTCTTTAAATGCACAATTCGTGGGGGAGCTATCCTATTTTCGATAGAACACTCATCTTGTGATCCATATCAAGTGTGCGTTGATGGAAGGCAAGCCGTTTCTTTTTGGTACTTGTGCCATCATGAAACTTTGTAGATGGGTTGGTTTGTTTGGAACCATCCTCTCTTTTGGGAGTCCGATATCTTTCCTTTTGCGTGTTTCAATGGATATCTCATTCCTTGATGTATCTTCTAATAGATATCTTCCAAGTGATGATTTCTCCATTTGGTATCCTATTTTCACTTGGTATTTCTTTTTCATTTTGTTTCGTTTCTTGAAAGTCTTGAGCATGCATATTTACTTCATGTATTTTCTTTGGCATGCTTTCTTTCTTTAACCCAATATATAAGGGAAACTCCACCTAGTCTCAATTTGGATGAGATGTGCATGAAATTCATTTTCATATATAAATGCACATATGTTTGTGGAGTTTTTCCTATGTATTGGTGTTTCTAACTCTTTGGTCCCAGTGAGTTTGGGTACCATTTTGTTTGTGTTGGTGTTGTAGGAACAATTGGAGATGCATTGGATGCTCGGCTCATTCAAAAGGAAGGTGGTGTCACCATGTGCTTATTGGAGTCAAGCTAGGATGATCAATGAACTACTATCTACCTTCAATTGGTATCTACTACATCCTTCCAATGGTATCTAGGTAACAAGTATCACCATCTACTTCATGCACACATTTCTTGCACCAACCTTGTGTAGGTTGTATCATGGCATGTTAGTCATTTATTCTTATGATACTTGTTTCCTTTCTCAAAGCATCCCAACAATGATCTCTTGTTGCTAGTTGTGATGTCTTTGATGCTCGTGTGGTTGGAACTCATTTATATACAATAAGAACATATCTAGCCATGTGCTATGCCTTCAAGCAAATATCTTGTTGGTATATTTATGACTTCCTTGGGGATATCTTATTCATTCCTTTTTTTAACAATTACGTGTGTACATCCTTCTTTGTGGATTGATATCATCATGATCTTCATCTACCTAGCATCTTATACACTTGAGAAAAGTTGCATATCTATTTGATATCTCCTTCTTTCACTTCCACCTTTTCGTTCTTGTTTTATTTCTTTGGTGGCTCCATGAAGGTGTGTGTCTCGAGTGCGGATCTTATATCGTTGCATCTTGATGCACTCTTTTGTGGCGAAGATCATTTTTTTCTCTTGCTTGTCTTGACGAGGCTTTTGCCATTTCTATTGGTATCCCTCCTCATGACAAAGCTATCCTTTTTATATCTTCACCACATGTTGTCACAAGCATAGGTTATTTATATGATTAGTAGTGAGCTTGTGAACCCATTTGCTGTTGTGTGTGGGAATGATAGGCCTTGCACTATGTATCTCATTCATTCAAGAGTATATTGATGCTTAATGTTCATCCATACATTAATCTTCTCAAGTGCTTTGCCATGACTCACACACATCATTTTGGTTGAGCCTACTCTTAAGTTGACTCTTTTATATATTACTCAACCAGTTGTTTGTTGCAAGTGCTAGGCTTTGTTTCCTTCATGCTCACTTGCACTTGGTGTGAGCGTCTATTGATCTTAGGGGAGTGATGATCCTATTTTGTGCACTTGGTATCCTAATGAAAATATTCTAAGCAGTGCATAAATTATGGGGAGCTTCACTAGTGTCTTTAGAACACTCCGTTGATATGTCGTGAGGTTCTATTGATCTTGGGGGAGCGACGATCCTATTTTGTGCTCGTTGTATCCAAATACAAAACTAAATTGTGCACAAATCATGGGGAGCTTCTCTAGTTTCTCTAGAACACTCATTTGCTCTTATCATAATATCTTTTATTCATTTGGCATGTAGGATCATTGGTCTAGTTGGGTCAATTGGTATATTTTGATAGCTTGATTCAATTGGTATCCTTTGATTGCTTGATTGCGTGTTTTTCTCCCTTTGTTATGCCTTTGTGGCATATCATTCTTTTGCAATCTTTGGGCATCAATATAGTTTGTCTTCCTCCAAGTATTTATAGTTGGATATATGTATTGCATTCCACTCTCTATTTTGAGGAATACGCAATTTATGGAGGAACACAATTTATATTGGCCTTCTAAGCTATTCGCCCATTTTGGCAATCGATGCCAATGGGGGAGAAGTTTCAGAGAGTTTAGTTTTGTGAGGAAGTTTAGAGAGTTGTCTCTTCTCTCTTCTTGCTTTGGTTTTGTTCCTAAGCTTTTGCATCTCATGCGCATACATTATTGTTGCATGGTATGGTGATGCATAATTCCTTATATAAACTCTCTTGAAAGTGATTGTCATCAATTACCAAAATGGGGGAGATTGAAAGAACATGCGGTGCCCCCATGTTTGATTTTGGTAATTGATGACAATCTCTATGGACTAATGGTTGCCTTGAGTTATATTTGAAGGATTTGTCCATAGGCTTTTCTTGGAGTTCATTTGTTGGTTTCAAGGAGAGTTTGTGATGACCAAGGTGCTATTAAGGAATTATCCAAAGATTGGTCTTGTGGGAGTTGAGCTTATTGCAAGCATGTCTTGAAGAAGAAGAGTTTGTGATCATTCATGTTTACCTTCAAGACATCATCCAAATGAAGGGAGTTGGAAAGATTCAAGGTTGATCAAAACTAAGTCAAAGAAAGAATCAAGTTGATCAATACACAAAGTGTAGAAGATGTACCGAGAGGGTTCAAGCAATCCTATGGTATGGTAAGCATTGTCAATCACGCTTTGTGTACTAACCCATGGTCTTCGTGAGAGTTCTTTGTGGGGTTAGGTTGCGGTGTGCAAGTTCAAGTGGAGCATCACAAAGAGATCAAGTGCTTGAAGCTTGCCGTCCATTGTGGTGACAATGGACTTGTGAAGATATGCCGAAGAGTGGCTCACCCATAGTGGAGTATGGGTGAGCAATCTACTAGTCTTCACCGAGACAACTCAATCAAGAAAGGTGGTCCACCTTGAGGAAGTTAAGATCGTCTACATCTAGCTCAAGTGGACTTTGTGCAAAGCAAAGGTTTTCCCTTGATAGGTTTTCTATTTTACCGGTCTCGTGGTGGTAGTTGGGAGACCGGGTTATAGGATCGTTTGCCGTACTATCAAGGGGGGCTCTCAAGTTGGTAGCTTGATTGTATCGTTAGTAGAGAGCTCAAACCATTGCATCCTTGCATCATGTTTCTTGGTTCTTGTTTGGTTCTTTTTGTGAGTCTTAGGGCTTATGGTCATCTTGATGACAAGCTTGAGTTCATCAAAAACGGAGTTCACATGCGTCTTCTATGATGTTTTCGGTGTTGGAGGTTTTACTGGTCTTATCCGAGGAAGGGTTCTCACCAATTTCTTATGGGCCTTTTATAATTTTCTTATTATTGGTATTTCTATCAATATTGTGTTAGCCCTTGTCGCTAGCTTTCCAACAAACTTAGTTTCGTCGAATTCGGAGTGCGTTTGCAGAAGTTGTGGTCGTTTCGGTGTTATGAAAAGGCTGCAGCGGTACAACCGCGGGTAGGGGATGAAGTAATTTTTTACTACCGCTTTCGGGAGCGGTACTACCGCTTGGAGCAGTACTACCGCGGCTACTTCTGTGGCGGGACCAAAAACTCGTCACAAGTCCAGCGGTGGTAGGCACGGATGTAATTTTTTTGTACCGCTCGTAAGCAGTAGTACCGCTACCCTTAGCAGTAGTACCGCTACCCCTAGTGGCAGTACCGTGAGGTCAAGCGGTACTACCGCTCCGACGGTTCTTCTGGCCTTTTTGCCTCCTCGCTTTTGTTTTTCAAAGGGGTACTACAGCCCTAGAGGTAGTACCGCTCCTGGAGCGGTAGTACCGCTCTGTGCGGGCTGTGAGCATAACGGTTGGATTTTTTCCCACCTATAAAAGGGGGTCTTCTTCCCCAATGAACCTTATCCTTTGAGCTCGTGTTCTTCACCCATTGTTGACCTTCTTCGAGCTTGCTATCTCGCAATCCCTCCATGGATTCTTGCTAGTTTTTGGGGGAAAAGAGAGAGGAGATCTAGATCCACATTTCCACCAATCACTTTCTCCTCTTTGTGAGGGGAACCCTTTGGATCTAGTTCTTGGAGTTCTTCGTGTTCTCTTCTCCGTTCTTCCTCTCATTTCCCTCCCTAGCATTAGTTGTTGTCGGGGAAACTGATCACCCACGAACACCTATGGGACCGGAGCCCCTTTCGGTATGGCAGGGGGCGTAGAAAGCACGAAGAGCAGATCGAGGCGAGCACACGAGCAGTTTACCCAGGTTCGGGCCGCACGGATGCCTAAAACCCTACTCCTGCTTTGTGGTTGTATTGAGTTCTTGCTCAAGAGCGCTGAATGCTATAGTACGCACTAGCTGCTAGCGAGACTGAGCGTGAGGGTGTTCGAAATCGGAACCCTCTCTACGTTGCGCATGGGCCTCCTTTTATATGCTCAAGGGGTCACCGACAGGTGGCAACGCAGTTGAGGGTAAAAATGGAAAGGTGGTGTAGTTGCTACACCTACTTGTACAGTGTCCCATACCTAACCCTGACGGCAGGGGACAAGGGCATTAAATGCCCATCGCCGTCGCCCAAACAGTGCAAAAAGGGGCCGTCAGGGGCGCTACCATTCGCCACGATGGCAAACTTGTCAGCGCCGCTTGCCACCGCGTACCGCCCGCTGCATAGCCTCCCGCCACGTACGCCCGGAAGGGTTACAAAGGCGACGCGTGGGTGGGTGAGCTGGAGCGTAGGTACTGAGTGGAAGCTTGCCGCGGCAAGCGCCTTGCCGCGGTCGCTGTCTTGCCGCGCCCGGGAGCTTGCCTCTCACCGGGCCTTGCCGGGACGCGTGGCGCGTCGCGGCAAGTTCCTTGAGATGCCTTGGTTGGCCTAACCGGCAAGCTCGTCTTGCCGGGGTCTTGTCTCCTTGACTTGAATACTTTGTTCTTGAATGGCTCCAAAGGAACCATGAAGGACCTTGGCGGTCACCCGGCAAGCCCTGCCGCGGGACGCCGCGACTGCCCGTGCACAAGTTCGGGATAGTAAGGGTACCCCTACTTTAGTACACCGACAGGAGCCCCCGGGCCTGGGCCCTACACGGTGCCGAGCGCTGTTGGGCCAGGCCCAAAACAGGGCACGGGCACGCGCGACCTGGTTTACGCTGAATCTTGCTCCGTATCCACCGCGCCCTCCCCTAACGGCACGCGTCGATCGCGGTGTCGTGGGATAGATCGTGGGTGGCTTCTTTAATCGGAAATGCGGAACGTCCGCCCCCTCCCCCCTTATAAGCAGGGGAAACAGGGGCAGTTCGTCCATCCGCCCGTTGGTACTCCTCAAAAACCTCCGCCGCTCCCCTTCCTCCCAAAGCTTGAAAGAGAGCAGCGCTCCACCCCCAGTCACCACCAGCACCACCAGCGCCGTCGACCTCCCTCACCGCTTCCGCCATGGCTCCGAAAGGCGAGAAGGGGAAGACTACGAAGTCGGCCGAGGCGCTGCGGCTCGCGGCGCTGCGAAAGAAGCGGGCTGTCTTCCCCCCCAAGCTTGCCGTGAGGAAACTGAGGGAGAACTTCTACCTCTTCTGGTCGAGGGAGACGCGGGCGCATCCGCGCACCAAGGTACTCCCAGCCGTTGCTTGTGAGATGGCTCCGAACGGATATGCGTTCTTTGCCTTGTTCTTCTACTGTGGGCTCTGCCCGCCTTTCTCTGAATTCTTTTACGACATCATGAACACCTACGGGTTCCACCTCCTTGACTTCACCCCAACGCCGTTCTGACCATGGCAGTTTTCGCACATCTCTGCGAAAACTTTGTGGGAGTCCATCCCAATGTCGCCCTCTTCCGCCACTACTTCATGCCCCGAGTTGAGAGAGGAGAGACTTTATCCGGCGGCGTCTCCTGGATCTCGAGGACGCACAAGAAGGAAGCTTATCTGGAGGAAGAGCTCCGCGGCAAATGGGATGAATGGAGAGCAGACTGGTGCTGGATTGTAGAGGAGAACCCGCAACCATTTACCACCCGGGGCCAAGCCCCAGTAGTACGCGGCAACGACTGGAGCGACTTGGCCCCGGAAGACAGTAGATTGAAAATCGCCACTGCCCGGATCCTACGCCTCAGGCGCGCCAAGCTCACTGTAGGCGCAGTTGGCGCAGATTTCCTTCGCCGCCGCATCGCCCCCTGGCAGGAGAGGAAGAGGCCCGCCTGGGAGTTCGAGAATGCGGCAGATATCATGAGGCTGCGCTCGGGCCTCAACTTCAATTTCACTGTCCTGGAGCTCAAGGCGATGCTTCAGGAGTTGTTCAAATATGACCCCGATCATCCCGAGGTATTCGTGTTGCCGCAGGGCGTCGTTCCGTTGTGCAACAACTCCGCGCTCAGCCGCATCCGCGCAATGATGCCGCTGTGCGACTCTCACGGGATCGACCCAACTTGGCAAGAGCCTGCCGATGAAGCCGTGCAGGAGTTCTTCGACAACTTAGAGGAAATGCCGATCTGCTCCGACAAGAAGAAAGGCCTCACCCGCGACACCACTGACAGGGAGATGGCATACATCGTCACCAGGCTAGAAGAGGCGGCGGCAGCCGCGGCCGCGGGTGAGTTCGGTTTCACCCCGGAGGAGGCAGACGAAGCGAAGGCGGCAAGCCTTGCCGAGCGAGGGGGGTTTGTCGGCGAGGGAGAGCTTGCCGGGCAAGACGCCGAGTCAAGTGAGCCCGCCGAGCAGGGCGTCGAGTCGAGCGGGCCCCCCGAGGACACGAGCGGCTCGCTGGAGATCGGCTCCTCTTCCTCCTCGTCCTCAGGTAGCTCCCCGCCAGCAGAGCCCCTGGCTCCACCAAGAAGGCGTCTCCGCAAGGCCGGGGATGTAACGGAGCGGCAGACAGGTCAACAGCCGCCGCGACACGCGACACGCGCCACCGCGGCAAGCAAGGTCGCCGCAGGAGCACCTCGCGCTTCTGCGGCAACTGGAGCGGGGTCTTCCCGAACCGCCGCTTCTGCTCCTGCCGCCCCTCATGCCACAGCGGCAGCCGGAGCGGGGTCGTCTCAGACCACCGCAATTGCTCCCGCCAAGCGGCCAAGGGAGCCTACTCCTCCGCCTCCTCGCGCCGGGCGTGAGCCGGATTTCGACTTCTCCGCGCTCAGCTCCGACGAGGAAGAAGAAGAGTAAGACTTTGTTGTTCTTGTATTTCTTCGATTTTCTGCTGTTTTTGTCTTGTATCTCATTTGCCTCACTCTGAACCTGTTCCTTTTTTTCAGAACTCTGGCCCAGAGGGCGGCAAAGAGAGCCAAGGTCCCGATGATTGTCATCGAGGACGAGCCCGCCGTGACAGCAGGGGGTGCGCCCGAGACAAACTTGCTGGACCCGGCAACTGCTCTCCAGAGCAGCCCCCAGCGCAGCCCCCAGCGTAAGTTCTTGGTTCACTTTCCGCTGTCAGGCGCGCGTGGGTATTCTATCTTTGCTGACACTTGTTTGTTGATTTGTGTAGGAGCAGAGCAGACACACCAGGAGCGCTCGGGGACCGCCCCCGTCGTGCCACCTGCTTCAACCAAGCCTCCAAGGGTAAGTTCCCCGGCAAGGGTCTCCCCGGCAAGGGAGAGTTCTCCGCCAAGGGCGAATTCTCTGCCAAGGGCAAGTTCCCCGGTGAGGGATAGCACCAGCGGCCCTCCTCCGGCGGGGACTACAACTAGGCCGCCAAGGGAGAGCTCCCCGGCGAGGGACACTGCCGAGGAGCTGGTGCAGCTGGGGGCGGAGTATCTCGGATATTCTTCCGACGAGAACCTCCACCCCAGCGCCAAGCTCACCCTATTCTTCAGAAGCGTGGCGACGGCCCTTCAGCGTCTCCGGGAGAGAATCCCAAAGCAGCTGGCGGACGAGTCGCGCAAGCTCTGCGCGGGAGCCTTTCAAAAGGTGCTGATGAAGGTGGCCTTCCGCAATCCGGGCCTCAACCTCACCAACGTCCTCAGGAGCTTGCCGTCGGACGCCGATCTGGAGGCGCTCAAGGCCCTTGTCGCACCCATTGTGGACAAGGTGAGCGGGATCAAGAGGGTCGAAGGCGATCGCGCAGATTAGGCTGCCCATTTTCTTCTTTCCTTGTCGCTACTAATCATGTTATGAAAACAATTTGTTAGAGCTGCGACAAGTTATCTTGTAATATAACTCTATTTTGGGTAGTGACTGCTATGTTATTTCCTTTACTTGATCCCTTCCTTTGTATGCTTTTGCCCTATGCTTTTAGGGAACTTGCCGGCGTGGGCACCTTAGCCGCGAGCGCTGAGTGCGGAACGTCAGCAGCCTGCTGGCGGTGTCGTTTGCCGACAAGAAACCTTGTCGCAACTAGTTGCAGCACACTTAAGTTGTTGAGCGGGCTCAGAAACAAAGTAAGGGTGCGACACTAGTCGCAACACACTTAAGTCATCGAGCGGATCGAAACAAAGTAAGGGCGCAACTAGCTACGAGTAGGTTCCTCCGCGCACAGGTTTTCCATACAAAGCATGGTTGTTCAAGGAAGATAACTTAGAAATTTAAAAATTTGATTACTCAAACTTTGGCAACTTAGCTTTTCTGTTGTTTGCTTCCCGGCAAGGCGAAACTTTCTTGAACGGCGCTTGGTCCATACCACTATCTTCTCCTCCCCCCCGGCAAACTTCTGCGCGAGGGGACCCTCCTTTGCTTGAGAAAAAAAAAGAAAGAAGAGAAAATACAGATATGGAGCCTTTGGGCTCGTTATGGCTTACCGGGGGTAGGAACTGCACAAAGTGTCAGATAATACATGCATAAAACAAAGAGCATGAAATTGACAAGACGTGCGGAGCACATGAGCTTTACTGATGCACGGGGTCTGCGCCCGGCTTTGTACAAAGGATTACATGCAACAACGGCAAGACTTGTACAAAAGGTGGTTGCCGGAGCGGATCACGGCAACCGCGCCTTACGTGTAAAACTTACGAAGATGCTCGATGTTCCAGGAGTTGCTCACCGGAAAGCCATCTTCGGTCTCAAGGCGGACAGCGCCGGGCCTAGTGACTCGTTTCACCTGGTAAGGGCCTTCCCACTTCGGCGTCAATTTGTTGGAATTCTTGGCGGACTGAACGCGCCGAAGAACAAGGTCGCCTTCCTCGAGACTTATGGCGTTAACTTTGCGGCTATGGTAGCGGCGCAAAGCTTGCTGGTAGCAAGCAGCTCATACAGCAGCCTGAAGACGGTCTTCCTCAAGGAGCAGCTCGTCATCTTGGCGCAGCTGCTCTTGCTCGAGCTCATCATAAGCGAGCACTCGAGGTGACCCGTATACGAGTTCCGTGGGGAGAACTGCCTCTGCTCCATAGACTAGAGCGAAAGGTGTCTGTCCAGTGGCTCGATTTCGCGTCATCCTGATCGACCAAAGAACCACCGGCAGCTCCTCGATCGAGTTTCTTCCGCACTTGTGCAGCCTGTCGAAAGTTCTGGTCTTGAGGCCACGCAGCACTTCAGCATTTGCCCTCTCCGCTTGACCGTTGCTTCTCGGGTGAGCAACAGAAGCGAAGCAGACCTTGGCGCCAAGGTCTTGGACGTACTGCATGAAGGTGCGGCTCGTAAATTGCTTACCGTTGTCGGTGATGATCCTGTTAGGGATCCCGAAGCGGCAAACAATCGACCTGAAGAACTTAACTGCTGACTGTGCGGTGACCTTTCTCACTGGTTCCACTTCCGGCCACTTTGTGAACTTGTCGATTGCAACGTACAAGTACTCAAAGTCCCCGGCTGCGTGGGGAAAGGGGCCGAGGATGTCGAGCCCCCAGACCAAAAATGGCCAGGATAAAGGGATCGTCTGGAGAGCTTGAGCTGGCTGGTGTATCTGCTTGGAATGGAACTGGCACGCTTCACACTTGGTTACTTGTGCAGTTGCATCCTGGAGGGCTGTCGGCCAAAAGAAACCTTGCCGGAATGCTTTGCCGACAAGTGCTCTTGCGCCAATGTGGTGACCACACATGCCTCCATGTATCTCTACCAAGAGCTTTTGTCCGTCTTCCCGGGGAATACACTTCAATTTCACACTGTTGAGTCTTCTTCTGCACAGTGTGTTGTCAACAAACTGGTACATACTTGACTGCCGGGCTACTCTTTCGGCTTCTTCTTGCTCTTCAGGAAGTTCTCCAGTCTGAAGGAAACGGACAATCTGCTGCGCCCATGCTGGAGCCTGTGGCTCGACAACAAAGGCTAAAGGCACATCTGCTGCTGCGGGAACGTCCGCTTCTACGGCGAGAACCTGCGGTTTAGTCGGAGCATGACGATCCCCGGGAAGCTCGCCGGAGCAAAACTTGTCGGGAGCCTCTGCTTCAACGGAACAAACCCTAGGGCTTGCCGGAGCAGATTGCTCCTCAGCACTCTTGGCGTTGATCTTGGGGACCTTCTTGGCGGCGGCTTCGGGAATCTCTGCCGGAAAATAGTCGCCAGAAATCAACTTTCTCTTCTTGCTTTGTCCAGTTGACGGTGTTACAGATGGTTGAGTCAGCTTGAGCACAAAGAACCCTGGTTCCACAGGTAACTTAAGTGCGGCGCACTTTGACAGGCCGTCGGCGATGTCGTTCTGAGCTCTTGGAACATGCTCCATCTATAGGCCGTCAAAGTGTTCTTCAAGCTTTCTCACTTCATCGACGTAGGCTTCCATCAACGGACTCTGATAATTCTTGTTCACTTGGCGGACGACAAGCTGCGAGTCACCCCTTACAATAAGCTTCTTGATCCCAAGGTCTGTCGCGATCCTGAGACCGGCAAGCAAACCTTCATACTCTGCGGTATTGTTCGTTGCTTGCTCCTCGGGAAAGTGCATCTGGACTACGTACTTGAGGTGCTCCCGGTGGGCGCGACAAGCAGCACGCCAGCACCGGCGCCTTGCAGCGAGAAGGCACCATCAAAGTACATCAGCCACTCTTTGCTTGCTTCCTTGACGGGGATGCTCGTCTCTGGAATCTCTTCATCTGGTGTTGGCGTCCACTCTGCTATGAACTCTGCCAATGCTCTGCTTTGGATAGTCGAAGTGCTTTCAAACTTGAGGCCAAAGCTTGACAGTTCCAGTGCCCACTCAACAATCCTGCCTGTTGCTTCTGGATTCTGCAATATCCTCTTCAGCGGAAAGCGAGTGACAACTGTTATCTCATGTGCTTGGAAGTAATGGCGCAGCTTTCTCGAGGCCATGAGGAGGCCGAAAAGCAATTTCTGCACACCAGAGTACCTTGACCTAGCCCCCTGCAGGAGGGAACTGACAAAGTAAACTGGGTGCTGCACCATTTTCTTCCGTATCTCCTGCGCAGATCCATCTTTGTCGGGACCAGAGCTTGTCGGGGAAGCCCCCTGCTTGTCGCTGGATGCGCTTGCCGCGGTTGCTGGCTCATCATCTGCCTCCCTCTCCGCTACTAACGCAACACTAACCACTTGATTGGTTGCCGCTAGATACAGCAGCAACTTCTCTTGTGGCTTAGGTGCGACAAGTATTGGAGTGGAGGACAGGTATCTCTTCAAGTCTTGCAGCGTAGCCTCCGCTTCCGGAGTCCATTTCATCGGACCTGCCTTTTTCAAAATTTTGAAAAACGGCAGGGCGCGTTCGGCAGACTTAGAGATAAACCTGCTGAGAGCAGCCACACAACCGGCAAGTCTTCGTACGTCCTTGACGCGCTTGGGTGCCTCGATCTGCTCAATGGCCTTGATCTTGTCGGGATTGGCTTCAATTCCCCTTTGAGACACGAAGAACCCGAGAAGCTTGCCGGAAGGGACTCCAAACACGCACTTCTCGGGGTTGAGCTTGAGCTGGATCTTGCGCAGATTTGCAAAGGTTTCGTCTAAATCTTGGATCAGAGTTGCCATGTCCTTGCTCTTGACCACTATGTCATCCATGTAGGCTTCCACATTTCTGTGTATTTGTGGCTCAAAAGCGGTATGGACTACTCTTGCAAATGTTGAACCAGCATTCTTCAATCCGAAAGGCATCCGTATGAAACAGTACGTGCCACACGGAGTGATGAATGCGGTCTTCTCTTCATCCTCTTCAGCCATGAAGATCTGATGGTATCCTGAGTATGCGTCAAGAAATGAAAGCAAATCGCATCCAGCGGTGGAGTCAACAATCTGGTCAATGCGCGGCAAGGGAAATGGGTCTTTGGGACAAGCTTTATTGACATCGGTGAAGTCGATACAAAGCCTCCATTTCCCGTTTGCCTTACGCACGACTAAAGGATTGGCCAGCTCTGACGAGGCCTGCTGCTTCCAATTTCTTGATTTCTTCTGCGATGAACTCTTGGCGCTCCACTGCTTGTTTCCTGACTTTCTGCTTGACGGGCCGCGCATGAGGACAGACGGCAAGCTTGTGCTCAATTACTTTCCTGGGAACACCAGGGATGTCAGACGGTTGCCATGCAAACACGTCGACGTTCGCCCGCAGGAAAGCAACGAGCGCGCTTTCCTATTTAGGGTCAAGCGTGGCACTGATGGTGAAGGTACCACCAGTGCCGTCCTCTATGGCTGACACCTTCTTGGTCTCTGGCGGAGCTGCCATCGTCTTCTTACACTTGCCGGTGGAGCTCGATGGTGCGTCCTCAACGGTAGCGCAGCACTCCGAAGAGGTGCGCTTGCCGGAGTGGGCACCAGAACTCTTGCCGGACTTGGTCTTCTTCTTCCCCCCGGGAGCTTCAGCGGCAAGTGTCTTGTGATCTGTTGCGGCTGCTGCTTCCCGGTAGATCTTGTCGGCGCAGATAAGGGCATCCTTCTTGTCGCTAGGGACAGAGATGACACTTATCGGGCCTGGCATCTTCAGCATGTTGTATGCATAGTGAGAGGCTGCCATAAACTTGGCGAGTGCTGGACGGCCAAGTATCCCATTGTAAGGCAATGGGAAATCGGCAACGTCAAACGTGACCCTCTCAGTCCTGAAGTTCAGCTCGCCGCCAAATGTCACTGGCAGCGTGATCTTTCCCTTCGGCTTGCTCCTTCCCGGGTTGATTCCTTGGAACGTGACGGTCTCTTCGAGCTCGCTGTCAGGGATTTGGAGTTTGTGGAGCACAGCGGAGGAGATCAGGTTCAAGCCGGCCCCGCCGTCAACTAACATCTTAGTGACCTTGAGGTTGCGGATGGTTGGTGAAACCAACATCGGCAAGCACCCGACCGCAGTTATGCGATCAAGGTGGTCCTCAATATCAAAGATGATAGGCGTGCTGGACCATTTCAGAAGCTTGCGCGATTCGGCAGGTGGTTCTGCTGCATTAACTTCCCGCACCCACTGCTTGAGTTGGCGGTGTGAAGTATGCAGAGAAGCACCGCCGTCAACGCACAAGACCTCTGTGGCTTTCTGGAACTCCTGCTCACTTGTCTCAACATCATCCATGTCTTCGTCGTCGTCGTCATCTTCGTCCTTGTCGCAACCACGGGGAGGTCTATCTCCTTGCCGCTGCTTGGCCTTGCCGCGGCGTCCTCCCCGGCCGGCGAATGACCGCTTCTTGCCGGATCCTCCATCACCTCCTTGGGCCTTCTCCTTGTCGCGTCGCTCGTACTCAGCATTCTGCTGCTCGACGAGCTGTTCGACCCTCTTGCAGTTCTGGAGGTCATGGCCCTTGGTGCGGTGGATCTTGCAATACTTCTTGTCGGTACCGTCTTGCTTGTCGGCGGCCGCCACAGCCTGGCAGTTGGTGCATGCGGCAGTCTCCTTGCCGGAGCTACCAACTTGGGCTTTCTTGGCGCCACCTTCCTTGCCGGACTGCTCAACGACTAGCACCTCTTTGCTTTTCTTCTTCCTGTTGTTCCGCCGCCAGTTTTTCTTTGCCGGCGCAGCATCCTCACTGTCAGATCCCCCTGCTCATGTATCCTCTCTGGGGAGTTTCCACCCCTCTTCAGCACGTGCACACTTGTCGGCCAGGGCGTACAGCTTGCTGACGTCCCTGATCTTGCACATCGCCATCTCCTCCCTCATCCTGCGGTTACGCACGTTCTGATGGAACGCGCTGATGACCGCAGCAGGGTGGACGTCTGGGATGTTGTGTTGAACACGGCTGAATCTCTGGATGTATTTGCGCAGGGGCTCTCCTTCCTTCTGGGCGAGCAGGTGGAGGTCACTTTCTTGGCCATGGGGTTTGTGGCCGCCTGTAAAGGCGCCGACAAACTGATGGCACAGGTCTGCCCAAGAAGAAATGGAGTTGTCCGGCAAGTGCATGAGCCAGGACCTGACGTTGGGTTTGAGTACCAGAGGGAAGTAGTTGGCAAGGATCTTGTCGTCCCGCCCCCCAGCAGCTTGCACTGTGATGGTGTAGATGCTGAGGAACTCCGACGGATGCGTCTTGCCGTCGTACTTCTCTGGTACGTCTGGCTTGAAATTCTTCATACTGGGCCACTGGACTTGCCGCAGCTCACGAGTGAACGCAGGACAACCTACCGCGTACGGCAAGTCGCCTGGTCCCTCAGGTGCATGCATGTCGACAGCGGGCCCAGCGCGCTGGTCGGATTGACGCCGCGCTTCTCTTCGACGCTCGATGCGAGTACGAGCGTCTTCTTGTTGTCGTTCGTGGAGAACTTGGCGCTGATCGCGGCGAGTTCGTGGATCTGACGACGCGGTGGAGTCGTCGTCGATGTTGATCCGGCGAGTCGGCGATTTTGGCCTTCGGGGCGGAGAGTGCACGGTGGTTGCACCCCCACCGGTCTTGTTGCCATCGGCCCGCGCCTGGCTGACTTGCCGCGGCTGCGATGTGCTCGGCTGCCGTGGAGTGTCGCCGTTGGCGAAGGCGATGAGACTCTGAATGGTGGCCCTCCAGTCGTCGGCCTTGTCTGCCGCTGGAGGGAAATCTAAGAGCAGTTGAGCTCGTGCCAGAGCTTCTGCTGGAGTGGCGGGTAGCGGTGGCGAACGGTGCGAGGAGCGGGATATGCTCGGAATTCTAACTATGTTAGAAGGAGCAGTATCCCGTCCGGGCGACCGTGCCTTGCTCGTGCCGACATGCTGGCGTGCATGCTGGTCTTGAGCATTCCGAGATCCGCCAGCTTGATCTTGGCCCAGCATACGTATGGCACCGTGAGTACCATGACGCTGCCGGTCCCGCGCCTCCTGAGATGGGCGCGGTGCATGTACGAACGCCGAGGTCTTGGAGTGCGCCCGGTCGTCGTGGGAGCCGGCTACGCCGCCGATGGGCAGCGCAGCCTTGTCCTTGGACTTGGCGGCACCGTGAGCTCCTTCGTCGACGTCCGTTCTTCCGCCGGCGTCTACCCCACCAGCCGTTGGCTCCGGCAGTGGTGGGATCGACGCGGACGGACCAGCTGCCTCCGAAACCTTCTTCTTCGGCGGCATATTGATGAAGGTGACGAAGATCTAGCCCGTGTGAACGCCGGATCAAGTTCACACAACCTCGACGCACCCCCTACCTGGCGCGCCAAAGATGTCGGGGAAACTGATCACCCACGAACACCTATGGGACCGGAGCCCCTTTCGGTACGGCAGGGGGCGTAGAAAGCACGAAGAGCATATCGAGGCGAGCACACGAGCGGGTTACCCAGGTTCGGGCCGCACGGATGCGTAAAACCCTACTCATGCTTTGTGGTTGTATTGAGTTCTTGCTCAAGAGCGCTGAATGCTACAGTACGCACTAGCTGCTAGCGAGACTGTGCGTGAGGGTGTTCGAAATCGGAACCCTCTCTACGTTGCGCATGGGCCTCCTTTTATATGCTCAAGGGGTCACTGACAGGTGGCAACGCAGTTGAGGGTAAAAATGGAAAGGTGGTGTAGTTGGTACACCTACTTGTACAGTGTCCCATACCTAACCCTGACGGCAGGGGACAAGGGCATTAAATGCCCATCGCCGTCGCCCAAACAGTGCAAAAAGGGGCCGTCAGGGGCGCCACCGTTCGCCACGATGGCAAACTTGTCAGCGCCGCTTGCCACCGTGTACCACCCGCTGCACAGCCTCCCGCCACGTACGCCCGGAAGGGTTCCAAAGGCGACGCGTGGGTGGGTGAGCTGGAGCGTAGGTACAGAGTGGAAGCTTGCCGCGGCAAGCGCCTTGCCGCGGTCGCTGTCTTGCCGCGCCCGGGAGCTTGCCGCTCACCGGGCCTTACCGGGACGCGTGGCGCGTCGCGGCAAGTTCCTTGAGATGCCTTGGTTGGCTGTCAGTGTACTAAAGTAGGGGTACCTTAGTATCCCGACTTGTGCACGGGCAGTAGCAGCGTCCCGTGGTAGGGCTTGCCACGCGCCCGCCAAAGCCCGCTTTGGTTCCTTTGGAGCCATTCAAGAACAAAGTATTCAAGTCAATGAAACAAGGCCCCGGCAAGAGGAGCTTGCCGGGAAGGCCGCTCCAGGCTCAAAACCATACCTTTAGCACAAGACCTTGGCAAGAGGAGCTTGCCAGGAAGGCCAAAGCATGGCATTTCAGAAGACTCGCCGTGGCGCATCGCGCGCCCCGGCAAGGCCCGGAGAGCGACAAGCTTCCGGGCGCGGCAAGGTAGCGACCGCGGCAAGGCACTTGCCGCGGCAAGCTTTCACTGTGTGCCTGCGCTCCAGCTCATCTGGCCACGCGTCACCCTGGGGCCCTTCCAAGGGCACGTGGCGGATGGCTGTGCAGCCTGGGGTACACGGTGGCAAGCCACGATGACGAAGCTACTGTCATGGCGAACAGAGACGCCCGGACGGACGCTTTTTGCACTGTTTGGGGCGACGGTGACGGGCATTCAATGCCCTTGTCCCCCACCGTCAGGGTTAGGTACAAAACACTGTACATACACTGTTACAACTACCACCATTTTTTACGTTTTTACCCTCACCTACGTTGCCACCTGTCGGTGACCCCTTCGACCTATAAAAGGAGGCCCATGCACAACGTAGAGGAGGTTCGGAACTTCGATCACTCTCACGCTCGGTGTAGCTAGCAACCAGTACTGTAGCTCTTCTTGCTCCCGAGCCAAGAACTCAATACAACCAAGGCAGGAGTAGGGTTTTACGCATCCGTGCGGCCCGAACCTGGGTAAACTGCTCGCGTGCTCGCCTCGATCTGCTCTCCGTGCGCCCTCCGCTCCCTTGCCGTACCGAAAAGGGGCTCCGGTCCCATAGGTGTTCGTGGGCGACTAGTCTCATCTGATTGAGCACAAGCTTGCTGTTTGTCCTCACGCGCGGCCCGTCAAGCAGAAGGTCAGAAAGCAAGCGGTGGAGCGCCAAGAGTTTATCGCCGAGGAAATCAAGAAGTTGGAAGCAGCAGGCCTTGTTAGAGGTGTACTTCATCCCACGTGGCTGGCCAACCCTGTCGTCGTGCGCAAAGCTAATGGGAAGTGGAGGATTTATATAGACTTCACTGATGTGAATAAAGCTTCTCCCAAAGATCCATTTCCCTTGCCGCGCATTGACCAGATCCTTGACTCCACGGCTGGATGTGAGTTGCTTTCATTCCTTGATGCATACTCCGGATATCACCAGATATTCATGGCTGAAGATGATGAAGAGAAGACCGCATTCATTACTCCATGTGGCACTTACTGTTTCATACGCATGCCCTTTGGATTGAAGAATGCGGGTTCAACATTTCCGAGGGTAGTCCACACTGCTTTTGAGCCACAGATACACAGGAATGTAGAAGCTTACATGGATTATATAGTGGTCAAGAGCAAGGACAAGGATACCCTGATTCAAGACCTGGATGAAACTTTTGCGAATCTACGCAAGATACAACTCAAGCTTAACCCCGAGAAGTGTGTGTTCGGAGTCCCCTCCGGCAAGCTTCTCGGGTTCTTTGTGTCCCAAAGGGGGATTGAAGCCAATCCCGACAAGATCAAAGCCATCGAGCAGATTGAAGCTCCGAAGCGAGTCAAGGATGTACGGAGGCTTGCTGGTTGTGTGGCTGCCCTCGGCAGGTTCATTTCAAAGTCTGCAGAACGCGCCCTGCCATTTTTCAAAATCTTGAAAAAGGCAGGACCAATGAGATGGACTCCGGAAGCGGAGGCAGCGCTACAAGACTTGAAAGGGTACCTATCCTCCACCCCAATACTTGTCGCACCTAAGCCACAAGAGAAGTTTCTGCTGTACTTAGCAGCAACCAATCAAGTGGTTAGTGATGTGCTAGTAGCGGAAAGGAAGGTAGATGAGGAGCCCACAGCCCTGGCAAGCACGTCCAGCGACAAGCAGGAGGCTTCCCCGACAAGCTCTGGCCCCGACAAGGATGAGTCTGCGCAGATGCAAGAAGTGCGAAAGAAGATGGTGCAGCGCCCAGTTTATTTTGTCAGTTCCCTCTTGCAGGGGGCTAGGTCAAGATACTCTGGGGTGCAGAAGCTGCTTTTCGGCCTCCTCATGGCCTCAAGAAAGCTGTGCCACTACTTCCAAGCACATGAGATAACAGTGGTCACTCGCTTTCCGCTGAAGAGGATATTGCAAAATCCGGAAGCAACAGGTAGGATTGTCGAGTGGGCACTGGAGCTGTCAAGCTTTGGTCTTAAGTTTGAAAGTACTTCAACTATCCAGAGCAGAGCTTTGGCAGAGTTCATAGCAGAGTGGACACCAACGCCAGACGAAGAGATTCCAGAGACAAGCGTACCCGTCAAAGAAGCGAGCAAAGAATGGATAATGTACTTCGATGGTGCCTTCTTGCTGCAAGGCGTCGGTGCTGGTGTGCTACTTGTCGCACCCACCGGAGAACACCTCAAGTACGTTGTCCAAATGCACTTTCCCGAGGAGCAAGCAACAAACAATACTGCAGAGTATGAAGGTTTGCTTGTCGGCCTCAGAATTGCAGCAGAACTTGGGATCAAGAAGCTGATTGTGCGGGGAGATTCGCAGTTGGTTGTCCGACAAGTGAACAAGAGCTACCAGAGCCCATTGATGGAAGCTTATGTCGACGAAGTGAGAAAGCTTGAAGAGCACTTTGAAGGCATACAAATGGAGCACGTTCCAAGAGCTCAAAATGACGTCACAGACGGCCTATCAAAGTGTGTTGCACTAAAGCTACCTGCGGAACCAGGGATCTTCGTGCTGAAGCTAACTCAACCATCCGTTACACCATCAGTTGGGCAAAGCAAGAAGAGAAAGTTGATCTCCGGTGACTACTTGCCGGCGGATCTTCCTGAAGTCGCTACCAAAGTCCCCAAGATCAACGCCCAAGTTGCTAAGGAACAGTCTGCTCCTGCGGACCCTAGGGCTCGTACAGTAGAAGCAGGCGTTCCCGACAAGTTTTGCCCCGGCAAGCTTGCCGGGGGACGTCCAGCTCCGGCCGAGCCACAGGTTCTTGGCATGGAAGCTGACGTTCCCGCAGCAGCACTGATGCCTTTAGTCCTTGTTGTTGAGCCTCGGGCTCCAGCATGGGCGCAGCAAATTGTCCGTTTTCTTCAAACTGGAGAACTTCCCGAAGAGCCAGAAGAAGCAGAGAGCATAACCAGGCAGTCAAGTATGTATCAGTTCGTTGGCAATGAGCTGTACAGAAGAAGACTCAATGGTGTTAGATTGAAGTGCATCCCCCGGGAAGATGGGCAGAAGCTGTTGGTAGAGATACATGGAGGCATATGTGGCCACCACATTGGCGCAAGAGCGCTTGCCGGCAAGGCGTTCTGGCAAGGTTTCTTTTGGCCAGAAGCCTCCAAGATGCAACTGCACAAGTAACCAAGTGTGAAGCGTGCCAGTTCCATGCCAAGCAAATACATCAGCCAGCTCAAGCTCTCCAGACAATCCCTTTGTCCTGGCCGTTTTCGGTCTGGGGGCTCGACATCCTCGGCCCCTTTCCCCGCGCAGTCGGGGACTTCGAGTACTTGTACGTCGCCATCGACAAGTTCACGAAGTGGCCGGAAGTGGAACCAGTGAGAAAGGTCACCGCACAGTCAGCAGTCAAGTTCTTCAAGTCGATTGTTTGCCGTTTCGGAATCCCCAACAGGATCATCACCGACAACGGCACACAATTCACAAGCCGCACCTTCATGCAGTACGTCCAAGACCTTGGCGCCAAGGTCTGCTTTGCTTCTGTTGCTCACCCGAGGAGCAATGGTCAAGCGGAGAGGGCAAACGCTGAAGTGCTGCGCGGACTCAAGACAAGAACTTTCGACAGGCTGCACAAGTGCGGAAGAAACTGGATCGAGGAGTTGCCGGCGGCTCTTTGGTCAATCAGGACGACGCCAAATCGAGCCACCGGGCAGACACCCTTTGCTCTTGTCTATGGAGCAGAGGCAGTTCTCCCCACTGAACTCGTATACGGGTTTCCTCGAGTGCTCGCTTACGATGAGCTCGAGCAAGAGCAGGTGCGGCAAGATGATGCACTGCTCCTCGAGGAGGACCGTCTTCAGGCTGCTGTACGAGCTGCTCGATACCAGCAAGCTTTGTGCCGCTATCATAGCCGCAAAGTTAGAGCCAGAAGTCTCGAGGAAGGCGACCTTGTTCTTCGGCGCGTTCAGTCCGCCAAGAATTCCAACAAGTTGACGCCGAAGTGGGAAGGCCCTTATCGGGTGAGACAAGTCACAAGGCCCGACGATGTCCGCCTTGAGACCGAAGAGGGCTTACCGGTGAGCAACTCCTGGAACATTGAGCACCTTCGAAAGTTTCACCCATAAGGCGCGGTTACCGTGATCCGCTCCGGCAACCAACTTTTGTACAAGTCTTGCCGCTGTTGCATGTAAACCTTTGTACAAAGCCGGGCGCAGATCCCGTGCATCAGTAAAACTTTTGTGCCTTGCACAACTTGTCGTTTCATGCCTTTTTCGTTTTTCTTGCATGTGTTATCTGACACTTTGTGCAGCACACACCTCCGGTAAGCAATAACGAGCCACAAGGCTCCATATCTATGTTTCCTCCCTTTCTCTTTTCTCTCAAGCAGAAGAAGTTTTTCCTCGCGCACAAGTTTACCGGAGGGAAGGAGACAGTGGTATGGACCAAGTGCCGTTCAAGAAAGTCTCGCCTTGCCGGGAAGCAAACCGCACACAAAAGCTAGGTTACCAAAGTTTGAGCATTCAAATTTTTAATTTTTAAATTCTTAGTTATCTTCCTTGAACGACCACACTTTGTATGGAAAACCTGTGCGCGGAGGAACTTACCCGTGGCTAGCCGCGCCCTTACTTTGTTTCGAGCATGCTCAACGGCTTAAGTGAGCTGCGACAAGTGTCGCGCCCTTACTTCGTTTTCGAGTTCGCTCAACAACCTAAGTGTGCTGCGACTAGCTACGGCAAGGTTTCTTGCCGGTAGAGGCATTGTCGGCAGGCTGCTGAAGTTCCGCACTCAGCGCTCGCGGCAAGGGTCCCTTTGCCGGCAAGTTCCCTAAAAGCGTAGGGTAAAAGCATACAAAGTAAAGGAGTCGAACAAAGGGAGTAACACTGCGTTAACTACCCAAAATAAAGTTATATTACAAGATGACTTGTCGCTGTTCTAATAAACTACTGTCCATGACTTAATTGGCAGCGACAAGGGAAGCGGAAAGAAAACAGCCTAGTCTACACGGTCCCTGTCAACTCTCCTGATCTTGCCCACCTTGGCCACGATGGGGGCGACAAGAGCCTTCAGCGCTTCCTGGTTGGCGTCGGGCGGCAAGGTCCGGAGGACATTGTCGAGGTTGATCCCGGGGTTGCAGTAGACTATCTTCGTCAACACTCTCTCCACAACTCCCGTGCAAAGCCTGCGCGCCTCGTTCGCCAGCTGTGTGGGGATCCTCTCCCGGAGCTGCTCGAGGGCCGGCGCCACTCCCCTGAAGAATAAGCTCAGCTTGGCGCTGTGAGGGAGGTTCGCGTCGGGGGAGTACCCGAGGTGCTCCGTCCCTAGCACCGCCATCTCCCTGTCGATGTCAGCGGCGGCGGTGACGAGCTCCTCGGTCCACTGCTCCACCGTCTGCCTGAAGTTATTTTGCGTGAGGGCGGCGCTGTCCAGCAGTGCCCTCTCAGCCCGGAGGTCCTCCTTGAGCTTCGTCTCCCGGTTCCTAGCGCTGTCAAGTGATGCAGTGAGGGTGGACAGCTTCAATTCCAAGTCCGCGATGGAGTCCTTGGCGATGGCGAGCTCCTTGCCCTTGTCGGAGAGACGGACCTGCAGCTTCGAGTGGCTCTGGGCGTCTTTATCCCTCTCCGGTGTGAGCGCGGCAACCTTCTCCTCGCTCGTCTTCAAGTTGAGCTCCAACTGTGCTACCCTCGCCTCCAAGTCTCTCTTGGCAGTCTCTGCACCTGCAGCGGCATCCCTCGCTTCCTGCAGAGCCCCACCAAGGGACTGCTCGCGCGCAGTAAGGTCATCCTCATGGCTATCGAGGTCGACCTTCCGCTGCCTCAGCTCACCTTCCCGCTGAGACAGGTCTTCGGCGGCAAGCCGTTGCTGCTCCTCTACCTCGGCCTTTTCGAGGACGAACGCCTGGTGCGCCTCGGCGAGCTCCTCCCGCTCCTCCGCCAAGGACCGGAGGGCCGCCTGGTTGGCGGCACGGAGCTCCTCGGCGTGCTTCTCCGAATCGACGCCTGCCTTGGCAGCCAGAGCCTCTCGGGACTCCAGCTTGGCCTGCCTGGCACGGTACAGGGCAAGAAGCTGGCGCATAAGCTGCTCCTCCTCGGGCTCGCTGCTGCTGCCGGGCGCGTCGACGAACTACAGCCCCGCAGAGGCGAGGACTTCTCCATCGAAGGCCTCTCCCTCCGCGGGCACCCTTGACGTGGAAGCCCACGGGATCTGAATGAAGACCCCGTTCCCAGCCTCCAAGTAGACACCGGTTCCAGCCGTGGCAGCGGCAGGGTCGGCGGTCGGCGCAGCGTCAAACGCTCCTGCGGCCTCGGGGCCGTCAGTGCGACCGCCGGTCCCCTCCTCAGCTGCCGCATCGGCGTCCCTGGTGGCCTCTTCGAAGGCGGGCTCCTCGGTGCCAATCGCCTCCTCGGTGGCCGCGGCACCACTCGTGTTGCCGCACGTGGCCTCCTCGGTGGCGGCCTCCGTCTCCATGGGCTCTGGAGCGGACGAGTCTGAAGGCAAGAAAAAGAAAGAAGAAAAACATTGTCAAGCAAATATCCAAAAAGAAGAAATCAAAAGAGGAAAAGTACAAGGGTTACCTACGCGGGCCACTTCCTCGACGGGGTTCCTTGCCGGGGAGTTCTCCCTCGGCGGCGTGGTAGTAGCCTCCGCCGGCGGAGGACCGCTGGCGCCTTCCCTTGGCGGAGTGCCCACCCTTGGCAGGGTGCTCGCCCTTGGCGGGGTACTCGCCCTTGGCAGAGTACCCGTCCTTGGCGGAGTATTCTCCCTCACCAGGGAGCTCCTCCTTAGCGGGGAGGTTGAGACGTGCCGCTCGTCGGGGGCAGTTTCTTGCCGCTCCTGAGGCTGCGGCTCCGTTTCTGTACAAACCAACAAACAAGCAAAACGTTAATGAAGATAAGAAGCTCACGCGCGCCCGGCAAGCGAAGAAGCGAACAGAAAACTTACGCTGGGGGCTGCGCTGGGGGCTGCTCTGCGGAGTAGCTGGCTGGTCCGGCAAGCATGTCGCGGGCTCATCCCCTGCCGCTGCGACGGGCTCGTCCTCAAGATCGACCACCGGGATCTTGGCCTTCTTCGCCATCCTCTGGGCCAGGGTCCTGGAAGACAGACATCAAACAGAATCAGACAAAGAAGATTCAAGACAAGAACAGCAAATTGAAGAAAACAAGAGTTGCTTTACTTACTCTTCCTCCTCCTCGTCGGAACTGAGGACGGAGAAGTCGAAGTCCGCCTCGCGCGTCCCGGCGCGAGGAGCTGGAGGAGTAGGCTCCCTCGGGCGCTTGGCGGGCGCCGGAGCAGTGGTCTGAGAAGACCCCGCTCCAGTCGTCGCCGAGGCCCGAGGGGCGGAAGGAGCAGTGGAGCCCGTGCGGGAAGATCCTCCCCCAGCCGCTGCGGAGGCGCGAGGCGCCCCCTTGACGGCCTTGCTCGTCGTGGTGGCGCGCATCGAGCGACGCTGCGGCTGCTGGCCCACCGGCTGCTTCGCCGTGTCCGCAGCCTTGCGGAGACGCTTCTTCGGTTGAGGCGGAGGACTTGGTGGTGGCGGAGAACTCCCCGAGGATGAAGAGGAGTCGTCAAGGCCCAGAGACCCGCCTGAGTCTTCTGAAGAGTTGCCCGATTCGGCGCCTTGCTCGGCGGGCTCGCTCGACTCTGTGCCTTGCCCGGCAGCCTCGCTCGTCTCGGCGGGCTGCCCGGCAGGCTTTATCAGTTTGAGGATCTCTTCCTCCTCGGCCCGACTCACCGCGTTCACTGCATCCGCCTCATCCAAGGAGTACCCAAACTCGCCCGCGGCCTCGGCTATGGCTGCCTCCTCCATCCTGGTGGCGATATACGCCACCTCCCGGTCAGTGGTGTCGCGGGTGAGACCTTTCTTCTCATCGAGATTGATCGGCAGCTCCACCAAGTTGTCGAAGAAGGTTTGCGCGGCTTCATCAGAAGGCGCCAGCCAAGTGGGGTCAACCCCATGGGAGTCGCACAACGGCATCGCCGCGCGGATAGCACTAAGCGACGAATTGTTGCATAGTGGAACTACCCCCCGCGACGAGGCGAATCACTCCGGGTGCTTGGCGTCGTGCTTGAACAGCTCACGGAGCATCCCTTTGAGCTCCAGGACAGTGAAGTTATAGTTAAGGCCGGGGAACAGCCTCATACAGTCTGCCGCGTTGCCGAAATCCCAAGCAGGCCTCTTCCTCTCCTGCAAGGGAGCAATGCGGCGGCGAAGGAAATCTGCCCCGACCTCACCTACAGTGAGATTGCCTTGCCAGAGGCGAAGAATCCTGGTGAGGGATATCTTCAGCTTCTCGTCCTCTCGGGCCAGATCACTCCAGTCCTTGCCGCGCACTATTGCAGCTCGGCGCGGGGAAGTAAACTGCTGGGGTCCATCCTCCATGATCCAGCACCAGTCGGCCCTCCACTCCTCCCACTTGCCGCGGAGCTCTCCAATCAAGTATGCCTCTTTCTTATTGAGCCTAAAGATCCAAGAAATCCCACCGGACAGAGGAGACCCAGACTCTACCCGAGGCGTAAAAAAATGTCGGAAGAGGGCTACATTGGGGTGGACTCCGACAAAGTTTTCGCACAGATGTGCGAAAACGGCCATGGTTAAGACTGCGTTCGGGGTGAAATCCAGAAGATGGAATCCATACGTGTTCATAACATCGCAGAAGAATTCGGAGTATGGAGGGCAGAGTCCACAATGGAAGAACAGGGCAAAGTAAGGATAACCTCCCGGAAACATGCCGCAGGCTTCGGCGGGGAGAACCCTGGTGCGCGGGTGAGCTTTCGTTTCCCTCGACCAGAAGAGATAGAACTTGTCCTTCAGCTCCCTCGCGCCGAGCCTCGGCGGGAAGACCACCATCCTCTTCCGCATTGCTGCAAGCTTCGCCGCCCATTCGGTCTTCGCGGCTTTCGCCTTGTCGCCCTTCGGGGCCATGGCGGGGACGGCGAGGGGGGCCGACGGCGCTGGGGAGGCTGGCGGCGGCTGAAGAAGGGCGGAGCGCTCCTCTCTTTCAACCTTCGGGGAGGAGGGGAGCGGCGGGGGTTTCTGGAGGTTGAAGACGCAATGGAGCAATGGGGGAAACTGCCCCTGTTTCCTCTCCTTTTAAGGGGGAGAGGGGGACGTTCCGCATTTTCCCATTAAAGAAACAGGCCACGATCTCTCCCACGACGCCGCAATCGACGCGTGCCGTTAGGGAGGGATGCGGCGGATACGGAGTTGGCTGCGGCGCGCCACGGGTCGCGTGTGCCCGTGCACTGTTTTGGGCCTGGCCCAACAGCGCTCGGCACCGTGTGTGGCTTTCCCGACAAGCTCCTCTTGCCGGGGTCTTGTCTCCTTGACTTGAATACTTTGTTCTTGAATGGCTCCAAAGGAACCATGAAGGACCTTGGCGGTCACCCGGCAAGCCCTGCCGCGGGACGCTGCGACTGCCCGTGCACAAGTTCGGGATACTAAGGGTACCCCTACTTTAGTACACTGACAATTGCTTTGGTGGGATTTGGGAGAGATGGACTTGGGCACTCCGTGTGCCCTTGCCATTGCATTTGGTGCATCGGTTTGAGTTCTCCACGGTGATACATGGAAGTGAAGTTTGAGAAGCTTATTACTCTTGGGTGTTTGGGCACCCTAGAGCTTGTTCCTCTTGGGTGCCTTGGCGCCCTAGACGGTTGGTGTTGTTCGGAGCTCAATCATTGTGGTGTAAAGCTCCGGGCAAGCGTCGAGGTCTCCAATTAGGTTGTGGAGATTGCCCCGAGCAATTTGACGGGTACCGGTGACCGCCCCCAAAGGTTGCCAAAGTGTACTGGTTCGGTGACTGCCCCTAAGGTTTGCCATTTGTACGGGTTCGGTGACCGCCCTCAAGGGTCCCTTAGTGGAATCACGACATCTTGCATTGTGCGAGGGTGTGAGGAGATTACGGTGGCCCTAGTGGCTTCTTGGGGAGCATTGTGCCTCCACACCGCTCCAAACGGAGATTAGCATCCGAAAGGGTGTGAACTTCGGGATACATCGTCATCTCCGCGTGCCTCGTTTATCTCTTACCCGAGCCCTTTACTTATGCACTTTACTTTGTGATAGCCATATTGTTTCTTGTCATATATCTTGCTATCACCTAGTTGTTTATCTTGCTTAGCATAGTTGTTGGTGCACATAGGTGAGCCTAGTTGTTGTAGGTTCTGTGCTTTACAAATTAACCTCTAGGTTTATTCCGCATTTGTTCAAGCCTAAACCGTAATTATTTTTAAGCGCCTATTCACCCCCCCTCTAGGCTACATCCACGATCTTTCAAAGGATCTGAACATATGATCTTCCACCGAATAAACTAACTAGCATCAACTACAAGGAGTAATTAACACTACTAGCAACCCACAGGTACCAATCTGAGGTTTTGAGACAAAGATCGGATACAAGAGATGAACTAGGGTTTGAGAGGAGATGGTGCTATTGAAGATGTTGATGCAGATTGACCCCCTCTCGTTGAGAGGATCATTGGTGATGACGATGGCTTCGATTTCCCCGTCTCGGAGGGAAGTATCCCCGGCAGAACAGCCCTGTCGGGGCTCTAGATTGGTTTCGCCCAGGTTCCGCCTTGAGACGGCAGCGCTTCATCCTGAATACCTCCTTATGATTTCTTCCAAGTCAAAACACATTGATATACGAGAAGATGGACGTCGGGGGCCTGCCAGGGGACCCACAAGATATGGGGCCCACCCAGGAGGGTAGGGCGCGCCCCCACCCTTGTGGTTGGCTGGTGGCCCCCTCTGGTGCTTCTTTCGCCCAATATTTTTTATATATTCCAAAAATATTCTCCATCAAGCTTCATGACATTTGGAGTTGTGCAGAATAGGTATCTCAGATTTGCTCCCTTTCGAGTCCATAATTCCAGCTGCCGGCATTTTCCCTCTTTTTGTAAACCTTGTAAAATAAGAGAGAAAAGGCATAAGTATTGTGACATATTGTGTAATAACATCCCATAATACAATAAATATCAATATAAAAGCATAATGCAAAATGGACATATCACCAATCAATAACGGATGTTGGTTAATCGCTCCAACAATCATCGATCCTATGCTCAAGCTGCCCAAGAACCCCGTCTCTTCGTTTCACAAGTTAATCATCTTAATTTTGGTCGAACTTCACTTTCAACAGCCTTAGCTTCGCCGAATAATACTCCTTTGGGGAGGGTGGGATGGACGCATATTCAAATTTCTGGACCTATGCAATCTGTCGGGCCAAATTTCTACAACGGACAGCTAGCCTAGGCCTGTAACTTTTGCGTCCGTTGTCTCGCTCTTGACCATCTCCGACCCGCTTGCATAAATGCAACCACTATCGGGCTTGCAAAAGGATGGGCCACATTGCGTTGACCTGCCTTTTCTCTAAATCGGGGGTTAACGCTATGACTTCCAGTGTTAGGAACCCCCCGAGGAAAATTTGGCAGCAAACCTTAATCAGCGGGCCTTTCCAAGGTTGGCGATGACCAGTACCACTAGAGCCCCACCCCTCAGTGTCCAAGCCTTTACCCCTCCACCGAGAGTGCTACTACCTCGTTCCTTGCCTGCAACAAATCCCCCGCAGCCCATCCTCGCCTCTAACAACACAAGCTCTACTATCGTCCCCATGGCCACCTTGCCTTTTGATCTTGCGCCATTCGTCCTGCGTGGTTTCTCAGTGATAGAGGTGGCTGATGCGCGGATCGCGCCCGTGTGGTCTGCGGAGATTTTTCAGCGACAAATGAAGACCTGGCGATCGTCTCTATCCTTCCGATGCCTGTCGGTGAGATCCCTTTTGCTAATGTCAGAGAAGTCTTGGGGGAATTTCTTACTTAGATTAGACGTGTAGGTTTCAAATCAATCACTCCTTGTCCTTTCGGCCATGCTTTTGTTCATTTCAATAGTGTGGCCGAGAGAGATCTGATTTTCGACAGCGGTCCGCATAGACATGATGATATCCACTTTGTTTTCCAAAAGCATAACCAAGGCCTCAACTAGAATAAATTCCATTTAGACCGAGAAGTATGGTTGTTATTAGTGGGTTTCTCTACGGATCTCAGATGTATTCATGAATTAGCCAATTCACTAAGAAGCTTTTGGAAGATGTCTGTGGGACAGGGTAAAATCTTCTAATGCGGCAGTTTTAATCAAAGTTTATGTTGATGCTCTCAAAGAGATCCCTGCTAGCATTGTGGCTTCTTCAGATAAAAAAGCAGGGGAGTCATGGACTTGCCATGTAGTCATTATTCATGATAATCTTATTACAGAAGGCCCTCCAGAGGAGGATCCAATTCCTGATGATGGTAATCCGCACCCCATGCTAGATCATGAGCATCACCATCCTAATCAAAACATGATTATTGGCCCTTTCTTGGATGTCCACAATGCCAAGCAGAATGTAGCAATTCAACAGGATAACCGCAATCAAGATGAAGCTCAAGATGTCATGGTTGAAGATGAACCTGGTTGGGGTCACTGGGCTTTGCCTAATGAGGCACATATGATTGATCAAGAGCTCCATGATGGGGAATTTCTTGAAGTTAACGATCTGCCTACTCCAGTCATTGAGGAAAACTTCTTACAAGAACCTGCACAGTTAAATGATGAGAGTAGATTGACTTTGTCTCTAGCCACTCCTTCTCAATCCACCAATTCTGCTGAATCTATTAACAATGGACCTCCTGTCATTGCTCTTGCAAATATTATGACCCCTCTAGATCTGAATTTACCTATCCTTGATCTGAATTTGGCTGTAAATGTACCCCTTGCTTAGGAAGTTGATTTTTTTCCTCCTATTGCTGAAGTGATGGAGCCTATGCTAGTTTTTGAGAAACCTTTGATGGATATTCATGCCATTACAGAGCAACATGTTGATGCTGCAGTTGCTACTCCAGGACCTATTGCAATGTTAGCGGAAATTTGTTGCACCTGTCTCTTCTTCAGTTTTAGTTCCTCTTGCCAATATACCTCAAGCAAATGTTGATGTTAGAGCTTTCTCTGCCTCTGTGCCTGTTCAGATGGAATTCCCAATAGCTATTGCTGATGCTTCACAGGATGGTTTGAAGAGTCGTATCAATGCACATCATGATTCAGGAATAAGACCTGCTGATATTCAAAAAGACAGTCCTTTGGAACAAGAAGCAGCTCCCTCCTTAAACACCCCCCATGGCTTTGCAAGAGCTTACTATCCCTGGGCTATCTTCCGATGTTTTTCCTGAGGATTAAGGTACCACTCCTCCTGCACCTCCAGGCTTCCCTCTTCCTATCTATCAAGGGCTGCAACATAATATCATAGTGGGAGCTATGCAATTTATGTCTAATGTAGCAGATCCTGTTTTTCAAAAGATGCTGCCTGAGATGACTAACACCCAAATTTTAGGTAAAGAAGGAGCATCTCTCTAGAACAAGCACTTTTCTCCCTCCTCTGATTCAGACAAGGTGGTCTAGGTACCTATAGAGTGGACAATTTTTTTTATCTCTTGCTCTACTCTCACATGATAGATTTGAATGGGCAAAATCTCTTCTCTCCTCCCAAATATGGACATATATTCTGGAAGGCTCTCAAAGCAACCTCTTTTAACCATTTGTCATTCTTGATAAATGCACTTCTATTCAGGTTGCTCCATGGAAGTTGCACATTATGGAAGCTGCTGAGGAGGCCCCCAAGCTGGTTTTCTCCACTCCTCAAGGGAAGGAATCCTCCTTGCTAGTTGATGTGCAACCTTCAAGTACATTTGCAGTGCATGCTAACAAGAAGAGAAAAAAAGCTACCCTTGGTAGAGTCTGGGGTAAGGAAGAGTCAGAGATTACAGTTGATAAACAAAGGACATAAGAAAAACCTTTGCCTCGACAGAAATTGTATGTCCTGTAATGCTGATCCACCTATTATTTCTAGCAAAGTTGTAACATCCCAATTTTCAATTTGGATGTTATCATAGATCAATCATATGCATTCATCACTTGAGCATTTTGAATTTGATTTTTATTTGGAAATTGATCGAAAGACTTTAAGCAACTCAAGGACCCAAGTGAGAGAGTTGGAAGTTTTCCAAAAAGGACCCACAAATTTTATTATTTTCCAAGTGGGGTTGGATTAAATATTATTTTACCAATTTTCATTTTCAATATTTTTAAAATAAAGAGAGAAGATAATATGACTTCTTCAAAACAGAATAAAAATGTTGAAAACTGAATTTTGAGTAAAATATATTTTATTGGATTTTTAATTGCCAAAGTATTTTCTTTTTAGTATTTTATTAGTACTAAAAAGTTTATTTTTATTTTAGGCATTTAGGCCCAGAAAAATGTTCACCGGGTCAAAAATAAGCTCCTAAGTATGTGTGATTTTTTCTATAATTTTTAAAAATGTATTTATTGTCTTTTTCTATTTTTTCTGTATTTCCAAAAAATGTATTTTATAAAAAAAACTTTGGGCTAGCTGGGTCAAAGCCCAGCCACCGGCCCACTCTCGCGCCACCACCTTCGCCTCTCGTACTGGAGCCAGATTCCGCCGGAGGCCCGGCAGCGCACGACCGCCTCCTCGCCCCTCGGCCAAGAAAGGCCTCGTCCTCGGGCATTTAAAAGCCGAGCCCCTCGGCCCCCTCGTCACCACCACCGCCGCCGACCGCACCGCTCGCCGCTGCCACGCCTTGCCATCGCCGTTGCCGCCCCACGCTGCCGCAGCCATCGTGCTGCTCGCCGTCGCCGCCCGCACCCGCCGAGCCCCGCCGCTGACGCCCCCGTCGACGCCGACCGACGTCGACGCCGGAGCCGCTGCCCTCGCCCCCGGACGCCGCCGACACCTACCACCCGACCCGACCCATCGGTCGGAACCGACCCGAACCGGTATTAAACCGATCCGGTTTTCCCTGTTTTTCTTTTATTTTTTTAGAAAAACCTTAGATCGGTTTTGAAAACCATAGATCTATTTTTGTAGGTTTTATTATACAGCGAACGTCCGTTATTTATTTCAGAAAAACGAACATTCGCTATTTTAGTCTTTTCTTTTTCTCTTTATTTTCATCAGGGACCAATCTGTGATTTAAGTTTTTACAAATTAGTCTCTAATCTTAAAACGATCATTACTTTTTGCTCGTTAGTCGGAATTAGATGAAACGAACGCCAAACTCTTCGTTTTGATCTCATCTATCCAGTAATACAACTCAAATTTGTTTTTGAAAGTTTTAAAATATGAATTCAAACAGATTCGTATTTGAACTTTGTTTGATCGTAACTTGAGTTTTGTAACTCCGTTTGAGTTGATTCTTTTTGCAAATCGAAGCTCTTGACCTAAACTTTTGATAAGGCCAAATTCACTTAATTTAGGTAGTGTTAGAAATTGTTTTCTATTGCAAGAGTTATTCGCTTGTTTTCGAAGTTTTTCGAGATCTGTTCTTCGATTCTGTTGCATGACTTCTTATGTATGCTATTGTTTGATTGCGATAGAGTTTCAACGATCGTCAGCAAGGCAAGTTCATACTTTGATCCTAATTTTTAATACCTTGTTTTTATTGCATTAGTTCTATCCTCAAAGATTGCATGAATAGGACTTGGTTACTTGTGGTATTGCTGAGTAGTTCATGAGGTAGGAACCCAATGACTTGAGATCAACCCAAGGAATATACGCTTTGTTACTTATTGCTTAGCCATGCTCGTAGACGTGGATTGGTATGTGAGATTCATGAAAGTTGTGAGAGTAATAACAACTAAGGGAAGTTTTAAGGTGGCAACTTTAATACACAACTGGGTGGATTGGTTGCAAGGCACATGGAGAATCCAGTGTTGTCCTAGGATAACCCGAAGGAACCGTGTGATCATCCTATGGAATGCCACCCAGGCTCAAAGGTATCATATATCATTCATGCCTAGAAACTTCCGTGTGCAGCCACAAGCCAATATGGGATCTGGCATAGTTGAGTATGTTGTGTGAGCTAATTTAGTGGTGGACTAGCAGATGTAGGGGAAAGTAGGTGTACCGGTCTATCGAGGGTACAGAGTGAATGCTTCTGAAAGAGTATGTCTCAATCTTCCGATCATGGATGCGGTCGAGTCTTGTGGGGAGAAGTGTGCAAACCTCTATAGAGTGTACAATCTATTCATGAGTAGCTATGTCCCCGGTTATGGACATCTGAAATATCCTGGTATTTGAATTATGGACTGATCTCAACACTCTTTTAGTTTAACTTGTTTGGTTTATTAATGACATTGTGTATTTTGGGATTGAGAAGGAGGAATCACTCTCAATATTTCTTAATTCAACTGAGTAGTAAATAAACTTTATTCCTTTGTTGTAGGAAAAAATTAGCTTTATGCAAAAATAAACATTATAGCCTCCACCAGCCAAATATGCATATAGTTGTAGATTTTTGTTCATCATCATTGCTACAGTGTGTTCTTGCCAGCATATTCAATGTGCTGACCTACACGGCTGCAACTTCTAATGTTGTAGAGTTTTCCGACGAAGATTAAAGTGCGATAGGTCATTGTCGTGCACTCAATGTTTGCCGTGGAGTTGGATGGACTCAACTTATCTTCGATGCTTCCGTAGTTTAGTTTAATTTAATATGGTTAGATGGCATTCAGCCATATTTTTGTAATAGGACTGTTTATGAGGAATCTATGATGTAATAAAGTGTGATTGAAACTCTGTTATAAATCCTCAAGTACTGTGTGTGTCAGCATGCCGATCTAGGGATGACACTTAAGCACAGAGACTCCGATCCATTGGGATCGAGGTCGCTACAAGATGGTATCAGAGCACACGTTGACTGTAGGACGCGACCACTAGGATAAGCCACATGATGCTCTTCTCTACTCATTTCTAATCCTTCTCTATTTCTATTCTATAGATGTCAGACCCCGGGAACAAGTTTACTCAGTCGGATGACGACAACCCTTTCGAAAGACACTTGAAGGAAGTCACGAGGTACCTGCACATCGGAATACCAAGTTTCACTAGAACCTTCTATGCAACATTGCCGAAAGAGGAGTGCTGGAAGATCAAAGTTAGTGTTCCTGGCAGGACTATTGCACCAGTCACGAAACCTCTTGAACTTTCCTTTGATGCACCAACTTGGAGCTTGTGAAAGAGTATGGCAGCACACATCACCTTTGGATGCATTTGTGAAGTCTACAACAAGGATCTTGAAGACTCCATCTACCAGATATGTGGACGCCGAGAGGAGCAATGGGAGATGATTTGCACCAGGAACGACAAGTCCGTTGTAGCGTTCATACAAGAGATTGACCAACACATTCTTCGTTATGCAAATCAAATGTGCACGCTCATGCTGAAGACCAAGATGGTGATGACACGGAGTCGAACTAGAAGAGGAAGTCAAGACAACACGTGATGGATATGAAGAGGAAATCATTGTACTACTGGAGCAGAATGAAGAACTGAAGAAGAAGGTTGGATCACCCGTGGTGAAGCCAGAACCATAGATGGGCATTCATTCGGAAAACTACATTCTGATAGACGACACCGACAGTGATGAAAGTGACTATGAAGACGAAGCTGGAGCAGATATTATGGAGTCTTCTTCCAAAGATAGCTATTAGATGACCAGCCTGTAATCATTAGTATTCTTCCAAGTTGTTAGAATCGTTCGCGAGCTTTTGTATTAGCACATTAGGATCTTTTGTGTGACCTTGTTTGAATTGAGTGATATGATATGAATATGTTTGTCTCATGTGCATATGGGTAGTGAAATTCCCCCTAGACCTCATCCTTTTTTATTTCTCGTCCCTCTAACCCATCAGATGCCTCCGAGACGTGAGCACGGATATCAGTTCCCACCTGAGCTCACTCAGTTGATCCAGCAGCAGAACACTTTGATGCAACTACTTGTTCAGAACCAAGGCAACAACAACAATAATAACAACAACCCACCCCCTCCTTCTGACGACAACCTGGCCCATTTCCTAAGGTTGAATTCGCCGGTGTTCTCTAGTAGCACCGAGCTGATTGTTGCAGATGACTGGCTCCGCCAGATGGAAAGAGAGCTAGCAACTGTCGGATGCATAGATGCAGAGAGATTGCACTTTGCCGCACATCAGCTTGAGGGACCAGTAGCTGCTTGGTGGGAGAACTACACCGCCACTTACCCTCTAGCTACAATTACTTGGGATCAGTTTCAGCAAGCCTTTTGCACTACACGTGTCTCAGCCGGAGCCATGAACCTGAAGAAGCGTGAGTTTCGCAACTTGCGCCAAGGGAACCGTACTGTGGGGTACTACGTGGATGACTTCAGGCAGTTAGCTCGCTATGCGCCAGATGATGTGGCCACTGACGCCACAAAGCAGGAGAAGCTTCTTGAGGGACTCAGTGATGAGTTGAGTATGCAGCTGATGGTAGCAACCTACAACAACTACCAGGAGATGGTAGACAAGGCCATCATGATTGAAGGAAAGCAGCAGCAGATTGAGAGCCGCAAGAGGAAGTATGGATCGGGAAAGTATAACTCTGGAGCTCAGAAGAAGCCCCGCTATTAAGGATGGCAATGGGTAGGGTATGGGGCGGGTGGAGCAATACCATACCCATACCCATGTAGTCAATGGGTGTGAAATTCTACCATACACTTACCCATGGGTATGAAACTTTACCCATACCCATACCCGACGGTACACATACCCATTGGGTACCCAACAGGTAGATCAAACAGTACACAAGTTATTCACAGTTTTACATTCATCTATAGCATATTTAAGAATAAAAATATCTCACCTCAATAACATATATATGAGTACTTGACAATTATAACAATTCAGATTGACAATTGACGATTGTATCATAGGTTCACAAGCTCACAACACCACTTTAACATATGTACACTTGTGAATCACGTGTAAGGTTCACATGTTAGTACAAACGTGTAGGATATGGGTATACCCATGGGTCAAACGATATACCCGTGCCTTACCCATGACATCATCGGTAGGGTATGGGTACTACCCATGGGTATAAAATTGTGCCCATACCTGCCCATGCGAAAGAAGCCCAACCCATTCACCAGAGGACAGGTGAATCACGTCAATGTGGAGGAGATTGACGAGTAGCCCGACGCAGTCGTTGGTAAGTTTTTGATTAATGCATTTACTGCCCTTGTTCTTTTTGACACTGGTGCATCTCATTCATACATATCAAGGGGTTTTGTGGAAAAGTATCATTTGCCCATCGTAGCCCTTAAGTCACCTATGTTAGTGAGTTCCCCTAGATCAGAGTACATGGCTAGTCGTATTCGCTCTCTTTTTGATATTTGCTTAAAAAAATATCGTCAAGGTCATTGGTGTTTAGCCAAGTCCATTGATTCGGAGTGGATGACTATAAGTTGCCACTATGATACACCAACGTTTACAGAACCTGGTCTGGTTTGATTATAAATCGCCAGTACTGTCTGTAGTTAAACCGGAGTTTATCATAACCCGGTACGGTTCCATCATGAACCGGCAAATGATCAAGGGAGTCATCAACACTTGCAACTTGGATCATTATCTTTGCTACCGATTACTGATTAAGGCCAAATTGTGCAAAACTTAATCACAGGTATGATATATGTTTTATATTTTATACAGTTCAGGTTATGAACCTAGACCATGTATTTGGGCATCATGACCCGTCCGGCGATAAACCGCCAGGACACTTTAAACATTGTCTTATGTAGAAACAGGTGAAATAAACCATCAAAGGCATTTTAAGCAAGAAATAACTATAAAGCTTCCAGCTGAAGCAATATCATACAAAGGACAGTATGTGTGAGGACATAAACAAACATGTTTTCAGCTACCCTATTACAAGGCGCTGGGCAGCCCAAAAGAATAGTTACTTTTGTCTAGAAGTACTGGGACATAATACTTAAATCGGCACCGGTTTATGACTCCGCGTCAGCTCGGTGTGAAGGCTGTGGATCGACTTGCTCCGACTCCTGGACGTTCTCTTCTAGCAGCTGGAAGTCAGTGATTGCCCAATTTATCCGGGTCAGCGCTTTGAAAACAACTTCATCGTTCACGAGTTCAGCCTGATCAATATCAGGAGCGTAAGTGTGCTTACGGACGGGCGGGGTGAGATTTTCAATCTCATAAACCGGAGGGTCGACCCGCACGTTCTCAGCATCATAACCCGGATGATAACAAGACAGATCAGCCTCATCAGATAGTTTGCTAGCCAAAGGCCGCATTTCCTTAGTCATAGCGCGCAAATCATTGTGTGTAAAGGCTGATCCATCTTCTTTCATGCTGGGGTAGCCATTCATTGATCTGCCGGATCAAAGTCAGGCACCCACGCTTGCGCCCGAGTTAAAGACATCAAGGCACCCGCCCTTGCAGATGATTTCTTTAGCTAGACGAGACGTGCAGGCAGAATTGATAACTTTTCTAAAGTGCCCTTAATCGTTTTGGGAGTCGGTTTATTGTGGGAAGCAGCGCAGCCAATTCTCTGAGCACCGGAATACAACTGTTCAACAAGAGTATATGCGGCCTTCAATTTTTTCTGCATGTCAGTGCCTAGATGAGCAATACGTTTTCTTGCATCAAAGAGTATGAGTTAAACCGGAAGGTGTAGGACTACCATATTCAAGATTATATTAACAACACTTACCAAAGATGGCAGTTGTCATGGCGTCTATCTGCTGCTGTAAACCGGACAGTTCCTCTGTCACCGGATTAAGAGCAGCCTCTGCATCAGTTGCCCTTTTCTCCAAGATAGCTTTTTCAGCATCCCAATCCGACCGTTCCTTTTCAAAGTCCTTCTTCATCTTTTCTATATTCGCTAAAGCAGCTGTCAGCTCATCTTTGACTTTGGAAGCGGCGGCTTCTTGGAACTTCAGAGTATCCTGGAGCTCGGCCACTTGAGAGTTTTTCTGGTTTAAATCAGTCTGTCAAGAGGAGAGCATGTTATACATTGAGGAAGCATATTCAGAAGTCCCAAGCACATAACAAGTTATACACTTGGCAATTGGGGGCTAATGTGTATTTGCGGTTCACTAGACATTTTTCAGTAAAGTCCCAAGCACACAACAAGTTATATACTTGGCACTTGGGGGCTAATGTGACATTGTTCAGAACATGCTATAAGCTGAAGTCCCAGTTCATCCTAAAGGAATAAACTGGCACTTGGGAGCTACGATGGAGTAAAGGCAAGCTACAAGGCTTATGTAGGAATAAAGTACAGGTTAAAGCAGATTTTTACCTCATAACGCTCCTTCATCATAGCCACTAAACCGGCTTCATGATCACGGCTAGTGTACAACCGGTTCAGGTAACCGGAATGGAGTTCTTGGGCACTGAGCTGAGCATAATTGGATAAATCAGTACTCCATTTCCCCTTGTCCTTCCCAGAAAGTTCATCCTTCGCAGTATGCTTGGACAAAGCAACAGGTTCACTAGGAGCAGTGTAGCCGATTCCAGTGATTTCAACATCTTCAGTTGAAGCGGCTGTGTGTTTACCCGGGGTAGCAGGAGCAGTGCTTGCTCGGACGGGATCGATCGGTTCAATGTCACAATCCATTGGAGCACTCCCTTGATCAACAAAGACTTCGTGATCCATGGGAGGAGGATCATCATGCAGAATATCAGCATTTTCTTCGGCAGGTTCAACAAATTCAAGGTCTTTTGCTGGTTCAGGAATTGTGTTATCACCTACCGGTTTATTAAGCTTAGCCTTTTTGCTAGGCTTGGGCTTACTGCAAAAGTTAAAGACGACGAAAATCAGAAGAGTTAAGACAAAGAGCAAATCGGCCAAATGAAAATACTTACCCAGGAACAGTCTTCAGAGGAGGAATCTGAGTAGCTGTTGACTCGCCAGACGATAACTGAGGAGTTTCCTGATTATTCAAATCAGACGGATTAAGAGGTTGTCGAATATGACCTGCTTTGGGATAAAGAGCGTCTGGAGTGTGTAGAACCTCGGAACGACGCCTCCGAGCTGGAGTGTGTGGTAATCCGGTGGATTCAATGGCATGACCACTATGACGTGTGGTGCGGCGAGCTTCATGTTGCTGTTTCTTCAAAATAAAGTTCGGATCCAAGTAAGCGAAAGGGTGAGAAAACTGTACTTTCCGGCTTGCTCGACGAATTTTTGGTGTTGACAGAGGTTCTAAACCGGAAGAAAGAGTAATTACCTCAACATCGTCCGCTTTGCTGCCTTCAGCGTGTCCGTGGGTATAGTTACTATTAATAACATGCAAGTAAAGAAAGTCAAAGAAATCAAGAAAGTCAAGTAGTACCTCGGAGGCCAGTTCATCATCCGCTGGTTTGGATTCAGACACGTCAGTGGTTTTCTTCTTGACGGTCTTCTTAATGGTTTTGGTCTTTTGGCGAGGCACCTTCGCCGGTTTATCCTGGACCTTCCTTTTCCAGAATGGGTCATTAACCTGTTGAAGATCATGAAGACATTCAAAACGAGTACTGAAGATGGATTGAAATAGAACAAAGCAATGTGAAAGAAATATTTACCGATGGTGGTTTATTAAGCTCACAAAAGGGAGCCAATCCGGTTTGGCTGCAAGTTTCTACTGGCTCATTCAGCAGTTTCTTGACAGACTCGTTGACCTCATTCTCTGCTAACACAGCTTCGGTATGGCGCAGAGGATCTTTTGGGTCTCTAGTATATTCGCACATTAAACCGGCGCGCCGGCTTAACGGGAGGATACTCCAAGAAATCCAGCAACGAACAAAATCAACCCCTGTCAGGCCGTTGGCAGTGAAGGCCTTGAGCTTTGAAAGCTGAGGAGCGTACCTCGCCCGTTCCTGAGCACTTAGCCGTTGTGCAAAGGGATGGTTCTCGGAAAGCCGATGGGAGCAATAACTCGGCAGAGGATTTTCACCTTCTGGAGAAGTGTCTAAGCAGTAGAACCAAGTTTGATTCCACTCTTTGGGGTGACTGTGGTGGCTAGCGTGAGGAAAGCTAACGTCCTTTCTCTTCTGAATAGACATCCCGCCAAGTTCAGTGTTTGGACCATCAGAGAATTCTGTCTGACGGTTTAGATGGAAGAAATCCCGGAATAACTCTACTGACGGCTCCTCTTGCAGATAAGCTTCACAAAATACTTGGAAGTTGCAGATGTTTGACACAGAGTTGGGCCCAATGTCTTGGGGATGAAGTTGAAAATTAGCCAACACATCACGGAAGAACTTCAACCCGGGAGGACTGAATCCCCGGGCTAAATGGTCAAGAAAAACAAAAACTTCTCCCTCATTGGGCTCTGGAGGACACTCTGATCCGGGGACTCTCCAGTGAAGGACATTTTTTGGACCTAAAGCGCCAATCTCGGCCAGGTTCTGCAACTCTTCTTCAGTAACCCGGGATTGGACGCAGTTGCAGGAAGTAAACTGTTTGGCTTGAGTTGCCATTTTTGAAGGGAAAGGCTGAAAATATAATGAAGAGCCAGTTTATGATCTAAGCAAGTTTAAACCGGCAGTATTTCCAAAGGTATTTATCTAATGGCTGTTTAGGCAGGGGCCTAATGGTATCTACCGGTTTATGGTTTGTGAGATAGCTAAACCGCCAACGAGAATATACAAGATGCAGATCTAAAGTTACGGAGAAACATGTTTTGTACAAACAGAGATGAAGCTATGGATCTACAACATATTAGAAATTCAGAAATATTCGTTTTATATTCAACAGACGCAACAAGGGCTCTAACAGATGCAATCTAAACTAGTACTATTGGGAAAGATAAAGGCGCAGTAAGGAAGCGGAGTAACTGATACAGATATAAAACAGGAGGGTCAGATCTATACTAAACTATCGGGCCATGGCAAAGAACGATGAACAGCAGCGCCCTATCTATGAACCTACAGGAGAAAACCCTAATGAGATCTGTACACGGGACAAAGAAGGGACTTACTGGAGCCAAAGAGTGCGGAGGCGCGCCGACATTTTTCTGGTCCAATCAGGTTGATGCAGCGGCCAAGCTTGACGAAGAACCAAGGGTCGACGGCGGCGGGGAAGCTTGAGTGCGAGTGGGCGCGAGGAAGAAGAAGAGGCAAAGGAGCAAGGGGGGAAAAGGAGATGCCCTTCTGCCCTGTTTATAAGCTACAAAATGAAACGGCAGACGCGGGAATCAAGGAGCCAGAAAAGTAGATATGGCAAGATACTGTTGCCTCGATCTTCGGAGCCTTTAATGAGTAAAAAAATAAAAAGCAGGTACAAGTGTTAAATGGGCAGATGACGTCACGACGGTTTAATACGATCTGGGAAGATGACGTCACGGCGGTTTATGAAGCACTTGAAGCTATGAAAGGTGAAAATCTTTACAAGACATGGGAGATTGACATGAACAGGTTCAAATCAATCTGGGGGCTAATGTCAGGGATATTACTACTAGGTATAAACCGCCCAGGAGGGACCGGTTTATGCCTATCAAGATTATTTCTACTGAAGCCCAGCGGAGCATGGAGCGTGACGTTTTGTTCCAGAAAGGTTTAGAGCCCAGAAGGTGTTAGGGCCCATGATTTGTAAACCGCCATACGACGTGTAACTTGTGATGTAAGGTAGAAAGAATAGAGACTGGGCTAGACACGTTTATAAGCCGGCCTCGAGACTCTGTAAACCGGACCGGGCGTCACCTCGTGTATATAAAGAGACGACCCGGCGACGGTTCAAGGATAGAGAATGACAACTTGAGACACAGGCAAAGCGTATTCGCTCCCTGGTCATCGAAACCCTAGCAATATTACACCAAACTAGACGTAGGCTTTTACCTTCATCGAAGGGGCCGAACTAGTATAAAACCCTTGTGTCTTTGTCCACTTTAACCCCTTTAAGCTAACCCATAGTGATGGCCTCACGACTAAGTCCTTTTGCTAGGACATCTGCCGTGACAAAACCACGACATCCACCGACCTCATCATTTTGGAATCCTGGGGTTTGGATGTAATCATAATTCATAGGTATGGATTGGCTATCCAAGTTTGAAGGAAACATTGATTGAGCTAGTAGATCTATTCTCCTCACCACCCCGGAAGGAAAGAGGACCAAGTATGTGTCGAGGCACACACACCCCGGAAGATGCAAGTGAATGCACTCTCGGGGGTTGTTCAGGAGGAAGTACCAGTTGCGAAGGATTACCCCGATGTTTTCCCGGAGGAGTTACCAGGCATGCCACTGGATTGAGACATCGAGTTCTTAATTGAGTTATTACCAGGCACTGGACCAATATCCAAGAGACCGTACCGGATGCCCGCGAATGATTTGGAAGAGATCAAGAAGAAGATCAAGGAGTTAATGGAGAAGGGTTGTATCCGACCAAGCTCTTCACCTTGGGGAGCCCCAGTGCTCTTAGTCGAGAAGAAGGATGGTTCACTAAGGATGGTTGTGGATTATCATGCACTGAATGAGGTGACGATCAAGAACAAATACCCTCTGCCCATGATAAATGATTTGTTTGACTAGTTGCAAGGAGCCAAAGTTTTCTCTAAGATCGATTTACGATCTAGATATCATCAGTTGAAGATCCGAGAATACGACATACCTAAGACAACTTTTACCACAAGGTATGGGCTTTACGAGTATACGGTAATGTCATTTGGTTTGACGAATGCCCCTGTCTATTTTATGAGTATGATGAACAAGGTGTTCATGGAGTTCTTGGATAAGTTTGTGGTAGTATTCATTGATGACATATTGGTTTACTCCAAGAATGAAGAGGAGCACAAGGAACATTTGCGTTTAGGTCTCAAGAAGCTCAGGGAACATCAACTATATGCCAAGTTCAGCAAATGCGAGTTTTGGTTGAAGGAAGTTGGATTTCTCGGACATGCTATATCAGGAGATGGTATAGCAGTAGATCCCTCCAAAGTAGAGGCCGTCACGGAATGGAAAGCACCTACCTCAGTTAGTTTTCTTGGACTCGCAGGATATTATCGGAGGTTCATTGAGAATTTCTCAAAGATGGCAAAGCCCATGATGGAGCTATTGAAGAAGGAAAGTAAGTACAATTGGACCAAAGAATGTGAGGCCAGTTTTCAGGAGTTGAAGAAGCGTTTGCATACAGCCACAGTGCTGATTCTCCTGAATATTCGCAAGGATTTTCAAGTGTATTGCGCCGCTTCACGTCACGGACTTGGAGGCGTTCTCATGCAAGAAGGAAGAGTTGCTTCATATGCCTCACGTCAACCTTGACCCCATGAGTTGAATTATGCCACGCATGATTTGGAGTTAGCAGCCATAGTGCACGAACTCAAGACCTGGAGGCACTTTCTTATTGGGAACCGTTGTGATGTATACACGGATCATAAGAGTTTGAAGTACATCTTCACGCAGAAGGAGTTAAACCTCAGGCAAAGGACATGGCTGGAGCTCATAAAGGATTACGACATGAGATTGCATTATCACCCAGGAAAAGCCAATGTCATGGCAGATGCGTTAAGTCACAAGAGTTATGTTAACACTATCAGAACCGGAGGTTTACCCCAAGAGTTGGCAGATGAACTCAGAGATTTACAGTTGGAGATAGTCTCTAGAGGCTATGTTGCCACATTGGAAATTCAGTCCACTTTGTTGGGAAAGATTCGAGAAGCCCAAAAGACGGATGAAGAAATTACAAAAATAAAGGACAGAATGACCAAAGGAAAGGCATAAGGATTCCGTGAGGATGAACACGAAACACTGTGGTTTGAAGAGCGTATTTATGTGCCCAATGACCCGGAGATCAGGAAGTTGATTCTTCAGGAGGCCCATGATTTGCCTTACTCGATACACCCAGGCAATACCAAGATGTATTTGGATTTGAAGCAAAATTTCTGGTGGACCAGAATGAAGAAGGACATTGCCAAGTATGTAGCGGTATGTGACGTGTGTCAGAGAGTTAAGGCAGAACATCAGAAACCAGCAGGGTTGCTACAGCCGTTATCGATACCAGATTGGAAGTGGGATAAGCTTGGAATGGATTACCCAGGACACGTTCAGGGTACAATTCTACCTGGTTTATAGTTGATCGCTTGACTAAGGTAGCTCACTTTATCCCCGTGAAGACCACTTACACGAGTGCTAAGTTGGCCAAGATATACATGACCAGAATCATATGTCTGCATGGGGTTCCGAGGACCATTGTATCAGATAGGGGAACATAGTTTACTTCAAAGTTTTGGAAACAGTTTCACGAGACTTTGGGTACGAGGCTAGAGTTTAGTACGACCTTTCATCCACAGACAGAGAGGGTCAATCAGATTCTGGAGGACATGTTGAGAGCTTGTGCGCTAAATTATGGATCTAGTTGGGATGATAATTTACCTTACGCAGAGTTCTCATACAACAACAGTTATCAGACCAGTCTGCAGATGGCCCCTTTCAAAGCCCTGTACGGAAGGAGGTGCAGGACACCGTTGATGTGGGATGAAGTCGGAGACCGCAAGTTATTTGGACCCGATTTAATCAGAGATTCAGAGGAGAAGGTCAAGTTGATCCGTCACAGACTAAAGATAGCCCAGTCCCGACCGAAGAGTTATGCAGATACGAAACGCAAGGACGTGACCTATGAAGTTAGAGATAGAGCATATATTCGTGTGTCCCCACTACGAGGAGTTAAGCGTTTTGGAGTTAAGGGTAAACTGGCACCAAGATTTGTGGGACCGTACAGAGTTTTGGAGCGTAGAGGAGAAGTAGCTTATCAGCTAGAGTTGCCCGAAAATTTGTGCGGAGTTCATGATGTGTTTCACGTTTCCCAGTTGAAGAAGTTTCACGTAGAGATGGCCGATATTCCGTTACGAGATACAGTGCCCCTGGAAGCAATTCAGCTAGAGAGTGATCTGACTTATGAGGAGAAGCCGGTCAAGATTCTTGAGTTTGCTGACAGAGTTACCCGCAACAAAGTCATCAAGTTTTGCAAAGTTCAGTGGAGTCACCATACAAAGGATGAAGCCACCTGGGAACGAGAGGAAGACCTTCGGCAGGACCACCCACACATATTTTCTAGCCAGCCCGAATCTCGAGGGCGAGATTCATCTTAAGTGGGGTAGGTCTGTAATATCCCAATTTTCAATTTGGATGTTATCATAGATCATTCGTATGAATTCATCACTTGAGCATTTTGAATCTGATTTTTATTTGGAAATTGATCCAAAGACTTTAAGCAAATCAAGGACCCAAGTGAGAGAGTTGGAAGTTTTCCAAAAAGGACCCACAAAATTTTATTATTTTCCAAGTGGGGTTGGATCAAATATTATTTTACCAATTTTCATTTTCAATATTTTTAAAATAAAGAGAGAAGATAATATGACTTCTTCAAACCAGAATAAAAATGTTGGAAATTACATTTTGAGTAAAAATATATTTTATTGGATTTTTAATTGCCAAAGAATTTTCTTTTTAGTATTTTATTAGTACTAAAAAATTTATTTTTATTATAGGCATTTAGGCCCAAAATGAATGATCACCAGGTCAATAATAAGGCCCTAAGTACGTGTGAATTTTTCTGTAATTTTTAAAAATGTATTTATTGTCTTTTTCTATTTTTTTGTATTTTTAGAAAAACGTATTTTATAAATAAATAAAACTTCAGGCTAGCTGGGCCGAAGCCAGCCGCCGGCCCACTCCCGCGCCACCGCCTTCGCCTCCCGTACCGGAGCCGAACTCCGTCGGAGTCCCGGCCGCGCACGACCACCGCCTCGCCCCTCGGCCAAGAAAGGCCCCGGCCTCGGGCCTTCAAAAGACAAGCCCCCCCGGCCCCCTCGTCACCACCACGCCACCGATCGCGCCACTCGCCGCCGCCACTGCCGCGCCTTGCCGTCGTCCCGCGCCGCTCGTCGCCGCCTCGCGCTGCCGCCGCCCGCACCCGCCGAGCCCCGCAGCCTCCGCCGGAGCCGCTGCCCTCGCCGCCGGACGCAGCCGACGCCCGCCGCCCGACCCGATCCGTCGTCCGGAACAGACTCGGTCTGCTCACCCCGAACCGGTATTAAACCGATCAGGTTTTCTTGGTTTTTCTTTTGTTTTTTTAGAAAAACCCTATATCGGTTTTTGAAAACCCTAGATCTATTTTTTTAGGTTTTATTATACAGCGAACGTCCGCTATTTATTTCAGAAAAATGGACGTTCGCTATTTTAGTCTTTTCTTTTTCTGTTTATTTTTGTCAGGGACCTATCCACGATTTAAGTTTTTACAAATTAGTCCCTAATCTTAAAATGTTAATTACTTTTTGCTCGTTCGTCGGAATTAGATGAAACCAATGCCAAACTCTTCGTTTTGATCTCATCTATCCAGTAATCCACCTCAAATTTGTTTTTGAAAGTTTAAAATTTGAATTCAAATAGATTTGTATTTGAACTTCGTTTGATCGTAACTTGAGTTTTGTAACTCCGTTTGAGTTGATTCTTTTTGCAAATCGAAGCTCTTGACCTAAACTTTCTGATAAGGCCAAATTCACTTAATTTTGGTACTGTTAGAAATTGCTTTCTGTTGCAAGAGTTATTAGCTTGTTTTCAAAGCTTTTCGAGATCTATTCTTTGATTCGGTTGCATGATTGCTTATGTATGCTATTGTTTGATTGCGATAGAATTTCCGGAGTGCAAATCTTGCTACTATGAGTCACTAGGTTTCAACAATCACCAGCAAGGCAAGTTCATACTTTGATCATACTTCTCAATACCTAGTTTTTATTGCATTAGTTCTATCCTCAAAGATTGCATGAATAGGACTTGGTTACATGTGGTATTGCTGAGTAGTTCATGAGGTAGGAACCCAGTGACTTGAGATCAACCCGGGGAATATACGCTTTTTACTTATTTCTTAGCCATGCTCATAGACGTGGATTGATATGTGAGATTCATGAAATTTGTGAGAGTAATAACAACTATGGGAAGTTTTAAGGTGGCAGCTTTAATACACAACTGGGTGGACTGGTTGCAGGGCACCTGGAGAATCCAGTGTTGTCCTAGGATATCCGAGAGGAACCGTGTGATCATCCTATGGAATGCCACCCAGGCTCAAAGGGATCACATATCATTCATGCCTAGAAACTTCTGTGTGCAGCCACAAGCCATTATGGGCTCTGGCATAGTTGAGTATATTGTGTGAGCTCTTTCAGTGGTGGACTAGCAGATGTAGGGGAAAGTAGGTGTACCAGTCTATCCAGGGTAAAGAGTGAATGCTTCTAAAAGACTATGTCTTGATCTTCCGATCATGGATGCGGTCGAGTCTTGTGGGGAAAAGTGTGCAAACCTCTGGAAAGTGTACAATCTATTCATGAGTAGCCGTGTCCCCGGTTATGGACATATTGAGTATCCTGGTATTTGAATTGTGGACTGATCTCAGCACTCTTTTTAATTAACTTGTTTGGGTTATTAATGACATTGTGGATTTTGGGATTGAGATGGAGGAACCACTCTCAATATTGCTTAATTCAACTGAGTAGTAAATAAAATTTATTCCTTTGTTGTAGGAAAAAAATAGCTTTATGCAAAAAAAAAACCTTACAGCCTCCACCATCCAAATATGCATATAGTTGTAGATTTTTGTTCATCATCATTGCTACAGTGTTTTCTTGCCATCATATTCAATGTGCTGACCTACACGGCTGCAACGTCTAATGTTGCAGAGTTTTCTGACGAAGATTAAGGTGAAATAGGTCGTTGTCATGCACTCAATGTTTGCCGTGGAGTTGGATGGACTCAACTTATCTTCGATGCTTCCGCGGTTCAGTTGATTTTATTATGGTTAGATGGCCTTCGGCCATATTTTTGTAATAAGACTCTTTATGAGGATTATACGATGTAATAAAGTGTGATTGAAACTCTATTATAAATCCTCAATTACTGTGTGTGTCAGGATACCGATCTAGGGATGACACTTAAGCACAGAGACTCCGATCCTTTGGGATCGAGGTCACTACAAAAGTGGTCAGAAACCGCAGTTCCTCCTTTTGCAAAATTTGAGAATTTAATGGCCCTTCTGCAATTGTGCAGAAGAAAACAAAGAAGCAGAAGCCTACTCTAGAGCCCACTAGGAGGTCCCAAAGGACAGGGCAAGGATCAAAGGAGCTAGAATAGTTGGTTGAGTCCAGCTTCTCGCTTTCTAGTCACAAGGAGGATCTTTATCTTTAATAATGACGCTCTTACTCAGTTTTGAACCTACAGTAACGGTCTGTAATGCATGTATGAATCCTAGAATGCTTGGTTTTGTGGATGGTGCCACCATCGCTAAGCAGCTTTCATGCCTTTGTTTCAAAGTGTTAAAGCTCTATTTCCCTAAATGCGTAACAGAAATTGGAACATCCTAAATTGGAATGTGAGAGTCATTAATGATCATGCAAAGTGGCTAGCTATTGCAAACAAGATTGCAGAAACCAATTGTGATATTATCTGTTCACAAGAAACAAAGAGAGAATCTTTAGACAACGAGTACATCAAACATTTCTGTCTGAGGAGACTGAACAAATTTTTTTTCCTCCCTTCGGTGGGTGCTTCGGGAGGGTTATTTGTAGGTTGGAATGGCAACCTCTTTGTGGGCAACACTTTATTCCAAAATGATTTCTCAATTTCAGTTCAGTTTTCCTCCACCCTCTCGGGTGCTTCTTGGGTACTCACTAATGTGTATGCTCCTTGTCAAGGAGGGGCCAGAGTTGATTTCATTCACTGGTTTAAAAACATAGATATGACAAATAGCACAGACTGGTTGGTGGTTGATAATTTCAATTTCATGAGGCACCCAGATAACATAAATAGAGTAGGTGGTAATGTGCAAGACATGCTCTTCTTTAACGATGCCATCAACGCTCAGGCCCTAGTGGAAATCCCTCTGAAAGGCCAAAACTTCACTTGGAGTAACATGTAGCAAGCTCCTCTTTTGGAAAAACTAGATTGGGCCTTTTCTTCTGAATCGTGGGCTTTACAATACCCAAACACCCTGGCCATCCCTCTTACTAAACCCATATTAGATCACTGCCCTTATGTCATTCAAGTAGGAACTGCTATTCCAAAATCGACCATCTTCAGATTTGAAAATTACTGGCTTTATCATCATGATTTCAAATAAACAGTTCAGCAGATTTGGAACTAGGGAATTCAAGAAAAGGATACTGCTCAGAGACTTACTGCCAAATTAAAAGTCTCGGGAAAGGGCTCAAGATTTGGGCCAAAAATAAATCAAATCTAGCCTCACTCATTCAAAATACAAATGTTGTGATTCTTTTTCTTGATACTTTGGAGGAATTTAGAGATCTTGTGCCCCTTGTCGGTGTCAAATCGGCAGATCTCAGCTAGGGGGGGCCAAGCTATGAGTCTAAGGATTGATGGTAACGAGGGACAACAGGGACACGATGTTTACCTAGGTTCGGGCCCTCTCAAAGGAGGTAAAACCCTGCATCCTGCTTGATTGTATTTGATGAGTATAAGGGTTACAAGAGTTGGTCTACCTCGAGATCGTAATGGCTAAACCCTAGCCATCTAGCCTATGATTATTCTGATGATCCCTACGTACTAAACCCTCTAGTTTATATCCACACCGGAGGGGCCTAGGGTTGTACATAGCCAGTTCATAGAGGAGGGAAGTATTACACCTGGTCACTAAACTTGCCATTCCGCGCACACAAGAGTCATATCCAGACACATGGGATGGTCTTCTGCTTTGTCTTCATGGCCCATCAGTCCAGCCCATATCGAATGGACCAGACACCTGAGGACCCCTTAATCCAGGACTCCCTCAGTAGCCCCCGAACTTGCCTTCAATGATGATGTAGTATCTGACTTTATGTCTTCGGCTTTGCAAGGCGGGTTCCTTATCATACTCCAGAGTGATGACAGTCCGGCTTTGACCTTTATACCCTGCCTTTATGGTTCCATCTAGTCATCGCCTCGATTTCCATGCACCGCACGAATGCGAATGGTCCATAATGTTCTTTTTTACAAATAAGCCCCTTATCATGTAAGGGTGGTATCTATTTAAGGAGGTCAGATCCCCAAACGCCATTCCACATCGCGCAAAGAGCAACAGAACAAACCACGAAAAACATCAAAGCATGGCAAACACCCCTAGCTCTTCCTCGCGCCCTCATGGCCCTCAAACGCGTGATTGGGGAAGCTTCTCAGTGTCTCACCTCCAGCTGAATCGACTTCAGAGGGAGGGATATCTCCCTCCCGCAGATCTAGTCTCCGTGCGGGCGGGATTGGCCTCGATCGGCAACGAGGTGCTAGCAAATTTCCCCAACCCCAAAAAGGAGCAGAGGGTGTGCTTCGTCTTGTTTCTTTTGAGGGGCTTAGGATTCCTGATCCACCCCTTTCCCCAGAGGTCTATTGGAATTCTACGGGATCCAGTTGCACAACCTCACACCAGATTCTATCCTGCACCTTTCGGGTTTTGTCACTCTCTGCGAGCTATTTTTAGGCTGCGAGGCTCATTTTGAACTATGGGGAAAGTTCTTTTGTCTCGTCCCTCGTTCCCAAGGGGGTTCCATATTTTAAGTGGGCGGCACCAAAGTCCCAAGAAGGAATCCGAAGAATGGACTTCGGAATGGTTTTATATTGAGGATGTTCCCCTTCTGGACCCAGTTCAGCGTGGACTTCCCGAATTCTCCAACACTCCTTTGAAGAAACGCTTCAATTGGCGCCCCCGCAGCCCCAAGCAAGGGGATAGTGAGGAAGTTAAGAGGTTAGTTAACAAGGTCAGGGTACTTGCCCATTCCAAACTCTCGATAATCGATGTCATGGCCATCGCGATAAAGCGATGCGTCCAACCCCTTCAGTCTAGGGGGCACCCTTTATGGTGTTACAACGGAATGGACGACGCGTCTCATTACAAGCGCCAGGGCCCGGATACCCCAACCACTCTAGACGCCATTCTGGCAGATCTTTATAAGGGGGAGAAAGAAGAATTCGCCCGTTTAAATTGTTGGGAAGGTTTTTCGATGTATAACCCTATCGAATGGGTAAGTTTTTTGATTATCAGCATTATCCAACCTCATTATTGAGATGTGCTAATCAAATTCTCCGGTCGTTTTAAAACAGACATGGAGGAAGGTGGTCAAACAGGTACATTGCCCCTCCCCATAGCCAGAGGACTATGCTCGCAACGAAGACTTTGGATTCCACAAGGATCCGGATATATTTACAGAGCTTGATAATGGAATCTTTTGTCAAGCAAGCCTTGATGGCTCGAAAGTGGCTATTATGGCCGATTATCCCGGCCTTCTCCCTTCCTCCGATGTAAGTACCCAGAAGACATCCTCAAAACAGGAGCCCTTCCCTTGTGTCTCACCCATTGCACTGACTCGTGCTCCAAAGGGTCGGCGTTCAGCGAGCTGTACTACATCGAGGGCGGCTTCTAAGAAGATAGCGCCTACGCAGGGAGAGCCTTCAAAGCGAAAGGAAACTAGGAGCACCGTCGAGCCCCGTCCTTCATGAAAGAGTTATAACCTTTAATATGTTCTTAGGCATGAGACAAGATTGTCATACTTCTCCTCCCGTCTTATTTCAGAAGGAGCATACGGCGAACCGTGTCCAAAGACCCAGTTAGCCAATCACCAGCTAATCCGGCACTGGACTCATCAACGAGGACAAGAGCCAATACAGATGCGGCACCAAATTATCCACCTCATGAGGATTCGGATGACGTATCCGTCACAAATTCCGAAGTGGAGAGCGCGATGAATCATCGATGACTAAAAGAGGCCATGCGTGCTCCAGCTTTCACTAAGAAGGAATTCAATGCCCTCGGCTCCGTGGATGCATATATCCGAGTCGCCCGGGACGGAATTGTAGGATTCGCTCACCTATTTTCAAAGGATATGCGGTTAAGAGTTTGTGTAAATTTAATAGATATATGCCAGTAGCCCCCGAGACTTGAAGTGGTTAGTCCAACCGACTAAAGGATCATTATGGCCGCAGGTTCTCAAAGAGAATAATAACACATTGTCCCAGGAGCTTGAAACGAGCCGGACAAAGCTGAATGCTGCCACCACAGAGCTAGAGGAAGTGAAGAGATTCACGAGGGGAGCTCATGGTAAGGAGAAATAGTATCCAAAAAATATGATCCGCTACAATGATGTTTAAGCATACATTGTTGTATTTTAGCAACAGAATATATAGGTCAACTAGAAGAGAGCTTAAAGGCTGCCACAAAATCCCAGGAATATGTTGAGAGGCAAGAAGCAGCTGGTCATTGAGTACTAGCACGGACCATTGATCAAAAGAACAAAGTGGAGGAGGAAAAGGATAAGCAAGCCGAAGAGATAGAGAGCTTAAAGGCTCAATTATCGAATGCACTAAAAGAAAAGAAAAAGTTGAAAGGAAGCATATTCGCTATGACCTTTGAACCATCCAGGGAACTCATATTATCCGGTAATTCGGAGTATTATAATGTTGTTCTTGCAGGTTTGTTAACCGGGCGTCATGAAGAAGAAGTATCCGGATTTCGAGGCAATGTATTAAAAGAGCTTTCCATAGTGCATGAGCGGGCCCTCAAATCCATGAAGAATATGGTCAAAGCCTTATGGCCATCCGATGCCCCTCCAGAAAGTATGGAGGATTTGGCGAACCTGTTCAAAGGTAGTCGGCGCTGCTTTGAGCTATGGAAGGCTTCATCATGCCGGGAAGGTGCACGAGAGGCATGGGCGATGGTGAAAACACGCTACACCGGGCTCGAGCCGAATCGTATGGCTCGAGTTGGACCTCGGGGACCGGATGGAAAAGAGATTCCCATGAACTTGGTATATGACCAAGTGATGATAGTTGTGAAATATTCGCAAGAAGACTGTAACTTAAACAGTCTTATAGATGGCATAGATAAAGAGTAGGCATTTGATTCGATGTATCAATTTACCTTATCATCAAACTTATCTCTAACCAAACTTGTCAAAAATTATCATGGCAGGCCTTCGGCTTCGACCGTCGAACCAAAGGGTTGGAGTGTTTCCAGATAACATGTTTGAATGTAATAAACACTCACTATGTTCGGAAAATAGGCAATCCGGTCATATTGCTCAAGCAGACAAAAATTGTTCGGGGAGTTATGTTATATTACTATTTAACATAAGAAACATCTTCCAGGGAAAATAGTTTTGTTAAGGGTTCCTTTCCTTGGGTCAGCATGCTTAATTATGCATGCCTAGGCTTTGATCTAAAAGATAGAATTACGAGCAGCCTATCCCTGATTTTTTAGAAGAATTACATAAACGTAAATAATTTGTCATTTCTTGCTGACCAATTATTCCCTTAAGAATGCTAGCTTTCAGCTGCACCCGTCTGAGGTACAGATCCGGATTACCCGGTTGTAACAATCGCAGAGGTGCTCCCTTTACACCCTAGCCGAACAATCGGAAATGTAGGGTATAAACACAGGAGCGAGGCAACCCAGCTTGGCAAAAACTTAAGTCATAGAGGTGCATATAATGGCAAAAAATGTATAGAACAAACGACGTAAACAATGTAAGAAACAAGCTTTAGTAGTAAGCTTCGTCAAAGAAACCCCCAGTTATCGGGGGGTACGTACATTTAAAGATTTGTACCCCTAATAGTTCGGTAGATCCGAACACATCCTGGGACATTAAAAGGAAAAATAATAAAGGAGAGGAGAAAAAGGAACCTAGTCAAAATAAAATAAAATAAAATAAAGGTGCTACCGAACTATCCGTAGAATTGTCGGAGCCGAGCAGCGTTCCATGGATCCGGCTTAAGGCGATTATCCGATGCATTACGAAGGCGATAGGCTCCTCCTGTGAAAACTTCATCTACGATGAAGGGCCCCTCACATCTTGGTTTGAGATTATCCTTTTTCTTATTTGGGAGACGCAAGACGAGATCGCCAATGTTGTATGTTTTGGCCCGCACTTCTCTGCTTTGGTATCGCCTAGCCTGTTGTTGATAAAATGTGGAACGATCTTGTGCAATATCACGCTCCTCTTTGAGGCCGTCTAGGTCATCCTGTCGATCGATCTCGGCTTCTCGCTCTTCATACATGCACACTCGAGGTGAGTAATGAATAATGTCGCAGGGCAGAACAGCTTCTGCACCGTACACCATGAAGAAATGTGTGTATCCAGTTGTTTGCTTAGGTGTGGTCCGCAACTCCCAGAGCACGGAATCGAGTTCCTCAACCCAGTGCTTATCTGACTCCCATAGGGAGCGCACCAGATAGGGTTTAATGCCGCTCATTATCAGGCCATTGGCCCATTCAACCTGACCGTTTGTTTGAGGGTGGTAGACGGATGCATAGTCAAGTTTAATGCCCAATTTAGCACACCAATTTTTCACCTCATCGGCCGTAAAATTGGAGCCATTATCAATGATGATGTTGTGCGAGACAACATAGCGGTGTACCACGCCGAATATAAAGTCAATCATTGGTCCTGCTTCAGCCGTTTTTACTGGTTTGGCCTCTATCCACTTAGTGAGTTTATCCACCATAACCAGTAAATATTTCTTTTTGTGGCTTCCCCTTTAAGGGGTCCGACCATATCGAGCCCCCAGACCGCGAAGGGCCAAGTTATGGGGATTGTTCTTAAGGCGGTGGGAGGCATATGACTTTGATTGGTGAAAAGCTGACATCCCACGCAACGTTGGACAAGGGCTTGTGTGTCTACTCGGGTCGTTGGCTAGAAAAAGGCTGTCCGGAAAGCTTTGCTTACGAGGGCCCGAGCTGCGGCGTGATGGCCGCCCAGACCAGCATGTATTTCGGCCAAGAGTTGCCGTCCCTCCTCTTTGGAGATGCACCTTTGGAGAACTCCAGTAGTGATTTTCTTGTACAGCTCTCCTTCGTGAACCTCGTGGCCTTTAGAACGCCGAACTATGCGACATGCCTCATTTTGATCACCGGGAAGCTCTTGCCTATTAAGGTAGGCCAGGAAGGGTTTGGTCTAGGGATCAATAATAGCCATGATCTCATGAGCAGAGGGTGTTATTTCAGTATCCGAACCCCCGATGATTTATGTATTATGTTCGGTTGCTGGGGGCATGATCTGGTCCCAACTGGCGTCTCTACTCTTGTCCTTCCATACCACGGATGGCTTCAAGAGCCTTTCCATAAAGGTGTTAGGCGGGACGGGGTCACGCATGGCGCCCATGTGAGCGAGTATGTCCGCTGCCTGATTACTATCTCGAGCGACGTGATGAAATTCGAGCCCCTCGAACCAAGCCGATATTTTTAATACGATGTTTCGATATGCCGCCATTTTGGATCTTTTGCATCGAACTCTCCGTTTACGTGAGATAGCCATGCGAAGACCATGTAGTAGTGCCTCGTATTCGACAGCGTTGTTGGAATCCGTATACATGATTTGCAACATGTAGCGGATTGTGTCCCCTGTAGGGGATGTCAAGAGGATGCCAGCCCCTAGTCTAGCTAGCATCTTAGATTCGTCGAAGTACATGGTAGAGTTGGAGTATGAACTGTACTCTTAGGGAGCTCGGCTTCTGTCCACTCTACAATGAAGTAGGCCAACACCTGAGATTTAATAGGTCGATGTGGCTTGTATGTTATTTCGAATGATAAGAGCTCAATGGCCCATTTAGCTATGTGCCCGGTGGCGCCCTTGTTGTTTATAATATCATTTAGTGGTACTTCGGATGCCACTGTGATCGAACACTCTTGAAAATAGTGTCGGGGTTTTCGGGATGCCATAAAGACCGCGTAAGCTATCTTTTGATAATGAGGGTATCGGGATATGCATGGTGTAAGGACCTCCGATACGTAATAGACTGGTTTTTGGATGGGGAATTTATGTCCCGCTTCCTCTTGTTCGACAACGAGTACAACGCTCACTACCTGGTGAGTTGCTGAGATGTAAAGCAACATATGCTTGCCAACACTTCGGGTGACTAGGATTGGGTTGCCTGCTAATAAGGTTTTTATTTCTTCCAATCCGGCTATGGTCGCTTTCGTCCATTCAAAGTTGTCAGTGCGTCTAAGTAGTCTATAAAGTGGTAATGCTTTTTCCCCTAATCAGGAGATGAAGCGGCTCAAAGCCGCCACACACCCTGCTAGCCTTTGGACCTGCTTTAAGTCTGTTGGTGTAGCCAATTGTGACAAGGCTTGGATTTTAGCTAGGTCTGCTTCAATTCCTCTATGGGAGACAATGAACCCCAGTAGCTTTCCTGCTGGAACACGGAAGACGCCCTTTTCTGGATTGAGCCATATGTTGTATGTTCAGAGGTTATTGAATGTGAGGCGGAGATCATCCACCAATGATTCAACGTGTTTAGTCTTGATGACTACGTCGTCCACGTATGCTTCAACTGTCTTGCCGATTTGTTTTTCCAAGAATGTTTGAAACATGCGTTGATAAGTGGCACCGGTGTTTTTAGCCCAAAAGGCATAGTGTTGAAAAAGAAAGGCCCGTACGGGGTGATGAATGTCGTTGCGGCCTGGTGAGACTCCTTCATTTTAATCTGATGGTATCCGGAGTAGGCATCGAGGAAACACAGTGAGTCGTGTCCCGCGGTCGCATCAATGATCTAGTCAATGTGGGGCAACAGAAAAGGGTCCTTAGGGCAAGCCTTATTGAGGTCTTTGAAATCGACACAAAGGCGCCATGATTTATCTTTCTAAGGCATCATGACCAAGTTGGCTAGCCAATTCGGGTGTTTGATTTCTCTGATGAACCCAGCCTCAAGCAGTTTGGCTAGATCCTACCCCATAGCCTGTCGTTTGGGTTTGGAAAATCACCGCAGCGATTGGTTGACTGGTTTGAACCCTTTGATTATGTCGAGGCTGTGCTCGACCAGTCTGCGTGGGATCCCGCGCATGTCCGAAGGGTGCCAGGCGAAGATATCCCAATTTTCACATTGGAACACGTGTAAGGCAGTGTCTATCATCGGGTGCAGCTGTGCTCCGATGGATGCTGCTTTATTAGGATCTGTCGGGTGCACTTGAAATTTAACTATTTCATCTACTGGCTTAAAAGAGGTGGATTTAGGTCTCTTGTCGAGAATCACATCATCCTTGTCCACCGTGGATCGTAGGGTGGTTAGTTCTTCGACCGCCAAGGCTTCGAATAGTGCCTCAGGAGCCAAGGATGTAGTTTAGTTTTCGGCGCGGAGTGCTTTATCCGGATCACTCGTAACTGTGATTATTCCATTGGGCCCTGGCATTTTAAGCTTCATGTACCCATAATGGGGTACAGCTTGAAAGCATGAGAAAGCGTCCCGCCCTAGAAGGGTGTGATGTCCGCTATTGTAGGTAACAATGTGAAAGAGCAACTCTTCTAACCTGTAATTTTCAGGCATGCCGAATACTAGATCAAGTTTAATTATCCCCGAACATCACGCTTCTCGACTGGGGATGATGCCTCGAAATGTGGTATTGCTTTGCTCGATGTGTGTTCTATCGACCTGCATTTTGTCGAGCGTGTCCTCGTAAATGAGGTTAAGCCCACTGCCACCGTCCATGAGCACTTTGGTAAGTCGAAAGTCGTCCACAATAGGGTTTAGTACTAAAGCGGCGGGTGCTTGGACTGATCGGGGCCTTGGTTTGTTGTCAACGATGAAGGTTATTGCCGCGTCGTTCCATGGGCTCACTGCGGTTACTTGGTGGACTTAGGAGAGTTCGCGAAGTGCTCTCTGATGCCAATTATTTGATGAGAAAGTCTCGAAGACCGTAAGAACATTAAAATTGTCATCTTCCGGAGAGTGTTTCTCTGGAGTGGAGGCAGTGAGGATGGCCTCACAACTTTTAGCTACCTGTCGGAGCACCCAACATGCTCGAAGGCTGCGAGTTGAGTCTGTGCTTGACATCGCATGTATCAGACTGAAGGGCGTGCTTACACATTATGAAGGTACATTAAAATGTGCAACGACCTGGGTTTGCCCACCCTTCTTGGAAGATTGCCTCTTGTTGGACAATGTGTCATTGAAGCTGGGTTGTGTGAAGTGCTACGTGACTGAAGTAAAGCTTGGATTCAATGAATTTGCCCTGAAGAATGTCCTAGGAGACTTCGATGAGAAAAGGACCTTGGGAAAAACATTGTTACATCACATCCAGTAGCCACGAAAGGAAATAAAGTTCATCGATGAGATCCCTGAAGCCCCGCCAAGAGCAACCAATGCCGCCCCTCAACCGATGACGCTCTCCTTGCCATAGCAGCTCTCTCGTGCTTCCCCCAAAGAACCTAATTGTAACATCCCAAATTTTTCAATTTGGAATGTTATACACTAGATCATCATTGCATATCATATCTTCTTGCTTTTGGTAGATCCTAGAAATTCTACGCAACTCAAGGACTCTCGGAGAGAGTTGGGGATTTCGTTATTTTCATATTTGAGGTTTCACAAATTTTGAAAATAGGATCATTGATTTTATTTATTTTATCTTCAAGTATTTCTAAAATGAAAATATGAGAGAGGGAGTAAACTGACTCTCCCAAAATAAAGAAATACGGAGGATTTAATAAAAAAATCAAATAAGTTTTGTTTTGGAGTTTTTGCTATTTTATTTGAATTTAGGAAAAAATGCACGTTTTCAAAAATGCATTTAGGGCCAAGAAAAATGTTCATCTTGTTCTAAATATTTCATTTAGACGGTGAAAATTTGTTTTGGCATTTTTAGAATTTTATTTTATTTTCTAGAATTTTTCTTAGATTCGGCGGTTTTGTTAAAAAAAATCTTGTGCGCGACTGGGCCAAAGGCCCAGCCGAGCCAGGCCGGCCCGCGTCGCCCGCCGCCTTCCTTCGCCGCGCCGGACTCCCGTCCGAGCCGGACACCGCCGCCGTCGCCGCTGCCTTGCCTCCTCCTCCAAGCTGCAGCCCCC
>LR738711.1:211988411-212079634 GCA_902687465.1 Secale cereale | reverse complement strand
CCCCGCCGCCCTCACCCCACCACCTCGCCCCGCCTCGCCTCCTGCAGCCGACACCGTGCGTCGCCCCCGCGCCAGCAGCAGACGCCGTCGCCGCCGCTTGTGCCTCGCCAGCCGCCGCCGCCGCCTCCCGCCCCAGCCCCGTCGCAGCCGCCAGAACCCCGCCGGAGTCCGACAAGGTAGCCACGCCGCCCGCCGGCTTTCTTAAGAAAACCGAACCGTTTTTTTAGAAAAACCATAGTTTGTTTTTTTAGTTTTTTTAGATCGGTTTTTTTCGGTTTAGCTGTTTAGCGAGCGTTCACCCGTTTGTTCGTTTAACGAACAAATTCGTCGTTTAGTCTCAGTTAACGAACGTTCGTTCGACAAGCTGTTCGTCAGTTTCTTTTCTTAGTTTTTTTTTGTGGTTTTGTCTGATCGCGATTTCTGATCCGATCTTCGTTCTAGTTTATCTTTTCGCTCGTTTATCGGAATCAGGCAATTCAAGCGCCTGGAGTTTCGTCTCGAAACCCTCTTTCCATTACCTAGTCGACTAAGTTTTTGCTTCTAAAAAATTTGGACTTAGGTCCAGATTGGTAACGTAGTCGGTTCTTTTCATCGTTTGACTTTCGTTGTTTCGTTTGGTTTGTTTCTTTTGCCAACCGGAGTTCTTAAGTTGAACCTTCTGGTTAGATATTCTATTTGAGTTTTACCCGTGCATTAGATGAGTACTTATTGTATGCTTGTTTGTTTGCGATAGAGTACCCGGAGTGCGCCGCTTGCTACTTTGAATCTCTAGGTTTCGCGGATCATCAGCAAGGCAAGTAACACTTTGATCATACTTCCATTACCCAGTTTTCATTGCATTAGAACAATCCTCCAACACTTGCATGAGTGGGATCTTTAACTTGTGGGTTCTGGGAAGTAGATGAGGTAGTACCTATTACCTGTTTTATATTTAAACCCTTGGGAGTTACTTCTACGTTGCTTATTATGCCATGCTATGCTAGTAGACGTGGATTGGGTGAGTGCATCCATGACAGATGTGAGATTGTTAAATTAATGGTTTTACTTAAGGTGGCAACTTGAACACACATCTGGGTGGATTGAGGCACCTGAGTATTCCAGCGATTGTCTGTTTTCTTTATGGACCGCCACCCAGGCTCAAAGGGATCATGAGGTACTTCATACTAGAAACTTCCGTGTGCAGCCACAAGCTATTATGGGCTCTAGCATAGTTGACTCAGTCGTGCGAACTCTTACAGTGGTAGACTAGCAGATGTAGGGGATGTTGGTTGGTACTGGCTACCCGGTCGTAAGGTGCTAGTGCTTCTGAAAGACTATGTCTCGGTCATCCGTTTCTCAAACATCATGTTGTGCGAGAATCTCAACGAAGGAGATCGAGTCTTGTGGGGAAAAGTGCACAAACCTCTGCAGAGTGTATAAACTAATCATGATTAGCCGTGTCCCCGGTTATGGACGTCTTGAGTATCTATTATTTGGATTATCATGTGTATCTCATCACTCCAAAAGTTAACTTGTTGGGTTAATGTTTACTTTAATTGGGATTGAGTTGGGTGAACCTTCTCAATGATGTTTCAACTACCATGATAGTTAAATAAAATCTATTCCTTTGTAGTAGGGAAAATTTGGCTTTATGCAAAACTGTAACCATAGAGCTTTCCACCAGCCATACATGCATGTAGTATAGCTTTACTCTTTGTTACTCTCTATGTGTTACTTTGCCAACATATTCCATGTGCTGACCCGTTTTAGGGCTGCAACATTCATGTTGCAGACTTTTCAGACGACGAGTAAGGTGCTTTTAAGTCACGGTTCTATACTCAATGATGCCGTTGGAGTTGATGGACTCACTTATCTTCCAAGCCTTCCGCCGTTATCGTTGTTAGATGGCCTTAATCCATTTTTATTGTAATAAGTTCATCTTTGGAACTTTCGATATAATAAGTGTGTGATTGCCACTCTGTTATAAATCCTTCAAGTATTGTGCGTGTCAGCATTACTGATCCAGGGATCACACTGATGCACAGAGATCAGACTGTTTGAGGTCTGGTCGCTACAAGATGGTATCAGAGCACACGCTGACTATAGGACACGACCACTAAGCTAAAGCCCTAGATCACTATTCACTCTTCTCATTTCCGACTCCTCATCTTTTCCACTCTTTTAGGATGGCGGATGCAAGGAACAGGTTCACACAACCAGATGAAGACACACCGTTCGGACGTCACCTGAAGGAAGTCACTAGATATCTAAACATCGGACTACCAAGCTTCACCGGAACCTACAACGCCACTTTACCTGAAGAGGAGCGCTGGTTGATTCACGTTCAAGTTCCCGGAAGGACGTTCATGCCCGTCACCGCACCCATAGAGTTTTCCTTTGATGCGCCCACCTGGAGCCTAGGCACGAGTATGGCAGCCCACATCACTATGGGAAGAATTGGAGAAGTCTACAAGCAGGAGCTGAAGGACACCATATACCATATTTGTGGACGCCGAGATGAGCGGTGGGACATGATCAGCACCCGGAAGGACAGGTCCATTGCAGCGTTCATTCAAGAGTTAAACCAGCACATTCGTCGACAAGAGCACCAGATGTGTGCTGGGATGATAGACTTGAAGAAAGCACTAACCCGAAACCTGGAGTTAGAGGAGGAACTCAAGTAAACACGTGACGGATACGAGGAGGAGATGTTGATACTTGTGGAGAAGAATGATGATTTGACACGGAATCTAGGAGTATTCATGGGAGATCCAGCACCAGGAGGGGAAGACGAGGAAGAGGAACCCAAGGAGATTTGTCTTGAAGACTACATCATCCTCGACGACACGGACTTAGACCCCGATGATAGTGATGACGAAGACTATGAAGATGAAGCTGGACCAGACATCATGGAATCTTCTGCCGATCAAAATTTCTAGATGACCACCCTATGACTAGTAGTTTCTCCATATAGTAGACTTAGAGCACTTTTGTAACGTTAGATCGATGTAAGCCCTTGTTTTGAAACTGATTTTGGTGTGATATGTTTGTGTTCGTCTCATGTGCATTTGGGTAGTGATTTTCCCTTAGACCTCTTTTCTATTCTAATCTCTTCCCTCTACACCCATTAGATGCCTCCAAGACGTGAGCCAGAATTCCAGTTTCCCCCTGAGCTCACTCAGTTGATCTAGCAGCAGAACACTTTGATGCAACTTCTTGTCCAGAACACTCAGAACAACCAGAACAACAACAACCCTCCACCACCACCACCCGTGGATAACCTAACCTGTTTCCTAAGGTTACAACCACTGGTGTTTGCTAGCAGCATTGAACCAATAGTCGCTGATGACTGGCTGCGCAAGATTGGAAGGGATTTGACCACCGCTAATTGCTCGGATGCTGAGAAGGTGCGATTTGCCGCACATCAGTTGTCTGGACCAGCCGCAGCATGGTGGGAGAACTACACAGCCACTTTCCCCATAGCCAATGTTACTTGGGATCAGTTTTAGCAAGCTTTCTGTACTGGCCATGTCTCAACTGGAGCTATGAGCATGAAGAAGCGGGAGTTTCGCAATTTGTGCCAAGGGAATCATACTGTGGCTCAGTACGTAGATGAGTTTAGTACTCTATCTCGTTATGCCCCAGATGATGTGGCCACAGATGCCGTTAAGCAGGAAAGATTTATGGAAGGGCTAAATGATGAGATGGGCGTACAGTTGATGGTAGCAAGCTTCAACAACTACCAGGAATTGGTTGATCGAGCTCTAATGATTGAAGGGAAGCACCAACAGATTGAAAACCGCAAGAGGAAGTATGGACAAGGAAAGTACAATTCTGGAGCTCAACAGAAGCCACGTTTTACCCCTAAACCGGTAGGACAATTTCAACATACCCATGGAGGTGGTAGCTCGCACAATCATAGTGGCCCCAAGAATGGTAATGGGAATGGATGAAGCAACGGCCAGAACCGTACCAACCCATCAACACCAGCCAAGCGAGACCTGAGCCAAGTCACTTGCTATAAGGCCAGAAGACGGGACATTACGCCAATGAATGTCCTGAAGCCTAGAATGGAAATGGCAATGTAAGCTCTGGGAAGAAGCCGAACCCTTTCAATAGGGGACAGGTGAACCACGTTAGCGTGGAGGAGGTTGAAGCTCGGCCAGATGCAGTAATTGGTAAGTATTTAGTCAAGTCCTTTACTGCACTCGTTCTTTTTGATACTGGTGCATCACATTCATACATTTCAAGGGGATTTGTGGATAAGTATAAACTGCCAACCCAAGCCCTTAGGTCACCCATGTTAGTAACCTCGCCTCGAGCAGAGTATATGACCAGACTATGGTGTGATCAGTTACCATTAAGGATTGGTAACTACATATTCCCTTCGGACCTAATAGTATTGGAATCTCAAGGATTGGATGTGATATTGGGCATGGATTTGTTATCTAAGTACGGAGGGAACATTGAATGCGCCAGTAAGTCCATTTTGCTTACTACGCCAGAAGGAAGAAGGATCAAGTATGTATCCCGGCATGTGCCGAATAGGAACCGAGTAAATTCCTTATCAAGAGTTGTGCAGGAGGAAGTACCAGTGGTGAAATATTACCCTGACGTATTTCCAGAGGAGTTGCCAGGCATGCCACCAGATAGAGATATTGAGTTTTTGATCAAGCTTTTGCTAGGCACAGGGCCAATATCTAAGAGACCATACTGAATGCCCGCAAAGGATTTGGAGGAGATTAAGAAACAGATTAAAGAGTTACTGGATAAAGGTTATATTTGCCCAAGTTCTTCGCCTTGGGGATCGCCAGTACTTCTAGTGGAGAAGAAGGACGGATCGTTAAGAATGGTTGTTGATTATCGAGGATTGAATGAAGTAACAATCAAGAGCAAGTACCCACTGCCGATGATCAATGATATGTTCGATAGATTGCAAGGAGCTAAGGTATTTTCCAAGATCGATTTGCGATCAGGATACCATCAGTTGAAGATCCCAGAATAGGATATACCTAAGACGGCCTTTACCACCAGGTATGCGTTGTACGAATATACCGTTATGTCTTTTGTTCTGACTAACGCACCAGCATACTTTATGAACCTGATGAACAAGGTGTTTATGGAGTTCTTGGATAAGTTCGTCGTGGTGTTCATAGATGATATATTAATCTTTTAAAAGGATGAAGAGGAGCATAAGGAGCATTTGCGTTTGGTAGTTGAGAAGCTCAGAGAACATCAGTTATACGCCAAGTTCAGCAAATGTGAGTTTTGGTTGAAGGAAGTTGGATTCCTCGGACACGTTATATCCGGAGAAGGAATAGCAGTAGATCCTGCCAAGGTTGACACTGTGACAAATTGGGAAGCACCAACAACAGTTGGAGAGATCCGGAGTTTTCTTGGACTTGCAGGATACTACCGCAGATTCATCGAGAATTTCTCAAAGATTGCAAAGCCTATGACTGAGTTGTTGAAGAAGGATACCAAGTTCAATTGGACGGAGGAATGTGAGGATAGTTTCCAGGAATGAAAGAAACGTTTGGTCTCATCACCTGTGTTGATTCTGCCAGATCAGCATAAGGACTATGAGGTGTATTGTGACACTTCACGTCGAGGACTTGGAGCAGTTCTTATGCAGGAAGGAAGAGTTGTCTCGTATGCTTCACGACAACCGAAACCTCATGAGTTGAACTATTCCACCCATGATTTGGAATTAGCAGCCGTAGTGCATGCATTGAAGACTTGGAGACATTTCCTCATTGGGAAGCATTGTGAAGTATACACGGATCACAAGAGTTTGAAGTATATATTCACTCGGAAGGAGCTGAATCTCAGGCAAAGGAGATGGTCGGAACTCATCAAGGATTATGATATGAGATTGCATTATCATCCCGGAAAGGCTAATGTGGTAGCAGATGCGCTAAGCCGTAAGAGCCATGCCAACACACTAATGACGGAGGATTTACTGAAAGAGTTAGCCGAGGACCTTCGTGAGCTATGTTTGGAGATAGTTCAGAGAGGCTATGTAGCAACGCTGCAGATTCAGTCTACCTTGATGGATAAGATCAGAGAAGCTCAGAAGACTGACGATGAGGTTGCCTCTCTAAAGGAGAGGATGAGCAAAGGGAAAGTTAAAGGATTTCGTGAGGATGAGCACGACACCCTATGGTTTGAAGACCGCATATATGTACCTAACGACCCGGAGATCAGGAAGTTGATTCTTCAAGAGGCCCATGATTCACCATACTCGATTCACCCAGGAAATACCAAGATGTACTTGGACTTGAAGGATACTTTCTGGTGGACTGGTATGAAGAAGGGTATTGCGGAGTATGTAGCAGTTTGTGATGTATGTCAGAGAGTGAAGGCAGAGCATCAGAAGCCGGCAGGATTGTTACAACCATTGCCAATACCCGAATGGAAGTGGGATAAGCTAGGCATGGATTTTATTACGGGATTACCCAGAACTCGTTCAGGTTATGATTCGATTTGGGTTGTAGTCGATCGTTTGACGAAGGTAGCCCATTTCATCCCAATAAAGACCACTTACACCAGTGCAAAGTTGGCAAAGATTTATATGACCAGGATCATATGCCTGCATGGAGTTCCGAGGAGCATCGTATCAGATAGAGGAACCCAGTTTACCTCAAAGTTCTAGAATCCGTTACACGAAACTTTGGGTACCAGGCTAGAGTTCAGTACAACTTTTCATCCGCAGACAGATGGACAGACCGAGAGAGTCAATCAGATTTTGGAGGATATCCTGAGAGCTTGTGCGCTAGATTATGGATCTAGTTGGGACGACAATTTGCCTTATGCAGAGTTCTCTTACAACAACAATTATCAATCTAGTCTGAAGATGGCCCCTTTCAAAGCATTATACGGAAGGAGGTGCAGGACCCCGTTGTCTTGGGACGAAGTTGGAGACCGCCAATTGTTTGGACCAGATTTGATTAAGGAGTCTGAACAGAAGGTAAAATTGATTCGCGATAGGCTCAAGGTAGCCCAGTCCAGGTAGAAGAGCTACGCGGATTCAAAACGCAAAGAGATAGTTTACGAAGTCGGAGACCGAGTTTATCTTCGAGTATCTCCACTTCGAGGAGTTAAGCGCTTTGGAGTTAAGGGAAAGCTAGCGCCCCGTTTTGTAGGACCATACAAAGTTTTGGAACATATGGGAGAAGTAGCCTACAGGTTGGAATTGCCTGAAGGATTGTCAAGAGTTCACGATATATTCCACATTTCCCAGTTGAAGAAGTGCCACGCTGAGATGGCTGAGATACCACTGAGGGATACAGTGCCGTTGGAAGCAATTCAGCTGGACAGTGATTTGACCTATGAGAAAAAACTAGTCAAGATTCTTGAGTAAGCCAGCCGCGTCACCCACAGCAAGGTTATCAAGTTTTGCAAAGTTCAGTGGAGCCACCACACCGAGGATGAAGCAACCTGGGAGCAAGAGGAAGACCTGCAGAAGGACCACCCTCACCTATTTTCTAGCCAACCCGAATCTCGAGGGCGAGATTCATCTTAAGGGGGGTAGGTTTGTAACATCCCAAATTTTTCAATTTGGAATGTTATACACTAGATCATCATTGCATATCATATCTTCTTGCTTTTGGTAGATCCTAGAAATTCTACGTAACTCAAGGACCCTCAGAGAGAGTTGGGGATTTCGTTATTTTCATATTTGAGGTTTCTCAAATTTTGAACATAGGATCATTGATTTTATTTATTTTATCTTCAAGTATTTCTGAAATGAAAATATGAGAGAGGGAGTAAAATGACTCTCCCAAAATAAAGAAATACGGAGGATTTAATAAAAAAATCAAATAAGTTTTGTTTTGGAGTTTTTGCTATTTTATTTGAATTTAGGAAAAATTGCACGTTTTCAAAAATGCATTTAGGGCCAAGAAAAATGTTCATCTTGTTCAAAATATTTCATTTAGACGGTGAAAATTTGTTTTGGCATTTTTAGAATTTTATTTTATTTTCTAGAATTTTTCTGAGATTCGGCAGTCTTGTTAAAAAAGAGAGTTCCCGTGCCCGACTGGGCCGAAGGCCCAGCCGAGCCAGGCCGGCCCGCGTCGCCCGCCGCCTTCCTTCGCCGCGCTGGACTCCCGTCCGAGCCGGACACCGCCACCGCTGCCACTGCCTTGCCCCCTCCTCCAAGCCGCAACCCCCCCTCAATAAATACCGCCGCCCCGCCACCCTCACCCCGCCACCTCGCCCCGCCTCGCCTCCCGCAGCCGCCGCCGTGCGCCGCCGCCGCCGCCTCCTGCCGCAGCCCCGCCACCTCGCCGCAGCCGCCGGAACCCCGCCGGAGTCCGACGAGGTAGCCATGCCGCCCGCCGGTTTTCTTAAGAAAACCGAACCGTTTTTTATTTTAGAAAAACCCTAGTTCATTTTTTTTAGTTTTTTTAGATTGGTTTTTTTTTCGGTTTAGCTGTTTAGCGAGCATTCGCCCGTTCGTTCGTTTTAACGAACGAATTCGTCGTTTAGTCCCAGTTAACGAACGTTCGTTCGTAAGGCTGTTCGTCAGTTTCTTTCCTCAGGTTTTTTTTTGCGGTTTTGTCTGATCGCGATTTCTGATCCGATCTTCGTTCTAGTTTATCTTTTCGCTCGTTTATCGGAATCAGACAATTCAAGCATCTGGAGTTTCGTCTCGAAACCCTATTTCCGTTTAGCCTAGTCAACTTAGTTTTTGCTTCTGAAAATTTTGTACTTAGGTCCAGATTGGTAACGTAGTCGATTCTTTTCGTCGTTTGACTTTCGTTGTTTCGTTTGGTTTGTGTCTTTTGCCAACCGGAGTTCTTAAGTTGAACCTTCTGGTTAGATCTTCTATTTGAGTTTTACCCGTGCATTAGATGAGTACTTATTGTATGCTTGTTTGTTTGCGATAGAGTACCCGGAGTGCGCCGCTTGCTACTTTGAATCTCTAGGTTTCGCGGATCATCAGCAAGGCAAGTAACACTTTGATCATACTTCCATTACCCAGTTTTCATTGCATTAGAACAATCCTCAAACACTTGCATGAGTAGGATCTTTAACTTGTGGGTTCTGGGAAGTAGATGAGGTTGTACCTATTACCTATTTTATATTTAAACCCTTGGGAGTTATTTATACGTTGCTTATTATGCCATGCTATGCTAGTAGACGTGGATTGGGTGAGTGCATCCATGACACATGTGAGATTGTTAAATTAATGGTTTCGCTTAAGGTGGCAACTTGAACACACATCTGGGTGGATTGAGGCACCTGGGTATTCCAGCGATTGTCTGTTTCCTTTATGGACCGCCACCCAGGCTCAAAGGAATCATGAGGTACTTCATACTAGAAACTTCCGTGTGCAGCCACAAGCTATTATGGGTTCTAGCATAGTTGACTAAGTCGTGCGAACTCTTACAGTGGTAGACTAGCAGATGTAGGGGATGTAGGTTGGTACTGTCTACCCGATCGTAAGGTGCTAGTGCTTCTGAAAGACTATGTCTCGGTCATCCGTTTCTCAAACATCATGTAGTGCGAGAATCTCAACGGAGGAGGTCGAGTCTTGGGGGGAAAAGTGCACAAACCTCTGCAGAGTGTATAAACTAATCATGATTAGCCGTGTCCCCGGTTATGGACGTCTTGAGTATCTATTATTTGGATTATCATGTGTATCTCATCACTCCAAAAGTTAACTTGTTGGGTTAATGTTTACTTTAATTGGGATTGAGTTGGGTGAACCTTCTCAATGATGTTTCAACTACCATGATAGTTAAATAAAATCTATTCCTTTGTAGTAGGGAAAATTTGGCTTTATGCAAAACTGTAACCATAGAGCTTTCCACCAGCCATACATGCATGTAGTATAGCTTTACTCTTTGTTACTCTCTATGTGTTACTTTGCCAACATATTCCATGTGCTGACCCGTTTTAGGGCTGCAACGTTCCTGTTGCAGACTTTTCAGACGACGAGTAAGGTGCTTTTAAGTCGCGGTTCTATACTCAATGATGCCGTTGGAGTTGATGGACTCACTTATCTTCCAAGCCTTCCGTTGTTATGGTTGTTAGATGGCCTTAAGCCATTTTTATTGTAATAAGTTCATCTTTGGAACTTTCGATGTAATAAGTGCGTGATTGCCACTCTGTTATAAATCCTTCAAGTAATGTGCGTGTCAGCATTACTGATCCAGGGATGACACTGATGCACAGAGATCAGACTGTTTGAGGTCTGGTCGCTACACTAATACCCGTAATCCGACGGGTGATGCATCAACATTTGATCAGCTGGCCTGACTTTGTGGCGTATAGACCATGTCATCCTACGCCCCAAAGCAGCTAGTGACAAGGCCTACAACTACTGAAGACGCACCATCGGTTCAGATACCGGCCACTGAAGCAACGGGGGGAGACCCAGCTGCAGCACATGCTCAGCAGACCAACCTGGTGGAACGGACTGCTAAGCAGTCTGATGCTTCGGAACAACCTGCTAACCAGTCTGTAGGTCCAGAACCAACTACTCATTAGTCCGTTGGTCCGCAGTCGCGTGATCAGCATACCAATGCATCAACACTTCCTGCTCAGCAAACCAACGCATTAGCACGGCCTCCTCAGCACATTGACAAGTTGGCACCACCTGTGCAGCAACCCGACATAGCTTCAATGCATGGCCAGCAGTTCGATGCCTCTGCTCCTACAGCCTAGCAGCCCGTCACAGCAGCACCGCCAGCTCAGCGGTCCAGCATAGCGTCTGCTAAGCAGTCCGTCGAAGCTTCACCGTCTGCTCGGCAGTCTACCTTGCAGCCAACCAGACGTTCTTCCAGAAATGCTTCAAGTACAAAGAAGGAAGTGGCCAAAAAGGCTACACCCACGAGGAAGTGTGGCGGGAGAGTGAAGAGGAAAGAGAATGATTGCCTCTTACTTAAAGCACTCATCGCCCAGAACCAAATTAACAGCAGGTTGTTCGAATTGGGGAGTAATATTATTTCTGATGGCATGGATGATGAAGAAGTAAAATTGGTGCTTGCTAAAAGTAAAGCAGACGTACTTGAAGCATGCCATTACGTCCATGGCCAGCCATTTCTTGTTGGCGAATACTTTGATGAGTGTAGCTCCAGTTGCCACGAGTTACATGAATATTGCATGGATCAAATGTCAGCTGGTCATCATGGTTTGCTAGTCCACTACAACAAAGATCATTTCCGACACAATGCTGGTTCCATCAATGTGAGCTTCGAGGACTTACATCTCTTCTTCAACTTCAACGAGCTCGATGCCACTCTTGTTAGATGCCTGATTTTGTAAATACTTAACAAACTCTGATCAACTTCTCCATACAAGGATGTAAATGATAAACAACTAATTGCATTTTATTCCTTTCAGGGGAATGAATGCGTAAAGAAGAAAAAGGGAGAGTGTGTATTTCATAGATCCTGAATTAGCAAATGACACAACAATACATGGTATGGACCTACAGGACTGGGCCGTTAACACGGTCGTCCGTCTCTTCAAAAACACATCCCATGCATAATCATTTCTCTTGCCATATCATGAACGGTAAGTCAAGTAAACAACCAAGCATACACTTATTGTCTTTCAGATTTCAACATAACTCGTAAGTTCATGGCTTTCTTAATATGTAGCAATCACTGGATATTGGTATTCATTGTTCCAAACAAGAACACAGTTTACTACATCGATTCTCTCAGAGAGTCAACAAAAGCTTAGGATCTGACACATCTTCAGCAATTCATGGATAGGTATTGAATTCTATGATGTTGAAATTAATTTGCATTCATATCTGGTTCAATAATTGATGTTGTCAAAATTCATCTTCATTTGTCGTGTGCTCGCATTGTGGAAAACTAAACCAGGGAACCTGTTCAAGAGGGAACTACCTCTGCAGCACGAGATCGTTTCTCCGCTAACACACAGAAATCCTTTATTTTCAGAAAAATTATCCAACAGTTTGCAAATACCTTTTCTTACGCTAGTCAAATGTTCAAGCTTCTAAATAAACCTCTTTCTGTTTTGTCAAAGAAAAAATAATACATCTAGCACCGGTTAGGTTGTTCTTAACAGGACAAATACATGACTAATTTCGTACAAAAATTTCAGTGTCCTCGGCAAGAAGCAGGGACCAACCTTTGTGGATACTATGTTTGGAGACACTTGATCTCCATCTGCAAGTCTGCTGATAGCTGTTACGATCCTCGCGAATTAGTACCAGTAAGTCTATCTTAATTAATATCTTCTACTCCACTCATATGGCACATTCTGATCTTAAAAATATTGCAGCTCATCTTAGAACCGAGGACCCCTGAACCGCTCTGGATGGTGATTTGTTGATGGTTTGGTGATTTATCAGTGACTTCTTCCCGAATCACTACATCAATCCCACCGGTGATAATGAAGATTTCAGCATGCATTCTCCTGAAACATTGAGTAAGAGTTGGCCGCTAAACATATACGCATGGATCCATTGTTTTCCATCTGATGAGGTCTTCGTATTTTGTACACTATGATTAATTATGTAATGCATATATGTGTGGACAAATCATTTGAATTTAGCTACTATATGTTCAATTGCAATTGTTGCGAAATCTGATGAATGTTCTTCCTGTGGAAACTATTTGTTCAATTGAATATTGTGGCGAATTTGCTTTTTGCATGCCGATTCAAAATGGGATATTTTTGTTTATTTGTTCAATTGAATATTGTGGCGAATTAGATTTTTGCGTGCCGATTGAAAATCGGATATTTTTGTCTATTTTTTCAATTGAATATTTTGGCGAATTTTCTTTTCTGCATGCCGATTCAAAATGGGATATTTTTGTTTTAACCTGGCAATTGCTCCGCACACGGTTCAACTAAATGAGTGTGTGCGATCCACATTGGAAATCATACGTCAATCGTAGCGGAACCATCGATGACACACAGCAGATCGCAAACGATTTGCAGCGCTACTACGTGTGCGTAGGGTCTTCGGAACCGTTTGTGGTATCGCGTTATCGCACATGAGAACTCGGAGTAAACCGTTCCCAATGTAAAATACAGTCCTAGTCGTAATTTTTTCAGGAAACGTGTGGGATCCTAAACGAAAAGCACACGTCACTCTTGACGCAATCGTCGATGATACACAACAAATCACAAACGATCTGTAGCACTTGTATGTGTGTGAAGGGGCTCCTGAACCGTTTGTGATAGAACATTATCGCAAACGCTAATTGTTGGGAAACGTGTGCGATGGAGTCCTGCATGGCAGATGGGTTACACCGAAAATTCGTGTACGATGGGGCACATATCGCACACAGTTCATATGTTGGCCCGTGTGCCTTACATATTGTTTCCCAAAAGGTTCATTACGACACACCGTTAGGTTTCACTGTGTCATTAGAAATGTTTAATCACCGATCCCACACATGCGAAAGAATTTAGTGTGTGCTGCATCGCACACGATTACATTTTGGAAGGCCTCTGGATCATTGCTCCATATTCCCGACAGTTTCTAGGTCATGTGGAAAGGACCCTCTATCGCCCACACTCACTAGGCGACGGTTCCAAATGCCGTCGTGGAAAGGGGTTAAAACCCGTTTGTATAGCACCGACGCCTACCAGTGACATGCCTACATTACATCGATGAACTGGAGCTAGTTCTATGTCGCCCTAGGTTATAATTGTTATATGATGAATATTATCCACGATACCATCGATCCAGTTTCTACATGTTTTTCACATATTGCTCTTGCTAAGTTACTATGGTTGTTGTTGTTGTTGTTGTTGTTGTTACAATTGCTCCAAAACTGCTGCTACTATTGTTACTGTTACTACTATTCTACTGATCACTTTGCTGCAGATATTTAATCTCCAGGTGTGATTGAATTGACAACTCAATTGCTAATACTTACAAATATTCTTTGGCTCCCCTTGTGTCGAATCTATAAATTTGGGTTGACTACTCTACCCTCGAAAACTGTTGCGACCCCCTGTACTTGTGGGTTATCGACCGCCCAATTCTTGGCATACCCTAGGACCGCTGCCAGGTGGTTGTACCGACCCTATATTGCTCTACCACGGGATATTCTTCTACTGTGGAGCGGTTGTAGAGCGGTGGAGGACCCATAGTTACCACACGGCTCATATGAACCGGTACTACTAGAGCCTGGAGCGGTTGTATCACCAGGGCCTTAGGCACCACCAGTACGCGGGTCAGGTGGTTGCACCGGCGCAAGCACCACCCAAATCACCGCTATGATGGTGATGCCCTTTTGTTGTGAAGCGGTAGTTTGGCGGTGGTGGACCGGTAATTCTATGGTGACTGACTACCGGTGCTTCCACTGGTTGTACCACCTGGTGCACTTCTGTAGGGTATCCTCTGAATCCCGGTTGTACCGGTTGCTCAAGCGATTGTACCGTTGCAGTGTAAAAATTCTTGAAACGGTTGGAATTGTGGACACTATACAAGTAGGTGGTTCTTCCACCTACAACTCACGTCTTGCCTCTCTCTCTCCTCAATTAATGCCCCTCAAGCTTTCTTGTCCGATCTCTCTCTCTAGCCACTCAAACTTGTTAATTTTCTAGGGATTGAAAGAGGAAAGCTAGATCTACACTTCCACCAAAGGGAATTTGATTCCCCCATACTTTCTTGTGTGAAATTTTGTTACTCTTGGGTATTTGGGCACCCTAGATGAAAGAGGTCACCTGGGAGCCACATTCCATTGTGGTGAAGCTCTGTGGTGGTGTTGGGGAGCCTCCAATTATGTCGTGGAGAGAGCCCCAACCTTGTTTGTAAAGGTTCGGTCGCCGTCTTCAAGGGCACCACTAGTTGAATCACGATTTCTTGCATTATGCGAGGGCGTGAGGAGAATACGGTTGCCCTAGTGGCTTCTTGGTGAGCATTGTGCCTCCACAGTACTCCAACGGAGACGTACAGCCGCTAAAGGGAAGGAACTTTGGTAACACATCCTCGTCTCCATCGACTCCACTTGTGGTTATCTCTTACCTTTACTTTGTGCAAGCTATTATTGTGTTGTTGCTAGCATCATATAGGTTGTTCAGCTAGTTGCATATCTAGACAACCTATTTGGTGCTAAACCAAATTTGTTAAGAAAAGCAAAAAATTGGGAGTTTCCTTTTCACCCCATAGTCAACCATATCGATCCTTTCAGATAGTATTTATGGTCAAAATGTGGTCAATTTGATACATATAAGATGTATCTCGTGTTTATTAGGTGACGCAATGAATACTTCTCTAGCCAATCAAATTATGGTGGAATTTTTGGTGGAACTAGCTATAATATGGCATATTGTGATGAGACTTTAATCTTAGTTTGTTTACCGTGTCAAGGATTATTGCTCACCAAGTGTAGTGAACAATTTGGTAGAGGAAGTTGTTTATGAGAAAGCACGAAGAATCAAAGTGCGCGGGCATTTGCCTGGCTTAATCGCCAACGGAAAGTGTAATCATGCTCTAGCCATATTTTGATGTTGATAATAGTATACATATAGGGGCCTAATTACATTTGGTAAGTGAACACACATGTTTTAGTCCTCATGAAAATTATGTGTGCGCATCATAGACCCCCACCCAATGGATACGACTCAAGAATGGTGCAATAACGACATGAAGTGAAGATTTTCATTTATATGTCGAGTTATAGGTATCCCACACTATCAAGATGATATCAAATGGGTTCATGATGGATTTTCTCAAGACAATATCACCTAAACACTATTCCACTCAAATCATACACAAAAAGTCCAAAGTCATATACCCCATCTAGTCCTATGCATACTTGGTTTAGTCAAAAACACCCAAGTTTGTTGTATGGCCGGACAGTCTAGCATTGATACGTCTCCATCGTATCTACTTTTCCAAACTATTTTGCCCTTGTTTTGGACTCTAATTTGCATGATCTGAATGGAACTAACACGGACTGACGTTCTTTTCAACAGAATTGCCATGGTGTTATTTTTGTGCAGAAATCAAACTTCTCATAATGACCTGAAAATCTACGGAGAATATTTTTGGAAAATATAAAAAATACTGGCCCAAAGAGTTACCAGGGGGGGCCACCCAGAGGCCACAAGCCCTCGAGCGCCCCCATCCCTAGGGCGCGCCCCCTAGCTTGTGGGCCTCCCAGACCATCTCCAACCCTAACTCCAAATCTATATATTCCTATTGGGGGAAAACAGAGGAGAAGGATTCATCGTGTTTTACGATACGGAGCCGCCTCCACCTCATGTTCTTCATTGGTAGGGCTGAATTAGAGTCCGTCCGGGGCTCCAAAGAGTGGAATATGTCGCCGTCGTCATCATCAACCTTCCTCCATCACCAATTTCATGATGCTCACCGCCGTGCATGAGTAATTCCATCGTGGGCTTGCTGGACTGTGATGGGTTGGATGAGATTTATCATGTAATCGAGTTAGTTTTGTTAGGGTTTGATGCCTAGTATCCACTATGTTCTGAGATTGATGTTGTTATGACTTTGCTATGCTTAATGCTTTTCACTAGGGCCCGAGTGCCATGAATTCATATATGAACCTATTATGTTTTCATGATTATATTTGTGTTCTTGATCTGTCTTGCAAGTTGTAGACACCTATTACGTGTTATGATCCGCATATCCCAAGGTGGTAATAATTGGGATTCTTTATGGTGACTATCATAGTTTTAGGAGTTCATGTATTCACTAAGTGCTAATGTTTTGTTCCGGCTCTCAAATAAAAGGAGGCCTTAATATCCCTTAGTATCTATTAGGACCCCCACTGCCACAGGAGGATAGGACAAAATATGTCATGCAAGTTCTTTTCCATAATCACGTGTGATTATATACGGATTACATGCCTACATTATATTAATGAATTGGAGCTAGTTCGTCGTTGCCCTAAGTTATAGCTTTTACATGATGAATATCATCTAACACATATCATCACCGATCCACTGCCTACGAGTTCGTCTCATATTGATCTTTGCTAAGTTACTTTCGTTACTACTGTTGTTACAATCACCACAAAACTACTACTATTACTATTGGCTCTGTTACCGTTACTATCATATCACTTTGCTACAAAATACTTTGCTACAGATATTAAGTCTTTCAGGTGTGGTTGAATTGACAACTCAACTGCTAATACTCATGAATATTCTTTGGCTCCCCTTGTGTCGAATCAATAAATTTGGGTTGAATACTCTACCCTCAAAAACTGTTGCGATCCCCTATACTTGTGGGTTATCAAGACCTTTTTCTAGCACTGTTGCGGGGAGCATAGCTATATTAGCTGAGTCACATGGGATTTATATCTATTGATCACTATGAAGAATCTGAAGGATGATAGAACCGAGATCGTTCACTCTAAAACAAGGGGAGGTAAGGATTTGCCATCTAGATCTGCACTTGATTTGCCTTCTGTTTTAAGTAAGCTTGCGACACCACCACCTACTATTAATCCTGATATGTCACAAGTAATAGATGATACTACCTCTGCTATGAGTGATACTTACGATGATGCTAGTACTTTGCATGATGATGTGCCACTAGTTGAATTTCTTGATGAACAACTTGCTAGAGTTAATAATATTGAGCATGTTAAAACTGATGAAATTGTTGAAACTGGTGAAGTCTTTGAAACTGGAAATTATGAAACGCCCATTAGGTCTAGCTCTCCTAGATATGAATTGCCTAATATACCTGAAGGATATGTTATGGAGGGTGAGGTAGCTAGAGACTTTCTTGCTTGTAAGGATAGAGATGATCTGAAAAGAATGTTATGCAAGTGGAAGGAAAAATCTTTAAATGCTAGTATGAAATATAATCCTGAGTTTGCTACTTCACCTATCCGTGTTACTGATAAGGATTATGAGCTTCTGTGTCGATCCAGAGATAATTGTTTTGGTCGAATCTGATCCTTTTCATGGTTATGAAACTGAAACTGTTATGGCACAACTTACTAAACTGAATGATATAGACACCATATTTACTCATGAGGAAAAGAATTGCTACTATTATATACTTAAACTATTTCCTTTCTCGCTAAAGGGTGATGCTAAGATATGGTTTAATTATCTTGCTCATGGTTGTGTGCGTAGTCCCGAGGATATGATTTACTACTTCTCTGAAAAATATTTTCCAACTCATAAGAAACAAGCTGCCTTACAGGAAATATTTAACTTTGTGCGAACTGAAGAAGAGAGTCTACCACAAGCTTGGGGGAGGCTTCTCCAATTACTTAATGCTTTGCCTGATCATCCTCTCAATAAAAATGAAATACTTGATATATTGTATAATGTACTAACCAATGCTTCTAGGGACCACCTAGATAGTTGCACTGGTTGTGTTTTCAAGGAATGAACTGTCGAACAAGCTGAAGAACTATTGAATAATATATTAAGAAATGATAATGAGTGGACTCTCCCTGAATCTCCTAAGCCAACTCCGAAGAAGATAGGAATTCTATTTTTATTTCCCAAAGATATGCAAGAGGCAAAGAAATCAATGTAGGAAAAAGGTATTAAAGCTGAAGATGTTAATAATTTACCACCTATCAAAGAAATACATGGTCTAAATACCCCGACACAGGTAGTAAAGGTAAATTCTCTCTACAGATTTTATGAAGGTGATATTCCTCATAATAAATCTGCTAGTCAATGCATGGGTGAATTTGATAACTTTATTGTGAAACAAGAAAACTTCAATGCATATGTTAGTAGACAAATGAAATGTAGTGCTTATATGGTTGAACACTTGAGTGACTATATGTCTAGAGTTAAAGATGATCTTAAGCTTGATGGTAAACATGCTTCCATGATAAAAACTCAAGTAGAACAAGTTCTCAAAGCACAAAATGATTTGATTAATGAGATGAACAATAAGAGAAATGATCATTATGTTAGAGTTATGACTAGAGCTAGTAGAATGACTCGGGAACCTTTTTCTCCTGAAGGTCATCCTAAAAAAATTGAACAAGATTCTCAAAGAATTAATATTGATGCACATAGTTCATCCAAAAGGAAAAATGATAAGAGTTTGCAGGATTCTAGTGAATCTACTATAAACACACCTAAAAATCCAAATGACATTTCTATATCTAATGCAGAAACACAATCTGGTAATGAACATGAACCTAGTGACAATGATAATGATGGGGTTCATAATGATGCTCAACCTAGCAATGATAATGATGTGGAGATAGAACCTGGTGTTGATCATGATAACCCATAACCTAAAAACAAAAGATATGAGAAAGAGACTTCATTGCTAAGAAACATGGTAAAGAAAGAGAACCATGGGTTCATGAACCCATGCCTTTCCCTCCTAAAGCTTCAAAGAGTAAAAATGATGAAGAATTTGAACACTTTTTTGAAATGCTTAGACCTGTCTTTTTTTGCGCTTATGTTTGACTGATATTTTGAAAATGTCTCCTTACGCTAAGTATATGAAAGATATTGTTACAAATAAAAGAAAGATATTGAAAGCTGAAATTTCCACCATGCTTGAAAATTATACATTTAAGGGTGGAATACCAAAGAAACTAGGAGATCCAGGAATACCGACTATACCATGCTCTGTTAAAAGAAACTATGTCAAAACTGCTTTATGTGATTTTGGAGCTGGTGTTAGTGTTATGCCTTTCTCTTTGTATCGAAGACTTGCTTTGAATAAGTTGACACCAATTGAAATCTCTTTGCAAATGGCTGATAGACCAACCGCTATACCCATCGGTATTTGTGAGGATGTGCTTGTCGTAGTTGCAAATGTTACTATCTTATCGAACTTTGTTATTCTTGATATACCTGAGGACAACAGTATGTCGATTATCCTTGGTAGACCCTTTTTGAATAATGCAGGGGCTGTTATTTATTGCAATAAAGGCAATGTCACTTTTCATGTTAATGGTGATGAGCATATACACTTTCCGAGAAACAACCTCAAGTGAATAACATCAATTCTATTTGAAAATTCCAACAATTGCTATTGGAGGTTTTGAATTCTCTATTCCTACTGTCAAAAAGAAATATGATATTCTTATTGTTGGGGACATGCATATACCCGTTGAGGTAACCTAGTGTTATACGAAGATTCTCCGGTTTCATGTCATTCTGAAGAAGTTTGTTAACAAGACTTGATCAACCTTATTAATGGATTCCTTTTGACGGGCATGAGATGGATGAATTTAGTAAACACAACTCTCTGCACCCACTTTTTATTCTTTGTTACTTAGAATTAATAAAGTAGAAATACTATTATTTTTCTGTTTTCTGAATTATCCATGCAATAAAAAATGACCAAAAATAAAAGTTCTCCAAATGCCCTAAAAATTTAGTGTGAATTTTTGTGCAATATTTAATTTTTTGGCACTAAACACACCTCGATCAGGGGGTGCACCAGTGGGCCACAAGCCCATAGGGCGCCCCCCTGGCTAGTGGGTCCCATGTAGGGGCCCCTCACTTATTCTAGCACCCATCCACTTCATCTTTCTCCAGAAAAAATCATCTCATTGCTCAAACCCGTGTTCTTGCTCATCGTGCTGCCATTTTTTATCTCCTCGCTCATTGCTCCATTTCCAAAACTGTTAGGGGGAGATTTATCATTGGTATGTGACTCCTCCATTGATCCAATTAGTTTTTGTTCTAGTGCTTTATATATTACAAATTCTTGCTGTCGTGGTGACCATGTTCTTTAGCTTGCATGTCAAATTTATATGGTCCAAAGTAGTTTCGTTGCATGATTTAGCCTCTAGACACTTGTAGCAGTAGTTGTTATCACTTTTGTTGAGTTTCATTCACTTTTATTTTGAGTCACTAAAAATTTCAGTAATTTTCAGAGGAAGAAAATGATGAGGAAATATTCCAAGGTGGTTTTTCAAGGAAGAAGAAATCCTCAAGACTCGCAATTCGCGAGCCAGACCTTTACCCACCGCGGGAAGCTGTAGTACGACCTTGTGAATGGTCGTCGAATAATATCATGACTCTTGCAGGTTTCAAGGAAGAATTTGATATGTAAGTGAGTAATGCCGGCCTAGCGGACTTCTTGCCAGATAAGTGCTTACAATATTACAACCTCACTGATTCTTTTGTACGGAGATTTAAGTATTTAGACCGACGAGGTACGCAATCAGTTTTATCTGATCTTTATGATAAATCTTATAGCATGGATCTTGAGGAGTTTAATTAAGCATGCAAAAATTTGCATTGGGGCACTTGCACTGAACCACGTACAACTGATTGTTTGGGGTTCCTTGCTAGCATTACAGTAGGATAAACTAGAGCTATAAGTGTCGTGGGATATTTGCGGCCACCTATGGGACCAGGAGGCCCCTTGCTGGTTCGGCAGGGGGACATCGCGTTGCACAAAGAGCAGACTAGCGCGCGGTAGCGCAGCGGGGAGCACACATGCAATTTACCCAGGTTTGGGCTGCCGCGAGGCATAAAAACCTATTCCTGCTTTGGTGGATTGATGGTGGAATGGAGGTGGTGGAGCGTAGTACACTCGCCCGGCAATGGTTGCCTCAGGGCAGCAGTGACTACACGCGTACGGGGGTGTGGGTTCGTCTATTTTCCAACCATTTCTACGATTGTCATGGGCCTCCTTGTATATATCAAGGGGCGGCCATAGTGGCAAAGTAGTCATTATGCACTAATATGATAGCAAACAATGCTATCATACCTAACGCTGCGTGCTGACAGGGTGCATTAAATGCACCACTTAGTGTCACATCACTGGTTGCTCGGCAAGGCTTGTCGGTCTATCTCACTAGCTCCGCGCCTGTTTTCTTGACATGTTGTAGTACGGGTGTCATCTGTGGGTTCTTCTTGTAGGAAATGACTGCCATGTGGATAATGACTGCCACTTAATCATCTTGCGGCTTGACACCGCATTGATTGACGACGTGTGCCGTGCTTGAGTGTTCGGTGAGGTGGTTTTTGCCTCTGCTAGCCCCCGGCAGGCCTTGTCGGGGTGTTTCTGTTATCTGCTTCGGGGGGTGGCCTTGCCCCTTGCCGAGCTCGCCTGCCTAGTAAGGGAGGCCCTTGTCTTGGTGATGTCTTGCTTCTCTGTCTTGGCCTTGGTTTCTTCGATCTGAGGTGGTACTCTGAATCTCTTGGTTTCTTATACTCTGTCTTGGGTTGGTGCTTCAATCTTGTTCTTGTGCCTGTGCAAATTCTGGGAAACAGACCCAGGGTTTGTTGCATCGACAGAAGCCCCCGGGCCTGCCCTTATCGCGCTGCTGAGCATCGTCGAGGTAGGGTCTAATAAGTGCACATGCGGGGTTGCTGAAGAGGTTGGTTCCTTGGAATCTCCATTGCTGCTTCATCGACCTTGATTTCGGGTCAGTTTCCGGTTTTCCCGCGTGTCATGTGTGACGTCGTGGGAGAACTTGGATCGTGGCCTGCGGATCCTCTTCGCCCCATGATCACGGGGCGGAAACTGCCATCCCACCCGCCCTCCGTTCCGCATGCACTTGCCATGTGCTCCAAATGCATTGGGCATGGTAGGTGGCGAATACGGAGGACACGGGGAGGAGTGCCACGGCCGGAAATCGAGCATCGATGGTTGGATCAGAGGGGTGACCTCGACCCCCGGAGTTACGACGGGCGCAGGTAGGCCGCATCGGGGGAGAGAGGCGGCCGTCTCCCGTGTGGGGAGCCAGTCCCATGCCCCGTTTCCTTATAAAAGGGAGACAGGGCAGCACTCCTCTGCACACACTCCTCCTTCTTCTCCGCGATCATTTTCTTCTAGTCATGGTGAGAGGGCGAGGGCATGGTGGTGCTCTGGCGGCGACGACAAGGGTTTCTGCTTGACAGCGCGCCCCTCCTCCCCCGGACCCTGAGGCAGTGGAGTTGTCCGCAAGGAGGGCAGGGAGGGGACGCGGTCGCGGTTGCCGTGGTGCTTGAGGAGGAGGAGGTAGGGGCGGTGCCTTGGTGGCGCCCCCATTGGTGGCTCCTCCCCCACTGGAAGGCCAAGTTGGCGACCAGCCTTGGGAATTCATCATCAGGCTATACAAGACTTTGTGTAGTCATCTTCGCCTCCCAACTCCCTTTGCGCAGGAGATGGAGCTCGAACAACCATGCGCCCTGCGGCTGCACATGAGGGGCTTCGGGGATGGAGGTACAAGGGTCGATGTCGACTTCCCCGCCCCCCATGTGATGTACCTCCGTCGTGGCTGGAACACCTTTGCCCTGGCCCTGCTGGCCCTGGTGATAGTGGTCCGCGGGTCGCCTCCGCTCTGCTCCCCATCGTTGTGCTCCCCTGGTGGCCCTGCTCCCGCTGGACTACCTCTCCTAGAGCCCGGAGGGGGGAGTTGGGTTCCTGTCTAGGCGCTCCTTTTGTCCTCCCTCGCCTTTAATGGCCGTGCCTGGGAGGAGGGGGACAAGAAAGGGCATCACAGGGCACTTATCTTTTTTTAATCTTAAGCTTGTAGGCACTTGCAAAACTTTAATTTAGATAATTTAATCCCTAGAGTCCATCTTTGTGTTCTGTAATGCTTGTACTTGTATTAGCATATGAATGAAAAAGATAAACCTTGCTGGGAACCCATGCATGTGTATGTCCATGCAGAGATGGAATGCCTCTTTATTGTAATAAAACGAGTTTTCCCGGCAAGCTACCTTGCCGGCACTCTCTTTGTCTGCCGGAGAACTACGTCTGCCTGTGAAAAGATAGAGAGGCCAGCCCCCCGCCAACTCCCTTTCACCAAAGGCCACTACAACCATCTCGCTTGAAGCAACGTTTGAGTCTGGGATGGGAGCACCAAAGCCTCAAGAGAGTGTGGCGAGGTTTTCTTATGCACAAGTTATAGCTTACAAAACACTAAAGGACAGGAGGTCAAACTTATCTATTTGGCTTGCCGGGGATTGCAGTGCCGGGCAATCTTCTCAACTCCTTGTCGAAGCCAAGTCCATTGCAGGAACTTGCAACTTCATGTAGATGAGAATGAATGCATGATGCAATCCTATCGATATGCATATGCAAATGCTCATGAAATGCTTATGCAGTGATCTTGGTGTGATTGTGCATGCATGCAATCTTAGTTGCCCCCCCCCCTACGTCGCTTCTTTATTTTCTCTTGCATGGGGTCATCACCTCGGCTCCGTACAAGGGGTTACATGCAGCTGAGGCAAGGCCTGTACGGATGGGTGGCTGCCGAGCAGGGCCCGACAGCAACGCCTTACGGGTGGTACTTGCGGATATGCTCAATATTCCATGAGTTTTGCAATTGAGTGCCATCTCCGGTCTCCAGACAGACTGCGCCAGGTCTGGTGACTCGTACCACCCAGTAAGGGCCTTCCTACTTCGGTGACAGCTTGTTTGTACCCTTGGCGGACTGAATGCGCCTAAGGACAAGGTCACCTTCCTCAAAACACCGGGCATGAACCCTGCGGCTGTGATAGCGACGCAGGGCGTGCTCGTAGCGTGCAGCACGCGTAACAGCCTGGAGATGGTTCTCTTCAAGTAGCATAGCGTCGTCACGCCGGTGCTCAACTTGCGCTACTTCACCGTAGGCAAGCACTCGAGGAGACCCATAAATGAGTTCCGTGGGGATAACTGCTTCTGCCCCGTAGACCAGGGAGAAGGGAGTCTGCTCGGTAGTGCGGTTTGGTGTCGTTCTAAGGGCCCGAAGAACTACTGGCAGCTCCTCAACCCACCGCCTGCCATGCTTCTGCAACATATCGAAAGTTCTTGTCTTGAGTCCACGGAGCACTTCAGCGTTCGCCCTCTCAGCTTGTCCATTGCTCTGGGGGTGTGCAACGGAAGCAAATGAGATCTTGCATTTGAGGGTACGAACATATTGCATGAAGGCGTGGCTCATGAACTGGGTGCCATTATCGGTGATGATCCTTGCCGGAACTCCAAAACGACACACCAATTCTTTCAAGAACTTGATAGCTGACTGAGGAGTCACCTTTCTCACGGTAGTCCCTTCTGAACACTTTGTAAACTTGTCGATGGCAACGAATAAGAATTCAAAGCCCCTGATTTCTCGAGGGAAGGGGTCGAGAATATCGAGCCCCCAGACCGAAAATGGCCATGAGAGAGGGATTGTCTGAAGAGCTTGGCAGGCATGTGTATTTTCTTGGAATGGAACTAACAGGCTTAACATGTCGTGACGAGCTCGATTGCATCTTGGAGGGATGTGGGCCAATAGAATCCTTGCATGAATGCTTTCCCAACTAATGCCCTTGATCCAATGTGGGAGCCGCACATTCCTCTGTGAATCTCAGCCAGTAGTTCCTTTCCATCCCCCCGGCAGACACACTTCAATTTCACACCGTTGGGCCTACTTCTGTACAGAGTGGCATTGACAAAGTGATACATACTGGCCCTTTGGGCTACTTTTTCAGCTTCATCTTGGTTGCCGAGGAGTTCTCCGATTTGGAGGAAGTGGACAATGTGGCTTGCCCAAGCTGGAGCCTGTGGCTCGTCAATGAGGACTAGCCACACCTCCTCTGCTGTGGGAGCACCAGCCTCGCTCGCGGGGTCCATTGGCCCGGCTGGAGGGGGTGGTCCGGCAGGCTATGAGGAGTTGTTTCCAGTAGGGTCTCTGCCGGGAGCGGATGGCTCTACCGGGAGAGGCTTACCGTAGTCCAACTTTCTCCTTTTCTGGGCCATTGTTGCTGGGGATATGGATGGCTGAGAGAGACGGAGAACAAAAGTTCCTGGTTCCACAGGAAGCTTCTGCGTAGCACACTTTGACAAGTGATCAGGTATGCTATTTTCCGCACGAGGTATGTGCTTTGTTTGCAACCCGTCAAAGTGCTCCTCCAATCTCCTCTCTTCCTCGATGTATGCCTCCATAAATGGACTTTGGTAATCTTTGTTGATTTGTCTCACCACAAGCGTTGAATCTCCTTCAATGATCAGTTTCTTAATTCCCAATTCTGCTGGAATTCTGAGCCCGACAAGGAGCCCTTCATACTCTGTTGTATTGTTGGTGGCTTCTTCCCGGGCAAAATGCATTTGGACGGATACTTTAAGTGCTCCCCAGAGGGGGCAACAAGAAGCAAGCCAGCTCCTGCACCTTGTAGGGAAAAAGCACCATCAAAATATATTATTCATTCTTGGGGTGATTCCTTACCGAGGATAGATGTCTCTGTTATCTCCTCATCAGGGGTTGGCGTCCATTCTACAATAAACTCTGGCAATGCCCTACTCTGGATAGTTGATGTGCTCTCATACTTCAATCCAAAGCTGGATAACTCCAAAGCCCACTCCACTATTCTACCAGTAGCCTCAGGGTTTTGGAGTATCCTTTGAAACGGGAAACGAGTGACAATCGTGATCTCATGGGCTTGGAAGTAGTGGTGCGGTTTCCTTGAGGCCATAACGAGACCAAAGATCAACTTTTGCACACTAGAGTACCTCGATCTAGCCCCTTGTAACAAGGAGCTGACGAAGTACACTGGGCGCTGCACCACTTTCTTCCTTGCCACGTCCTTGGGGTTGCTCTCGTTGTCGTGCTCATTGTTGTCCTGATTCTTTTCGGACTCTGTTGTTTTCTACTCGCTTTCTGATCTCATCCACTTCTCGCTGTGCTACCAAGGCTGCATTGACCACTTGGTTGGTTGCCGCCAAGTATAGCAACAACGGCTCCTGGGGTTTTGGCGCAACCAAAGTGGGCATAGAGGAAAGGTAGGCCTTCAACTCTTGTAGGGCTGCATCTTCTTCCCGGGTCCACTTCATGGGCCGTGCCTTCTTCAAAATCTTAAAGAATGGCAGGGCGCGCTCGGCAGACTTGGAGATGAATCTGCTTAGCGCGGCAATGCATCCTGTTAAGCGCCCCACATTCTTAACTGTCCTTGGTGCTTGGATCTGCTCAATGGGTCTGATCTTGTTGGGGTTGGCTTCGATCCCCCGGTGGGACACTGTAATGCCCCGGACACACCCGCGGTGGTCGTTACTCCTGGCGGGATCTAGACTGGCCCCACAGATCAATACTAGTCTTTTCTGTGCACTTTGTCCTCACTTGTGCGCACCCGGGAGCTACTTCCCGGTCGGTCACCGATCCTGAAATTACTCCAAGCTGAGCACGCTTAACTTTGGAGTTCTGTCCGAATGGGCTCCCAGAAAATAAGGAATTCCTTCTTTTCTGGAAGCCCATTCGGATAGAACTCCAAAGTTAAGCGTGCTCATCTTGGAGTCATTTTAGGATGGGTGACCAACCGGAAGTTGCTCCCGGGTGCACACGAGTGAGGACAAAGTGGGCAGAAAAGACTAGTATTGATATGTGGGGCCAGTCTAGATCCCGCCAGGAGTAACGACCACCGACGAGTTTGTCCGGGGCGTTACAGACATGAAGAACCCAAGCAGCTTGCCGGAGGGAACACCAAACACACACTTCTCCGGATTGAGCTTCAAATTGATCTTGCGCAGATTGGCAAATGTCTCCTCCAAATCCTGGATAAGGGTGGCCTTATCCTTGGTTTTGACCATGATATCATCCATATAGGCTTCTATATTTTTGCGCAATTGTGGTTCAAAACCAATCTGGACTGCCCTTGCAAAATTTGACCCGACACTCTTTAATCCGAATGGCATGCGGATAAAGCAGTACGTACCACATGGAGTGATGAATGACGCCTTCTCTTCATCTTCTCTGGACATGAAGATCTATATCCAGAATATGCATCCAGAAAGGAGAGCAAATCACAACCTGAAGTGGAATCCACAATCTGGTCGATGCGCAGCAAGGGAAATGGGTCCTTCGGGCAAGCCTTGTTGAGAACTGTGAAATCAATGCAAAGCCTCCACTTCCCGTTAGCCTTCCGGACTACCACTGGATTAGCTAACCACGTAGGGTGCAGTACTCCTCTGACCAAACTAGGTGCCTCTAGTTTCTTGATCTCTTTGACAATGAACTGTTGCCTCTCCCAGGCCTGCTTCCGGACTTTCTGCTTCACAAGTCAGGCGTGTGGGCAGACATCAAGGTGGTGCTCGATTACCTCCCAGGGAACACCAGGGATATCAAATGGTTGCCATGCAAACACATCGATATTCGCCCACAGGAAGGCAACAAGCGTGCTTTCCTATTTGACATCAAGGGTGGCGTTGATAGTGAAAGTACCATCAACGTCAGCCTGCCCTGCCGGGACCTTCTTCACTTGGGGTGCGTCAACCTAGGATCTCTTTCTATTGGAACACCCCGGCACGTCGTCAACGGGTGTCGTGCAATCGGAGGGGGCATGCTTCCCAGACTCCTTACCGGATGTCCTACCATCCTTTTACTTTCCTTTGCTTTCCTCCATGGGAGCAACTGCTACCGCTGCCTTTGATGTGACTGCATCCCGGTACATCTTGTCCACACAGATAATTGCATCCTTCTCATCTGACGGGATAGTGATGACTCCCAGTGGCCCAGACATCTTCAAAGTGTTGTAGGCATAGTGGGATGCTGCCATGAACTTGGCCAGGACTGGGCGTCCAAGAATCCCATTGTACGGCAGGGGGAGATCAACCACATCAAACACAATCTTCTCATTCCGATAGTTTAGTTCTCCCCCAAACGTTACCGGCAGCGTAATCTTTCCCTTGGGACGACTCTTGCCGGGATTAACTCCTTGGAACGTGTCGGTGACCTCTAACTCTTCTTCTCATATCTGAAGCTTGTTGATGACTGCCGGAAGATCAGATTCAACCCGGCCCCGCCATCCACTAACATATTTGTGACCTTGACGTTGCGAATTGGTGGGGAGACCAACAATGGCAAACACCCTACCGCAGTGGTGCGCCAGGGTGATCCTCCTTGTCAAAGATGATGGGTGTGTAGGACCATTTGAGCGGCTTCCGGGCCTCTGGCGCTGGTTCCACGACATCGAGCTCCCGTGCCCACCGCTTGAGCTGGCGGTGAGAGGCGTGCAAAGATGCACCCCCCATCAATGCACAGGGCATCAGTGGCCTTCTGAAACTCCTGCTCACTGGTTTCCTCTTCATCCCCTCCATCACTTACATTATCACAGGTTTCCTTCTCTTGACCCCTGGCGGGTTTTCCTTGGTTCCGAAAGGATTTTCCGGGGTGGTTTTCTTCACCGCCTCGGCCCTTACCACCAACGGCATTCTGGCATTTTTCCTTGTCATGCTTATCATAGTCTGCCCTTTGTTTCTTGACAAGCTGCTCAACCTGTTAACACTCCTGAAGGTCATGGACCTTGATCCCATGGATCTTGTAGTACGGCCCATTGCCCTTCCCAGCTTTCTCAGTGGCGACGGCTTCCTGGAAGGTAGCGCAAGCGGTAGCTTCCTTGTCGGGGGCCGCTGCCTTGGCCTTCTTGCCGGTACTCGGTGTGCCTGATCCTTCCATGGTCATCACTGCTTTATCTCTTGGCTTCTTACTGCGCTTCTTGCCCTTTCTCTGACTAGTTGATTCATCCTCATCCTCTGAATAAACATTGGTGCAATCTTACTCTCTGGGCAACTTCCTTCCTTCCTCCATCCGAGCACAATTATCCACCTGTGTGTATAGCTCCTTCACCGTCTTGGGAAACCGCAAGTTCATCTTGGAACAAATGCAACGGTTGCGCACATTGGAATGGAAAGCTGCTATGACGGTTGACGGATGGATATTTGGAATATTTCTATGAACTTTACGAATCTCAGTAAATACTTATGGAGAGTTTCTCCTTCCTTCTGCTGAAGGAGCTGTGATAACCCACAAGTGTAGGGGATCAGTTGTAGCCTCTTTCGATAAGTAAGAGTGTTGAACCCAGCGAGGAGCTAAAGGTAGAAGAAACATTCCCTCAAGTTCTATCGACCACCGATACAACTCTAAGCACGCTTGACATTCTCTTTACCTAGAACAAGTATAAAACTAGAAGTACTTTGTAGGTGTAATGGGATAGGTTTGCAAGAATATAAAGAGCACGTAAATAAAAACTAGGGGCTGTTTAGATAAAGAAGCAATAAAGTTAGTGATAGCGAGTGTGGAAAAGTGGTGGTAGGAGTTGTGAAATTGCCCCTAAGCAATTGACTATGTTACTAGACCGACAACAAGTTTTATGTGGGAGAGGCCACTACTAGCATGTCATCCCTGACTTGGAATTCTATGCACTTATGATTGGAACTATTAGCAAGCATCCGCAACTACTAACGTTCATTAAGGTAAAACCCAACCATAGCATTAAGATATATTGGTCCCCCTTCAATCCCGTATGCATCAATTTCTACGCTAGGTTGAAGCTTCTGTCACTCTTGCCCTCCAATACGTAGTCCTATCAACATACAACTAACCCTATGGTGTGATCCACGCGCGCGCTCATATGATGGGCACCAGAGGACATCAACATAACCACAAGCAATTTAAATCAATCAGAGCAATTCACCAATCACCGATAGGACAACGAAAATCTACTCACACATCATAGGATGGCAACACATCATTGGATAATAATATGAAGCATAAAGCACCATGTTCAAGTAGAGGGTACAACGGGTTGCGGGAGAGTGGACCGATGTAGATAGATGGGGGGAAGGTGATGAAGATGTTGGTGAAGATGACGGAGGTGTTGGTGTAGATCGCCGTCACACGATGATGGCCCCGGCGGCGTTCTGGCGCCACCGGGAGAGAGGGGGAGAGAGCCCCCTCCTTCTTCTTCTTCCTTGACCTTCTCCCTAGATGGGAGAAGGGTTTCCCCTCTGGTCCAAGGCCTCCATGGCGGCGGAGCGACGAGAGCCCCTCCGAGATTGGATCTGTCTCTCTATCTCTCTCTGTTTCTGCGTTATCAGATTCTGGCCCTTCACCGTTTCTTAAATTCCCGGAGATCCGTAACTCCGATTGGGCTGAATTTTGGCACAATTTTTATCCGGATATTAGCTTTCTTGCGGCCAAAGAAGGGCACCAACCGCCTTACGGAGTGGCCACGAGGGCCCAGGGCGCGCATGTCCCCCCTGGGTGCGCCCCTCACCCTCGTGGGCCACTCGGGCATCGTCTCACGTTGATTTAACTTCCCGAAATTCACAAATATTCCAAAAAAATCTCCGTCCGTTTTTATCCCATTTGGACTCCTTTTGATATGGATATTCTGCGAAACAAAAACATGCAACAAACAGGAGCTGGCACTGGGCACTGGATCAATATGTTAGTCCCAAAAATAGTATAAAAAGTTGCCAAAAGTATATGAAAGTAGTAGAATATTGGCATGGAACAATCAAAAATTATAGATACGACGGAGACGTATCAGCATCCCCAAGCTTAATTCCTGCTCGTCCTCGAGTAGGTAAATGATAACAAAGATAATTTTTGATGTGGAATGCTACCTAGCATAATCTTGATCATGTAATCTAATCATGGCATGAATATTAAGACACGAGTGATTCAAAGAAATAGTCTATCATTTGACATAAAAGAATTTAATACTCGGGCATCCCAACAAACAATCAAGTATTTCAAAATATCAATGCTAAAGAACGTTATCCCTACATAATCATATACTCTTTTATGCTCCCTTTTCTTAACACAAGGTACCCCTCATGCCCATCCCGGTGTCAGCCAAGCAATTGTTTTCATACTTTACTTTTTCGAACCTTTTCAACTCTTCACGCAATACATGAGCGTGAGCCATGGACATAGCACTATGGGTGGAATAGAAGGTGGTAGTACACAAAAGTAGGGAGAAAGTCTCACATCGACTAGGAAAATCAATGGACTATGGAGATGTCCATCAATTGATATCAATGTGAGTGAGTAGGGATTGCCATGTAACGGATTCACTAGAGCTATAAGTGTATGAAATCTCAAAAGAAAACTAATGGGTGTGCATCAACTTGCTTGCTCATGAAGACCTAGGGCATTTCAGGAAGCCCATCGTTGGAATATACAAGACAAGTTCTATAATGAAAATTCCCACTAGTATATGGAAGTGACAACATAGGAGACTCTCTATCATGGTGCTACTTTGAAGCACAAGTGTGGAAAAAAGATAGTAGCATTGTCCCCTTTTTTTCCTTTTCCTTTTTCTTTTTTTCTTTTTTTGGGCCTTCCTTTTTTTGGCCTTTTTTCAAGGGACAATGCTCTAATAATGATGATCATCACACTTTTATTTACTTACAACTCGATACTAGAACAAAAATATGACTCTATATGAATGCCTCCGGCGGTGTACCAGGATGTGCAATGATCTAGCATAGCAATGACATCAAAAAATGGACAAGCCATGAAAACATCATGCTAACTATCTTACGATCATGCAAGGCAATATGACAATGATGGTGCGTGTCATAATAAACAGAACGGTGGAGTTACATGGCAATATATCTCGAAATGGCTATGGAAATGCCATAATAGGTAGGTATGGTGGCAGTTTTGAGGAAGCATATATGGTGGTTTGATGCACCGGCAAAGGTTGCGCGATACTAGAGTGGCTAGCAAGGTGGAAGGGTGAGAGTGCATATAATCCATGGACTCAACATTAGTCATAAAGAACTCACATACTTATTGCGAAAAATCTATTAGCCCTCGAAGCAAAATACTACGACGCATGCTCCTAGGGGGAGGTTGGTAGGATTTTACAATCGCGCGCCCCCGACCTTCACGCAAAGATAAACAATCAAAATACAATGCGTGCCAATTTGGTTACATAGTTAGGAGACCATACGTGCATGCTTCGGGAATCACAAACCTTAACACCAATATTTTTACTAAACCACAATCATTCACTAGTACCTCCCACATATTAGATCTTTATATCGCAAAACTATTCCAAGGAATCAAACATATCATATTCAGCAATCTACAAGTTTTATGTAGGATTTTATGACTAACCATGTGAATGACCAATTCTTGTCAACTCTCTAAATAGATATAAGTGAAGCAAGAGAGTCTTAATTCTTTCTACAAAAGATATGCCCACGCTCTAACAAATATAAGTGAAGCAAAAGAGCATTCTATAAATCAACCAAGGACTATCTCATACCAGCATGGTGCATTTATTAAAATAAAAATAAAAAGTACATGACGTTCCAAGAGTTTACACATATCATGTGAACGAAATGAATCCGAAAACATATCGATACTTGTTGAAGAAAGATGGGATGCCTTCTGGGGCATCCCCAAGCTTAGACGCTTGAGTCTCCTTGAATATTTACTTGGGGTGCCTTGGGCATCCCCAAGCTTGAGCTCTTGCCTCTCCTCCTTCTTCTCACATCAAGACCTCATCGATCTTCGAACACTTCATCCACACAAAACTTAACTGAACTTTTAGTGGCGGGGTTAGTGCATATGATCAATGAAATCCCATCATGTACTGCTCTAACATTATTGTATAATTATGAATAAACATTACCATCTATATGCTATCACAATTCTATGGCCCCAAGTCAAGGAGGCTTCAACAAGAATTCAAACATATGCAAATAATGAAGCTATAACAACAATCTGTGAAAACAAGACAGTCTGTAATAATCTGAACATTAACCATACTTCTATAATCCTAAAAATTATGGAAAAATTAGGAGAAAACAATAATTTGTAAAGCAAGACTTTTCAAAAAGTTTCAGATCCTTTCGACGTTCCAGTAAAAATGTAAAATCACACACTACAGCCAAAGTTTCTGTTTTTGCACAGCACAAACCAACAAGCAGTTTAATCATCCTAAAGGAAACTCTTAGCACATTATTTTTATAATACAATGGAATGTACAATGGGATAATTATTTTTGTTGAAAATTTTCTGTAATTCAAGATTTTCAAAGTTTCCATGGGCATGAACAAAGTTCAAGGAGCTCCCCCATTTCAACGGTGCTCGTCCTTCTTACTTTCACTTTTCTTTTTGAAAAAGTTTTAGGTTCCCCTCTTTATTTTCTTATTTTTTTTAACTTTATAAAAGCACACAACAGAAATAAATGACTCTCTAAAACTTCCGGGTTGTCTCCCTGGCAGCGCTTTCTTTAAAGCCATTAAGCTAGGCATATGGTGCTCAAGTAATGGATCAACCCGGATCCCATATCAAAGCCAATTTTAATTAACAATGATTTGGCATTTAGTAGTGAGCACAAAGTGATATGTGTCATGCAAAAATGAAGTCTAACTCTCTTCCTATGCATAGGCATGTCATAGAAGAACAATTCATGCACATCAAGTAAAGGCCAATGCATAGTATAAGCAGTTTCTTGCAATTTTACCGTGTTGAAAACATAGAGAGGCGGGGATATTGTTCCTCTCTCATAATAATTGAAAGTATGAGCAGCAAGCACATGCATATTATACTCATCAAAATCATCATGTGTAACGGAAAAAGGCAACCCATCAATATAATCCTTAATAAGTTCAAACTTCTCCGATATAGTGTAGTTTGGAGAATTCAAAAAGATAATAGGACTATCATGTGTGGGTGCAATAGCAATTATCTCATGTTTAACATAAGGAACTATAGCAAGTTCATCTCCATAGGCATAATTCAATTGGCATCTTGGCCACAAGCATAGCAAGCATCATCAAAAAGGAATATTTCAAAAGAATCAACGGGATCATAACAATCATCATAGCATTCATCCTTCGGTAAGCACGAAGGGAAATTAAACAATGTATGGGATAAAGAGTTACTCTCATTAGAAGGTGGGCACGGGTGATCAATCCGCTCTTCCTCCTTTTGTTCTTCGCTCTCCTCCTCATCTTTTTCATCCAATGAGCTCACAATTTCATTAATTTCTTCTTCCATAGACTCCTACAAAATATTAGTCTCTTCTTGGACAGCGGAGGAGTCCTCAATATATGGTTTAACATAGGCATTAGAAGCATAATTATCATAAAAATATTTAAATATGGAAAAAAATCAGATTTGTAAAGAGTAGCATCATACTTTTCAATCAAAGAAGCAATTTCATAAGCACCCTTAAAAGTAACAAATTCTTCAATTTGTTGAACATCATAGTAACTATAAACACCCTTAGCATACGAAGATACGATTCCATTATCACTAAACTCACCTTGGTAGGGAAGGTGTTTCTTAGGGTCTTCAGAACAATAAGTAAAATCATATATTTCACATAAATTCCAAGCATATCATTGCAAATGATGAATTTGATCAAGTAAACCCTTCTTGAGATAAGTGGTGTCGCACATAACAAGCATGCTCATCTAAAGATTTGCCCTCAACTAAGCTAGTTGGGGTTTCAGCACGAGCACATAGGGATCGAAGATGATCCAAGTAAAAAGCTTCAGGAGTGTGATAGATTTTGAGTGGTTCTTCAACCATTGGTTCAGTAGGTACCACTATTTTTGGGTATTTTGCGTTTCCTACCCATAACTAAAGATAGAAAACAACTTAGAACAGCAAATAAAATCTACTTAGTGATAAAGCAAACAAGCACACACGAGAATATTCACCCCACGCTATAACTCCCCGGCAACGGCGCCAGAAAAAGGTCTTGATAACCCACAAGTGTAGGGGCTCAGTTATAGCCTCTTTTGATAAGACTGTCAAACCCAGCGAGGAGCTAAAGGTAGAACAAATATTCCCTCAAGTTCTATCGACCACCGATACAACTCTACGCATGCTTGACGTTCGCTTTACCTAGAACAAGTATAAAACTAGAAGTACTTTGTAGGTGTAACGGGATAGGTTTGCAAGAATATAAAGAGCACATAAATAAAAACTAGGGGCTGTTTAGATAAAGAAGCAATAAAGTTAGTGATAGCGAGTGTGGAAAAGTGGTGGTAGGAGTTGCGAAATTGCCCCTAAGCAATTGACTACGTTACTAGATCGATAGCAAGTTTTATGTGGGAGAGGCCACTGCTAGCATGTCATCCCTGACTTGGAATTCTATGCACTTATGATTGGAACTATTAGCAACCATCCGAAACTACTAACGTTCATTAAGGTAAAACCCAACCATAGCATTAAGATATACTGGTCCCCCTTCAATCCCGTATGCATCAATTTCTACGCTAGGTGGAAGCTTCTGTCACTCTTGCCCTCCAATACGTAGTCTTGTCAACATACAACTAACCCTATGGTGTGATCCACGCGTGCGCTCATATGATGGGCACCAAAGGACATCAACATAACCACAAGCAATTTAAATCAATCATAGCAATTCACCAATCACCGATAGGACGACGAAAATCTACTCAGACATCATAGGATGGCAACACATCATTGGATAATAATATGAAGAATAAAGCACCATGTTCAAGTAGAGGGTACAGTGGGTTGCAGGAGAGTGGACCACTGTGGATAGATGGGGGAAGGTGATGAAGATGTTGGTGAAGATGACGGAGATGTTGGTGTAGATCGCCATCACACGATGATGGCCCCGGCGGCGTTCTGGCACCACCGGGAGCGAGGGGGGGAGAGCCCCCCTCCTTATTCGTCTTCCTTGACCTTCTCCCTAGATGGGAGAATGGTTTCCCCTCTGGTCCATGGCCTCCATGGCGGCAGAGGGGCGAGAGCCCCTCCGAGATTGGATATGTCTCTCTGTCGCTCTCTTTTTCTGCGTTCTCAGATTCTGGCCCTTCACCGTTTCTTAAATTCCGGGAGATTCGTAACTCCGATTGGGCTGAATTTTGGACACAATTTTTATCCGAATATTAGCTTTCTTGCGGCGACAGAAGGGCACCAACCGCCTTACAGAGTGGCCATGAGGGCCCAGGGCGCGCCTGCCCCCCTGGGCGTGCCCCTCACCCTCGTGGGCCACTCGGGCATCGTCTCACGTTGATTCCACGTCCCAAAATTCACATATATTCCAAAAAACATCTCCGTCCGTTTTTATCCCATTTGGACTCTGTTTGACATGGATATTTAGCGAAACAAAAAACATGCAACAAACAGGAACTGGCACTGGGCACTGGATCAATATGTTAGTCCCAAAAATAGTATAAAAAGTTGCCAAAAGTATATGAAAGTTGTAGAATATTGTCATGGAACAATCAAAAATTATAGATATGACGGAGACATATCAAGCTGTAGGTCACTGGGCCTGCCGGGCTCTTGGTGACCACCGGTGAAAGCACCGATGAACTCTTGGCACAGGTCCGCCCATGGCGAAACGGAGCCTTCCGGTAGGTGCATCAGCCAAGACCTCACGTTGGACTTGAGGGCCAAAGGGAAGTAGTTGGCGAATACCTTCTCGTCTCTTCCCCCGGCAGCACGAACAACGATGGTGTAGATGCTCAGGAACTCTGTCGGGTTCAGCCTCCTGTCGTACTTCTCAGGTATCTCTGGCTTGAATGTGCGAACTGACGGCCAACAGACTTGCCACAGCTCTTGCGTGAAGGCAGGGCAGCCGACCTAGAATGGTAGGCACCCGCCAACACCGAGCGCGGGCTCGTCAACGTTGATGCCGTCGCACCCGTTGGTCTGGTGGAGGTCGTCGAGGCGTCGATCTATGACGACGTGCGCGTCTCCCTGCCGCCTATCCTCCGGGGCTCGATTTTGAGTAGAACGTGCTCGAGGGCCAGAAGAGGCCATCTATATTTCGTCGGGTTCTTGATTTTGCTGGCTCGCGTCGGCTGCCGTGGCGGGGACTACACGGTGGGGACGGCCCCCTCCGTTCGGCCAGTGGTACAGGCGGTTGATGTTGCTTGGGGAGGCTATGGCAGGCCAACTTATCGAGAGCCCCCAGCTTCGGCGAAACCGAGCAGACTCTAGATGGTGTCACGCTATTCATCCATCTGCTCGGCTGCTGGCGGAAACTTCAGTAGCAGCTGAGCTCACACCATAGCCTCCTCGGTTGTGCTTGGCATAGATGTTGAAGATGTTGACCGCACCATTGCTTGGCTCCTGATGGTGCCGCCGATAGTGGCGGCCATGGCGCCGCGCCCATGCTGCTGTGGAATGGCCACCTGGGCAGCGGTTTTGCGCGGTCGTGGTGCTCGAGGATCAGTGGCTCCGTTGAGCGCAGAGGCTCATCCGGGAGGAGGCACATGCCCCGCGTTCACCCCTGTGGCGGTGACGACCGGAGGGCGATGGCTTGTCCCGGACCGAGCGTCGTAGTTGCGCCTGTGCCCGTCGGTGGGTGATACGTCTCCAATGTATCTATAATTTTTGATTGTTCCATGCTATTATTTATGATGTTTTGGACATTTAATGGGCTTTGTTATACACTTTTATATTATTTTTGGGACTAACCTATTAACCCAAAGGCCCAGTCCAGATTGCTGTTTTTTGCCTATTTCAAGGTTTTACAGAAAAGGAATATCAAACGGAGTCCAAACGGAATGAAACTTTGGGAGAGATATTTTTGGAGCAAAATACGCACGGGAGACTTGAGAACCACGGAATAGGGCACACGTGGCGTCCACGAGGGTGGGGGCGCCCCCTACAGGGCGCCCCCCTGCCTCGTGGGCCCCACGTTTGGCCCCCGGAGCCCTCCTTCCTCCTATATATACCTACGTACCCCGAAACCATCAGAAGAAGAGAAAAAACCCTAGTTCCACCGCCACAACCTTCTGTTCCCGTGAGATCCCATCTCGGGGCCTGTTCCGGAGCTCCGCCGGAGGGGGGATCTACCACAGAGTGCTTCTACATCATCATCATCGCCTCACCATGAGTTGTGAGTAGTTTACCACATACCTTCGGGTCCATAGCTAGTATCGAGATGGCTTCTTCTCTCTCTTTGGATCTCAATACCAAGTTCTCCTCGGTCTTCGAGGAGATCTATTCGATGTAATCTCTTTTTGCGGTGTGTTTGTCGAGATCCGATGAATTGTGGGTTTATGATCAAGATTATCTATGAGAAATATTTGTTTCTTTTCTGAACTCTTTATGTGTGATTATAATATCCTTGCAAGTCTCTTTGAATTATTGGTTTGGTTTGGCCTACTAGATCTATAGTTCTTGCAATGGGAGAAGTGCTTGGCTTTGGGTTCAATCTTGCGGTGTCCTTTCCCAGTGACAGTAGGGGCAGCAAGGCACATATTGTATTGTTGCCATCGAGGATAAAAAGATGGGGTTTATATCATGTTATTTCAGTTTATCCCTCTACATCATGTCATCTTGCTTAAGGCGTTACTCTGTTCTTCTGAACTTAATACTCTAGATGCATGCTGGACAGCGGTCGATGTGTGGAGTAATAGTAGTAGATGCAGAATCGTTTTGGTCTACTTGTCTCGGACGTGATGCCTATATATAATGATCATGCCTAGATAGTCTCATAAGTATTCACTTTTCTATCAATTGCTCGACAGTAATTTGTTTACCCACCGTAGAATACCGCTATCATGAGAGAAGCCACTAGAGGAAACTATGGCCCCAAGGTCTATTCTCAACATATCAATCAACAATCTACTTTACTTTTCCACTTTTACTTTCTGTTCTTATATCCAAAAATACCAAAAATATCAAACTATCCTATCTATCAGATCTCACTTTCGTAAGTTGATGTAAAGGGATTGACAACCCCTTATCACGTTGGCTGCGAAGTTTTTATTTGTTTGTGCAGGTGCGAGGGACTCGCGCATGGTCTCCTACTGGATTTATACCTTGGTTCTCAAAAACTGAGGGAAATACTTACGCTACTGTGTTGCATCTCCCTTTCCTCTTCGAGGGAATACAACGCAAGCTCGAGAAGTAGCAAGAAGAATTTATGGTGCCGTTGCCGGGGAGGCTTACGCAAAAGTCATATGCCAAGTACCTATCACAAACCTTATCCTTCGCATTACATTTATTTGCCTCTCGTTTTCCTCTCCCCCACTTCACCCTTGCCGTTTTATTTGCCCTTCTTTTTGTTGTGTGTTTATCGTTTGCTTGCTTCTTGTTTGCTTGTGTGTTGGATTGCTTGCTTGTCAATATGGCTCGGAAAAATACCAAATTGTGTGACTTCTCCAATACCAAGAATAATGATTTTATTAGCACTCCGATTGCTCCTATTACCGATGTTGAATCTTGTGAGATCAATGCTGCTCTGTTGAATCTTGTCATGAAAGATCAATTTTCCAGCCTTCCTAGTGAAGATGCCGCTACTCATCTAAACAACTTTGTTGATTTGTGTGATATGCAAAAAAAAGGGATACAGATAACGATAATGTCAAATTGAAGTTATTTCCGTTTTCACTTAGAGATCGTGCTAAAACTTGGTTTTCCTCTTTGCCTATAAATAGTATTGATTCGTGGAATAAGTGCAAGGATTGTTTTATCCCTAAGTATTTCCCTCCTGCTAAGATCATCTCTCTTAGAAACGATATTATGAATTTTAATCAACTAGATCATGAGAGAATGAAATTAATGATACGTAATTGCCCTACACATGGTTTGAACTTATGGATGATTATTCAAAACTTTTATGCTGGCTTGAATTTTGCTTCTAGAAATCTTTTAAATTCGGCCGCAGGAGGTACTTCCATGGAAACTACCTTAGGAGAAGCTACCAAACTCCTAGATAATATTATGGTTAATTATTCTCAATGGCACACCGAAAGATCTACTAGTAAAAAAGTGTATGCTATTGAAGAGATTAGTGTTTTGAGTGGAAAGATGGATGAACTTATGAAATTATTTGCTGCTAAGAGTGCTTCTTCTGATCCTAATGATATGCCTTTATCTACGTTGATTTAAAATAATAGTGAATCTTTGGATGTGAATTTTGTTGGTGGGAATAATTTTGGTAACAATGCTTATAGAGGAAACTTTAATCCTAGGCCTTTTCCTAGTAATTCCTCTAATAATTATGGAAATTTCTACAATAACTCTTATGGAAAGATGCCTTCTGAATTTGAAACTAGTGTTAAGGAGGTTATGAATTCGCAAAAGAATTTCAATGCTTTGCTTAAAGAAAAATTGCTTAAGATTGATGAATTGGCTAGAAGTGTGGATAGATTTACTCTTGATGTTGATTCTTTGAAACGTAGATCTATTCCACCTAAGCATGATATCAATGAGTCTCTCAAATCCATGAGAATTTCCATTGATGAATGCAAAGAAAGAACCGCTGGGATGCATGCTAAAAGAGAGAATTATATAAAAAGTGTGTTATTCTAGTTATCATGAAAATAAAGATGAAGATCTGAAAGTTATTGATGTGTCTCCTATTAGATCCTTGTTTTCCAGTATGAATCTTGATAGAGATGGGATTGGGGATGAGTCTACTTTAATTAAAAAGTGTCCTAATGATTCGGAGTTTTTAGATCTTGATGCTAAAATTGTTAAAAGTGGGATTGAAGAGATTAAAACTTTGCATAGTGATGAACCCACTACTTTGGATTTCAAGGTATTCAATTATGATAATTGCTCTTTGATTGATTGTATTTCCTTGTTGCAATCCGTACTAAACTCTCTGCATGCTTATAGTCAAAATAAAGCTTTTACCAAACACATAGTTGATGCTTTGATGCAATCTTCTGAAGAAAAACTTGAATTAGAAGTTTCTATCCCTAGAAAGCTTTATGATGAGTGGGAACTTACTATTAAAATAAAAATAAAATATCATGAATGCTTTGCTTTGTGTGATTTGGGTGCAAGTGTCTCCACTATCCCAAAAACTTTGTGTGATTTGTTAGGTTTCCATGAGCTTGATGATTGTTCTTTAAATTTGCACCTTGCGGATTCTACCATTAAGAAACCTATGGGAAGGATTAATGATGTTCTTATTGTTGCCAATAGGAATTATGTGCCTGTAGATTTCATTGTTCTTGATATAGATTGCAATCCTTCATGTCCAATTATTCTTGGTAGACCTTTCCTTAGAACGATTGGTGCAATCATTGATATGAAGGAAGGAAATATTAGATTCCAATTTCTGTTAAGGAAAGGCATGGAACACTTCCCTAGAAAGTAAATTAAATTACCATATGAATCTATTATGAGAGCCACTTATGGATTGCCTTCCAAAGATGGCAATACCTAGATCTATCTTTGTATCGTGCCTAGCTAGGGGCGTAAACGATAGCACTTGTTGGGAGGCAACCCAATTTTATATTTTTTGTTTTTGCTTCTGTTTAGGAGTAAATATTGCATCTAGCTTCTGTTTAGATGTGGTTTTGTGTTTTAATTAGTTTTTGTGCCAAGTAGAACCTTTGGGAAGACTTGTGTGAAGTTTATATGATCTTGCTGTGAAAAACAGAATTGTTAGCGCTCGCTAGAATGGTCACTAGATTTTTCTGGAGCATGCTATATAGTTGATTCTTTTTGCATATGATTAATAGACAAATTCCTCACGTTTAACAATTTATTTAAAAAAATTGGAGTTACAGAAGTATGCAAAAGTTACAGATTACTACAGACTGTTCTGTTTTTGACATATTCTGTTTTTCGTGTGTTGTTTGCTTATTTTGATGAATCTATGAGTACTATTGGAGGATATGAATCATAGAGAAGTTGGAATACAGTAGGTTTAACACTAATATAAACAAAGAATGAGTTCATTGCAGTACCTTTGAGTAGTGGTTTGTTTTCTTATACTAACGGAGCTCACGAGATTTTTGTCTAAGTTTTGTGTTGTGAAGTTTTCAAGTTTTGAGTATTGCTTTGATGGACTATGGAACAAAGAGTGGAAAGAGCCTAAGCTTGGGGATTCCCAAGGCACCCCAAGGTAAAATTCAAGGACAACCAAAAGCCTAAGCTTGGGGATGCCCCGGGAAGGCATCCCCTCTTTCGTCTTCATCTATCGGTAACTATACTCGGAGCTATATTTTTATTTACCACATGATATGAGTTTTACTTGGAGCGTCATGTATCATTTGAGTCTTTGCTTGTTAGCTTGCCACAATTATCCTTGATGGACACACCTTTTTGAGAGAGAGAAATATGGCCTAGGAATTGTTAGAACACTCTATGTGCTTCACTTATTTCTTTTGAGTCGAATAGTTTTTGCTCTAGTGCTTCACTTATATCTTTTAGAGCACAATGGTAATTATATTTTGTAGAAATTGTTGATCTCTCATGCCTCACTTATATCCTTTTTAGAGTCTATTAAAACAGCATGGTAATGTTCTTTGGCTATAAAACTAGCCTTCACATGATAGGCGTCCAAGATCAATGTAGTAAAAACTTTCATACTAAGTGCATTGAATATGATGAGAAGTTGGATGCTTGATAATTGTTTTGAGATATGAGGATAGTGATATTAGAGTCATGCTAGTGGAGTTATTATGAAATTGATAAATACTTGTGTTAAAGTTAGTGATTCCCGTAGCATGCACGTATGGTGAACCGCTATGTGACGAAGTTAGAGCATGAGGTATTTGTAGAGTGTCATCCTTTGTATGGAGGTCGGGGACGCGCGATGGTTAACTCCTACCAACCTCCCCCCTAGGAGCATGTGTTGCTTGCTTTGTTTTTATGACTCGTAAATTTTTGCAATAAGTATATGAGTCTTATGACTAATGTTGAGTCCATGGATTATACGCACTCTCACCCTTCCACCATTGTTAGCCTCTCTTGTATCGCGCAACTTTCGCCGGTACCATACACCCACTATATATCCTTCCTCAAAACAGCCACCATATATCTTCCTCAAAACAGCCACCATACCTACCTATCATGGCATTTCCATCGCCATTCCGAGATATATTTCCATGCAACTTTCCACCGTTCCGTTCATATGACATGCTTCATATTGTCATATTGCCATGCATGATCACGTAGTTGACATCGTATTTGTGGCAAAGCCACCATGCATAACTTTTCATACATGTCACTCTTGGTTCATTGCACATCCCGGTACGCCGCCAGAGGCATTCATATAGAGTCATATTTTGTTCATCATTATTAGATCATTGTCCCAAGTGAGGAAAGGCCGAACAAAAGAAAAGGCCCCTCCAAAAAAAAAGAAAAAAGGGATAATTGCTACTATCTTTTTCCACACTTGTGCTTCAAAGTAGCACCATGTTTTCATGATAGAAAGTCTCGTGTTTAGTCACTTTCATATACTAGTGGGAATTTTCATTATAGAACTTGGCTTGTATATTCCAACGATGGGCTTCCTCAAATGCCCTAGGTCTTCGTGAGCAAGCAAGTTGGATGCACACCCACTTAGTTTCTTTTGTTGAGCTTTCATACATATTTAGCTCTAGTGCATCCGTTGCATGGCAATCCCTACTCACTCACATTGATACCTATTGATGGGCATCTCCATAGCCCATTGATACGCCTTGTCGATGTGAGACTATCTCCCTCCTTTTTGTCTTCTCCACAACCACCACTCTATTCCACATAGTGTTATGCCCATGGCTCACGCTCATTTATTGCGTGAAAGTTGAAAGGTTTCAAAGAATAGAGTATGAAAACAAGTGCTTGGCTGAAACCGGGGTTGTGCATGATACGAATATTTTGTGTGATGAAGAGGGAGCATAGCCACACTATATGATTTTGTAGGGATAACTTTCTTTAGCCATAGTATTTTGAGAAGACGTGATCGCTTTGTTAGTATGCTTGAAGTATTATTATTTCTTATGTCAATATAGACTTTTGTCTTGAATCTTTCAAATCTGAACATTCATGCCACAATTAAGAGAATTAAATTGAAATTTATGTTGGTTAGCATTCCACATCAAAAATTCCATGCTATTATTTATGATGTTTTGGATGTTTAATGGGCTTTGTTATACACTTTTGTATTATTTTTGGGACTAACCTATTAACCCAAAGGCCTAGTCCCGATTGTTGTTTTTTCCCTATTTCAGGGTTTTACAGAAAAGGAATATCAAACGGAGTCCAAACGGAATGAAACTTTGGGAGAGATATTTTTGGAGCAAAATACGCACGGGAGACTTGAGAACCATGGAATAGGGCACACATGGCATCCACGAGGGTGGGGGGCGCGCCCCCCCTACAGGGCGCGCCCCCTGCCTCGTGGGCCCCATGTTTGGCCCCCGGGGCCCTCCTTCCTCCTATATATACCTACGTACCCCGAAACCATCAGAAGAAAAGAAAAAACCTTAGTTCCACCGCCGCAACCTTCTGTTCCTGTGAGATCCCATCTTGGGGCCTGTTCTGGAGCTCCACTGGAGGGGGTATCTACCACGGAGTGCTTCTACATCATCATCATCGCCTCACCATGAGTTGTGAGTAGTTTACCACAAACCTTCGGGTCCATAGCTAGTATCTAGATGGCTTCTTCTCTCCCTTTGGATCTCAATACCAAGTTCTCATCGGTCTTCGAGGAGATCTATTCGATGTAATCTCTTTCTGCGGTGTGTTTGTCGAGATCCGATGAATTGTGGGTCAAGATTATCTATGAGAAATATTTGGTTCTTTTCTGAACTCTTTATGTGTGATTATAATATCCTTGCAAGTCTCTTTGAATTATTGGTTTGGTTTGGCCTACTAGATCTATAGTTCTTGCAATGGGAGAAGTGCTTGGCTTTGGGTTCAATCTTGCGGTGTCCTTTCCCAGTGACAGTAGGGGCAGCAAGGCACATATTGTATTGTTGCCATCGAGAATAAAAAAGATGGGGTTTATATCGGGAAAAGTCCATTTTAAACCTTGAACTTGTAGAGGTAAGGCGGAATGGACCCTCAAGTCAAAATCCCGGTCGATTGCACCCCGAACTGTACAATCCCGGTCTAAATCAAACCCTAACATCATTTGAACCGGGATTCGTCTGGTGGGCCGGCCCGCTTTCGTTCAATAACAACAATTCCAAAAGGCGCAGCCCGTTAGAATATTTTTTTTCGTTCAATAAAAACAATTTCAAAAGGCGCACAGGCAAATCCTATACGACGCGCGTGTGCGTCCAGGAGCGGCGGCTTCGCTGAAGCGACTCCCCACTTGGGCCGGCCCATGTACGAATTCCTGTGCCGTTTTTCCTTCGCTGTTTGTTTCCTTCGATGCCTCTGCGGTTTTTTTTCGTTTTTCTTCAGCGGTTTTTTGCTTCCAGTTTTTCACAGTTTTGTCCAGTTATCTGTTGTTTAGTTCCATTTTCTTATTTTTCTGTTTTGGTTTCTTTTTTATGTTTTTATTTTATTTTTCTGTTTCTGTGTTCTTCTCTTTATTTGCATATTATATAAAATGTTCATAGGTAATACAAAAATGTTCATTGTATTTAGAAAAATGTTTATTGTATATTATGAAAATTGTTCACCTTTGCGTATAAATATGTTCATCGTATATTATGAAATTGTTCAACGTTTTGTTACTAATGTTCAATGCGTATTCGATAATTGTTCAACACATATATTTATATTTTTCAAAAATGTTCATCGTATATTAAGAAATGGTCATCGTGTATTATTTAAAATGTTCAATGGATATCACAAATGTTCAGTATATGTTTTTCTAAAAAAATTCAAAAGATTACGATACTTATTGAATCGCGCCTCTATTTTATCACCAGAACTCGCTAGTTGTAATGGTTAGCAGCACTTGTTAACGAGAGGGAGGTTGTGAGTTTGAATTCTCGCTGGTCTTAACTTTTTGGTTATTATTTAACTTTCCTGGAGCTCGTTTTACCTACTAATGGGCCAGCCCATATGCTCTGCCTTCAGCGAAGGCTCCGCAATTTACCGCTGGCGAGCGGCCGATAGGAGCTCTCAGGCGCACACGCTGGGGAGCTCGAGCTCGTAACTTTCGCCGGGCCGGTTCTGGTACTCGTGCTAAAAAAGCAAAAAAAAACACCTCTCGCTGGGCCGGTTCTGGTACTCGTGCGAAAAAACACAAAAAAAACACCTCTCGCTGGGCCGGTTCTGGTACTTGTGCGAAAAAAACAAAAAAACATCTCATTTGGAGCGAGGATCGAACTCGCGCCATGACAACATCGAACGTGTGTAAATAACCACCCAACCTACTGTGCGGTACAAAATTCAAAAACATAAGGAACAAATTATATTCATTGAGAAATTTCTAATATGCGATGAACATTTTATAATGCATGATGAATTTTTTGTAATATAAATAGAAAAATGATCCGAAAGAAATAGAAAAAAGAAATCATAAAAATTAAGAAGAAAAGAATATAAATAATAATAATAATAATAAAATAAAAAACAAAAAGAAAGAAGAACCAGAAAAGAAAAACCGAAAAAAACAAATAACGAACGCAAATCGGAAGCAACAAGGCGCAGCACGCGCTGCCCTGAACTGGGCCGGCCCATCCGCGGACGCTGCGAGCGTTTCCTCCCCAATCCCGGTCCACGTCAGCAATCCCCGTTTGGAAAATGATCCGAAGGTTCGATTTAGACCGGGATTGCAGAGTTCAGGGTGCCATCGACCGGGATTTCGATTTGGGGGTTCATTCCGCCGGACCACTACGAATTCAAGGTTTAAAATGGACTTTTTCCGTTTATATCATGTTATTTGAGTTTATCCCGCTACATCATGTCATCTAGCTTAAGGTGTTACTCTGTTCTTATGAACTTAATACTCTAGATGCATGCTGGATAGCGGTCGATGTGTGGAGTAATAGTAGTAGATGCAGAATCGTTTCGGTCTACTTGTCTCGGACGTGATGCCTATATATAATGATCATGCCTAGATAGTCTCATAAGTATCTGCTTTTCTATCAATTGCTCGATAGTAATTTGTTTACCCGCCGTAGAATACCGCTATCATGAGAGAAGCCACTAGAGAAAACTATGGCCCTCGGGTCTATTCTCAACATATCAATCTACAATCTACTTTACTTTTCCGCTTTTACTTCATGTTCTTATATCCAAAAATATCAAACTATCATATCTGTTAGATCTCACTTTCGTAAGTGACCGTAAAGGGATTGACAACCCCTTATCGCGTTGGCTGCGAAGTTCTTATTTGTTTGTGCAGGTGCGAGGGACTCACGCGTGGTCTCCTACTGGATTGATACCTTGGGTCTCAAAAACGGAGGGAAATACTTATGCTACTGTGATGCATCTCCCTTTCCTCTTTGAGGGAATACAACGCAAGCTCGAGAAGTAGTAGTGGGAGGAGGGGGTGCGGGCGGAGTGACCCCCTTGCCCACACTTTGTGGAGCGTGACCGCCGAGGCGATGCTGATGTTGTTCTCTCCCGACATCTCCTGCCCCATGTCAGCCGCTGGGGATGTGCTGATGGTGCCGCCTGCTCCAACCACGTCCCCAGCAGTGTTCACATCTCCGCTTGCATCCACGTCTCTCGCGGCATTAGGGGCCGCGGGTGGTGAAGACTTCGAGGTAGATGGATGTGCATAAGCACTGGAGTTCTTCTTGGGCGCCATAGCTGATGGCGTCGTCGAAGATGAAGATGGCGATGATGATGACGCGCAGTGCACGCTTTCAGGTTCGCGCAAGCGAGCCCCCTACCTGGCACGCCAAAGATGTCGCGGGATATCCGTGGCCACCTATGGGACCAGGAGGCCCCTTGCTGGTTCGGCAGGGGGACTTCGCGTTGCACAAAGAGCAGACCAGCGCGTGCCAGCACGGCGGGGAGCACACAAGCAATTTACCCAGGTTCGGGCCGCCGCGAGGCGTAAAACCCTACTCCTGCTTTGGTGGATTGATTGTGGAATGGAGGTGGTGGAGCTTAGTACACTCGCCCGACAATGGTTGCCTCGGGGCAGCAGGGACTACGCGCGTACGGGGGTGTGGGTTCGTCTATTTTCCAACCCTTTCTACGATTGCCATGGGCCTCCTTTTATAGATCAAGGGCCGACCACAGTGACAAAGTAGTCATTATGCACTAATATGATAGCAAACAATGCTATCATACCTAACTCTGCGGGCTGATAGGGTGCATTAAATGCACTGCTTAGTGTCACATCACTGGTTGCCGGCAAGGCTTGCCGAGCTATCTCGCTAGCTCCGCGCTTGTCTTCTTGACACGTCGTGGGACGGGTGTCATCTGCGGGTTCTTGTAGGAACTGGCTGCCATGTGGCTAATGGCTCCCACTTAATCATCTTGCGGCTTGAGACCACATTGATTGACGACGTGGGTCATGCTTGAGTGTTCGGTGAGGTAGTTTTTGGCTCTGCTAGCCCCCGGCAGGCCCTGTCAGGGTGTTTCTGTTATCTGCTTCTGGGGGTGGCCTCGCCCTTTGCCGGGCTCGCCTGCCCGGCAAGGGAGGCCCTTTTCTTGGTGATGTCCTGCTTCTCTGTATTGGCCTTTGTTTCTTTGATCTAAGCTCGTACTCTGAATCTCTTGGTTTCTTATACTCTATCTTGGGCTGGTGCTTCAATCTTGTTCTTGCGCATGTGCACAGTCTGGGCAACAGACCCAGGGTTTGTTGCACCGACAATAAGACAAGCCACTATGGGGAGCATTCACTTTCATGCTTTACATTATTTTTCTCTCTTCATAGGTAGATCTGTTAATGGTAAACATGATCATGGACACCTTTGCGCTTCTGATTTTAGTGTTCTTAAAAGCGCAGTATTGAATGACAGAAAATATAACTTAGGGGCTATTGTCGCACGTCGTCTACACAATAATGCCTTAGAGGGAGATTTCTTTGGTGGGATTTATGCCACTCGTTTAGCTTACCATCTTGGGTACCTATCAGAAATGATGACACCCATTTACCACCTGCTTTCCTTGATTATTCCGCTATGGAACAATTCCAATTTCTTGAGAGGGGTGATGTTCCTTACCAGTACAAACTAATTTTTGACATGAGCCGCGTCGTCTATGTTACGCAACCTGACCCTACTTTCTTTGACTTTTAGGCTAAAAGAAGATATTTCATTCTCAGGGAAGAGGCAAATATACCCATTATAGGAAGGAAAAGGTCTCATATAATTAAAACCCAATACATCAAATGGTTCAATAACAAGTGAATAATTCATAGGCATTTCCTGTTTAACAATATTACCTATTTTTTGACATTCATCAAAAGATAGGACAAACTTACATGCATCCTTGAAGAGAGTAGGCCAATAAAACCAGATTGTAAATACCTTATGTGTGGTTCTGTCTCTAGCATGGTACCCTCCGTATGCCTTGGAGTGACACTTCCGTAAGATTTGTTCTTGTTCATTCTCAAGTACACAACGTCTAATAACACCATCTATTCCTTCTTTATATGAATGTGGGTCATCCCAAAAGTAATTTCTTAAATCAAAGAAGAACCTTTTGTTTTGTTGGTATGTGTAACTAGGTGGTATATACTCAGCAACTGTGTAATTTGCATAGTCTGCATACCAAGGACTATTACGAGAATCATTTATAACAACTAATTACTCATCAGGAAAACTATCATCAATAGACAGTGGGTCATCAAGAATATTTTCCATCCTAGACAAGTTATCTGTTACACGATTCTCAACTCATTTTACATCAACAATACGCAAATCAAACTCTTGTAACAATAGAACCCACGTAATTAATCTAGGTTTAGCATATTTCTTTTCAATAAGATATTTAATAGCAGCATGATTGGTGTGGATAGTAACTTTGCAATCAACAATATAAGGTCTGAACTTATCAAACACAACTACTAAAAATCATTTCTCAATAGTAGCTTAATTTCTTTGAGCATTGTATAGAGTCTTACTAGCATAATGAATATCATTCAATTTCTTTTCAACGCTTTGACCTAATACAACGCCAATAGCATAATCACTAGCACCACACATAATTTCAAAGGGTAGGTTCCAGTAGGGTGGTTGAACAATGGAAGCATAAATTAAGGATTTCTTAAGTATTTCAAAGGCTTCTACACATTCATCATTAAATACAAATGGAATATCTTTTTGCAAAACATTTATAAGAGGCCTAGAAATTTTAGAGAAGTCTTTAATGAACCTCCTATAGAAACCTGCATGACCAAGGAAACTTCTTATACCTTTGATATCTTTAGGCATGACATTTTCTCAGTTGCATCAACTTTAGCTTTATCTACATCAATACCTCGTTTAATTTTTTAATGCCCAAGTACTATACCTTCATTCACCATAAAGTGAAATTCTCCCAATTCAAGACAAGATTAGTTTCTTCACATCTCTGCAAAACTCGATCAAGGTTGGTTAAGCAATCATCAAAAGAAGTCCCGTAAACAAAAAAATCATCCATGGATGCCTCAATAATCTTTTCACGAAAGTCAAAGAATATAGCAGCCATACATCTTCGAAAGGTAGCAGGTGCATTATATAAACCAAAAGGCATACATATGTAAGCATAGGTTCCATAAGGACAAGTAAAAGAAGTTTTCTCTTGATCTTCTTTTGACACATGTATTTGAGAAAAACCAATATTCGTCTAAGAGGCAAAAGTGTGTATGCTTAGATAATCTTTCTAACATTTGATCAATAAAATGCAAGGGGTAATTATATTTCCTAATAGCTTTGTTTAATTTTCTAAAATCAATTACCATCCTATAACCAGTTGCAGTTCTTTGTGGAATAAGTTCATTTTTATCATTAGGAACAATGGTAATGCCTCCTTTCTTAGGGACACAATGAGCGAGACTTACCCATCTACTATCAGCTATAGGATAAATTATACATGCTTCTATAAGCTTTAATATTTCAATTCGTACCACATCCTTCATTTTAGGATTCAGACGATGTTGATTATCAACGATGGGTTTAGCATCAAGCTCCGTATTAATCTTGTGCTGGCGTAGAGTGGGACTAATGCCCTTAAGGTCATCAAGAGTATATCCAATAGCAGCATGGTGCTTCCTTTGGGTTTTAATTAATATCTTTTCTTCATGCTCTGAAAGGTTAGCATTGATAATAACATGATATATTTTCTTTTCATCAAGATAAGCATACTTTAATGTATCTGGCAGTTTCTTTAAATAAAACACATGATCACTCTTAGGCGGGAGAGAATCTCCCAAAGTTTTAATAGGAAAATTGTGTTTAAGAATAGGTGCTTGCGTAAAGAATATTTCATCTATTTCATTTCTTTCATTCATATGCATATCATTTACATGGTATAGCAAATATTGTTCTAACGGATTAGTAGGAGGTATGGCAATAGAAGCAAGACAAATAATTTCATATTTACTAGACACTTTTTTTATCATGTGGTTGTCTATGAAATTTAGGGAAACTGAATTCATGAGAGACATCACCAAAATTAACACTTACTATTACCTTAGTGTAATCTATCTTAGCATTGGATGTATTCAGAAAAGGTCTACCAAATATAATGGGACAAAAATCATCTTGTGGAGATCCAAGAACTAGAAAATCAGTAGGGTATATGATCCTACCACACAAGACTTCAACATCTCCAACAATCCCAAGTGGTGAAATAGTATCTCTGTTTGCAAGCTTAATAGTAACATCTATGTCTTCTATCTTAACAGATGCAATATCATTCATGAATTCTCGATATAAAGTAGAAGGAATAGCACTCATACTAGCACCCATATCACATAAACCATGGTAACAATGATCTCCTATTTTTAACAGAAACAACATGCATGCCAATAACAAGTTTGTTTTTATCATCAGGGTCTGGCTTAGCTATTCTAGTTGCTTCATCACAGAAATATATAACATGACCATCAATATTATCATCCAAAATATCTTTAACCATTGCAATATTAGGTTCCACACTTATTTGTTCAGAGGGTCTAGGTGTTTTAATATAGATTTTATTAACCATAGTTGAAGCTTTAGCGTGTTCCTTAATCCTAACAGGGAAAGGAGGTTTATCAATATAAGCAGTAGGCACATATGGATCAACATTATAGATAATTGTTTCATCTGTAAATATAACATGCTCCTCTAACATTTCTTCAATAGGTGGATGAAATTTTAACCAATTCTCCTTAGGGAGATCAACATGAGTAGCAAATGATTCACAAAAGTAGGCTACTATCTCAGAGTCAAGTCCATATTTAGTACTAAACTTATGAAAATCATCAGTTTCCATAAAAGATTTTGACAGAATCAAACTCAAGTTTTATACCCGACTCTTTACCTTTGTCGAATACCTAATCTTTAGAGTTGCATTTAATTCTTTCCAGAAGTCCCCATTTGAATTCAATAGTTTCTTCATAAAGGAACCAGTTGAAGAAGTATCGAGCATGGACTGATCATTATGAGAAAGCTGAGCATAAAAGTTTTGAATAATAATTTCTCTTGAGAGCTCATGATTGGGGCATGTGTGCATCACGTACTTAAGCCTCCCCCAAGCTTGAGCAACACTTTCTCTTTCACGAGGCCAAAAATTATATATATATAATTCCAATCATGATGAACCAAATGCATAGGATAAAACTTCTGATGAAATTTCAATTCAATCGGTTCCAATCCCATGTTCCAATATCATCCAATAGCCTATGCCATGTCAATGCCTATCCCTCCAAAGATAAAGGCAATACGGTCTTCTTAAATCCATCCTCGGATAAACATGTAGGCTTAAACAATCCACAAATTTCATCCACATATATCAAGTGCATATTAGGATGTACTGTTCCATCTCCTCCATAAGGACTAGCTAGCAATTTCTCTAACATACCAGAAGAAATCTCATAATAAATATTTTCAGTAGGTTCAGTAGGTTGAGGGGTAACTCTTATTTCTTCTGGTCAAGGTGAAGATACCCCAAACAAACCCCTAAAGGGATTATTTTCTATAGTGACAAGTGGGAGTAAATTTCAGCACATAATATAAATGTTTCCTTACCAAATTCCACTTACCAAAGGCACTTCACTCCCCAGCAATGGCGCCAGAAAAGAGTCTTGATGACCCACATGTATAGGGGATCAATAGTAGTCCTTTCCATAAGTAAGAGTGTCGAACCCAACGAGGACCAGAAGGAAATGATAAGCGGTCTCCAGCAAGGTATTCTCTACAAGTACAGAAAGTGGCGATGATAGATAGTTTTGTAGCAAGATAATCTGACAAGTATCAAGTAGCAAGAGTAACAAAGGTGCAGAAAGGAGGCCCTATCCTTTTCATAGCAAAGTACAAGCCAGAAAAATTCACTGATATAATGCAAAGTGCTCTCAAGGACACATGGGAATTGTCGTCTAGTCACGTTCATCATGTTTATTTGATTTGCGTTTGCAACTTTGATAATTTGATATGTTGTTGGACCAATGCTTGGGTTTTGTTATTACTTTAACAAGCAACCCACTTATGATTACCCCCTGTTGCAAGCATCCACAACTATGAAAGCAGAATTAAGATAAACCAAACCATAGCATGAAATATATGGATCCAAATCAGCCCCTTACGGAATAATGCATAAACTAGGATTTAAGCTTATGTCACTCTAGCAAGCCATCATCTACTTATGACTCCACAATGCCTTCCCTTAGGCCAAAGTATGGTGAAGTGTCATGTAGTCGACGTTCACATGACACCACTAAATAAAGCAACAACATACATATCATCAAAATATCAAACGAATACCAACATCACATGATTACTTATAACAAGACTTCTTCCATGTCATCAAGAACAAAAGTAACTGCTCCCAAATAATATTCATGTTCAAGATCATAGGGGTATTGAATATGCTTGAGGATCTGACCATTTAATATTCCACCAAATAAACTAACTATCATCAACTAGAAGATGTAATCAACACTACTAGCAACCCACGGGTCCAATCTGAGGTTTTGAGAAAAAGATTGAATATAAGAGATGAACTATGGTTTGAGATGAGATGGTGTTGGTGATGATGTTGATGAAGATTGGTCCTCCCATGATGAGAGGATCATTGGTGATGTCGATGGCTTCGATTTCCCCCTCCCAAAGGGAAGTGTCCCCGGTGGAATCCCTTCACCGGAGAGCTAAAGTGCTCCTGCCCAAGTTCCTACTCGGGGCGGTGGCGCTTCAACCCAAAAGTCTTCGTCTGATTTTCTAGGGAAAATGGATTCATATAACATAAGATGGGCACCGGAGGCCTGTCAGGGGGGCCACTAGCTCTGTGGGCGCGCCCCCTGAGCTTGTCGCTCCCTGGTGGCCCCTCCTGGTATTTCTTTCGCCAATATTTTTTTTATATTCCATAACAATACTTCATAAATTTTCAGGTCATTTGGGGTTGTGCAGAATAGCTATCTCTATTGTAGCCTTCTCGGGTCCAGAATTCCAGCTGCCGGCAATCTCCCTCTTCATGTGAAACTTGCAAAAAAAAAGAGAAAAGGCATAAGAATGGGTATCATAAAGTTAAATGATGACCCAAAATATAATAACAACAATGGGAAAACATGATGCAAAATGGAAGTATCAGTTTCCTTACCCTATTATTTAGCATTCTTTGTGCATTACTAGAGTGCCCGGACAGTCTATTAGTCGGACTGTCCGGCATGTGTAGGAAACTCTCGAAGTGGCTAGTTCTTGGGGATCTATATATACTCCTCCAACACTATGAGGATGGGTTGACCAACACTTTGAAAGAACCCTATAACACTAAAAGGATCCCTTTGAGTTCTCCTACACCATATCTTAACTCCCTGATATCTGAGAGAGAGGGAGGTAGAGAGAGATAGATAGAGAGAGAGTTCACCCATTGATAGATCCACTCATTCTCCCTCTTTTGATCAAAGAAAATCATGATTTGAGCAAGTCTTGAGTTTTCCCCCTCTATACTTGCTACTATTGGAGGTTCGAGACTCCAAGGCGGTAGGAGTGCTCCGGTGAGAAATCGAATTGTGATTTACCCAAGAAAGTCTATGAAGGTTTGGAGGCCGCCTCAAGGTCTACCACTAGTGGCTAGGAAATGCATTCATTGTGATATCTCAAGAAGAATAGGGTGAGCGTTCGTGGTAACACCCATCTGTAACGCCCCAGACACACCCGCCGGTGGTCATTACTCCTGGCGGGATCTAGACTGGCCCCACAGATCAATACTAGTCTTTTCTCTGCACTTTGTCCTCACTCGTGCGCACCCGGGAGCAACTGTAACACCCCATATGTAATACTTTCCTATAAGGGCAATAAAGCTTCTCAATTTGATCCTTGTCCTTATCATTGGGGGTTCTTGTCATTTGAGCTCATTTCATTTTTGCATTGCCATGTCTTTTTATTTTATTTTTCATCCTTGCATTGCTTCATCATCATGGCATCATGGCATCTAGTTTACTTCTTTGTTATGATGAGTGTGTGTGAGGCCTTGTGATGTTGCGTGTGTGGCTTGAGCTATGCCTAGCTAATCCCTAAACCCCTTCTCGTCTTCTTCTTCTTCCTTCTTCTTTTCTGTCCTTTCTTTGCTCTTTTGTGCAAGCCACCTAGCCAAGTGCTTTAATGTTCTTTCTTTTCCTAAAAATCTTGCACCATGTCTACACACTCTCTGCCAAATATCACCCCATTTAGAATTGATTTGGTTGGGTTTTAAAATGACAAGAGTTAGAACCATATTCAAACTCCTTTTATTTTTCTGCCTCTAAAAATGTCCAAGCCAATTTTATTAAATAGGGAATAAATCATTGAGCATGGGGATATTTTTCTTTTCCCCTAACTCTTTTCCTTTTATTCTGTGCTTTTCTTTTTCTTTTCTTGTTGAGGATAAAAGAAAAAGAAAAGAAGTCTGCAGCACAGCAGTGGCCCTGGCCTTCCTCTCCTTCTTTCCCCCAGGCCCAGCCTTTTTTCCCCATAGTTGTGCGGCCCATCTCTCTCCCGCAGGCCCAGCCAGCGCTCGCAGTCGCGCCGTCTCTCCCCTCGCGCCTGGCCCCACATGTCAGCCTCTCAGGCTCGCGTCTCCGTCTACCTCCGTCACGCGAAGCAGAGCCAGAGCGCGCGCTCGCCGTCGCGCCGTGATCACGGACGTCGAGGTCTCATGATCCGAGCCATCCATTTAAACCCGCACCTTGTCCAGCCCCTCTCTCTAGGGTTCCTCTTCCTCCTCTCGCCGCCTGGAGAGCCAAGCACCACCAGATCCACCGCTCCAGTCGATACCCGCACGCATCTGAGAGCGCCACCTCGTCGCCGGCGAGCCCCTCATCGACCTCAGCCTCGCCAATGGTGTCCAGCTGCTTCCTCATCGTCGACTACTTCGACTACGACCTCCATGCGAAGCCGATCGCCTCCACGCCTAGGGATGGCACCCGCAGGGTTTGGGTACGGGTGGTGCCACCCCATACCCGTACCCGTCCTCCTTGAGCTTACCCATCACCCTTACCCATACCCGCCAACGGGTGCAATTTTTTCCCATACCCGTTACCCTACAGGATAGATGGGTACCCGCGGGTAAAATTACCCATGTTTACAAAGCATCAACATGAATGACTCACAGTCATAAAAAGCAACATATACTAACATCTCTTCTCTACTACTTATAAAAGAGCAAACATTGTCTTTTCTAAGCACACCCCATCAAATACACATGGACTCATGACCACCGCATGATTAGGCCCACTAGACTTAATCTAATGGCTAATCTTAATCTGGTTGATTCTCTGTGTGCACTTGGTAATTTAAGTTGACTGACCATGCTCCACCGCAGACAAAAATAGGAAACTCTACGCTCTACCTTCGCATCCCCTGCAATCACGCAACGACGCCCTCGATTCCCATGGAGAGGGGCACATCAATCGGGACTTCTGGAGGGAGAGGGTCAAGTCCTCCGTCATTGAGGCCATTGTTTCCGCACCGTTCTTCTCTTTTCTGCTGCCATCGGCCCCAATCCCATCGCGCCTCCAACTCCTCCGCCACACAGGCCACATCCTCGCTCCTCAGCACAGGCCTTCATCATTGGCGCAAAAGGAGCGCGGTTTGGAGAGACCTTATCCGCAACGCCATTGATGATGCCCTCTCCTCGCATGGCCTACCAAGGCACATCTACTCCAATTCCTCCATCTGGATTCCATCTCAACCACTCTTCTCCTCTCGAAGATGGACATTGTCGTGCGACGTCCTCCCCGCCTTCGTACGTCTTCCGAATCAGCCTTCGATCCCTCGATTCCATGTGTACTGTTAGCCGTTGCCGATCTTTACAACACAAATTGAGGGCGAGCTGGGAGGTGACGGAGGTGCGTTGCCACCGGCGACATCTTGGCATCGTCTCTGGTTAGTTGGTTCCCTTATGATTGATCTTGGGACGTACTTCTATCTAACCATGGCTCTCCCTTCAAGCAGATCTGTGTGAAGCCGCCGCTTTCAACTCGCCCAATGGACGGCATGGACGTTCATGAGTGGCGGCTGCAGACGTCGATCCTCCCTATTCTTCCCCGATTGCCCCGATGTACCAGGGCCGATACAACCACCCCCAGCCTTGCTTACACGTGATCGGCCTCTAACAAGCTGTATATATATCTTCTCTATGATTAAAGTACTGTTTCCCTTTTTCTATTTTATTTTTTAGTGAGAATGAACACAAGCGCATATGCTTTGGTGCGTAGCGTTCGTTTACTTGCTTGATCCATAGCAACTGGAGTTCAAGAAGCAACACTACTGAGCTTGATTGCTGATGTAACCTTTGCAACGAGGTGAATTGCATTTTGGTGTATATGTTCATTTACTGTTTAGGTTCAGAATAATTTTTATCAGTTTTGTTGACATTCTTCACGGGCCTGCCTGTTACAATGTTAGTTTTTATGAGAACAGTACAACTTTTGAACTCAGTCTATAATCATTGACATCTGCTTACTGTAAGTTTGAGTTCTACTCTGGAATCGCTTTGATCGACTATCAATTAGTATGCACCTCTGACATGTATTGCCAAATGTAGCCATGATGGCGGGCCGTTCTAAGAAAATATTTATGGATGAATGGATGATTGCTTTCATACGACACAACTATTGAATTATTCTATTCTTTGGGTGTCAATTTTCTGAAGAAAAAAGGTAATATTCCACTAAAATCCATATAGAGGCTGCTCAATTGGTTGATGTGCAAAGTTCTGGGTGCACATATCCTCATTGTGATTTTCTTGAACTACAGTAAAAGCCATATAGGGTACGCTCAGTTAGTTGATGAGCAAAGCTCTGGGTGCAGACATCCTCATTGTGATTTTCTTCTGAGTCAAATGAATAATGTAGTGCCATTTCAACTACAAAATTTTCTTCAGCCTCGGTTCAATGCAGCTTATAAATGCACATCCATGACAACTTTCGATTGTTGTACTTGTAGGACTGTAGAAGAAATGTGCAATATGACTCTATGAGCAGTGTACTATATGTATCACTTGGTTGTACATATGTGTCACTTAAATATAGTGAGTGCTGTAACGCAAGTGATTCTGTTTGTTAGTTTAAGATAATAACTAAAATACCGATTGCTAGAGAAAGGTTCAAGGGTAGAGATAAACTTTTGTGATGCACTATTTTATTTCTCTAGAGGAAAACAATGCTCCTTAGTGTTCAGGATATCCTTAATGCTTCAACAGTGCTTGTGTGAGAATTAACATTGTTCCTGAATGCAGGTTTAGCCCGGAGACAATGACTATAGATCACAAAAGGGTTACTCGGTTAGTTGCAACTTGCAAGTCATCCTCATTAAAGCTCTACTTTACTCACTTGGAATTGGTAAATCACCGTTCCTTGGCATTGTGGCATATGTTGGGTATGGGTTTGTCGGTACCTCACTTGCAATGCTTGTCCACATCTTCTAGAGCTACTCATACTATTTTGTGCTACCGTAGTTCTGTATCTTCTGCAGGGTGCATCGAGGACTTATGAGACACATCCCAGCAGGAACCACTACTTTCTTCTATTCCTCGCGGCTACACAATTCCCCGTGCTTTTTTGGCTAGGCAACATCGTGGGCTGATGTTTCAGTCTAATCTCAGAACAAGGATAACTTCTTTCCTTATTTTTTTTCTTCAAAGCAGGAAGCTAAAACTCGATTAGAATAAAGTTTGAGGTTCAGTCTTACCGATGAACTTTGGTAGTAGCCTTGTGTATAGTCCAGGCTCTTGTCGGAGTGGTAAATTTCTTGATATAGGGCCTGAAGAAAATGCAGTCGAAGTTATCTTATTGGCCTGGAAAGGATGTTGCTTTCCCATGATTTATGACTAGCCGAAGACAAATGAATACATGAATTTTGAATATTGGGTTGTACCGCATCATAAAAGTACATCTTCAATATTCATATTTGTGCCATCTGCTAATATATTTGCAGCTGTTATCTTGTAGGCTAAGGCTTGCATAACCGGAATCTGGAATCTATTATATTACTAACAGAGTAAATATTATCTTGGTTAAGTAACTTATTAATCGAATCAAATTGATTGTTGTTCTCTAACATGTGGTTTGGCATCAATCTTGATTAAGTTCCTTGCCAATTCACGGTGCTTTCAACTGACTTGGTACCGCCAATGTGACAAAGGCACGCCAAGGAAGCACATGGACAGTGAAATTTGCGTACAAATGCCTTTCTTATTTACCCTTCACGTTTTTTTATTCACTTCCAAGGTTATTATTCATTCACACTATCGTTGTTCTGTTAGTATATGTTTGACAAACGAAACATTATTGTATAATCAATTTGCTTCACATGAATATAACTTTATTTGATGCTTGAGATGATTACGTATCTAAAGTGTATTAGATTTTTTGGATGAGCAAGCATTTATTACAACAGTTAAATGGTTGTCGGTGCATTGCAATTCGCAGCTAGAGAGGTTTAGGCATCTTATCAAAATATTTTCTCTGTAACTATTTGGTTAAATCTTACTGCTGAAAATTTATATATTATGTTTTCATTGTTGCTTCATAAGTCTAACTAGATGAAAGAGATTTTTTTAATATTGTGCTATCGTGCGTTGCACGTGCAAGCTTACTAGTTTTATAAACAACAAGACATTATAACAGCAACACATACTTACATAGAACAACGCATCTTAAACAACAACACATTTGATAAACAACATCACTTCCCGTAAATAACAAAACATCAAAATAAATCATTTGAGTTCACGACAAAGCGTAGAGATAACATGGCCGTACTTGTCTACTTTTATATGGGTACATGGGTATGTGGGTATGGGTTATACAATCCCATACCCATACCCACTCTACCCGATAGGTTTCAGATTTCCCTATTTATATACCCATGGGTAAATTTTTGTCCCATACCCTTACCTAATAGGGTTTTTACCTGCAGGGTACATGGGTAATGGGTACCCATTGCCATCCCTATCCACGCCGACGTCTTCTTCCTCTTCTTCATCTCCGGCGGCCGTACCTGCTCGAGACCCGCCGCCGTCGACTCCGTCCACGCCTGGGCCAGCCAAACACATCTCTGTGTTCGTGGTGAACTCCTCTTCCTCCTCGTGCCCTTTTCCCCCTCGTTAGCGCTGTTGGGGAACGTAGTATTTTAAAATTTTCCTACGATCACGCAAGATCTATCTACCAGATGCATAGCAACGAGAGGGAAGAGTGTGTCTACATACCCTCGTAGACCGGAAGCGGAAGCGTCAAGTGACGCGGTTGATGTAGTCGAACTTCTTCGCGATCCAACCGATCAAGTACCGAACGTACGGCACCTCCGCGTTCAGCACACGTTCAGCTTGATGACGTCCCACGAGCTCTTGATCCAGCTGAGCTTCACGGGAGAGTTTCGTCAGCACGACGGCGTGGTGACGGATATGATGTATCTACCGGCGCAGGGCTTCGTCTAAGCACTGCGACGGTATGACCGAGGTGTGTTTCTGTGGAGGGGGGCACCGCACACGGCTAGAACAATTCAACTTGTGTGTGTTTGGGTGCCCCCCTGCCCCCGTATATAAAGGAGCAAGAGGGGAGGGCCGGCCGGCCTCCTATGGTGCGGCTAGGGCAATCCTACTAGGAATAGGATTGCAATCCTATTCCTAGTAGGAGTCCACCAAGAAGGAAGAGAGGGAAAAAAAAGAGAAGGAGAGGTGGCGCCCCCCAATCCTAGTCCAACTAGGATCCCCTGGTGAGGCGCCGGCCAGCCACTATGGGCTGCCTCTCTCCTTTCCTCAAGGCCCACTATGGACCATCCCCCCTCGTAGGGGGTTCCGGTAACCCCCTCCGGCAATCCAGTTAAATCCGAAACTTTTCCGGAACACTTCCGGTGTCCGAATATAGTCGTCCAATATATCAATCTTTATGTCTCGGACACTCCGAGACTCCTCGTCGTGTCCGTGATCTCATCCGGGACTCCGAACTACCTTCGGTACATCAAATCTCATAAACTCATAATACCGATCGTCATCAAACGTTAAGCATGCGGACCCTACGGGTTCGAGAACTATGTAGACATGACCGAGACTCATCTCCGGTCAATAACCAATAGCGGAACCTGGATGTTCATATTGGCTCCTACATATTCTACGAAGATCTTTATCGGTCAAACCGCATAACAACATACGTTGTTCCTTTTGTCATCGGTATGTTACTTGCCCGAGATTCGATCGTCGATATCTCTATACCTAGTTCAATCTCGTTACCGGCAAGTCTCTTTACTCGTTCCGTAACACATCATCTCGTGACTAACTCATTAGTCTTTTGCTTGCAAGGCTTATTATGATTTGTGTTACCGAGAGGGCCCAGAGATACCTCTCCGACACTCGGAGTGACAAATCCTAATCTTGATCTATGCCAACACCACGAATACTTTCTGAGACACCTGTAGAGCATCTTTATGATCACCCAGTTACGTTGTGACGTTTGATAGCACACAAGGTGTTCCTACGGTATTCGGGAGTTGCATAATCTCATAGTCATAGGAACATGTATAAGTCATGAAGAAAGCAATAGCAGTAAAACTAAATGATCATAGTGCTATGCTAATGGATGGGTCTTGTCCATCACATCATTCTCCTAATGATGTGATCCCGTTGATCAAATGACAACTCATGTCTATGGTTAGGAAACATAACCATCTTTGATCAATGAGCTAGTCTAGTAGAGGCATACTAGGGACACTCTGTTTTGTCTATGTATTCACACATGTACTAAGTTTCCGGTTAATACAATTCTAGCATGAATAATAAACATTTATCATGATATAAGGAAATATAAATAACAACTTTATTATTGCCTCTAGGGCATATTTCCTTCAGTCTCCCACTTGCACTAGAGTCAATAATCTAGCTCACATCGCCATGTGATTTAATACCGATAGTTCACATCGTTATGTGAATAACACCCATAGTTCACATCGCCATGTGACCAACACCCAAAGGGTTTACTAGAGTCAATAATCTAGTTCACATCGCTATGTGATTAATACCCAAGAGTAATAATTATAGTCAAAAAAAATACCCAAGAGTAATAAGGTGTGATCATGTTTTGCTTGTGAGAGAAGTTTAGTCAACGGGTCTGTCACATTCAAATCCGTATGTATTTTGCAAATTTCAATGTCTACAATGCTCTGCATGGAGCTACTCTAGCTAATTGCTCCCACTTTCAATACGCATCCAGATTGATACTTAGAGTCATCTGGATTTTAGTGTCAAAGCTTGCATCGGCGTAACCCTTTACGACGAACTCTTTATCACATCCATAATCGAGAAACATTTCCTTAGTCATCCAGTTACTAAGGATAATTTTGACCGTTGTACAGTGATCTACTCCTGGATCACTATTGTACCCCCTTGACAAACTCATGGCAAGGTACACAACATGTTTGGTACACAGCATGGCATACTTTATAGAACCTATGGCTGAGGCATAGGGAATGACTTTCATTCTCTCTATATTTTTCTGCCGTGGTCTGGCTTTGAGTCTTACTCAACTTCACACCTTACAAGTCAGGCAAGAACTCCTTCTTTGACTGATCCATTTTGAACTACTTCAAAATCTTATCAAGGTATGTACTTATCGAAAGTCTTATCAAGCGTCTTGATCTATCTCTATAGATCTTGATGCCCAATATGTAAGCAGCTTCACCAAGGTCTTTCTTTGAAAAACTCCTTTCAAACACTCCTTTATGCTTTCCAGAAAATTCTACATCATTACCGATCGACAATATGTCATTCACATATACTTATCAGAAAGGTTGTAGTGCTCCCACTCACTTCTTGTAAATACAGGCTTCTCCAAAAGTCTGTATAAAACCATATGCTTTGATCACCTCATCAAAGCGTATATTCCAACTCCGAGATGCTTGCACCAGTCCATAGATGGATCGCTGGAGCTTGCATACTTTGTTAGCACCTTTTGGATCGACAAAACCTTCTGGTTGCATCATATACAACTCTTCTTTGAGATATCCATTCAGGAATGCAGTTTTTACATCCATTTGCCAAATTTCATAATCATAAAATGCGGCAATTGCTAACATGATTCGGACAGAATTAAGCATCGCTACAGGTGAGAAAGTCTCATCGTAGTCAACTCCTTGAACTTGTCGAAACCTTTTCGCAACAAGTCGAACTTTGTAAACAGTAACATTACCGTCTGCGTCGGTCTTCCTCTTGAAGATCCATTTATTTTCGATGGCCTGCCGATCATCGGGCAAGTCAACCAAAGTCCATACTTTGTTCTCATACATGGATCCCATCTCAGATTTCATGGCCTCAAGCCATTTTGCGGAATCTGGGCTCATCATCGCTTCCTCATAGTTCGTAGGTTCATCATGGTCTAGTAACATGATTTTCCAGAACTGGGTTGTCGTACCACTCTGATGCGGAACGAACTCTGGTTGATCTACGAAGTTCAGCAGAAACTTGATCTGAAGTTTCATGATCATCATCATTAGCTTCCTCACTAATTGGTGTAGGAATCACTGGAACTAGTTTCTGTGATGTTCCACTTTCCAATTCGGGAGAGGGTACAATTACCTCATCAAGTTCTACTTTCCTCCCACTCACTTCTTTCGAGAGAAACTCCTTCTCTAGAAAGGATCCACTCTTAGCAACAAAGACCTTGCCTTCGGATCTGTGATAGAAGGTGTACCCAACAGTTTCTTTTGGGTATCCTCTGAAGATTTACTTCTCCGATTTGGGTTCGAGCTTATCATGTTGAAACTTTTTCACATAAGCATCGCAGTCCCAACCTTAAAGAAATGACAGCTTAGGTTTCTCGTCAAACCACAGTTCATACGGTATCATCTCCACGGATTTAGATGGTGCCCTATTTAACGTGAATGTAGCTGTCTCTAATGCATAACCCCAAAAGCGATAGTGGTAGATCGGTAAGAGACATCATCGATCGCACCATATCTAATAAAGTACGATTATGACGTTCAGACACACCATTACACTATGGTGTTCCGGGTGGCGTGAGTTGTGAAACTATTCCACATTGTTTCAAATGAAGACCAAACTCGTAACTCAAATATTCTCCTCCACGATCGGATCGTCGAAACTTTATTTTCTTGTTACGATGATTTTCTACTTCACTCTGAAATTCTTTGAACCTTTCAAATGTCTCAGACTTGTGCTTCAATAAGTAGATATACCCATATCTGCTCAAATCATCAGTGAAGGTCAGAAAATAACGATACCCGCCGCGAGCTTCAACACTCATTGGCCCACATACATCAGTATGTATGATTTCCAACAAATCTGTTGTTCGCTCCGTAGTTCCGGAGAACGGAGTTTTAGTCATCTTGCCCATGAGGCATGGTTCGCAAGCACCAAGTGATTCATAATCAAGTGATTCCAAAAGTCCATCATTATGGAGTTTCTTCATGGGTTTTACACCAATATGACCTAAACGGCAGTGCCACAAATAAGTTGCACTATCATTATTAACCTTGCATCTTTTGGCTTCAATATTATGAATATGTGTATCACACGATCGAGATCCAACAAACTATTTTCATTGGGTGTATGACCATAGAAGGTTTTATTCATGTAAACAGAACAACAATTATTCTCTAACTTACATGAATAACCGTATTGCAATAAACATGATCAAATCACATTCATGCTCAACACAAACACCAAATAACACTTATTTAGGTTCAACACTAATCCCGAAAGTATAGGGAGTGTGCGATGATGATCATATCAATCTTGGAACTGCTTCCAATACACATCGTCACTTCATCCTTTAACTAGTTAATGTTCATTATGCAACTCCCACTTCGAGTTACTACTCTTTAGCAACTGAACCAGTATCAAATACCGAGGGGTTGCTATGAACACTAGTAAAATACACATCAATAATCTGTATATCAAATATACCATTGTTCACTTTGCCATCCTTCTTATCCGCCAAGTATCTAGGGCAGTTCCACTTCCGGTGACCATTTCCTTTGCAGTAGAAGCACTTAGTTTCAGGCTTGAGTTTAGCTTTGGGTTTCTTCATGGGAGTGACAACTTGCTTGTCATTCTTCTCGAAGTTCCCCTTCTATCCCTTTGCCCTTTACTTGAACAAGTGGTCTTATTAACCATCAACACTTGATGTTCTTTCTTAATTTCTACCTTCGCCGATTTCAGCATTGCGAAGAGATCGGGAATTACCTTCGTCATCCCTTGCATATTATAGTTCATCACGAAGTTCTACTAACTTGGTGATAGTGACTAGAGAACTTTGTCAATTACTATCTTATCTGGAAGATTAACTCCCACTTGATTCAAGTAATTGTAGTACCCAGACAATCTGAGAACATGCTCACTGGTTGAGCTATTCTCCTCCATCTTGTAGGCAAAGTACTGTCAGAAGTCTTATACCTCTCGACACGGGCAGGAGTATGAAATACTAATTTCAACTCTTGGAACATCTTATATGCTCCGTGGCGTTCAAAACGTTTTTGAAGTCCCGGTTATAAGCCGTAAAGCATGGTGCACTAAACTATCAAGTAGTCATCATACCGAGCTTTTGTGTAAACGTTCATAACGTCTACATCTGCTCCTGCAATAGGTCTGTCACCTAGCGGTGCATCAAGGACATATTTCTCTGTGCAGCAATGAGGATAATCCTCAGATCACGGAACAATTACGCATCATTGCTACTAACATCTTCAACTTAGTTTTCTCTAGGAACATATAAAAAATAAACGGGGAGCAACATCGTGAGCTATTGATCTACAACATAGATATGCTAATACTACAAGGACTAAGTTCATGATAAATTAAAGTTCAATTTAATCATATTAATTAAAGAACTCCCACTTAGATAGACATCCCTCCGGTCATCTAAATGATCACGTGATCCAAATCAACTAAACCATGTCCGATCATCACGTGAGATGGAGTAGTATCAATGGTGAACATCTTATGTTGATCATATCTACTATATGATTCACGCTCGACCTTTCGGTCTCCAGTGTTCCGAGGCCATATCTGCATATGCTAGGCTAGTCAAGTTTAACCTAAGTATTTCGCGTGTGCAAAACTGGCTTACACCCGTTGTATTTGAACGTAGAGCTTATCACACCCGATCATCACGTGGTGTCTCGGCACGACGAACTTTTGCAACGGTGCATACTCAGGGAGAACACTTATACCTTGAAATTTAGTAAGGGATCATCTTATAATGCTACCGTCGTTCTAAGAAAAATAAGAAGCATAATAAGATAAACATCACATGCAATCAAAATATGTGACATGATATGGCCATCATCATCTTGTGCTTTTGATCTCCATCTCCAAAGCACCGTCATGATCACCTTCGTCACCGGCGCGACACCTTGATCTCCATCGTAGCATCGTTGTCGTCTCGCCAACTATTGCTTCTATGACTATCGCTACCGCTTAGTGATAAAGTAAAGCAATTACATGACGATTGCATTTCATACAATAAAGCGACAACCATATGGCTCCTGCCAGTTGCCGATAACATTACAAAACATGATCATCTCATACAAAACCGTATAACTCATCATGTCTTGACCATATCACATCACAACATGCCCTGCAAAAACAAGTTAGACGTCCTCTACTTTGTTGTTGCAAGTTTTACGTGGCTGCTACGGGCTTAGCAAGAACCGTTCTTACCTACGCATACAAAACCACAACGATGTTTCGTCAAGTATGTGCTGTTTTAACCTTCACAAGGACCGGGCGTAGCCACACTTGATTCAGCTAAAGTGAGAGAGAGAGACACCCTCCAGTCACCTTTAAGCAACGAGTGCTCTTAACGGTGAAACCAGTCTCGCGTAAGCGTACGCGTAATGTCGGTCCGGGCCGCTTCATCTCACAATACCGATGAAGCAAAGTATGACATGATGGTAAGCAGTATGACTAGTATCGCCCACAACTCATTGTGTTCTACTCGTGCATATCATCTACGCATAGACCTGGCATGATGCCACTGTTGGGGAACGTAGTATTTTAAAATTTTCCTACGATCACCCAAGATCTATCTACCAGATGCATAGCAACGAGAGGGAAGAGTGTGTCTACATACCCTCGTAGACCGGAAGCGGAAGCGTCAAGTGACGCGGTTGATGTAGTCGAACTTCTTCGCGATCCAACCGATCAAGTACCGAACATACGGCACCTCCGCGTTCAGCACACGTTCAGCTTGATGACGTCCCACGAGCTCTTGATCCAGCTGAGCTTCACGGGAGAGTTTCGTCAGCACGACGGCGTGGTGACGGATATGATGTATCTACCGGCGCAGGGCTTCGCCTAAGCACTGCGACGGTATGACCGAGGTGTGTTTCTGTGGAGGGGGGCACCGCACACGGCTAGAACAATTCAACTTGTGTGTGTTTGGGTGCCCCCCTGCCCCCGTATATAAAGGAGCAAGAGGGGAGGGCCGGCCGGCCTCCTATGGTGCGGCTAGGGCAATCCTACTAGGAATAGGATTGCAATCCTATTCCTAGTAGGAGTCCACCAAGAAGGAAGAGAGGGAAAAAGAAAGAGAAGGAGAGGTGGCGGCCCCCAATCCTAGTCCAACTAGGATCCCCTGGTGGGGCGCCGGCCAGCCACTATGGGCTGCCTCTGTCCTTTCCTCAAGGCCCACTATGGACCATCCCCCCTCGTAGGGGGTTCCGGTAACCCCCTCCGGCAATCCAGTTAAATCCGAAACTTTTCCGGAACACTTCCGGTGTCCGAATATAGTCGTCCAATATATCAATCTTTATGTCTCGGACACTCCGAGACTCCTCGTCATGTCCGTGATCTCATCCGGGACTCCGAACTACCTTCGGTACATCAAATCTCATAAACTCATAATACCGATCGTCATCAAACGTTAAGCGTGTGGACCCTACGGGTTCGAGAACTATGTAGACATGACCGAGACTCATCTCCGGTCAATAACCAATAGCGGAACCTGGATGTTCATATTGGCTCCTACATATTCTACGAAGATCTTTATCGGTCAAACCGCATAACAACATACGTTGTTCCTTTTGTCATCGGTATGTTACTTGCCCGAGATTCGATCGTCGGTATCTCTATACCTAGTTCAATCTCGTTACCGGCAAGTCTCTTTACTCGTTCCGTAACACATCATCTCGTGACTAACTCATTAGTCTTTTGCTTGCAAGGCTTATTATGATGTGTGTTACCGAGAGGGCCCAGAGATACCTCTCCGACACTCGGAGTGACAAATCCTAATCTTGATCTATGCCAACACCACGAATACTTTCTGAGACACCTGTAGAGCATCTTTATGATCACCCAGTTACGTTGTGACGTTTGATAGCACACAAGGTGTTCCTACGGTATTCGGGAATTGCATAATCTCATAGTCATAGGAACATGTATAAGTCATGAAGAAAGCAATAGCAGTAAAACTAAACGATCATAGTGCTATGCTAACGGATGGGTCTTGTCCATCACATCATTCTCCTAATGATGTGATCCCGTTGATCAAATGACAACTCATGTCTATGGTTAGGAAACATAACCATCTTTGATCAATGAGCTAGTCTAGTAGAGGCATACTAGGGACACTCAGTTTTGTCTATGTATTCACACATGTACTAAGTTTCCGGTTAATACAATTCTAGCATGAATAATAAACATTTATCATGATATAAGGAAATATAAATAACAACTTTATTATTGCCTCTAGGGCATATTTCCTTCAAGCGCCCTCTAGCACCGAGTTCCTCGAGCACCCGAGCTCATCGTCGTCGGACCTCGTCGCCGGCGAGTGTTCCGACCCCTCTGGACCGTCGCTTGCTGTCTGTTCGCTTCAGCGCGTCGTGTAGGAGCTGCATGTGCAGTCGTTGCTCCGCCTAGGCCTCTGCATCATCTCGTCGTTGCTCCGTCGCCGCCGTTCTGTTATTGCTCGCCGCCAGCGCCGTAGTGTTCGTTAGGTGCTGCAAGTGCCTCGAGTAGGTGCAGAACTCCTCCAGGAGCACCCTGCACACCTCCGCCGCCTCGTTTGGTCGCCGGAGCAGCTCCGACGAGCCTCTGGCTTTCTTCAGTCATTTGCTTCTTCAGTTATGTCTTCAGAGATAGCGCCTGTTATGTGTCAAGAAACGAGTCAGATAAGCGCCGGGTCGTGTGATCGAATCTGGTGCGGGGCAGTGGGTTTCGCCCCTTTTTAATTTTCGCGTGTGGCTCACAGGTAGGCCCCACCTGCCAGCCTCACAGTCCTTCTCCAGCCCCCGCGCGCACCCGCTGGCGCCCGCTCAACGCGGCCGGGCCCTCTTGTCAGTGGCTCTGGCTAGATGAGCCCTGGGTCACTCTGACCCCTGCGCTTTGTTTTTCTTTTTCTGTTTTTCTTTTTCTTTTCTTTTTGCTGCCTTTTTCTTGTTTATTTAATATCTGTGAAAATATTCTTCTGATGAAAATGAGTCCTATATGAAAAGTGCTTAGAATTTTATGTAGATTATGAATATGTTGTTTGTTGCCATGTTTAAAAACATTTAAAATGTTGTTTGAATTTATCCTTGTTTTAAATATGCTTAAACTTGTAAAATTCATAACTAAATATCTACAACTCCAAACTTAACAAACTTTATATGCATTTGGGGTGGAAAAATGTGTAGAATATGTTGGAGCTGTTGTTTAGCATGTTTGACAACTTTATCACAGAAGTTTTCCAGATCTATCCCAAATGCATTTTAATTAATATGGGAGTTTCTGGATATTGTTGTTTATTAATTCTAGCCCATTTAAATGTGCTAGCATGTTGCTGTAATGTTAGTTGCACCCTTGCCATGTTAACCAACTCCTTTAAAACTTGTTGGATGCTTGTTTGAATAATCCACATAAACTTGGTAGTTGTTCTTTAGTTGTTTTCTTTCATGTGGGTGGTCTTGCTGATTGTGATGTTGTTGCACTCTTGTGACCCTAGGCCATGCATCATATCTACTCTTGTCCTTGTTCATCATGTGCATGCATCATGTGCCTGAGCATTGCATTGTGATTGATTTTGTTCCATTGTTGCATTATTGTGTTTGGTTAGAGCCTAGTGACGATACGGAGTACGAGGTTCCTACCGAGGTTGAGTGTGAGGAGCAAGGTTACGATCCCTTCGTGGAATCAACAGGCAAGATGACCTTACCCAGATATCACTACTATCTTTGCCTATGCTAGATGTCTCGCTCTTTTAGATTTTGCCTCGACGCCTATGTCTATTTGTCAGCCTCCTATTGTTGCCATGAAACTCTCTAACCACCCACCTAGCAAACCGTTGTTTGGCTACATAAGCATCGCTCAGCCCCTCTTATAGCGTTGTTAGTTGCAGGTGAAGATTTGAAGATTCTTGCTTCATGATGAAGTTATTGTTGGGATATCACAATATATAAACTGTTAAACTAAATCATCTATATATTTGGCAATGGGTGGAAGGCTAAGCCTCTTGCTTGGTGTTTTGTTCCACTCATGCCACCCTAGGAACCGTTAAACCGGTGTTATGTTCCTTGATTTTGCGTCCCTAACACGGTTGGGGTTTATGGGCCCCCCTTGATAACCCGCTTAGCGCTAAAGCTTTTCCAGCAAGGCCCACCATTGGTTTTACATTTGCCTAATAACTAAAACTTGCATAGGGCATTGCAAACCTGAATTCTTAATTAACAACCCTGGGCCAGTGCTCCACATGAGTGTTGGTCCAAACTAGGGGTCCTGCAGGGCCACCTTGGGGAAACCCGAGGGCTGGTAAAAACCTGTAGCATCACCCATCCGGTCGTGGCCTGAGACGAGATACGCGCGGCTACTATCAGGGTGTCAGCATGCCATGAGGTCTTGCTAGATTAGTTTTACCTTTGTCGGAGTATCTTGAGCACGGGATTCCGAGAATACTCGGGTCTTCCCACCTTGGAGTTGCGACTCCGCAGATCGTGAGCTTGTGATGGGCTAAGTTGGGACACCCCTGCAGGGTTTTATCTTTCAAAAGCCGTGCTCGCGGTTATGTGGCAGATGGGAATTTGTTAATATCCGGTTGTAGATAACTTGACACCATGTTCATAATACACTACCTGCATGAGTAACCGTGACGGTCTCTTTCCGAAGGGGTTCGGGAAGTGAACACGGTGGGGTTATGTTTGATGTGGGTAGTTAGGATCACTTCGTGATCACTTTGACGATCGTTGGCACTTGTTTCTCTCCTCGCTCTAAACCCGTAAGTTAGTGCTAGTGCTGCTGCAACCTTGTTTTAAGCCTTTTCCACACCTAAGGCTTTGATAGTATTGCTACCCGGGTTCGGGATTGCTGAGTCCTCCGTGGCTCACAGATTCTACACAACACCAGATGCAGGTACCGTTGAGAACTACACAGTTGGTGGTTCAGAGTTGTATTGGGAGTTTGATGAAGAGCGTGGACGATACTACGTGTCTTACCCAGAGGATCAGTAGGGCTCTTACTAGGATGATCGGGACCTTGTGTTGCTTTATTTATGGTATCTTCCATTTGGATCTTCGTCCGTAGTCGGACTCTGATGTTATTGGATGATGTATGTTAATGTATTACATTGTGTGACGTGCCGAGTGTAAGCCAACTACTCTTTTACATTTTCATCCCCTCTTTTACATGAGTTGTGCAATGATACCATACTTGAGATCATTCTAGTATGTGATTATGCCTTTAAGTCGTGCCTCGACACATGGGAGGCATAGTCACATACTGGGCATTATAGCAACTTCCCGGTCAGTAACCCATCCTGAAATTACTCCAAGCTGAGTACGCTTAACTTTGAAGTTCTATCCAAATGGGCTCTCGGAAAAAAGGAATTCCTTATTGATATGAGTAGTCTATCATCCCTAATAAGCCAGGCTATCACATACATCCCCACTTAGAGGAACCGACGTCCTCGTCGAGCCACAGGAACGTTCCCTCTTGATACATACGTCTGTGCGAGCAATCCGGCACATGTGACAAGCCATGTGCCACGACATGTCACAAACGTCATGCATAACATGACCGTGCACCTGACTCACAAGCATCCGTGTAACCACGAGGGTCAGCTCTGATACCAACTTGTAACGCCCCAGACACATCCGCCGATGGTTGTAACTCCTGGCGGGATCTAGACTGGCCCCACAGATCAATACTAGTCTTTTCTACGCACTTTGTCCTCACTCGTCCGCACCCGGGAGCGACTTCCCGGTCGGCCACCCATCATGAAATTACTCCAAGCTGAGCATGCTCAACTTTGAAGTTCTGTCCGAATGGGCTCCCAGAAAAAAAAAGGAATTCCTTATTGATATGAGTAGCCTATCATCCCTAATAAGCCAGGCTATCACACCATCCCTCCAAGGGTGATTAATCTCCCTCCAAGTAAATAAATATCGTGATACATCCTCGTCTTCATGTCATCGGTCATCCCTAACCCTAGCTCCCTACTCGTGGTTTAATTTGTTCACTTGATCCTACACTTACTATATCATATTGTGTTGCTTATTTGTACCATCATTGTGACCACTTCACTACACTTGTTATCTCACCTAGAAATTGTTTAGTCTCACCTTTATATTACACATTTATCGAAACATGCCGATAATCAATTAATTTTTTTTAATCATACCCATTCGCCCCTCTCTAGGCCCATCTCGATCCTTTCAGTTGGTACCTGAGCCTCGTGCTCTATATTGTGGCTTAACCGCCCTAGAGTGATATGTCCAAAGCTAAGGAAGAGTTTCTGCATACCTAACCCCACGGAGCTAGGTGATCTAGAGGTGGATGCCTCATTGAAAGATGAGAAGCTTTATAGTCTGTGGATTTAGTTAAATTGCTATCCCAACGAACAATCAACATTCAAGGGATAGTTGATAAAGCGATTATGGAGAGTGGCATTCGAAGACCTTGGTGGTGCCTCTACCATTAATACAATTGTGGTTGCACCATCGGTGGCCATGCCCCATGCCCTCCTTATGTCACCATTCCTTTGGGGAGAAATTCCACTAAGTATGCTCGAACTACCCAGCAACGCCACCTAGAGAACCCGAATTTAACTTTAAAGGCAACCACCTTTTTTTATAATACAAAGGGGAAGTTTTGATGTGGAAAATTGAGATCCATGATCATATGAAGAGTTTCTACAATTATATGTGGGAGATTGTGGCAAGTGGCTTCAATCCCATGAACCCTAGTGATCTAACTCTGCCATAAGCCTATGATAAACAACCCAATGTTGCCACATGTATGATGATAAGGAAGGGCTTGTGTGTAAGTGAGAGGCAACAATACCTCCATGTGAACTCTGCCAAACAACTATGGGATACTCTTGTGTTGACAAAAAATGGTACCTCAGTTCTTCAACAATCAAGATGTGGAATGGCCAAGGGTGATATGCACTAATTTATGTTGGGAAAGAATGAGATTCCTCAATAGCTTCATGAGTGTCTCAAGGCTCTCGTTGCAGAAATCTAGATCCTTGAGTGTGACAATGCCGATGACGAATTCACCATGACCAACCACCTCCTTGATGATAAGATGCTAACCACTCTTTATATCACGTTGAGAACATGGTTTGGACCATAAGGAATGAGCATGTTTTTTCAAAGATGACTTATGATGATGTCGTTGCTACCTTCTTGCAACAGGGGTTCATGATCAAAGGGAAGAGACAACTTGATTACAAGTAGGAGGATACAAAACAAACCTTGCATGAAGTCCAATCACATTCAAGTTCACGAATCAAGTTATAAATAAGGAGGAGAAGATGAAGAAGAAGGTGACTTAGATGAATGTCCCTCGTATGATAAAATGTTACTCTTTGTGAAGAGCTTTAGCTCGGGTTCCTACAAGAACAAGGGTAGGTTCTCACTGAGGAATAAAGTGAGGTCTTGTCAATTGTGAGTTGTAGCGACCAGACCTCAAACAGTCTGATCTCTGTGCATCAGTGTCATCCCTGGATCAGTAATGCTGACACGCACAGTACTTGAAGGATTTATAACAGAGTAGCAATCACACACTTATTACATCGATAGTCCAACGATGAATTTATTACAATAAAAATGGCTGAAGGCCATCTAACTCGATAACAGCGGAAGGCTTGGAAGATAAGTGAGTCCATCAACTCCAACGGCATCACTGAGTATAGAACCACGACCTAAAAGGCACCTTACTCGTCGTCTGAAAAGTCTGCAACATGAAACGTTGCAGCCCGAAAACGTGTCAGCACATGGAATATGCTGGCAAGGTAACACAAGAGAGCAATGAAAGTAAAGCTATACTATATGCAAATATGGCTGGTGGAAAGCTCTATGGTTACAGTTTTTGCGTAAAGCCAATTTTTCTCTACTTCAAAGGAATAGATTTTAATTAACTATCATGGTAGTTGAAATATCGTTGAGAAGATAGACATCCTCTCAACCCCAATTAAAAATCATCATTAAACCCAACAATATTAATTAGAGTAACATGATGAGATTCACATGATAATCCAAGTACTAGATACTCAAGACGTCCGTAAACGGGGACACGGCTAATCATGATCAGTTTGTACACTCTGCAGAGGTTTGTGCACTTTTCCCATAAGACTCGATCGCCTCCGTTTGGTTTCTCGCACTGCATGGTGTTTGAGAAACGGATGACCGAGACACAGTCTTTCCGAAGAGGTCCCCTTAACCAGATAGATAGGCCGGTACACCTACAAACCCTCTACATCTGCTAGCCCATCATGGAAAGGTTTCCCACAACTTACTCAACTATGCCAGAGCCCATATTGGCATGTGGCTGCACACGGAAGTTTCTAGTATGAAAAATCTCATGATCCCTTTGAGCCTGGGTGGCGGTCCAAAAGAAAAACAGGCAATCACTGGAATACCCAGATGCCTCAATCCACCCAGATGTGTGTTAAAGTTGCCACCTTAGGTTGAACCATTAATTAACAAACTCACATCTGTCATGGATACACTCACCTAATCCACGTCTACGAGCATAGCATGTCCTAACAGCAAACGTAGAAGTAACTCCCAAAGGTTTGAATGAAAAACAGGTAATAGGTACTACCTCAATCTACTTCCCAGTCCCACAAGTTAATTGATCCTACTCATGAAATGTGTGAGGGTTGGACTAATGCAACGAAAACTGGGTAATTGGGAAGTATGATCAAAGTGTTACTTGCCTTGCTGATGATCCTCAAAACCTAGAGATTCAAAGTAGCAAGCGGCGCACTCCGGGTACTTTATCGCAAACAAACAAGCACACAATAAGTACTTAACTAATGCATAGGTAAAACTCAAATAAGAGATCTAACCAGAAAGTTCAACTTAAGAACTCCGGTTTGCAAAAAGAATCAACTCGAAAGAAACAACGAAACTCAAACTGCGAAAGAAACGAGCTCCGGTTTGCTAATTGGCCTAAAGTCAAATTTTACAGTAGCCAAAACCTTGTTCAAGTTGGTTAAACGTGAAGAGGGCATCGAGACGAAGATCTGAGATTTTGAATCACCTGATTCCGACTCTCGAGCGAAAAGAAAAACGAAAAATACGATCAGGGCAGGAATCGCGATCGGAATAATCGCGGATAAATACCCCGAAAAAGAAAACGAACGAACAGGCTAACGAACGAACGTTCGCTGTCTGCGGCTAACGGACGAAAACTGAACCGATCTAATCTAATAAAAAAACAGATCTACGGTTTTACTAAAACCGTTCGGTTCTTAAAAAAACCGTTATCTACCTCAACGACTAACTCCGGCGAACGGCGGTCCGGCGGTCCGGCGGTCCGGTGGGCGAGGCAGCGGGGCGGCGGCAAGGTGCGGCGGCGGCGCGGGCGGCGGAGTGCGGCGGCGCGGGCGGCGGAGTGCGCCGGCGGCGGCAAGTGCGGCGGCCGGGCGACGGCAAGTGCGGCGGCGGGACGGCGGCAAGTGCGGCGGCGCTGGGGCAGGGGGCGGCGGGGCTGTCTAGGGCAGGGGCGGCGGCTGGGCTTTGGCAGGGGGTGGCGGCTGGGCTTATCGGGCCGGGGCGGCTGGCTTATAAAGCCCAGAGTCCCGGGGCTCTACGGCTCCAAGTCGATTTACTGTTTTTTAATAGAGTCCTGGCACAGAAAAACTAACGAAAGAAATACTAAACGGACTCAAAAAATCCCAAAATAAATTTTCACCGTCCTCTAATAATATTTAGGACAAAGTGAACATTTTTTCCGGACCTAAATGCAATTTTGAAAAACGCGCATTTTTCCTATGCAAATAAAATCGCAAATAAATCCAGAAAAATACCAAAAGTGATTTTAACATTTTTCCTCCAATATTTCTGTTATTTTGGAGAAGTCATATTATCTCCGCTCATATTTTGTATTTAGAAATATTTTTAGGAGAGAAAAATAATTAGAATCACACTGTGCTCGTACCGGTATTCGAGCGAACTCAAATACGAAAATGGTAAAATTCCCAACTCTCTCCGTAGGTCCTTGAGTTGCTTAGAATTTCGAGGAACGCCACAAACAAAAATGCAAAAGAACATGCAATGCAATATGATCTATGTATAACATTCCAAATTGAAAATTTGGGATGTTACAAACCTACCCTCCTTAGAATGAATCTCACCCTCGAGATTCGGCTTGGCTAGAGAACAGGTGTGGGTGGTCCTTGCGTAGATCATCTTCTCGTTCCCAGGTGGCTTCTTCCTCGGTGTGGTGACTCCACTGAACTTTGCAAAACTTGATAACCTTACTGCGGGTGACTCTGCTCAAAAATTCGAGAATCTTAACAGGCTTCTTCACGTAAGTCAGATCACTGTCCAACTGAATTGCTTCTAGGCGTATTGTGTCTCTAAGCGGTATATTGGCCATCTCCGCATGTCACTTCTTAAGCTGCGAAATGTGAAACATGTCGTGCACTCATGACAATCCTTCGGGCAATTCCAGCTTATAGGCAACCTCTCCCATGCGTTCCAAAACACGGTAAGGTCCCACAAATCTCGGGGCTAACTTCCCTTTAACTCCGAAACGTTTAACTCCTCGTAGAGGCGATACTCTCAAGTATGCTCTATCTTCGATCTCATAGGCTCTCCTTGCGCTTCGAGTCTGCATAACTCTTCTGCCTGGACTGAGCTACCTTCAATCTATCTCGAATCAACTTCACCTTCTCCTCAGACTCTTTGATTAAGTCTGGTCCAAACAACCGTCGGTCTCCAACTTTATCCCACATTAACGGTGTTCGGCATCTCCTTCCATACAATGCCTCGAACGGTGCCATCTTCAAACTGTCCTGGTAACTGTTGTTATATGAGAACTCCGCGTAGGGAAAATTGTTATCCCAACTAGATCCATAATCTAGTGCACAGGCTCTCAGCATATCTTCCAAAATCTGATTGACTCTCTCAGTCTGTCCATCTGTCTGCGGGTGAAACGCTGTGCTAAACTCTAGTCTAGTACCCAAAGTTTCATGTAACTGATTCCAGAACTTTGAGGTAAACTGGGTTCCTCTATCTGATACGATGCTCCTCGGAACTCCATGCAGACATACTATTCGGGTCATGTATATCTTTGCCAACTTTGCACTGGTATATGTGGTTTTCACAGGGATAAAGTGGGCTACCTTCGTCAATCGGTCCACTACTACCCAGATTGAATCATATCCTACTTTGGTCCTGGGCAATCCGGTGATAAAATCCATGCCAAGCTTCTCCCACTTCCATTCGGGTATCGGCATAGGTTGTAACAATCCTGCTGGCTTCTGGTGTTCTGCCTTTACTCTCTGACATACATCACAAACTGCTACATACTCCGCGATATCTTTCTTCATACCGGTCCACCAGAAAATGTCCTTCAAATCCAAATACATCTTAGTATTTCCTGGGTGAATCGAGTATGGTGAATCATGGGCCTCCTGTAGAATCAACTTCCTGATCTCCGGGTCATTAGGCACATAAACGCGGTCCTCAAGCCATAAGGTGTCGTGTTCATCCTCACGAAAACCTTTAGCTCTTCCTTTGCTCATCATCTCCTTTATAGCGACAATCTCTTTGTCAGTTTTCTGAGCTTCTCTGATTTTATCCATCAGGGTAGACTGGATTTCTAGTGTTGCTACATAGCCTCTCGGAACTATCTCCAAACGTAGTTCTCGTAAGTCCTCGGCTAACTCCTTTGGAAATTCCTCCATCATTAGGGTGTTGACATGGCTCTTACGGCTTAGCGCATCGGCTACTACGTTAGCCTTTCCGGGATGATAATGCAATCTCATGTCGTAGTCCTTAATGAGTTCCAGCCATCTCCTTTGCCTGAGATTCAGCTCCTTCTGAGTGAATATATACTTCAAACTCTTGTGATCCGTATATACTTCACAATGGTTTCCAATAAGAAAATGTCTCCACGTCTTCAATGCATGCACTACGGCTGCTAACTCCAAATCGTGGGTGGCATAGCTCAGCTCATGAGGTTTTAGCTATCGTGAAGCATACGACACAACTCTTCCTTCCTGCATAAGAACTGCTCCAAGTCCTCGACGTGAAGCATCGCAGTACACCTCATAATCCTTATGTTGATCTGGCAGAATCAACACAGGGGATGAAACCAACCTCTTCTTTAATTCCTGGAAACTGGCTTCACATTCTTCTGTCCAACTGAACTTGGTGTCCTTCTTTAACAACTCCGTCATTGGCTTTGTAATCCTCGAGAAATTCTCAATAAATCTCCGGTAGTATCCTGCAAGTCCAAGAAAACTCCGGATCTCTCCCACTGTTGTTGGTGCTTCCCAATGGGTCACAGTGTCCACCTTAACGGGATCTACCGCTATTCCTTCTCCAGATATAACGTGTCCGAGAAATCTGACTTCCTTCAACCAAAACTCGCATTTGCTAAACTTGGCATATAACTGATGTTCACTGAGCTTCCCCAATACCAAACGCAAATGCTCTGCATGCTCCTCTTCATCCTTCGAGAAGATCAATATATCATCTATGAACACTACAATGAACTTATCCAAATACTCCATAAACACTTTGTTCATCAGGTTCATAAAGTATGCCGGTGCGTTAGTCAGACCAAAAGACATAACGGTATACTCGTACAACCCGTACCTGGTGGTAAAGGCCGTCTTAGGTATATCCTGCTCTCGGATCTTCAATTGGTGGTACCCTGATCGCAGATCAATCTTGGAAAATATCTTAGCTCCTTGCAATCTATCGAACAGATCATTGACCATCGGCAGGGTGCTTGTTCTTGATCGTTACTTCGTTCAGTCCTCGGTAATCAACAACCATTCTTAACGATCCATCCTTCTTCTCCACTAGAAGTACTGGCGAACCCCAAGGTGAAGAACTTGGGCGTATGAATCCTTTATCCAGTAATTCCTTAATCTGTTTCTTTATCTCCTCCAAATCCTTTGCGGGCATTCTATATGGTCTCTTAGAAGTTGGCCCGGTGCTTGGCAAAAGTTCAATCAAAAACTCTATATCTCTATCCGGTGGCATGCCAGGTAACTCCTCTGGAAACACATCCGGATAATCCTTCACTACTGGCACTTCCTCCTGAACAACTCCCGTGAGAGAATGTACTTGAGTCCTTATAGGCGAATGCCTAGATACATACTTAATCCTTTTTCCCTCCGGGGTGGTGAGCAAAATTGACTTACTGGCACAGTCAATGTTACCTCCATACTTCGATAGCCAATCCATACCTAATATCACTTCCAATCCTTGTGACTCCAGGACTATTAGGTCAGAGGGGAAAGTATGGCGTCCTATGATCAATGGCGTCTGAAAACATCCTTGGTGTGCCATATAATCTGCTCCAGGTGAACTTACTAACATGGGGGTCTTAAGAACTCGGGTGGACATCCTATGTCTATTTACGAATCCCCTTGAAATATATGAATGTGATGCACCAGTATCGAAAAGAACTATTGCGGTAAATGTCTTAACCAAAAACTTACCGACAACAGCATCTGGTTGCTCTTCTACCTCCTCCACAGTCACGTGGTTCACTTGTCCTTTGTTGAACGGGTTGGGCTTCTTTGCGGCGCTTCCATTGTCGTTCCCATTCTTAGCTTCTGGGCATTCATTGGCATAATGTCCATTCTTCCCGCACTTGTAACAGGTGACATGGCTGAAATCCTTCTTGGTGGGTGTGGACGGTCTAGGGCGGCTCTGGTTACCATTTGCTCCATTACCATTTCCATTCTTAGGGCCATTATGATTGTGCGAGCTACCTCCTCCATGGGTATGTTGAAACTGTCCTACTGTTTTAGGGGTAAAACGAGGCTTCTGCTGAGCTCCAGGGTTATACTTTCCTTGTCCATACTTCCTCTTGCAACTTTCAATCTGTTGGTGCTTCCTTTCAATCATTAGGGCGCGGTCAACCAGCTCCTGGTAGTTATTGAAAGTTGCCACCATCAACTGTACACTCATCGCATCATTCAGTCCTTCCATGAATCTCTCCTGCTTAGCGGCATCTGTGGCCACATCATCTGGGGCATAACGAGATAGGGTACTAAACTCATCCACGTACTGAGCCACAGTACGGTTGCCTTGGCGCAAATTGCGAAACTCCTGCTTCTTCATACTCATAGCTCTAGTTGAGACATGGGCGGTACGAAAAGCTTGCTGAAACTGATCCCAAGTCACATTGGCTATGGGATAAGTGGTTGTGTAATTCTCCCACCATGCTGCGGCTGGTCTAGACAACTGGTGTGCGGCAAATCGCACCTTCTCAGCATCTGAGCAATTGGCGGTGGTCAAATCCCTTCCAATTTTGCGTAGCCAGTCATCAGCCACTATTGGTTCGATGCTGCTAGCAAACACGGGTGGTTGTAACCTTAAGAAACGTGTCAGGTTGTCCACGGGTGGTGGTGGAGGGTTGTTGTTGTTGTTCTGGTTGTTCTGAGTGTTCTGGACAAGAAGTTGCATCAGGGTGTTCTGCTGCTGGATCAACTGGGTGAGCTCAGGGGGAAACTCAAATCCGGGCTCACGTCTTGGAGGCATCTGATGGGTGTAGAGGGAAGAGATTAGAATAGAAAAGGTCTAAGGGAAAATCACTACCCATATGCACATGAGGCAAACACAATCATATCACACCAATCAATTTCAAACAAGATCTTACAAATCTAACTAACGTTACAAAAGTTCTCTAAAACTAATATATGGAAGTAAACTACTAGTCACAGGGTGGTCATCTAGAAAATTTGATCGACAGAGGATTCCATAATATCTGCTCCAACTTCATCTTCATAGTCTTCGTCTTTGCTATCATCAGGTTCCGAATCCGTGTCGTCAATGATGATATATTCTTCCGGTGGAATCTCCTTGGGTTCTTCTTCCTCGTCTTCTTCTTCCATGAGTATCCCTAACTTCTGTGTCAAGTCATCATTCTTCTCCACAAGTATTAGCATCTCCTCCTCGTATCCGTCGCGTGTAGACTTGAGTTCTTCCTCTAGCTCCAAATTCCTATTTAGGGCTTTCTTCAAATCTATCATCCCTGCACACATCTGGTGCTCCTGGCGACGAATGTGATGGTTCAACTCCTGGATGAATGCTGCAATGGACCTATCCTTCCGGGTGCTGATCATATCCCAGTTCTCATCTCGGCGTCCACAAATCTGGTAGATAGTGTCCTTTAGCTCCTGCTTGTAGACTTCTCCAATCCTTCCCATTGTGATGTGGGCGGCCATGCTCCTGCCTAGGCTCCATGTAGGCGCATTAAAAGAAAATGCTATGAGTGCAGTGACGGGCTCGAACATCCTTCCTGGAACTTGGGCTTGAATCAACCAACGCTCCTCCTCCGGTAGAGTGGCATTGTAGGTCCCGGTAAAACTTGGTAGTCCAATGTTTAGATATCTGGTGACTTTCTTCAGGTGTCGTCCAAATGGTGTATCATCATCCGGTTGCGTGAACTTGTCCTTTGCATCCACCATCCTAAAAGAGTAGAAAATATGAGGAGTCAGAAAAGAGAAGAGTGAATAGTACTCTAGGGCTTTAGCTTAGTGGTCGTGTCCTACAGTCAGTGTGTGCTCTGATACCATCTTGTAGCGACCAGACCTCAAACAGTCTGATCTCTGTGCATCAGTGTCATCCTTGGATCAGTAATGCTGACACGCACAGTACTTGAAGGATTTATAACAGAGTAGCAATCACACACTTATTACATCGATAGTCCAACGATGAATTTATTACAATAAAAATGGCTGAAGGCCATCTAACTCGATAATAGCGGAAGGCTTGGAAGATAAGTGAGTCCATCAACTCCAACGGCATCACTGAGTATAGAACCACGACCTAAAAGGCACCTTACTCGTCGTCTGAAAAGTCTGCAACATGAAACGTTGCAGCCCGAAAACGGGTCAGCACATGGAATATGCTGGCAAGGTAACACAAGAGAGCAATGAAAGTAAAGCTATACTATATGCAATATGGCTGGTGGAAAGCTCTATGGTTACAGTTTTTGCGTAAAGCCAATTTTTCCCTACTTCAAAGGAATAGATTTTAATTAACTATCATGGTAGTTGAAACATCGTTGAGAAGATAGACATCCTCTCAACCCCAATTAAAAATCATCATTAAACCCAACAATATTAATTAGAGTAACATGATGAGATTCACATGATAATCCAAGTACTAGATACTCAAGACGTCCGTAACCGGGGACACGGCTAATCATGATCAGTTTGTACACTCTGCAGAGGTTTGTGCACTTTTCCCACAAGACTCGATTGCCTCCGTTTGGTTTCTCGCACTGCATGGTATTTGAGAAACGGATGATCGAGACACAGTCTTTCCGAAGAGGTCCCCTTAACCAGATAGATAGGCCGGTACACATACAAACCCTCTACATCTGCTAGCCCATCATGGAAAGGTTTCCCACAACTTACTCAACTATGCCAGAGCCCATATTGGCATGTGGCTGCACACGGAAGTTTCTAGTATGAAAAATCTCATGATCCCTTTGAGCCTGGGTGGCGGTCCAAAAGAAAAACAGGCAATCACTGGAATACCCAGATGCCTCAATCCACCCAAATGTGTGTTAAAGTTGCCACCTTAGGTTGAACCATTAATTAACAAACTCACATCTGTCATGGATACACTCACCAATCCACGTCTATGAGCATAGCATGTCCTAACAGCAAACGTAGAAGTAACTCCCAAAGGTTTGAATGAAAAACAGGTAATAGGTACTACCTCAATCTACTTCCCAGTCCCACAAGTTAATTGATCCTACTCATGCAATGTGTGAGGGTTGGACTAATGCAATGGAAACTGGGTAATTGGAAAGTATGATCAAAGTGTTACTTGCCTTGCTGATGATCCGCAAAACCTAGAGATTCAAAGTAGCAAGCGGCGCACTCCGGGTACTCTATCGCAAACAAACAAGCACACAATAAGTACTTAACTAATGCACGGGTAAAACTCAAATAAGAGATCTAACCAGAAAGTTCAACTTAAGAACTCCGGTTTGCAAAAAGAATCAACTCGAAAGAAACAACGAAACTCAAACTGCGAAAAAAACGAGCTTCGGTTTGCTAATTGGCCTAAAGTAAAATTTTACAGTAGCCAAAACCTTGTTCAAGTTGGTTAAACGTAAAGAGGGCATCGAGACGAAGATATGGGATTTTGAATCACCTGATTCCGACTCTCGAGCGAAAAGAAAAACGAAAAACAAGATCAGGACAGAAATCGCGATCGGAATAATCGCGGATAAATACCCCGAAAAAAAACCGGACGAACAGGCTAACGAACGAACGTTCGCTGTCTGCGGCTAACGGATGAATACCAAACCGATCTAATCTAATAAAAAAACAGATCTACGGTTTTACTAAAACCGTTCGGTTCTTAAAAAAAACCGTTATCTACCTCAACGACGAACTCCGGCGAACGGCGGTCCGGCGGCGGCGGCGGTCCGGTGGGCGAGGCGGCGGGGTGGCGGCAAGGTGCGGCGGCGGAGTGCGGCGGCGCGGGCGGCGGAGTGCGGCGGCGGCGGCAAGTGCGGCGGCGGGGCGGCGGCGCGGCGACGCTAGGGCAGGGGGCGGCGGGGCTGGCTAGGGCAGGGGGCAGCGGCTGGGCTTGGGCAGGGGGCGGCGGCTGGGCTTGTCGGGCCGGGGCGGCTGGCTTATAAAGCCCAGAGTCCTGGGGCTCTACGGCTCCAAGTCGGTTTACTTTTTTTTTAATAGAGTCCTGACGCAGAAAAACTAAAGAAAGAAATATTAAACGGACTCCAAAAATCCCGAAATAAATTTTCACCGTCCTCTAATAATATTTAGGACAAAGTGAACATTTTTCCCGGACCTACATGCAATTTTGAAAAACGCGCATTTTTTCTATGCAAATAAAATCGCAAATAAATCCAGAAAAATACCAAAAGTGATTTTAACATTTTTCCTCCAATATTTCTGTTATTTTGGAGAAGTCATATTATCTCCGCTCATATTTTGTATTTAGAAATGTTTTTAGGAGAGAAAAATAATTAGAATCACACTGTCCTCGTACCGATATTCGAGCGAACTCAAATACGAAAATGGTAAAATTCCCAACTCTCTCCGTAGGTCCTTGAGTTGCTTAGAATTTCGAGGAACACCACAAACAAAAATGCAAAAGAACATGCAATGAAATATGATCTATGTATAACATTCCAAATTGAAAATTTGGGATGTTACATGAGTCTACACATCACTTTCACTGAGGAATAAAGAAGAGGGAAGACAAGCCGAGGTTTCCAAAGAAGAAACTTTGTCAAGATTTTTTTTGCCCAACCCATGAATGACAAGCTCAAGAAGAAGGAAGGAAAGGCCATAATTGCTCAGGAAAGACTCTAACCCGGATGATGTTCCTGGAGTTTCCAATGTAGCCCGAGCGAAGCTTTTGAAGCTTGTCAACAGAAAAAGAGATGTGGTCAAGTATGACTATGGGGGTGACTACAGACTACAAGGGCAACTTTCACAAGTGCTTAAGGGGGAAGGTGGTAGATGAAAATAGCAAGATGCCTTTCCAAGTAAGTCTAAGGTATCTTCCGCTCCAACGCTCCTCTTTTCGCTAGCAAGACTCCTATCATGATGAGGAGTATGAGTGTGATGAGGAGAATGCACACAATAAAAACAATGTGTTCTTTGATAATATGGATAAGGTCATGAACTCCCTCAAAGGAAGGAAACTCATTAAGTTCTGTTGTCTCATGGATATGGTGGGTAAGAACACCAAAACCATTGGCAACTCGAAAGCTTTGTTGCCAAGGAAAGGGAAAAAGGTGATCTCCTCAAGCGAAAAGTTCAATCTGAGGAAGCACACAATGATGAATTGTGTTTGACTATTCAAAGAACAAATGAAACAAATGCTAAGAACTCGCCTCCTTGAAAAGGGCAACTAAAACTTGTCAAGGTTAACCACTTCCAGGAGCAAAGTCGAACAATTCGGTGGATGATCTCATCTAGAGAAAAATTGATATATTAGCAAGTGGCAAATAATAGAATTATTGTATTTATATCATAATAGAATTTAGGGGGCGATCCCACTACTAAACGAATAATCTGTAACACGAGGCAAAAACATAAATGTATAATCTTTTGTAAGAAATCATCTACTCCAACGCTTTTTATACACGTTTAATTTTTTTAAATGCGCTCTCAACATTTTTTTAATTCTATATGTAAAATAGATATATTTAAAATATTTTTAAATACATGCAAAAGTAAAAGATAGAGCAAAAGACAAAAAGCAAAAAAGTTAAAAGGAAAGAAAGAGAAAGGTGTTGAAGGCCTCTATTCCCTGCTGGCACACCCATTCTTGCAACTCTTGATGCGAGGCTGCCCTCTGTCTTGCGTAGACCTGGCCATGGGCAGCCCGGCCCGGCCGGCCCGGCCCGACCCGGCCCGGCCCGCCGCTGCTCTCGGGCCGGGCCCGGGCCTAGATTTTGAGCCCGAAGGCAAGGTCGGGCCGGGCTCGGGCCCGCTGTTTTTGCTGTTTAGTGAAGAGGCCCGGCCCGAGGCCCGAAGCCCGGTGTATTTTTTGCAGTGTCGGGCCGGGCTCGGGCCTGAAAAGTAGGCCCGACGGCCGGGCCAGGCCGGGCTCGGGCCTGAGTTTTCTGGCTCGGGCTTGGTCAGGCCCGGCCCGAAGCCCGGCCCGGCCCGGAGGATGGCCAGGTCTAGTCTTGCGTGAAGCAAGACACAGTCGGGCCCCTCCTAATTAGCGCAAGAGCTATACCACGCTTATAGCAAGATGATAGCTCCCCTCACTTGAAGTGCGGCGCGACCGACCCATCACTATAGTAGTGCTTTTTTCCAGGGTTTTCATTGTTCAGGCTGGTTTTTTTCGTTTATCTCTGTTTGCTATTAGTTTTTTTTCACGATTTCTTTTCCTTTTGGATTTTATTTTGTTTGTTTATTTCTTCACCGGTTATATTTTTCTTCTTCATTGTACTTTTTTTTCACCTGTTTGTTTTGGTTTTCATCTTCTTCTTTATATGGTGATTTTCTTTGTTTCTTTCTCGGTTTGTTCGTTTTCTTCGCTTTTACTTTTGTTTCTTTATCAGTATTCATAGTTTTCGTTTCTTTCCTTGCTTTTCTTTGTGTCTTCCTCGGTTTTCGCTATTTTCTAAATTTAATACAAAATTTGAATTTTTTGAACACATGATTAACATTCTTGAAATAAATGGTGAACATTTTTTCAATGGAATTAATAATTTTTTCACGCACAATGTACATTTTTCATATACATCAGGAACATACTTAAATACATGTTTAACAGTTTTTAAATACAAAATTATCTTCTTTAGATAATTTTTCGATATGTAATTTTTTCAATGTACATTGTACATTTTTTGTATAAATTAGGAATATTTATTTATACATGTTTATATTTTTTAAACACATGGGAAACATGTTTTGTATAAAGATCTTACATTTTTCAAGTGCTTTATTAACAAATTTTAGATACATGGTCGGCATTTTTTCATACACATTGTAAATGTGTTTTATACATTTTTCATATCGATGAGGAATGTTTTTTTTCTCTACAAAGTTAACGTTTTTCAAATGGTTGATTATTATTTTGAAATGCATCATTAACATATTTCAAATACTTAATTAGCATTTAAATACACAATCAACTTTTTCATACACATCATATACATTGGACATATTTTCTACACTTTAAAGATTTTCTAGATGCTTGAATTGATTTTTAAAATGTGTATGTAAAGTATTTTTGGTAATATAGTACTCCCTCCATCGCATAATATAAGAGCATTTTTGACGCTAGTGTTATGTGGTGTCAAAACGCTCTTATGCTATGGAACAGAGGGGGTATGTATTTAGAATATTTAGAAGTGTAAACAAAAATAAAAATTAAAGCGTGAAACAAAAACGAAAAGTGAACAAAGTCAGAAAAAACAAGGCTGTGGGTGCCTCGCGCATGGGCCGGCCTCTCTCGTGCCAGCCTTCAGGCGAAGCTGCCCTACGTCTCGCTTTAATCAACTAAAAAACGTCTCGCTTTAAGGGCTCATTGATTTTGAAAAGAGTTCATTGATTTACAAAATGTTCATCGATAATGAAAAGAGTTCATCGAATATGAAAAGAGTTCATCGATTATCAAAGAGTTCATCGGTTTTGAAAGACAGTTCATCGATTTACAAAAAAGTTCATCGCTTTTACAAAGAATTTTATCGATTTTGAAAAGAGTTAATCAATTTTGCGAAAAGAGTTCATCGGTTTTACAAAAATTTCATTGATTTTAAAAGGAGTTCATCGATTATGAAAAGATTTCATCGGTTTACAAAAAAGTTCATGGATTATGAAAAGAGTTCATCGGTTTTGAAAAAAAATTCATCGAAAAGTTCATCGATTTTGAAAAGAGTTCATTGATTATGAAAAGAAGTTCATCCCAATTAGCAAAAGAGAAAAATAAAATGAATAAAAACAAAAAAACTGTTCCAACTAAAAAAATAAAAAACGAAAAAAAAAACAGAACGAAACACTTCCGAATAAAAAAAAGAAAGACGAAAAAGAAAAAAAACTGAAAAAAATAAAAAGATGGGTAAGAAGAAAACTACCAATAAGCAGTTTAAAATCATTTGAAGGTAGACGATTCGAGTGGTTATTGCATATCGCGAATAATCTTCAGGTCGCCCGATCGAACCCCGCTAGAAGCGCGCTTGTTTTTTCCTTTTTACAACACAACGGGAAATATAAGATGGGCCGAGCCCAGCTAGCGCGGCTGCAGGCGTCGGTTTGCAAAAACAATAATAACCGGCGCCTGCAGGGCGTAATAGGGATTGCCCAAGCTGTCGCCGCTTCGCACAGGGGAGGTCCGAGCGAGCGGCCGAGTGGGCCGGCCCGTTTTAGCGTTTCAGCAAACACCTGTTTTTTGGGAACCTTCTATGATGTTTCCAGCCGGGTTTTTCTGGTTTTGGGCTGAACCATCTTTTTATTTTTCAGTTTCCTTTTCGTTTTCGTTTTTTCTATTTATCTTCTTTTTCGTTTTTCTTTTCTTTTTCTGTTTCCTTCTTTTCTTTCTTTTTTCTTTTTCAAGTTTATTTACAACTTTTTTCCGAATTAAAAAAATGTTCTTATTTTTCAGATTTTGTTCACAAATTCACAAAATATTCCCCTTTAAAAAAAAACAAAATCAAAAAATGTTCCAGGTTTCAAAACATTGTTCTGAATTTTCAAAAATGTTCCTGTTTTTCTAATTTTGTTCACAAATTCAAAAAATATTCATGGTTTTAATAATTTGTTCGGAATTTAAAAAATGTTCCCTTTTCCATTTGAAAAAGTGTTCGGGATTCATAAAATGTTCCCATTCTCAAAAACTGTTCACATATTTCAGAAAAATGTTCAAGTTTTCAAAACAATTTTCATCATTTATAAAAATGTTCGAATATTCAAATACTTAAAACATTGCTTTATTTTTCGATAAAATTTCGGGTTTCAAAAATTGTTCACGTTTTTAATTTTTTGTTAGTGTTATGTTTTTTTCTCCTAAAATAGTGTTTCGTGTTTCTAAATTTCTTCATGCTTTGAAATTATGTTCGCAATTTTCAAAAAGTGTTCGCCATTTGTAAATAGTGTTCAGGGCGTTTAATATTGTTCACAGTTGCTTTACGTTTTTTAAAATATGTTCAAAAATTATAAATTTTGGTCAAGTTGAAAATAAATGTCTTCCTTTGCAAAAATAGTAATCTCAAAATTGTTCATAATTTCCAAGAAATAGTGAAAAAAATTGAATAAATGTTTCAAATCTGCTTCCATTTTTTTAATCATCCGACTCCATTGTCTGTTCTTAAACGTGTGTTCTCAGCAATTGTTAACTGCCGTCGTGAGCTCTAGTGGCTAGCTGGATGCAGGTAAAAGTACCTGATCGCGTGTTCGAATCCCACAGGCACCCCCATCTCGAGGTTGTACTGGGCTGGCCCAGTCGTCGATCCCCCTGTGTGGTGCGCGCTCCATTTGCCACAATATGCCGCGCATAGGAGGTCCCGACACAGGCGGGCATCGCTATGGCCGACTCGATGAAACAAGAGAGCATATCGGTCGGCGCACGCCCGCGGGAAACACCTGCCTGTTTCCTGTATTTTTTCACTTTTTTATTTTTTTATTTTTTTATTTTTTTATACTTTAAATTATTATATACATACATACATACATACATATATACATACATACATACATACATACATATATATATATATATATATATATATATATATATATATATATATATTGATATTACGAAGAACACACTTCGAAAACATATTTGAAAAAATGTTGAATAGGTATTTTTTTGAATAAGTACTAAAAAGTTGAACAAGTATTAAAAATGGTGAAAACGTATTTGGAAAATGTTGAATCATTATTACAAATGTTGAAAGAGTATATAAAAATGTTGAATAAGTATTAAAATGATGAACAAGTACTTGAAAAAATGTTGAAGCGTATTAAAAAATGTTGAACGGGTATATGAAAAATGCAGAACAAGTATTTGGAAAATGTTGAAGTATTAAAAATGTTGAACGAGTATTTGAAAAATATGGAACAAGTATTCGAAAAATGTTGAACAAAATATTGAATAAGTATTAAAAAATATTGAACGAGTTTTTGAAAAAATTGAATGAGTATACAAAAAATATTGATCACTTGTTAGAAACTTGTTTTTTGGCATATACAAAAATATAGAGTGAAAACAAAAACAAACATCAGAAGAAACAAAAGAAAGACAAAAATATGGAGAAGAAAGAAGAAAAGCAAACAAAAACAGAAAAATGTAGAACAAAAACAAAAGAAAAGGTAAAGAAGAAGAAAAACCCGGAGAAAACTGAATACAAATGAAGAAAGGAAAAAAGAAAAAAAGAAGAAAAATGTAGGAGAAACAGTGGAATCTCAACTCGTTTTGACTTAAGAAGGGCTGAACTACTAGACCATCATGAACATGATGGTAGTGTAGTGGCTAGTAGTCGTTGCAACCATACATCAGACCAGGGTTAGAGCATCTCCGCCCC
>LR738711.1:211957606-211988401 GCA_902687465.1 Secale cereale | reverse complement strand
TGTGACGCCGGGGTAATCAAGCTACAGTAACTCTTTGTTAATGATGCCACGTCACCTCGATTACTGCTGGTAATCTCACGTTAGTTTAGAACCGGTTCAAATCTAAATTTGAATTAAAGTCAAACGATAAAAGTTTTCAAATATTAAAACTAAAATGTTCGAGATGTGTCAAATAAATCATAAGTATTTATGATGGAGAAACCACAGTGTTATAGTATGTCTGGATGCACCAAAATAATAAAAACAGTAGCAAAAACTATTATTCAAATACTCTTAAATATTAAATAATCATGTAACTATTTTAGTTTGCATAGTAAATCATTGGAGCAGTGGTACAACTGGCAACATCAATTTAGATGCCACTTTGGTATATTATTAAAACTAAAATAAACAAGAACAAAAAGAAACAGAAAAGAAATGATATAAATAAAAGAAAAGGCAAACAATCAAACAAAAATGAAAAGGAGAAGAAACCACCTTGTTTTTTTTCCTGGGCCCTAATAAGCACCAAGGCGGCCCAACCCAGCACCCCGGTCATCTCCCACCTCGCTACAGTGGGGAGACCAGGTGCGACCGAGCCGTTCCAAACGGACCAGCTCGCCGGCGTCGGCAGCAAGGGGATGAGGACCCCCTCGATTCCCTCTCCCGCGCCCACTCCCCACTCCCCACTCTCCCCATTTTGCCCCTCTCTGTTCCCTCTCAGATCTGCCTCACCGCACGCGGTTGACGCCGACGACTACGCTCCACCACGGCCACCGGGCGGCCCTAACCTCGCCGATGAGTCCGGGAGCACGGCCGTCGTCTGCCTCGTCTCCTTCGCTTCTGGATCGGGGCCGGGAAGCCTCAACGCCGACGCCCTCAACCTCTGCTTCTCGGTGCCGCCCGCCTCTGTCGTCGTCAATCCGCCATCGTCGCTGCACCTCGGCCTCCCCAAGATGGCTGCAAGCACTGCTGTGAGCCGCCGTTCGTTTCCCCTCTCTCCCCATGCTCGATTTTTCTGCCGTAGCACCGTCCCCGACGAGGCCGAAGCCAGCGTCCGCCATGGCCAAGTAGTCCCGCGCTCCCGAACTCCCCCTGTCCGTCCACTACCACGCCCGGCCGCGGCCTACAGCGTGTGCGCGCCCACACTCCCCGCTGCTGCTCTCGCCTGCTGCGAAGAGTCGACCGTGGCCGCCATGGCCGGACCTCCGTGTCCCCGCGCGCATAGCCTCTCCTGGCCGCGCCCCTGCAGCTCGCGCGCGCCCACCTCGCTTCGGCCACACCCCTGCTGCCTCCGCACGCGTTCACTGCTGCTGGACGCCAGCTCTACATGGTACTGCTGCCGCTGCATACTGTTCAAGCTAATGGCGTTGTGTACTGCTGCCGCTACATGCTGCTGATTACTCGTGTCGTTGCTTGTTATTAGCTACTGCTGCTGGCTTGCTACTACTACCTTTTGCTGCTGTAGCTCCTGGCCAAGCCCCCTGTACATGGCCGTGCCCGTGCATATGGCCGGCTGGGCTAATGGCCGACCCTTGTTTAATTAGTCTAGGATTAGTTTAGTAGTCGTTTAGTGCTAATTTATCCTTCTAGCTAATAACAAATGGGTCTCATCTACTTAGATTAGATAGATCTTTTAGAAATTATTAAATCAGTGACATGTGGGCCACCACCTCCTCTTTTGACCAGTCAAATTGACTTGGTCAATCCGATTAAAATTAAATCAGGAATTTCAGAAAATTGTATAAACTTTGAAAATTCATATAAAATAAACCATAGCACGGATTAAAATAATTTATATATGAAAGTTATCCAGAACGACGAGACGAATCCGAATACGAGGTCCGTTCGTCCGCCACACATCTCTATCATACCGAACACGCAACTTTCCCCCTTCGTTTCATCTGCCCGAAAATGCCTAACACCGGGAATACTTTCCCGGGTGTTATTCCTCTTCGCATGTATCACCGAGCACCGCGTTAGGTCACACGTAGCACCGCCTTTTGCCATGTTATGCTTTGTGATGCTATTGTTTGCTCTGTTATTTATTTGTTTCCCCTTCGTTGCTTATTTTCGGTAGACTCCGATACTGTGATAGACCCTGAGACCATTGATGCTTCGGTGTTTGACTACGGCTACGCTTCCGAAGATTCCTTTCGTCTGCAGGGCTTCCAGGCAAGCCCCCCCTTTGATCACCAGATATCGCATATTCTTCTTTCTACTGCTTGCATTAGAGTAGTGTAGCATGTTACTGTTCGGTTACTCCTATTCTGCTGCATAGCCTGTCATTGTTGCTACAACTGTTGATATTTTACCTGCCATCCTAATGCTTAGTATAGGATGCTAGTATTCCATCAGTGGCCCTTCATTCTTGTCCGTCTGCCATGCTATACCATCGGGCCGTGATCACTCGGGTGGTGATCACGGGTATATACTATTTACATACTTTACATACACATGGTGATGATTCGGAGATGGGGGCTGAAGGGGCAGGTGGTTCCACCCAGGTAGTGGTGGGCCTGGGTTCCCGACAGCCCCCTGATGGTAACTTTGTGGCGGAGCGACAGGGCAGGTTGCGACCACCTAGGAGACAGGTGGGCCTGGCCCTGGTCGTTGTCCGCGGCTATGTCATAATAACATGTTTATCGAGATCTTGGTATTTGATCTGAGTCTGGCCATTTGGTCTATATGCACTAACCAGCTACGTGGGAATAGTTATGAGTACTCGACGTCGTGGTATCAGCCGAAGCCTTCTTGACGTCAGCGACTTAGCGGCGCGCGCCGGATTGGACCGGAACGCCTACTCTGGTATTAGGAGAGGCTAGGTCTGCGTACCGGCCGCCCTCGCAACGTGCAGGTGTGCATTGGGCGATGGGCCCAGACCCCCGTGCGCTTAGGGTTTAGACCGGCGTGCTGACCTCTCTGTTGTGCTTAGGTAGGGCTGCGACGTGTTGATCTTCCGAGGCCGGGCATGACTCTGGAAAGTGTGTCCGGCCAAATGGGATCGAGCGTGCTGGGTTATGTGGTGCACCCCTGCAGGGAAGTTAATCTATTCGAATAGCCATGTCCCTCGGTAAAAGGACGACCCGGAGTTGTACTCTGACCTCATGACAACTAGAACTGGATACTTAATAAAACACACCCAGACAAGTTCCAGATACAACCCGGTGATCGCTTTCTCACAGGGCGACGGGGGGAGGATCACCGGGTAGGATTATGCTATACGTTGTTACTTGGTGAACTTACCATCTATTCTATTCTACTGCTGCAAGACGGAGGCTGCGAGAAGTAAGGATACATGTTACTTTCGAGCTACTCTTATCTACTGCTGCAAGATGGAGGTGGCCAGAAGCGTAGTCTTCGATTGGGTTAGCTATCCCCCTCTTATTCCGACATTCTGCAGTTTAGCCCACAGATATTACCCCCTTACACAGATATCATTGCATATGTAGTGTAGATCCTTGCTTGCGAGTACTTTGGATGAGTACTCACGGTTGCATTTTCTCCCCCTTTTCCCCCTTTGTCCCTTCTTCTCGGATGACGCAACCAGATGGTGGAGTCCAGGAGCCAAAGGATCCCGATGATGTTTCTACATGGAGTTCGGCTTCGAGGAGTAATTAGGAGGTCCCAGGCAGGAGGCCTTGCCTCTTCGATCGTTGCTACATTTGTGCTAGCCTTCTTAAGGCAAACTTGTTTAACTTATGTCTGTACTCAGATATTGTTGCTTCCGCTGACTCTTGTGTTTCGAGCTTATGTATTAGAGCCCTCGAGGCCCCTGGCTTGTAATATAAAGCTTGTATTATTTTAATTTGTGTCTAGAGTTGTGTTGTGATATCTTCTAGTGAGTCCCTAATCTTGGTCGTACACATTTGCGTGCATGATTAGTGTACGGTCAAATCGGGGGCGTCACAAGTTGGTATCAGAGCCGACTGCCTGTAGGAATCCCCCTTCCCAACTCCTTGGTCGAAGTTGAGTCTAGTCTTTGAAGAACAAATTTACTAACTTGTTGTGTGGCTTACGGGCCCAGAACACCAATGGGTGGTATTAGGATCTTTTATTTCTTTCTGTGCTCTGGGACTCTGATCTCTCTTCTATTCGGGTTAAAATAGTTTGCTAACTCTGACTCTAGGTTCTCGTAACTATTTCTCCCGGAGAGCCCTCATTTTGGAAGATCAACTACTTCGTCAGAAGATTCTGAGGGTATCCCTCGATATTTTCCCGAGACCCTTGTGCTCATCGCCTTTGCAATTCACTGCCACCAATATATCCCGATGGATATCTGTATGCCCTTGTCATTCTCATGATCATTCCTCGTCGCTCTTGTTGCTACAAGATGCCACGAAAGATTCTCCGTTGTCCCAACAATCCTTTGAGTTTACTAGTTTTATTTCGCATAAAAACCCTTACAGTTATTTCCTCACATTTATCGAGGATTCGTTCTTCTCAATTGTTCATGTGTCTCACAATATTCTTCGGAATAGTTTTCGATCTTTCGAAGATCCTCTGCAGCCTGTTACTCTTGAAATTCTTGCCTGCTTGCATTATGGTTAATTCCATATGACTAGTAGTCTTCGTTAACATCCCTTGTCTTAGCCATGTTGAGCCTATTGATTCAATGTGTGCGTATGCACGCAGTCATCAGGTTATCCTTTATAAAATTATCTTTCCGACTCAGACGTCATTCCGGACATGAGTTGGTTCTCGGAAATTCAAACCTTTATTGATTGTCCAACTAAGTGTTTTCAACTTATCCACCCTTGATCAGAGTGTATGCTTCTGATCCTTCGTTTTGGAAACCATAATTTCTTTCTATTTAAGCATCAGGCTAATCAGGTGATTCTTGAATCTGATGCCTCTGCATTCTTTCTTCCTCTGAGTGAGTATCGATACTCACATCAGCTCCGTTGTGGATTGCCCGATCCATTGTTGGTTTGTTATCCGACAGTATCCTTCATATTCAATCACCTTGTGAGTTCTTCCCCTGATACATAATGCTTGTGGTAAATTATATCCTCTACTTGACCAACCATGCTCTGCTATCGAGCTTGTGTTTTGACTTTTGAAACTTGTAGTATATGTTACTAAGATGCCCGATGGGTTGAACCTATGCCTTCCCCTAATTCGTGAGAACCCGAAAGTTTTCACAAGTCATACCCTTCCGGTGTTCTACCGGATAAAATTCCAACATTACAGTTTTATCAAAGCAAGAGGTAAATGAAATGATTTGCATTAAAGAAGTGGGAGTCGACCTTGAACTTGTGTTCATGCCCATGAAAATGATGTAGACCGTCTCGAAAGCTCCTTGCAAAATGATTATCCAGCTGTATGATTTCTTTGATATTCTTGAATTGAATCCTTACAGTTATGGTTCCGACCAGGCTGTCCTGATCTGGTATATCTGATGGGAATTCATTCCCGTGCCTCGTCTATTTTGGCCAGGTTGAAGTATCTACTGTCATAGGTCAAGGACCCAGTTATACTTCTATCATGTTCTACCTTCGAGTATTACCCCTGTTATCTCGAAGATGTCTTGTCATTGCAACACATCTTACTAACTTTGTTGAAGTAATGTCTTTGCTTGTCGTAATCACTCTACGGGTTCTAGGTTGCCGTCAACCGAGGACACCGTTTAGTAAATCAAATCTGCTCTAAAAATTCAACACCCCTAGTAGATGTTACTGGGAAATTTTTAAACTCAAGCTGGTTTATTCCTAGACTATCGGGTACATCCCTTGTCTAGCTATCTTTGACTGTGCTACCTCCTCCTTCTTTGGTGCATGAATTCTCCAGAGATTGAGCACAACCTACGTTGAGCTTTCAACATCTGGTTGCTTGTTCAGTAAGGCAACTTTGATTCCGAGCTTGCATCTTTTATATTGATCCATTAACTTGCCACTTCGTCATTCCCTTGCTTGTTGCCGTTGTTGTTTGATTGCATCCTCTTGAAACCTCCCAGCAAATGTGTCGGATCACTTTCAACACTTTGACTTCTTCCGAGATGTCAACTGTGCTGATGACGAGGAATACTCTCCTTGCCCTTGATGATTTTATTGTCACCAGCAACACCCTTGACTTCCTTTCATCGCGGACTTGTCCACATTAAGAATACAACTTGCTCTCCAGCTAGTGTTGTGTTCTGCCTTGAAGTATTATTGTCCTTTATATCAAGAATGTTGTGGGGATTGCTCCACCTCTCAGAAATTCTCAGAATGATGATACTTCTCACCATCACCATTCTTCCTTGGTCCCCGTGTTGTTTTTAACCGGGATACCAATATGCCAACGATGCTGCTTGAGTTTTGTACTTCTAGCAGCCCTATTGCTTTGAAGTTAATGATCGACAGTTCGTTCTTAGACTGTTGGTTATTGAATCATCACTCTGACATTGATCTAGCTGCCTAAGGTCATATTTCGGGCACACTTTCAACTAATGATTAATGGTGTATGTTTTTCTCGAGCATACAACATTATATCATTTGAATTGACAATGTCATTTTCTTGTTCACATTATTATGGAAATCCATTCGTTTGGAATTCTCGATGAATTGTCGCTGAGCCCATCAGCCACCTCCTCATCCTATCCTTGGCTTAACGATGAACTATTGTTTTGGGAACCCGCTCCCATAGTTCATTTCCCGAGAATCTTGCAATGTCATTTCGTCGATTTGTGATGCACCTTTTCTTCTCGAACATCCCGAGTCTGAGGTATCATAACACCAATCGGATCTGAATCTTGGTCAGATATGATGGTTGGGACAACTTTCCAGTAGTTATAATGTTGGTCCTTTGATGACCCGGTTGTATGATGTCATGCCTACCACCCCTGGCTGGAGGACCCATCATTATGATTTTCTTTTGCAAGGATAACCATTCTTCCAGGAGGAAATTGTAAGACTTATTTTATAAGTTGCTCCTGTGGGATCATTTGTGTATCCAAAGTCTGGCCTTCGATTGAAACACCATATCATTGCTACCTCGAAGCATGACTATGATACCCCGCTCATCAACAAGAACATTGGAGGCGTGATGCTAAATGTTTCTTGGTCAGTTATCCAAACACTGTTGTATGGGTAACATCTTGATTAATCCTTGCCTCTTTATCTGAATGGTTGGGTACTTGCTCTCCTAACCCGTATGCCATGTTCTGCTTGTCCATGGGAAGGATATACTCCTATCAATTGTGTGTAATCACAATCTTCCTTTTCATTTGTTTGTTTAACCTTTCCTTGATCTACATATAATCTAAGCAGTAATAATTATCTGCTTATCTAAACACCTTGTTGTACAACTCTGTCGGTAAGACCCTGTTCCTATGGTTGGTAACATTCCGGTAACCACCGATGGAAGAAAACCTTACCTACCGGTCCGCCTCGTTTTAACGTGCAAGAAAATGGCTCTCTTCGTTCCCCGTCCTTGGTACCGACATTGCTGCCGATATAGCTGACAAGCTATCCACTGACATGCCTCCCTGTCGAGGCTGTGCAAGAAGTCACCACCCTTCCTACTCTTAACCCTCATGGTGGGCCCATAACCCACATGTTAACTGGATCGAAACCTGACTCTTCTTTGCAACCCGGATTCTAATGTCTCCTTTGCACCTGGCTTCGTATGTGATTCACGAGCTAAAATTCTATACCATTATTCATCCTGGAATCAAACACCATGTTATTCTCGTTATTCAAGCCCCAATTCCGGCTTCTGTCTAGGCATCGAATGATTGCCTATCCCTTTGAAACTTTGGTACCATCATAAATTTCACTCATCGAATTCACTGAAATACAACTCGTGGGGTACCTCGTGTATTTCCCTTTGAGTTCACCGTCAGTTGCCCAGCCTTGTGGAGATGCGTTCTTCCAAGGCTTTCCCCCTTATTGCGTTCGTAGGACGATGAAGACCCCGGAGAAAGAATGACGACTTCATCATGGTGACCTGAAGCAGAGGACTAAAGACATCAACATAGTGGATTGACCTCTTTGAGAAGAGCAACCAAGACCGAAAAGACTCGATAGAATTTCGTAACCACATCTTTCCACTTACACTACCTCTTAAATCTCGGGACGAGATTTCTTGTAGTGGAGGAGAATTGTGACGCCGGGGTAATCAAGCTACAGTAACTCTTTGTTAATGATGCCACGTCACCTCGATTACTGCTGGTAATCTCACGTTAGTTTAGAACCGGTTCAAATCTAAATTTGAATTAAAGTCAAACGATAAAAGTTTTCAAATATTAAAACTAAAATGTTCGAGATGTGTCAAATAAATCATAAGTATTTATGATGGAGAAACCACAGTGTTATAGTATGTCTGGATGCACCAAAATAATAAAAACAGTAGCAAAAACTATTATTCAAATACTCTTAAATATTAAATAATCATGTAACTATTTTAGTTTGCATAGTAAATCATTGGAGCAGTGGTACAACTGGCAACATCAATTTAGATGCCACTTTGGTATATTATTAAAACTAAAATAAACAAGAACAAAAAGAAACAGAAAAGAAATGATATAAATAAAAGAAAAGGCAAACAATCAAACAAAAATGAAAAGGAGAAGAAACCACCTTGTTTTTTTTCCTGGGCCCTAATAAGCACCAAGGCGGCCCAACCCAGCACCCCGGTCATCTCCCACCTCGCTACAGTGGGGAGACCAGGTGCGACCGAGCCGTTCCAAACGGACCAGCTCGCCGGCGTCGGCAGCAAGGGGATGAGGACCCCCTCGATTCCCTCTCCCGCGCCCACTCCCCACTCCCCACTCTCCCCATTTTGCCCCTCTCTGTTCCCTCTCAGATCTGCCTCACCGCACGCGGTTGACGCCGACGACTACGCTCCACCACGGCCACCGGGCGGCCCTAACCTCGCCGATGAGTCCGGGAGCACGGCCGTCGTCTGCCTCGTCTCCTTCGCTTCTGGATCGGGGCCGGGAAGCCTCAACGCCGACGCCCTCAACCTCTGCTTCTCGGTGCCGCCCGCCTCTGTCGTCGTCAATCCGCCATCGTCGCTGCACCTCGGCCTCCCCAAGATGGCTGCAAGCACTGCTGTGAGCCGCCGTTCGTTTCCCCTCTCTCCCCATGCTCGATTTTTCTGCCGTAGCACCGTCCCCGACGAGGCCGAAGCCAGCGTCCGCCATGGCCAAGTAGTCCCGCGCTCCCGAACTCCCCCTGTCCGTCCACTACCACGCCCGGCCGCGGCCTACAGCGTGTGCGCGCCCACACTCCCCGCTGCTGCTCTCGCCTGCTGCGAAGAGTCGACCGTGGCCGCCATGGCCGGACCTCCGTGTCCCCGCGCGCATAGCCTCTCCTGGCCGCGCCCCTGCAGCTCGCGCGCGCCCACCTCGCTTCGGCCACACCCCTGCTGCCTCCGCACGCGTTCACTGCTGCTGGACGCCAGCTCTACTTGGTACTGCTGCTGCTGCATACTGTTCAAGCTAATGGCGTTGTGTACTGCTGCCGCTACATGCTGCTGATTACTCGTGTCGTTGCTTGTTATTAGCTACTGCTGCTGGCTTGCTACTACTACCTTTTGCTGCTGTAGCTCCTGGCCAAGCCCCCTGTACATGGCCGTGCCCGTGCATATGGCCGGCTGGGCTAATGGCCGACCCTTGTTTAATTAGTCTAGGATTAGTTTAGTAGTCGTTTAGTGCTAATTTATCCTTCTAGCTAATAACAAATGGGTCTCATCTACTTAGATTAGATAGATCTTTTAGAAATTATTAAATCAGTGACATGTGGGCCACCACCTCCTCTTTTGACCAGTCAAATTGACTTGGTCAATCCGATTAAAATTAAATCAGGAATTTCAGAAAATTGTATAAACTTTGAAAATTCATATAAAATAAACCATAGCACGGATTAAAATAATTTATATATGAAAGTTGTCCAGAACAACGAGACGAATCCGAATACGAGGTTCGTTCGTCCGCCACACATCTCTATCATACCGAACACGCAACTTTCCCCCTTCGTTTCATCTGCCCGAAAATGCCTAACACCGGGAATACTTTCCCGGTTGTTATTCCTCTTCGCATGTATCATCGAGCACTGCGTTAGGTCACACGTAGCACCGCCTTTTGCCATGTTATGCTTTGTGATGCTATTGTTTGCTCTGTTATTTATTTGTTTCCCCTTCGTTGCTTATTTTCGGTAGACTCCGATACTGTGATAGACCCTGAGACCATTGATGCTTCGGTGTTCGACTACGGCTACGCTTCCGAAGATTCCTTTCGTCTGCAGGGCTTCCAGGCAAGCCCCCCCTTTGATCACCAGATATCGCCTATTCTTCTTTCTACTGCTTGCATTAGAGTAGTGTATCATGTTACTGTTCGGTTACTCCTATTCTGCTGCATAGCCTGTCATTGTTGCTACAACTGTTGATATTTTACCTGCCATCCTAATGCTTAGTATAGGATGCTAGTATTCCATCAGTGGCCCTTCATTCTTGTCCGTCTGCCATGCTATACCATCGGGCCGTGATCACTCGGGTGGTGATCACGGGTATATACTATTTACATACTTTACATACACATGGTGATGATTCGGAGATGGGGGCTGAAGGGGCAGGTGGTTCCACCCAGGTAGTGGTGGGCCTGGGTTTCCAACAGCCCCCTGATGGTTACTTTGTGGCGGAGCGACAGGGCAGGTTGCGACCACCTAGGAGACAGGTGGGCCTGGCCCTGGTCGTTGTCCGCGGCTATGTCATAATAACATGTTTATCGAGATCTTGGTATTTGATCTGAGTCTGGCCATTTGGTCTATACGCACTAACCAGCTACGTGGGAATAGTTATGGGTGCTCGACGTCGTGGTATCAGCCGAAGCCTTCTTGACGTCAGCGACTTAGCGGCGCGCGCCGGATTGGACCGGAACGCCTACTCTGGTATTAGGAGAGGCTAGGTCTGCTTACCGGCCGCCCTCGCAACGTGCAGGTGTGCATTGGGCGATGGGCCCAGACCCCCGTGCGCTTAGGATTTAGACCGGCGTGCTGACCTCTCTGTTGTGCTTAGGTAGGGCTGCGACGTGTTGATCTTCCGAGGCCGGGCATGACTCTGGAAAGTGTGTCCGGCCAAATGGGATCGAGCGTGCTGGGTTATGTGGTGCACCCCTGCAGGGAAGTTAATCTATTCGAATAGCCGTGTCCCTCGGTAAAAGGACGACCCGGAGTTGTACTCTGACCTCATGACAACTAGAACTGGATACTTAATAAAACACACCCAGACAAGTTCCAGATACAACCCGGTGATCGCTTTCTCACAGGGCGACGAGGGGAGGATCACCGGGTAGGATTATGCTATACGTTGTTACTTGGTGAACTTACCATCGATTCTATTCTACTACTGCAAGACGGAGGCTGCGAGAAGCAATGATACATGTTACTTTCCAGCTACTCTTATCTACTGCTGCAAGATGGAGGTGGCCAGAAGCGTAGTCTTCGATTGGGTTAGCTATCCCCCTCTTATTCCGGCATTCTGCAGTTTAGCCCACAGATATTACCCCCTTACACAGATATCATTGCATATGTAGTGTAGATCCTTGCTTGCGAGAACTTTGGATGAGTACTCACGGTTGCATTTTCTCCCCCTTTTCCCCCTTTGTCCCTTCTTCTCGGATGACGCAACCAGATGGTGGAGTCCAGGAGCCAGAGGATCCCGATGATGTTTCTACATGGAGTTCGGCTTCGAGGAGTAATTAGGAGGTCCCAGGCAGGAGGCCTTGCCTCTTCGATCGTTGCTACATTTGTGCTAGCCTTCTTAAGGCAAACTTGTTTAACTTATGTCTGTACTCAGATATTGTTGCTTCCGCTGACTCTTGTGTTTCGAGCTTATGTATTCGAGCCCTCGAGGCCCCTGGCTTGTAATATAAAGCTTGTATTATTTTAATTTGTGTCTAGAGTTGTGTTGTGATATCTTCTAGTGAGTCCCTAATCTTGGTCGTACATATTTGCGTGCATGATTAGTGTACGGTCAAATCGGGGGCGTCACAAACCCACCCCAAACCCAACCCCCTAGGGGGTAGCTGGGGAGGCCGATGCTATATTTTTGCGTGATGTGGCCCACCTGCAGCCACATATCTCCTTCCCCACTTTCTCTCCCCCCGCCGCCGAGCTCTCCCACTGGGAATGGCAAAGAAGCCATCGCCGCCGCTGTCGGGCAGGCGCATGTGAAGATTCGTTGCCCGCAGCTCGAAGGGGTTGGAGGCGAGGGAGGACATGCGCGCGTGGGAGCAGCGACTGCGCGTGAAGAGCGGCAGCCGGCGTCGTCGTCGGGAAGAAAGCAAGCACGACCCGCGTGCGGTATAGTCGTTGGCGCGCGTGGCATGACTTGCACGCCTCCGGGCATGGCCCTGGGCCCGCTGAAGGACACGACGCGAAACGTCCCCTGTACCGCGGCGTCACTTCCATCTCTGCCGCGCAACCACGCCGGCGGGATAGCTCGCCCTCGACCGCCCCATGTACGGCTTCGGCTTCCATTCCAAGAGCAATTACCTCTTTGTCAAGATCGACATGTAGAGAAGAAAACTCCGCTCATCGTCGACCTCCGCTTGAAGGCGCGCTGCTGCTACCGCCACGCGTCCTCTGGATGAGGCGTGGGTAGGGGCACGGCTGGGACCCCCCCCCCCCCCCCCCCGGCAAGGTAGAAAATCCGCTAGCGCAACCCCAAGGAGCCGGAAAAAAAATGGCTCCTTGGGGGGAGGGGATGCAAACGAGTGGAGATGCTCTTAGCATCATAATGTTCACATATTTGAATTTTTTGCATAAAGTTTTTGAAATAACTATTTTTAAAACATTATATAATATTATTTTTTGTATGTTTAAAACAAATTAGCAAATCATATAAGAAATTCATCGGAAAAAGTATTCATATGTTTTTTGAAAATTAGCTAATTAAAAAATGAAACAACTAGCAGAAGCACAAAGAAAAGGGACCTCCTATAAGATGTACTAGATGGTTCCCCACGCGTTGCTGCGGGAATGTATGGTCAAAAATTAAACATTGATGATCATGTAAAATCATAATTTTGATGATCAGATTACTCTTTCAGTCACATGGAATAATGTTATGAGTTAATGGGGAAAGATCAAATTACTTTTCACTCTCCAGTACAGTTCTATATGTAGGTGCTACTGCTAACAACGGGAATCTTGCTTTATCCAAAGTTTGGAAGTACATAACCAAAGACATGGTCGTTACAATACTTTCCAAATGCACCAGGTTTCCTGATAGCAATTTCCATGGCAAATAGTTTGTTGATATATTCGTTAACAATCTCTATCCCTCGATATTTTTTTGCCTTTTCTCCATTAGCATTGCAAGGCAAATGAAAAAAACAAGAAAAAACATCTATATTCCTTGACATGAGCACTTGAGCCGGCAGAAGATTTCCAAAGCAAATTGAAATGGACTAAAAGACCCCTCAACTTTAAATATGGCCGCCAAAAGACTAAGGCACACCATGGAATCAGGAGCCCTGCTGGATTAGTAACAATAGATGTTAATAAGGAAGCTCATGGTTGTACAAAATAGCAATAGATTTTTTTTGATGAATAGATCAACAAAAAGATAAAAAAAAAGCAATAGATATATTAGTATTCCCAACAAAAAGATTGATCGCATGACAGTTATGACATGGGAGGAAACAGACAGATGCATCAAGTAGCAGAATGGGGGCAAGAACACATCCCACTTTATTTTTTGCATGTATTCTCAGCATAGATAAATTATACAATTAGAAGAAAAAAAATACTACCATGAGACGGTACATCAAAGATCCCTTGCCAGACCACTAGTAAAAGGCAATAAAAATTTAAGTGAGAGTAATAACCAGGGTCACAAAGCTGATGGCACCTAGATTGGTAATGGCCTAGTTCTCTACAGTATTTCATGATTTTGCCCCATGTAACTCACATAAGAAGAAGGGAACATTACTTGCAGATGCCAAATCATTTTAAAACAACCGAAAGATGAAGATTTGAGCATCCACTCCACTACTCCTTTCGCAAATTTTGGGTCATTCCCACAATCAAATTAACAAAAATGGAATAATCCAATGAGTCTACACCACCAACAAAAATGAAATCATGTACATTTGATAGAAATGAATATAGCAACAAACTTCAACGAATTGATATACTGAAACCCTTTACAACTGGTGATGCACAAATATTGAACCAGTGATTATTCGCTAGATTTAGGTGGAGATTATTACAATGAAGGTCAAGATAATGGGAACGAAGAAAGCATTCTGAATGAAAAATCAGAATATGATTTGGAATCCATACGCTCAAAAGAACTCTACAATGCTGCAAAAATAAAACCGTGTTTGAATTATAAAGTTTCCTAAGAGGAAAACAAAACATATCTTACCATCATATTGCAGCGATGAGGTATTTTTCAACCATAAAAAATCCATTGGTTGTCAATGATATACAACAGGGAACGTCAGATTAACTTTGCATGAACGGGCAGGCATGACACAATTTTGGAGCAAAGGTGCAGACACCAACCTGATGCTGAAGACTATGGGAGCGACGCTGCTACACTATCTGAAGGGGAATTTCTGTCGTAGCATAGGAAGTTGCCGAGAGGCGGCGGCCTCGTCACTTTTGGGCGGCAGTGAGGTGGTGGAGGTCGTCCTTCACGAGGCAGAGTCGTCGAGGTGGTCGTGGTTGGGTGCCTCAAGTATGCAGCGTGGTAGTCTTGCACCGGATCTCCCTCTCCATCTCCCTTTACTCCGCCGACCCACCCCGTCACCATGTCTCCCAGATCAGATCGAGCCGCAGGTGAGGCGGCGGCCAGATCGATGACGCGATGGAGGTCTCTCTGTCGAGGTCTTCGCGCGCCAGGAGAAGGAGAGGAGGAAGCACCATGGGGTGCCTCTACTCTGCTCGCCTGCGTGGAAGAACGCCAAAGTAGTCGCCTGCAGGGCATCGATGGTGCGTGGGTGGCATCGTCTGTTCTGCTTCCAGGAAGAGGAAGGGATAAGAGATCCATCGGTGGGCTTCTCTTGGGCTTCTCTTTATTGGTTATTACTCTGCCTCGTCTGTTATGGAAGCCCAAAGAGGCACGCTTCGGCTACCGCCTCATCTGGTGCCCATTTTGTTATCCCTGAAACAAATGACAACACGGCTTGTTGAATTTTTTTGCTGATGTGGCAAGCTGCCAAATGAAGATAAATAAGAGTTATTGTTGATGTGGCAAGGAGTTGGATAGCTTGCATGTTGAGAGAAATAGGGTAGTGGGGATGAACTATTTAGGTATTATAGATTCTGTATCGAAATAGTGGTGTGACGCACATAAGTCAGCCTGGGTCGACCATGCGACACACAAAAGGAAATGGGATTTGTAGCCCAAACAGCGCAACGTAAAAATCCTTAAAAACCTACACCTGGGTGGGTTTGACTCGCGATCTTTCAATGCAGACTATCTGTTGTTAGCCATTGGACCTAATGAGTATTAGGCAGCGTGAACATTTTACGAATAAGTAGTAGAGGCAGATAGAACGTTTCTGAACATTCCCAAAAATTATGATTTTTCTAAAAAAGTATTTTCTTTTGAAATTCTAAACATTATTTGGAACATTAAGATTTTTCAAAATTCAAAACTTTGTTGAAAATATGAACAGTAATAAATCCTGAGCATGTTTTGAAAATGTGATCAAATTTTAAATTTTCAAACTATTTTTACAGAATGAAACTTTTTTTTGTAAAAGGTGAATAAAAAATTGAAGTTCCGATCTTTTTAGAAAAAAATAACACTTTCCTGAAATCCTGAACATTTCTCGATAAACGCAAGATGATTTAAAAAATGTAAATTTTTGAATTTTTTAACAGGATTAAAAATTGGAAATTCCATTTCTTTTTTGAATTTATGCATACTTGCTGAAAATTGTGAACTGCACAATTTTGAAAAGTATTAAAAAAATATTGAAATTCTGAGTATTTTTAAGAATATGAACAATATTTATGAATTTGAAACATTTTGGAAAAACGTACAATTTTAGAAAGTTTGATCTAAATATAAAATGAAATTTATTTTTGAAAATTTTAAATAAAGAAAAGAAACAGAAAAATAAAAAATAGAAAAAACAAGAAAAAAATACATAATCCCGGGGAATAGGTAGGAGAAACCGAAATATAAAACCCTGTTCAGGAACCCTTTGGATGATTACTAAACCCGGTAGAAAAAAACTGTACATAAAAATATGCTACACTAGCTAATGGGCTAGCACACTCTGTGGCTTGCTGGTTTCGAACCCGCACGCAAACATCTAAAGGTTTGGCGAATCAACGACTGCACTGCAATCAATCCAATGATTTATAACTGAAAACTGTGCCATTTTACCGTTGTTTCAGTCTCAGTTAAAATTTTTGGAGAAAAAGAAAACATTAATATGAAATAAATTCACGAATATTAAATATCTTCATTTATTTTAAAAAATGAATTAATGAATTTCCCAAAAAAAGTTCACAAATCGAAAAAAATTCACTGTGTTTTTTATTTTTTTTTCGAATATTTAAAAAAAGTGCATGAATATGAACAGAATTCTGTACATAAATATGAACAGAATTTGAAAAACGTTCACTGTGTTTTTGATTTTTTCCCCATATTTAAAAAGTTTAACAATTTTGACAAAAAGTAAATGAATTTGAAAAAAGTTCACCGGATTCTGAAAAAAAGTTCACTGATTTGAAAACATTTCATCGGTTTTGATAAAAAAAGTTCATCGATTTTGAAAGAAGGTTCATGAATTTTCAGAAAAGTTCACGAATACGGAAAAAGTTCGTCAATTTTGAAAAAAGTTCACGAATTCTAAGAAGTTCAATGGTTTGGAAAAAGTTCATCGATTTTCTGAAATAAGGTTCACACATCTTTTAAAAGAGGAACAAGAAAAAAAAAGGAAAGAAAGGAACAAAAGAAAGAAAGGGAAGTAACGAATCAGATTACGTGTGTTGTCTAGATGGTTAAGGTAGATACCCTCGAACTAGGAGGTTGCGGTTCGAATCTCACCTGCGCATAGTTTTACACGAGACGATATGAAGTCTCGTTGCGAGCATCTACATTTACGGGCGGGACCAATAGCGACTATAAAAGTAATGGAGATGAAAGAGGGAGCTACCAGGTTTCAATCTTGGGTCTCCGAGATGATAGCTAGCGCTGCTAACAAGTGAACTAGCGTCGGGTTTATGGAATCTTATAGGGCACGACCTATACTTAACTTAAGGGAATAGTGATGGTTTTCCATAGTGTTTTTTGTTTTTTTGCCTTCTCGCAATTTTTCTTCGTTCTTTTCTCCATTTTCATTATTTTTTTTATTTTTATTTTTCTTTTATTTTATTTATTTCTTTCAATGGCTCTCATTGATTTTTTTCCTTTTTCTGTGTGTTCGCTCTGGTTTTCTTTGTTTCTGTCTTGATTTTCAATGTCACTTTACTTTGCTTTCCCATTTCTTCATTTTCTTTGTTTCTCTCGGCTTTCCCCTCTATTTTTCATTATTTTAAATACACACTTTTTCTATATATTTAATACATTTTCTAATACATGTTTAATATACAAAAGTTTAACATTTTTAAATACATGTTTAACAAACACAAGTTTAACATTTTTTAATACACGGTCAACATTTTTATTATACACATTTTTCAAACACTTGATTAGCATTTTTCAAACAAAGGTTAACATGTCTATAATACTAGATCAACATTTTTTCTATACACATTTAATATTTCCCAAATCCTTGATTAACATTTTTCAAATAATTTTTCACTATTATTCTCAAATGATCGATTTTTTTTATATACATGATCAAATTATTTTATTAATTTTTAATACATGATAAACATCTTTTCTATACATATTTAACATTTTCCTAATGCTTGATTAACATTGCTCAGATACTTGTTCAACATTTTTCAAATGCTTGATTAATATTTTTATGTACATAGTAAAAAGATTCTCGTCATTTTTAGTACTTTGTCAACATTTTTTCTATACACATTTAACATTTTCAAATGCTTGATTAACATTTTTCAAATACTCGTTCAATATTTTTTAAATGCTTCATTGACAATTCTTATATATATGTTAAAAAAGTTCATTATTTTCAAATACTTGTTCAATTTTTTTTCAAATGATTGATTAACATTTGTAAATGCTTGATTAACATTTTTCAAATACTTGTTGAAATGTTTTTAAATGCTTGATTAACATTTTTTGATTACAAGATCAATTTGTTATACAGTTTCATATATGTATTAATGTTTTTCTCTATACACATTTAACATTTTTCAATTGCTTGATCAACATTTTCATATGTTTTTTTATTGATTTGTTTAGTATATATTTTGAATATTTTAAAGTATAGACCAAGGTAAAATAGTAAAGCAAAAGACGAAACAGAAAATGTAAAAACAAACAGATAAAGGTGGCTATCCGCGTAAAAACAAACAGCTGGGTCGGCCCATTCTAATCGCGCCATGCGCGAAAGCTCTTCTTCTTGACGCTCGCGAGCGTCAAGCTAGGGACTCTCGGGGTTTTCCTTTGTAAAACTGGGTGGAAACCACAACAAACAATGTTCAATGGGCTGGATGGTTTTTTTTCGCGGGAAAACTTCCGACTATTCATCTTCAATCATGGCAGTACAACAAACATCAGAAATAAAAATTACATCCAGATCCGTAGACCACCTTTGTGACGACTACAAGCACTGAAGTGAGCCGAAAAAGTGCGCCACCATCATCGCCCCTCCATCGCCGGAGCCGAACACAACCTGTTGTAGTAGACAGTTGGGAAGTCGTCGTGCTAAGACCCCATAGGACCAGCACTTCAGGACAACAACCGTCGCCGATGAAGAATAACGTAGATCAAAAGGATCCAATCCAAAGACACATGAACGTAGACGAACAACGAGGAGATCCAAGCAAATCCACCAAAGATAGATTTGCCGAAGACACACCTCCACACGTCCACCAACGATGCTAGACGCAACGCCGAAACGGGCTAAACGGGAAGACCTTTATTCCATCTTCAGGGAGCCGCCGTCGTCTCACCTTCCTAAGCAAAACATAAACCCTAACAAGATTGAAAAATACGACTAAAAACGAATCCCTCCCGCCGACCCTTGAAAGGATCCACTGCACCTACATGGCCCTAGGGCCACCGGAGACGAGCCGGACCTGCGTCGACGCCGGTGAGAGGCATGTACCCTAACTTTGTTTTTTGGAGGAGAAGGAGGCGGCTAGTCCCTTGATTTCTTGAGGAATGGGCTGGCTCGTTACCGGGCGAGACGATTTTTTTAAACTTTAATTTACGTATGAACACGCCAAATAGCAGAGAAGAGAAAACGAGGGTAGCCATGTATTTACTATGGACTTTTTCCTTTGCGGGTGTACTATGGTCTACAGAGGCCTTCTCAACTGGGCACGTTGTTTTAGAGTGGTCTGATAGTGAGTTTTCTTGGCCACATCTAGAGAAGGTTGGCCTCCTCTAAGTACAAAAGGTTATCGTTTGACAGTCCAGTGTCCAGTCAGGATCTATTGTCTACTTACGATGGATATCATCGATGATGGCAAACCCCGCCCGGCAACCACCACTACCAATTAATGGTGATCCGACGATGTGATGCATCTCAAGGCACTTGCTGATGTAATGATGAGGCCACACTCAGACGGTCACAGCTAGGTCACAGGGGGTGTCTCAGAGCATGGTTAATAATATAGCCAGCTGCTGGCTATATGATGTTGCCATGTCATATATAGTCAAGCTTATAGCCAACAAGTATAATAGATGGATATAAATATGTATTACTTTGTTGATACATGGTCCATCCCACTCTCTCACAAAGTATCTAGAAGCACGTGCTGCAGCCGGCTGTTAACTAGTAGCCCGCTTCTCTTCTCTCTCCTCTTCTCTCTCTTCCAAGTAAGCAAAAATATAATATTTAATGTCTTACAGCCCGCCTACATCACCTTATTGTACTTGCTCTCAGGGAGGGAACCGGCCGCCAGAACGCGACAATTGACATATTTTGACGTGGCCTTTTAGCCTTTATTAGGGGTCCCTTGCGCTCCTAAAAATGGCATTATGACACGGCTGTCACGATCCTCAAAGGGCTATTGACATATTGACATGGCCCTCCGGGGGTCCCTTGCGCTCCTAAAAATGGCATTATGACAAGATGCCACGATCCACAAATCGAGGGCTTTCAGGTAACGCTCGCGGGTGGTGCGGCCACCCTTTTTCATCATTCCAGGTGCTGCGATCGCATCCGCATCAGGCCCCGACCAGCTCGGCCCCCGGCCGAGACGAACGCACTCTCGCGCGCGCGCAATCTTCACGCCGCCCCGGCCGTCCCGACAAGAGACACCATGTCAAACGGTGGGATTTCCATGTACTACGTTGCTGCACCATGCGTTTTGCCGGCCGGCGCGAGTACCCTGCCAATAGGACGGCCTCGTTGTTCCTGCCGCGCTGGCTGCTGGCCACTACCGTGCTGGTATCTTCAACTAGGGGTGCCCTGTGTGGGAATCTTTCCGGAATCTAACCAGGATGGTTCCTGTCCAGTGGCCAACCCTGCTACTACCAACCTGTATCTGATCAGCACCCAAGGCCAGTGGACACTGGCTACCACACCGGCCAGTCAAACACACGCACGCATACGAGTCTTTTCAGAATCACGGCGTGGGTAAAGTTATACTATCCCGTAGCAGGTTACTGGGATGATTGGTGCGTGAAGTCGTACAACTTTTTCAACCGCGGGCTATTGCATTGAATACATGTAAAGCTGCGAAGTAACCTGCAGCTAAACATGCACGCGCGCACGTTTGTGCTTTTTTGCCCTGCACGCAGCTGGAGCAGCCGCGCTATCTGGTATCCAGCATGCATGTGTGGCATCAGGATGCAGGCATGGCCATATGGAAGCAGCTACCTCGGCCTGCGCCAGTAATGGAAATCGTTTTCCGTGACCAGACAGGCATCTCCTGATCTCCGTGGCCCTCATCATTATCTCATATGCCAAAACCCAGGGGAAAAGGCAGGAGAGATGACGAAGCTCCATCTCTCGTCCCCATCGGCACTCCCGTCCATCGGGGACGCGACATGAAACGAAGAACCTCACTATGTGTTCCTCTGTCCGGCCACGGATGCATGACGCGTGCACATCAACGGAGCGTCGGATCGGACGAGGTGGACGCAGGAGAGCACAAGTGTCGTCCGCGTGCGCCACCGGCGGTGCATGCCCGTGTCAGGTCGGCGCATTTCCGCCTCGGTTTGCTACGCGCTGCTGCCGCTGCTGAATCTCGAATGTCGCTCCCTCTCTCTTTCCTTCTTCTCGCGGCCGCGGGCTAGCTGGAGATGCATGTCACGGTGTGCGGGACCGCCACTAGCCATGAACTCATGATCGGCAACTTGCCTCATGCACGATGGATAGATGCTTCTTTGCTCAATCATTCGAGCCCCGATTCTCGCATAGATGGACACAGATTCAGTGCCAGATGGATGGAGAAGCTTGTACTCTCCCTGCTCCGGTTGCTCACCTCCTCCACCCAGAAAACGATGGCCAGGTCAACTTGTAACTTGCACTTGGTCGATCCATTCCATTCCGATCCCTGCATGGGAATGTAGCTCGTTGTCACTTCAGAATCTAAGTGTTCAGGTTAGCTCATCCGTTCTCTAGCTTAGTGCCAATCTATACCTTGGATGTGAAAGGGTGCTTTCTTGAAAGGTACTTTTTAGAAAGGAGGCACCTGCCTGGCCTTAGAACACTAGTAGAAAACAGAGTTTTGGTCCTGGGCCGATCAGAGTTTTAGTCCTGGTTGTGTTACGAACCGGAACTAATGAAAGCATCAGTCCCGATTCATGAGGTTAGGATGCCGGCCGGGCCTGAGCAGACATCTGTCCCGGTTCGATTGGGACCTTTAGTCCTGGTTTCAGCCATCAACCGGGACTAGAAGTGTTGCTGCCCTTTAGTCCCGGTTGGAGTTTGGGGACTACAGTTTTGCTTATATATACCCACGCCCTCCACCTCCTCAGTTTTTTGGCGGAAGGGTGAAGGTGTGGGCTACCCTTTTTTTTGCATGTCTATGCACACAAGGTGTTTGATGAAATGCCGGAGCCACACTTAACCTTTCTCCACTCCATGCTCGACCTCCAAGCTACATTTTCACCAAAATTTGTCTAGGTTTGACGGTGCACCAACTACACAAGTGTTCTAAAAGGTTAGCAACTTCATTGTTTCATCTCTCACCGCTAGTTTAGCTCATCTCAAATGCCCTAGAAGTAAGGTGGTTTGTGGGTTTTAGGGGAGGAGTGTATGTGGGAGTTCTTTTGATTTAGCCACATAATTTGAGTTGAAATTAACTTCTTAGAGTCAGCACATGTGTAGGATGCCGTCCCCGTCCTCACCGTCGTCGATCACCCGCGCTGATCTCGTTGCCGACACCACCGTGGTGAGCCTCTTGTTCTTATCTTCTTTTTAAAAGGAAAAAAAATTCTTACTTGTATGATTTAGATAGATACTTGTATAATTTTCTTAATTTGATTATTCTTTGTTATTATATAGTGCCATGGTTTTGGTATCCACCCCCATCGGCCCTCGTCCGGTCTATGATTCAGATGTGATATATTTTCTTTTATTACTATTTGTTTCATTTAGTGTCCGTATGCATCGCCCAGATGCAGAGGCTGGGGGTCATCCTCCTTTTCGAAAAAAATGTTTATGACAATTATGCTTACCAACGTGACATGGATGTTTTTATCTAGGAGGTATGTGAACGGAAATTTCAACCGACCCTATTATCGAGAGGTTAAATTTGGTTGAAAAAGAAAAAAATTACTTGAAAGAAAAATTGAAAAGAGTTGAAGAGGAGAAGATGAAATTGAAGTTGCATGTTGCCGATGTCGTCGACGATCACAACATCAAGATGGATGCAATGCGCTTGAAGATTAGAAAGATTAGAAAATATGCCATTGATAATGAGGCTTGGTATCATTATGCTGTTGGATCAGTTGTTACCTTAGTTGCGATTATGACCTCATTTGTTGTTGCATTTAAATGTTTTACATAATTATATGTTAGTTTCAATGTATGTTTTAATTAGATGCTCTAGAGAGCTATATGTTGTTCTATGAGAACTATGTATGAACTTTATGTATTTATTTTTTCAGTAATAACATTTGATCACTACTGTACTTTGGTTTTAATGTGATGATGAACTTGTATTAATTTGATCACTTCTCTATTCATGATGTTCTATAATGGTTTTTTGGTACACTTAATTATATAATGCACGCAGACCCGGCAATGGATGTACGTGGACCGACGCACCTCTGAGTACATTGACGGCCTGCATAATTTTCTCCAAGTGGCTGAGGAAAACAAGCATAATGGTTTTATGTATTGTCCATGTACTTTCCGTGGGAATACGAAGGATTAATCTTCCCCGAAAACCCTTCACTTTCACCTGTTTGAGAGGGTTTCATGCCACACTATAATGTTTGGACCAAGCATGGAGAAAGAGGGGTTATGATGGAAGACAATGAGGAAGAAGATGATGATGACAACTATTCTATGTTCCCTGAATACGGTGATACTGCAACGGGGGACGCTGAAGATCAAGAGGCACCAGACGATGTGCCCGATGATGATATTCGCCGGGTCATTGTTGATGCACAGAGAGAATGCGAAAGTGAAAGGGAGAAGTTGAAGTTCAATCGCATGTTGGAGGATCACAAAAAATGTTATACCTAAATTGCGAAGATGGCAACACAAAGCTCGGTACCATACTGGAATTGCTGCAATGGAAGGCAGATAATGGTTTATCTGACAAGGGACTTGGGAAGCTACTGAAAATAATGAAGAAGAAGTTTCCAAAGGATAACGAATTGCCTGACGGTACATATGAAGCAAAGAAGGTTCTCTGCCCTCTAGGATTAGAGGCGCAGAATATACATGCATGCCCTAATGACTGCATCCTCTACCGCGGTGAGGAGTACAAGAATTTGAACGCATGCCCGGTATACGGTGCATTGCGGTATAAGATCAAACGAGATGACCCTGGTGATGTTGAGGGCGAGCACCCCAGGAAGACGGTTTCTGCCAAGGTGCTGTGGTATGATCCTATAATACCACAGTTGAAAGGTTTGTTCAGAAACAAAGAGTATGCCAAGTTGATGCGATGGCACAGAAAGGCCGTGAGAAAGACGGGAAGTTGAGAGCACCCGCTGATGGGTCGCTGATACGTCCAAAACGTATCTATAATTTCTGCTTGCTCCATGCCACTTTTGGGTGATATTGCTATGATATTCATACACTTCCATACACTTTTGATCATATTTGGACTAACTTACTAATCCAGTGCACCCCAGTGCCAGTTTCTGTTTTCGGCTGTTTTTGTATTTCAGGTTTTCACGTTTCGAGAACTGCCCAGAAAAATCCAGAAAAATTATATAAAAAATCAGCGATACGGAAACAACACTGCGTCCGAAGGGCAACCTGGGGGGGGGGGGGGCACAGGGGCTCCAGGCGCCCTGTGGGCGCGCCCCCCCTGGGCCGCGCCGGGGGGGCGCCTCGGCCCCCCGAGAGCCCCCCGGTGCCCTACTTTGGCATATATTTAAAGGACTCTCCGAAACCCTCGAAACATGACTTTTTTTCGCGATCCCATCTCTGTTCCGCCGCCGCCGCCGCTTCCAAGATCGGGAGCACCAGGAGAACTCTTCCCGGCACCCTGCCGGAGGAGAGGATCACCACCGGGAGCTTCTCCACCACCATGGACGCCTCCCGGATGACTCGTGAGTAGTCTCCCTTGGACCATGAGTCCATGACCAGTAGCTATGTGATGTTCTCCTCCCGTTCTTGTGCTTCACTAATTAGTCCTCGTGAGCTGCCCTACATGATCGAGGCACCTATGTAATCCTTATGCTGTTGCTATGTTGAGTTTGCTGGGATCCGATGGATTATGAGATTATGTTCAGATTGATCTTGAGTAATATATTTGATTCACCTCTTTTATATTTTAGTTCATAAGTAATTCTTGCATGTTCTCCGTTGCTATTTATTGCTTTGGCCGAGTAGTAGGTAGTGACTCCAAGAGGGAACGTTATGCTCGATTGTGGGTTCATGCCCCTCGATGACTAGCTTGAGTGACAGAAACATGAGTCTAGGGGATGTGCTGTTGCCACAAGGGGGAAAACAACGGTGCTTGTGCCCGTGGGTGCAAGGATTGTTTACTTTACGCAAAGTTCTTTTAATGCAGTTGTCTGTTGCATTGAGTTTACACTATGGGTGGGACTCGCAACTTAATACCAGCGAGATGTTCTGGATAGATATCTCAAGGTGGATGATTAGTAGTAGATATTGATGGATTTCGGTCTACTTACTTTGGCGTACCGCCCATGCTTTGAACCTCAACCTTTCTTGCAATGTAGTCAGCATTGGTTTGCGTTCGTGGTCCTGTCAATTGCCCAGCTGTAATTTGTTTACCTCACATAGCTGTTTTATCGTCTTTTGGGAGAGAGACATCACTAGTGAACATCATGAGACTCTGGTCAATATTACCATCATTGATCACATCCACTATTTACTTTTCGCTATTTTATTTACTATTGCAAAAAACTATCTATCACTACTATCATTGCTTTTAACCCTTTGTGAACTACAAGGCCGGAGAGATTGACAACCTCTCTGTACTCGTTGGGAGCAAAGTTATTTGTATATGTGTGCAGGCCCACGTTGATTGCTAATTGCGCCGTTAGCAGTTGACACCTACCTGTTGAACCTAGGAGTCTCTGGGATTCGTTCCTTGGCATCTTTGCTAGGGGAAAACACTTCTACTTACTGCATCTTACACCTTCCACTTGGGGTAACCAACGAGGGGTTCGAGGCCCATCAAGGAGTATTTTCTGGCGCCGTTGCCGGGGACTCCACTCTTCAGGATATGGGAGTTGCATGCTATCTTTTACCTTTGCTTTTTAGTCTTGTTAGTTTACTTTTCATTTTTGCTTTAGTTCCTTTTTATCGAAAATCACAAAAATAGTTATCTTGCTTGCTTGCTACTATGGGTTCCACCGAGAACACCAAGTTGTGTGACTTCACTAGTCACAACAACGATGACTTTATCAGCACACCTATCACTACACCTGCCACTTCAGCACCTTCATATGAAATTAAACCTGCTTTACTGAACTTAGTCATGAGAGAACAATTCTCCGGTGCTGGAGATGATGCTGCTTTACACTTGAACAACTTTGTAGAACTTTGTGATATGCAAAAGTACCAAGAAATAGATGGTAATATTGTTAAGCTTAAGCTTTTTCCTTTCTCTTTGAGAGGAGGAGCTAAAATTTGGTTTCAGTCTTTGCCTAGAAATAGCATAGATTCATGGGACAAGTGCAAAGATGCTTTTATCGGAAAATACTATCCACCTGCTAAAATTATCCAACTTAGAAGTATCATAATGAATTTTAAACAATTGGATAATGAACACGTTGCCCAAGCTTGGGAACGTATGAAGTCTCTTATCAAAAACTGCCCTACTCACGGTTTGACTACTTGGATGGTTATCCAAACTTTTTATGCAGGCTTGAACTTTACCTCGCGGAACTTGTTAGATTCAGCCGCGGGAGGAACTTTTATGTCAACTACACTTGGTGCTGCCACAAAGCTTCTCGATGAGATGATGACCAACTATTCCCAATGGCACACCGAACGCGCTCCAACAGGTAGGAAGGTAAACTCTGTCGAGGAGATTTCCTCCCTCAATGAAAAAGCTGACTTGATCATGTCTCTACTTTCGAAACAATCTTTTGTTGATTCTCGTTATGATCCCTTGGATTCAGTGATTGCCGATGCTTATAGGAGTAACTTTGGTAGTAATTCTAGATCATATGACAATGCTTATCCTACTACCAATAACTCTTTCCAAAAAGATAGAGATTTACCTGGCTATGAGAAACTGCTAGAAATAGAGAAGGCCACTAAGAATTACATGCACAACCAATATGAACAAAACAAAACCTTCTCGAGGCAATTAAATGAGCATACTGCTATCTTGCAAGACATTAGTAGATGATTAGAGAACATAAATATTGAGATTTCTAACCTCCAGACCAGACTCACTATCACTGAGACCCAAGTTTCCAATATGTCCCACACACAGGCCACTTTGATAAACCAAATGGCAGCTAAACCCGAAGTGCTTGCATCCCTAAGGGAGGAAGAGGAAAGAATTAAGAGCCTTCCTACCCACCACACTGTTGCTACTATCCAAGTTATTGAGGATGTTCACACTCTTAGCACCCAATGTACTCCTGGTCCCAATGGACCTATTAATGATGATACTATAGAAACTACCAACCAAGTGAACCTTAAAGACACCACTACCACTTTACTTGATGCTCGTGACCTTGATTTTGATAATTGCACTCTTACAGAAGTTATTCATTTCCTTCACAAGATGTCTAGAGATCCCCGTACTAGCACGCTTAACCTTGCCTTCACAGAGCATATCACTAATGCTCTCATCAAAGCTAGGGAGGAGAAACTTAGAGTAGAAGCCTCCATACCTAGAAAGCTAGAAGATGGTTGGGATCCTATGATAAAAAATTATTTGAATGACTTCTCTTGTTATGCATTATGTGATGTTGGTGCTAGTACCTCTGTTATGCCCAAAAGGATATATGATATGCTTAAATTGAAACCTTATGATTCTTGTTCTTTTGGTGATGCTCTCGTTGATTCTTCCATAAAGAAACCTTTGGGGAGGATTGACGATATTCTTATTGTTGTCAATGATAATTATGTGCCCGTTGATTTCACTATTATGGATATTGAATGTGACCCTTCATGTTCAATTATTTTGGGACGTCCCTTTTGCACACCGTTGGTGCTGTCATTGACATGAAAGAGGGTAATATAAAATTTCAGTTTCCTCTCAAGAAAGGGATGGAACACTTCCCTCGTAAGAAGGTCAAGTTACCCTTTGAGTCCGTTGTACGGGCTAGTTATTCTTTTACTCTTGATAAAACTTGATCTATGCATTATGCCTAGCTTAAAGGCATAAAAGAAAGCGCTTTTGGGAGGCAGCCCACATGAATAATTTTTTTGCTTTTGTTGTGTCTTGATGTTGTTTACTGCTGTAGAATCATCATTGTACCTTTACTTTTCATATTTGTGCCAAGTATAGCCTCTGATTGCTAGAAAGTTCAAAAGTTGTGAGGTGCTGTCCAGGAAACAGATTCTGTCATTGGATAGAAAAATTCGTATAAAATCACCAGATCATCTTTTTGGTCTGAATTTTTTCGACAGCGTTATCTATATAATTGCCTTTCATGCGTCAGTTCTGAGTTTTTTGATTTGAGTTGCAGAAGTATCCCGAACAGGTCAATTACTGCCTGCTGTTCTGTTTTTCACAGATTCTGTCCTGTTTTGCCTTACCTTCACTTTGCAAATTGAGAACTTGCTTTTTCTTTGCAAAAACCTTTTGGCAATCTTGAGAAACAGTAGAAATTCAAGAATATCCTTATTTCCATCAAGGTATAATCATTTTATTAAGGGTACTAACCTCGCTAATCAGATTATGATGAGTTATGTATGAAGGGAGTTTTCAAGTGTGCGAGGGAAGATGATAAAAAGATTCAGGAGTGTCAAGCGCTCAAGATTGGGGATGCCCCCGTGCACCCCCAAGAAATATTCAAGGAGACTCAAGCGTCTAAGCTTGGGGATGCCCCCCGTGCATCCCCTTCTCCATCAACATTATCAGTTCGTCTTTCGTTTCGCTATATTTTTATCACTTCATGTGTTATGTGCCATGCTTGGAGCGTCTTGCTTTTAGTTTTCTTTTTAGTTTTTCATAACGAGTCGGAACCCAGCATTCCATTATGTGGGAGAGAAACACACTCCACTTCTACCTAGAACATTACATAGAATTTTCATGTCTATCTATTCTGTGTGTGTTCTTTGTCTTTTAATAGCTACTATCGTGCTCTGCTCTTAGTATTCATGCTTATCTTTTCAAGAGCTTTTATTTAGTTGGTTGCTTGAACCCTCTTTAATTACCATGCTCACCTTATTAAGAGAGTTTGCTTCCGTTGCATGGGTTAATGTGTCTATGATAAAGATGCTACTTTCATGATGGTGCTTAGTAGTTCATGTTTTCTTATGGTTAATCTCGAATAGCTGGGGGGTTCCCAATGTGTCATTGGAGTACCAACTTGGTTTGTTTGCCTATGATGTGGTATGGTTTAGTAATATCTTCCTTCGAGAATTTATTTTGATTGACTTGGCGTATGCTCACGCATATTCAAGACTGTAAAGAAAGTCTGTCAAGCCTTGATGATCTTTTATTTCTAAGTAGCGATATAACTACCATGCCTGATTCAATATTGCTTTGTCGCTCTGCATGATTATGACCGTCATGGCTCTCTTAGTTGGTCGCTCCCAGTCTTTTGCTAACCTACACCTGCACTAAGAAAATTAATCATGCAATACATAGCTCATGGGAAAGTAGCCTAAAAACTATTGTGGTAAAGAATATGTTGCTTATGTATCTTATTTCTTATGAGTTGCTTGCTGAGCGGTAACCATGTTTCTGGGGACGCCATCAACTGTCACACTTTTGTTGAATATCATGTGAGTTGCTATGCATGTTCGTCTTGTCTGAAGTAAGGGTGATTTACCGTGGGTTGAATTAATATGCATATTGTTAGAGAAGAACATTGGGCCGCCAACCAAAGCCATGCATCATGGTGGAAGTTTTAGCTTGGACCTTAATCCTCAATCTCTCATGAGAATATGCTTATGCATTAAAGAGGAGTCCATCATCTATTTTCTATGTTGTCCCGGTATGGATGTCCTCAAGTGGAGATCTATCAAAAACGAGAAATCAAATGCGATCTATCTCCTTGGACCTTTGTACAGGTGGCATAGAGGTACCCCTTTGTGACACTTGGTTAAAACATATGCAATGCAATGATAACCCATGGGGATCCGAGCTAATTAGGACAAGGAGCGAGCACTATTGGTATTCGATGCATGAGGCTTGCAACTTATAAGATGTTTTATGCATGACACATATGAAGTACTACTACCGTTGACACAATTGCTTCCATGTTTCAAAATAAAAAGCTCTAGCACTTCAAGCACCAACTACTGAGAGCATGATTGTCATTCTGAGTGTAATGTGCATTGTCCCAAAGTAGCATTGTCTTTTGCATGATTGTGATATCGTTTATTCTGAAATGATTGTATCTAGTCATCACTTAAACCTTGAAGGTGCCCCTGCACTTATGTTTTGCATCACTGAAGGGGGCAAGCTAGATATCACTTTATCATATTTGCACATCATGTTCATTGCAAATCTTTTTGATGTTTCAGTTTCATGTTGTAAAACTTTCAGTCATTTGTGATTTTCTCTTGAGACAACTTAATTACTTTAGAATCATTGTCTCAGAAAGCTTTTGTCATATGACTATGAGAAAGTCTTATATGGTTAATAGCATGTCACCACAGAAATTATTCTTGTTATCATTTACCTACTCGAGGACGAGCAGGAATTAAGCTTGGGGATGTTGATACGTCCAAAACGTATCTATAATTTCTGCTTGCTCCATGCCACTTTTGGGTGATATTGCTATGATATTCATGCACTTCCATACACTTTTGATCATATTTGGACTAACTTACTAATCCAGTGCACCCCAGTGCCAGTTTATGTTTTCGGCTGTTTTTGTATTTCAGGTTTTCACGTTTCGAGAACTGCCCAGAAAAATCCAGAAAAATTATATAAAAAATCAGCGATACGGAAACAACACTGCGTCCGAAGGGCAACCTGGGGG
>LR738711.1:211900400-211957022 GCA_902687465.1 Secale cereale | reverse complement strand
GGGGGAGGGGGCGCCTCGGCCCCCCGAGAGCCCCCCGGTGCCCTACTTTGGCATATATTTAAAGGACTCTCCGAAACCCTCGAAACATGACTTTTTTTCGCGATCCCATCTCTGTTCCGCCGCCGCCGCCGCTTCCAAGATCGGGAGCACCAGGAGAACTCTTCCCGACACCCTGCCGGAGGGGAGGATCACCACCGGGAGCTTCTCCACCACCATGGATGCCTCCCGGATGACTCGTGAGTAGTCTCCCTTGGACCATGAGTCCATGACCAGTAGCTATGTGATGTTCTCCTCCCGTTCTTGTGCTTCACTAATTAGTCCTCGTGAGCTGCCCTACATGATCGAGGCACCTATGTAATCCTTATGATGTTGCTATGTTGAGTTTGCTGGGATCCGATGGATTATGAGATTATGTTCAGATTGATCTTGAGTAATATATTTGATTCACCTATTTTATATTTTAGTTCATAAGTAATTCTTGCATGTTCTCCGTTGCTATTTATTGCTTTGGCCGAGTAGTAGGTAGTGACTCCAAGAGGGAATGTTATGCTCGATTGTGGGTTCATGCCCCTCGATGACTAGCTTGAGTGACAGAAACATGAGTCTAGGGGATGTGCTGTTGCCACAAGGGGGAAAACAACGGTGCTTGTGCCCGCAGGTGCAAGGATTGTTTACTTTACGCAAAGTTCTTTTAATGCAGTTGTCTGTTGCATTGAGTTTACACTATGGGTGGGACTCGCAACTTAATACCAGCGAGATGTTCTGGATAGATATCTCAAGGTGGATGATTAGTAGTAGATATTGATGGATTTCGGTCTACTTACTTTAGCGTACCGCCCATGCTTTGAACCTCAACCTTTCTTGCAATGTAGTCAGCATTGGTTTGCGTTCGTGGTCCTGTCAATTGCCCACCTGTAATTTGTTTACCTCACATAGCTGTTTTATCGTCTTTTGGGAGAGAGACATCACTAGTGAACATCATGAGACTCCGGTCCATATTACCATCATTGATCACATCCACTATTTACTTTTTGCTATTTTATTTACTATTGCAAAAAACTATCTATCACTACTATCGTTGCTTTTAACCCTTTGTGAACTACAAGGCCGGAGAGATTGACAACCTCTCTGTACTCGTTGGGAGCAAAGTTATTTGTATATGTGTGCAGGCCCACGTTGATTGCTAATTGCGCCGTTAGCAGTTGACACCTACCTGTTGAACCTAGGAGTCTCTGGGGATTCGATCCTTGGCATCTTTGCTAGGGGAAAACACTTCTACTTACTGCATCTTACACCTTCCACTTGGGGTAACCAACGAGGGGTTCGAGGCCCATCAGTCGCAATGGAGAAAAATCGAGAGAAAGTGGGGGGGGGGCTTTGCAGGTGATGCAAGTAACGTATGGTTTGGTTTAAGTGCAGATGACATTAATCCTTTTGGGGAGCAGAACAACAATCATAGCACCTGGCCCGTGAATCTATGTATCTATAACCTTCCTCCTTGATTGTGCATGAAGCGGAAGTTCATTATGATGTCAGTGCTCATCCAAGGCCCTAAGCAACCCGGCAACGAATTGATGTGTACCTAAGGCAATTAGTTGAAGAACTTCACAACTGTGGAATAAAAAAGGTGTATGTGTATGGGTTGAGCACAAACAATATGAATTTGACCTACAAGCGTTGTTGTTTGTAACCGACCCTATTATTGAGATGTGTTGAAAAATGCATGGCATGAACATAGCGATGGGGTTCGCTCGCTTCAGTCGACTTGGTCCAACCTACATCGAGTTGCGGGCTCGCTAAAGGATTGGAGCAGGGTGACTTTTGGCTCTGTAAGGCGATAGATTGCCAAGTTGGAACATAGACTTTATGCCTTGCGGCGGCAAGCAGTTTGCACGGAAGTGATCGCTAGTGAACGAGCCATCGAGGCTGAACTTCGTAAACTTTTTAAAAGGGAAGAGATAATGGCTCGACAGCGATCAAGAGTGGATTGGCTCCGCGAGGGAGACCGTAATACTGAATTCTTTCATGCGGGCTTCTGCAAGACGACGTACAAATAAAATTAAGGTGTTGATTAAAGATGATGGTACGCGTTGTTCGGACCAGAATGGTATGAAGAACATGGTTCAAGATTTCTATGGGAACTTATTCACATCATAACCATGTATTGCTTCAGACGAGGTTCTTGATGCGATACCACAGAAAGTTGATGCTGCAATGAATGATAGTCTCTGTAGCCCCTTTACAGAGGATGAGATCGAAACCGCTCTTTTTCAGATGGGCCCGACGAAAGCGCCGGATTCGGATGGGTTCCCAGCTTTGTTTTACCAAACACACATGGAATTTCTCAAACATGAGATATGTGCCGCTGTGTGAGGCTTACTATTGGGGGAAACAATTCCAAAGGGTCTGTGTGATTCTGTGATTGTTCTTATTCCAAAGATAACAAATCGAGAGCACCTCACTAATTTCTGCCAGATAAGTTTGTGCAATGTTCTGTACAAGATTTCATCGAAGGTCTTAGCGAATAGACTTAAGGTGTTTTTGCCAGACATTATTTCAGAGTATCAGAGTGCTTTTGTTCTGGGAAGGTTGATTACAGATAGTGCTCTGATTGCATATGAGTGCTTGCATACCATTCGGAGTCAACACTCCAAGCGCCCTTATTTTGACCTCAAGTTGGACATGATGAAAGCTTACGACCGTGTTGAGTGGTCTTTCCTTCATGACTACATGAGTAAATTGGTCTTTACTCCACGATGGATCGACATGGTGATGCGGTGTGTGACGACTGCTTGATATGCAGTTAGAGCTAATGGGGAGCTCACCGATCCAGTTGTCCCATCTCATGGTATTCGACAGGGTGATCCCATTAGCCCATATCTATTCCTTCTTTGCACTGAAGGTTTATCATGTCTGTTGCAGCAAAAGGAGCGCCTTGGTGAGATACATGGTTTACGTAATGGTCAATAAGGCCCTCCAATCTCACATTTGTTGTTTGCAGACGATAGTATCTTTTTTGCAAAGAGTGATCATCGTACGGTGGAGGCATTGCGTTCCACTCTAACGGCCTATTGTGATGCCTCTGTCCAGAAGATAAATTTGAGGAAGTCCTCAATTTTCTTTGGCTCTTGGTGTTCGCATAGTGTTAAACAAGAGGTTAAGAACATACTGCAGGTTCACAATGAAGTACTACAAGACACATACCTTGGAATGCCTACTGAGATATGCCAAGCTGTCTGTGGTTCTTTTAGTTTCTTCCCCGATCGTGTGTTGAAGAGCATACATGGATGGACTGGTCGACCCTTGTCAAGGGCCAGTAAGGAAGTACGCTTGAAAGCGGTTGTACAGTGAAGGAAATATGCCCTAGAGGCAATAATAAAGATGTTATTTGTATTTCCTTATATCATGATAATTGTCTTTTATTCATGCTAGAATTGTATTATCCGGAAACTTAGTACATGTGTGGATACATAGACAAAACAGTATGTCCCTAGCATGCCTCTACTAGACTAGCTCTTTGATCAAAGATGGTTATGTTTCCTAGCCATAGACATGAGTTGTCATTTGATCAATTGGATCACATCATTAGGAGAATGATGTGATGGACAAGACCCATCCGTTAGCATAGCACTTTGATCGTTTAGTTTTACTGCTATTGCTTTCTTCATGACTTATACATGTTCCTATGACCATGAGATTATGTAACTCCCGAATACCGTAGGAACACCTTGTGTGCTATCAAACGTCACAACGTAACTGGGTGATCATAAAGATGCTCTACAGGTGTCTCCGAAAGTATTCGTGGTGTTGGCATAGATCAAGATTAGGATTTGTCACTCCGAGTGTCGGAGAGGTATCTCTGGGCCCTCTCGGTAACACACATCACAATAAGCCATGCAAGCAAAAGACTAATGAGTTAGTCATGAGATGATGTGTTACGGAACGAGTAAAGAGACGTGCCGGTAACGAGATTGAACTAGGTATGGAGATACCGACGATCGAATCTCGGGCAAGTAACATACCGATGACAAAAGGAACAACATATGTTGTTATGCGGTTTTGACCGATAAAAGATCTTCGTAGAATATGTAGGAGCCAATATGAACATCCAGGTTCCGCTATTGGTTATTGACCGGAGATGAGTCTCGGTCATGTCTACATAGTTCTCGAACCCGTAGGGTCCGCACGCTTAACGTTTGATGACGATCGGTATTATGAGTTTATGAGTTTTGATGTACCGAAGGTAGTTCGGAGTCCCGGATGAGATCACGGACATGACGAGGAGTCTCGGAATGTCCGAGACATAAAGATTGATATATTGGACGACTATATTCGGACACCGGAAGTGTTCCGGAAAAGTTTCGGATTTAACTGGATTGCCGGAGGGGGTTACCGGAACCCCCTACGAGGGGGATGGTCCATAGTGGGCCTTAAGAAAAAGAGAGAGGCAGCCCATAGAGGCTGGCCGGCGCCCCACCTAGGGATCCTAGTTGGACTAGGATTGGGGTGGCGCCACCTCTCCCTCTTTTCCTTTCCCTCTCTTCCTTCTTGATGGACTCCTACTAGAATAGGATTGCAATCCTATTCCTAGTAGGATTGCCCTAGCCGCACCATAGGAGGCCGGCCGGCCCTCCTCCCTTGCTCCTTTATATACGGGGGCAGGGGGGCACCCAAATACGCACAAGTCGAATTGTTTCAGCCGTGTGCGGTGCCCCCCTCCACAGAAACACACCTCGGTCATACCGTTGCAGTGCTTAAGCGAAGCCCTGCGCTGGTGAATACATCATATCCGTCACCACGCCGTCGTGCTGACGAAACTCTCCCGTGAAGCTCAACTGGATCAAGAGCTCGTGGGACGTCATCAAGCTGAACGTGTGCTGAACGCGGAGGTGCCGTACGTTCGGTGCTTGATCGGTTGAATCGCGAAGAAGTTCAACTACATCAACCGCGTCACTTGACGCTTCCGCTTCCGGTCTACGAGGGTACGTTGACACACTCTTCCCTCTCGTTGCTATGCATCTGGTAGATAGATCTTGCGTGATCGTAGGAAAATTTTAAAATACTACGTTCCCCAACAGTGGCATCATGAGCCAGGTCTATGCGTAGATGATATGCACGAGTAGAACACAATGAGTTGTGGGCGATACTAGTCATACTGCTTACCAGCATGTCATACTTTGCTTTGGCGGTATTGTGAGATGAAGCGACCCGGACCGACATTACGCGTACGCTTACGCGAGACTGGTTTCACCGTTACGAGCACTCGTTGCTTAAAGGTGACTGGCGGGTGTCTGTCTCTCTCACTTTAGCTGAATCAAGTGTGGCTACGCCCGGTCCTTGTGAAGGTTAAAACAACACATACTTGACGAAACATTGTTGTGGTTTTGTATGCGTAGGTAAGAACGGTTCTTGCTAAGCCCGTAGCAGCCACATAAAACTTGCAACAACAAAGTAGAGGACGTCTAACTTGTTTTTGCAGGGCATGTTGTGATGTGATATGGTCAAGACATGATGAGTTATACGGTTTTGTATGAGATGATCATGTTTTGTAATGTTATCGGCAACTGGCAGGAGCCATATGGTTGTCGCTTTATTGTATGAAATGCAATCGCCATGTAATTGCTTTACTTTATCACTAAGCGGTAGCGATAGTCTTAGAAGCAATAGTTGGCGAGACGACAACGATTCTACGATGGAGATCAAGGTGTCGCGCCGGTGACGAAGGTGATCATGAAGGTGCTTTGGAGATGGAGATCAAAAGCACAAGATGATGATGGCCATATCATGTCACATATTTTGATTGCATGTGATGTTTATCTTATTATGCTTCTTATTTTGCTTAGAACGACGGTAGCATTATAAGATGATCCCTTACTAAATTTCAAGGTATAAGTGTTCTCCCTGAGTATGCACCGTTGCGAAAGTTCGTCGTGCCGAGACACCACGTGATGATCAGGTGTGATAAGCTCTACGTTCAAATACAACGGGTGTAAGCCAGTTTTACACACGCAGAATACTCGGGTTAAACTTGACGAGCCTAGCATATGCAGATATGGCCTCGGAACACTGGAGACCGAAAGGTCGAGCGTGAATCATATAGTAGATGTGATCAACATAAGATGTTCACCATTGAAACTACTCCATCTCACGTGATGATCGGACATGGTTTAGTTGATTTGGATCACGTGATCATTTAGATGACCGGAGGGATGTCTATCTAAGTGGGAGTTCTTTAAATTAATATGATTAAATTGAACTTTAATTTATCATGAACTTAGTCCTGATAGTTTTTGCATATCTATGTTATTGTAGATCAATGGCCCGTGCTACCGTTCCTTTGAATTTTAATGCATTCCTAGAGAAAGCTAAGTTGAAAGATGATGGTAGCAATTACATGGACTGGGTCCGTAACTTGAGGATTATCCTCATTGCTGCACAGAAGAATTATGTCCTTGAAGCACCGCTAGGTGACAAGCCCCCTCCCGCTAATGTAGACGCTTTGAACGTCTGGCAGTCGCGGTCTGATGACTACACGATAGTTCAGTGTGCCATGCTTTACGGCTTAGAACCGGGACTTCAACGACGTTTTGAACGTCATGGACCATATGAGATGTTCCAGGAGTTGAAGTTAATATTTCAAGCAAATGCCCGGATTGAGAAATATGAGATTTCCAATAAGTTCTACAGCTGCAAGATGGAGGAGAATAGTTCTATCAGTGAACACTTGCTCAGAATGTCTGGGTACTACAATCATATGACTCAACTTGGTTGCAAAGTTGACGAGGATAGTGTTATTGACAGAGTTCTTCAATCACTGCCACCAAGCTATAAAGGCTTTGTGATGAACTATAATATGCAAGGGATGCAAAAGACAATTCCCGAGCTCTTCGCTATGCTCAAGGCTGCGGAGGTAGAAATCAAGAAGGAGCATCAAGTGTTGATGGTTAACAAGACCACTAGTTTCAAGAAAAAGGGCAAGGGAAAGAAGGGGAACTTCAAGAAGAATAGCAAGACAGTTGCTACTCCCACGAAGAAACCCAAGTCTGGAACCAAGCCTGAAACTGAGTGCTTCTACTACAAGGGGACTGGACACTGGAAGCGGAGCTGCCCCAAGTATTTGGCGGATAAGAAGGATGGCAAGGTGAACAAAGGTATATGTGATATACATGTTATTGATGTGTACCTTACTAATGCTCGTAGTAGTACCTGGGTATTTGATACCGGTTCGGTTGCTAATATTTGTAACTCAAAACAGGGACTACGGATTAAACGAAGATTGGCTAAGGACGAGGTGACGATGCGCGTGGGAAACGGTTCCAAAGATGATGTGATCGCCGTCGGCACGCTACCTCTACATCTACCTTCGGGATTAGTTTTAGACCTAAATAATTGTTATTTGGTGCCAGCGTTGAGCATGAACATTATATCTGGATCTTGTTTATTGCGAGACGGTTATTCATTTAAATCAGAGAATAATGGTTGTTCTATTTTTATGAATAATATCTTTTATGGTCATGCACCCTTAAGGAGTGGTCTATTCTTATTGGATCTCGATTGTAGTGATACACATATTCATAATATTGAAACCAAAAGATGCAAGGTTAATAATGATAGTGCAACTTATTTGTGGCACTGCCGTTTAGGTCATATTGGTATAAAGCGCATGAAGAAACTCCATAGTGATGGACTTTTGGAATCACTTGATTATGAATCACTTGGTGCTTGCGAACCATGCCTCATGGGCAAGATGACTAAAATTCCGTTCTCCGGAACTATGGAGCGAGCAACAGATTTGTTGGAAATCATACATACCGATGTATGTGGGCCAATGAGTGTTGAAGTTCGCGGCGGATATCGTTATTTTCTGACCTTCACTGATGATTTGAGCAGATATGGGTATATCTACTTAATGAAGCACAAGTCTGAAACATTTGAAAAGTTCAAAGAATTTCAGAGTGAAGTAGAGAATCATCGTAACAAGAAAATAAAGTTTCTACGATCTGATCGTGGAGGAGAATATTTGAGTTACGAGTTTGGTCTTCATTTGAAACAATGTGGAATAGTTTCACAACTCATGCCACCCGGAACACCACAGCGTAATGGTGTGTCCGAACGTCGTAACCGTACTTTATTGGATATGGTGCGATCTATGATGTCTCTTACCGATTTACCACTATCATTTTGGGGTTATGCTTTAGAGACAGCTGCATTCACGTTAAATAGGGCACCATCTAAATCCGTTGATACGACACACTATGAACTATGGTTTAGCAAGAAACCAAAGTTGTCGTTTCTTAAAGTTTGGTGCTGCGATGCTTATGTGAAAAAGCTTCAACCTGATAAGCTCGAACCCAAGTCGGAGAAATGTGTCTTCATAGGATACCCAAAAGAGACTGTTGGGTACACCTTCTATCACAGATCCGAAGGCAAGATATTCGTTGCTAAGAATGGATCCTTTCTAGAGAAGGAGTTTCTCTCGAAAGAAGTGAGTGGGAGGAAAGTGGAACTTGATGAGGTAATTGTACCTTCTCCTGAACTGGAAAGTAGTACATCACAGAAAATTGTTCCAGTGATTCCTATACCAATCAGTGAGGAAGTTAATGATGATGATCATGAAACTTCAGATCAAGTTTCTGCTGAACGTCGTAGATCAACCAGAGTACTTTCCGCACTAGAGTGGTACGGCAACCCAGTTCTGGAAATCATGTTACTGGACCATGATGAACTTACGAACTATGAGGAAGCGATGATGAGCCCAGATTCCGCAAAATGGCTTGAGGCCATGAAATCTGAGATGGGATCCATGTATGAGAACAAAGTGTGGACTTTGGTTGACTTGCCCGATGATCGGCAGGCCATCGAAAATAAATGGATGTTCAAGAGGAAGACCGGCGCAGACGGTAATGTTACTGTTTACAAAGCTCGACTTGTTGCGAAAGGGTTTCGACAAGTTCAAGGAGTTGACTACGATGAGACTTTCTCACCTGTAGCGATGCTTAAGTCTGTCCGAATCATGTTAGCAATTGCCGCATTTTATGATTATGAAATCTGGCAAATGGATGTCAAAACTGCATTCCTGAATGGATATCTCAAAGAAGAGTTGTATATGATGCAACTAGAAGGTTTTGTCGATCCAAAAGATGCTAACAAAGTATGCAAGCTCCAGCGATCCATCTATGGACTGGTGCAAGCATCTCGGAGTTGGAATACACGCTTTGATGAGGTGATCAAAGCTTATGGTTTTATACAGACTTTTGGAGAAGCCTGTATTTACAAGAAAGTGAGTGGGAGCTTTGTAGCATTTCTAATATTATATGTGGATGACATATTGTTGATTGGAAATGATATAGAATTTCTGGATAGCATAAAAGGATACTTGAATAAGAATTTTTCAATGAAAGACCTCGGTGAATCTGCTTATATATTAGGCATCAAGATCTATAGAGATAGATCAAGACGCTTAATTGGACTTTCACAAAGCACATACCTTGATAAGATTTTGAAGAAGTTCAAAATGGATCAGTCAAAGAAAGGGTTCTTGCCTGTATTACAAGGTATGAAGTTGAGTAAGACTCAATGCCCGACCACTGCAGAAGATAGAGAGAAAATGAAAGTCATTCCCTATGCCTCAGCCATAGGATATATCATGTATGCAATGCCGTGTACCGGACCTGATGTGTGCCTTGCTATAAGTCTAGCAGGGAGGTACCAAAGTAATCCAGGAGTGGATCACTAGACAGCGGTCAAGAACATCCTGAAGTACCTGAAAAGGACAAAGGATATGTTTCTCGTGTATGGAGGTGACAAAGAGCTCGTCATAAACGGTTATGTCGATTCTAGCTTTGACACTAATCCGGATGACTCTAAGTCACAAATCGGAAATTTATTTTTATTGAACGGTGGAGCTGTCAGTTGGTGCAGTTCCAAGCAGAGCGTCGTGGCGGGATCTACGTGTGAAGCGGAATACATAGCTGCTTCGGAAGAAGCAAATGAAGGAGTCTGGATGAAGGAGTTCATATCCGATCTAGGTGTAGTACCTAGTGCATCGGGTCCAATGAAAATTTTTTGTGACAACACTGGAGCAATAGCCTTGGCGAAGGAATCCTGGTTTAACAAGAGAACAAAGCACATCAAAAGACGCTTCAATTCCATCCGCGATCTAGTCAAGGAGGGAGACATAGAGATTTGCAAAATACATACGGATCTGAATGTTGCAGACCCGTTGACTAAGCCTCTTCCACGGGCAAAACATGATCAGCACCAGGACTCCATGGGTGTGAGGATCATCACTTTGTAATCTAGATTATTGACTCTAGTTCAAGTGGGAGACTGAAGGAAATATGCCCTAGAGGCAATAATAAAGATGTTATTTGTATTTCCTTATATCATGATAATTGTCTTTTATTCATGCTAGAATTGTATTAACCGGAAACTTAGTACATGTGTGGATACATAGACAAAACAGTATGTCCCTAGTATGCCTCTACTAGACTAGCTCTTTGATCAAAGATGGTTATGTTTCCTAGCCATAGACATGAGTTGTCATTTGATCAACGGGATCACATCATTAGGAGAATGATGTGATGGGCAAGACCCATCCGTTAGCATAGCACTTTGATCGTTTAGTTTGACTGCTATTGCTTTCTTCATGACTTATACATGTTCCTATGACTATGAGATTATGTAACTCCCGAATACCGTAGGAACACCTTGTGTGCTATCAAATGTCACAACGTAACTGGGTGATCATAAAGATGCTCTACAGGTGTCTCCGAAAGTATTCGTGGTGTTGGCATAGATCAAGATTAGGATTTGTCACTCCGAGTGTCGGAGAGGTATCTCTGGGCCCTCTCGGTAACACACATCACAATAAGCCTTGCAAGCAAAAGACTAATGAGTTAGTCACGAGATGATGTGTTACGGAACGAGTAAAGAGACTTGCCGGTAACGAGATTGAACTAGGTATGGAGATACCGACGATCGAATCTCGGGCAAGTAACATACCGATGACAAAAGGAACAACATATGTTGTTATGCGGTTTTGACCGATAAAAGATCTTCGTAGAATATGTAGGAGCCAATATGAACATCCAGGTTCCGCTATTGGTTATTGACCGGAGATGAGTCTCGGTCATGTCTACATAGTTCTCGAACCCGTAGGGTCCGCACGCTTAACGTCTGATGACGATCGGTATTATGAGTTTATGAGTTTTGATGTACCGAAGGTAGTTCGGAGTCCCGGATGAGATCACGGACATGACGAGGAGTCTCGGAATGTCCGAGACATAAAGATTGTTATATTGGACGACTATATTCGGACACCGGAAGTGTTCCGAAAAAGTTTCGGATTTAACTGGATTGCCGGAGGGGGTTACCGGAACCCCCTACGAGGGGGGATGGTCCATACTGGGCCTTAAGGAAAAGAGAGAGGCATCCCATAGAGGCTGGCCGGCGCCCCACCTAGGGATCCTAGTTGGACTAGGATTGGGGTGGCGCCACCTCTCCCTCTTTTCCTTTCCCTCTCTTCCTTCTTGATGGACTCCTACTAGGAATAGGATTGCAATCCTATTCCTAGTAGGATTGCCCTAGCCGCACCATAGGAGGCCGGCCGGCCCTCCTCCCTTGATCCTTTATATACGGGGGCAGGGGGGCACCCAAAGACACACAAGTCGAATTGTTCCAGCCGTGTGCGGTGCCCCCCTCCACAGAAACACACCTCGGTCATACCGTTGCAGTGCTTAAGCGAAGCCCTGCGCCGGTGAATACATCATATCCGTCACCACGCCGTCGTGCTGACGAAACTCTCCCGTGAAGCTCAACTGGATCAAGAGCTCGTGGGACGTCATCAAGCTGAATGTGTGCTGAACGCGGAGGTGCCGTACGTTCGGTGCTTGATCGGTTGAATCGCGAAGAAGTTCGACTACATCAACCGCGTCACTTGACGCTTCCGCTTCCGGTCTACGAGGGTACGTAGACACACTCTTCCCTCTTGTTGCTATGCATCTGGTAGATAGATCTTGCGTGATCGTAGGAAAATTTTAAAATACTACGTTCCCCAACATACAGTCCATACCGACTTATGTTATGCGCTACTTCCAGGTTCCCGTGTCAATGTGTGACAAGTCGAGAAAGTCCATTGCTGACTATTGGTGGGGCATCAAGGATGGCCAAAAAAAGATGCACTGGCGCATTTGGGAATGGATATTCACTCAAAAATCCCTTGGCGGCATGGGATTCCATGATTTTGTGCTCTTTAATCAAGCAATGCTAGGGATGCAGAGCTGGCGCTTACTGACTGACATGTCGTCGTTGTGCTGTAAGGTCCTTAAGGGCAGATACTTTCCGGACTATGATTTTAAGGATGCAACTTGTCCCAGGGCAGCATCATTTACCTGGCGCAACATTTTGTTTGCCAGAGAGCTAGTTTCGAAAGGCTTGAGTTGGGTGGTGGGTACATGAAAATAAGTTTAAGTTGCTGGATCATAATTGGATGCCAGGCCACCCAGCGGGGTCTTTTCATACTCTAGTCCCTATTCCAGAGAGAGTGGCAGTGGATTTCCTCCTTAGTGTTGATCGAAAAGCTTGGGACGAGGAGGTGGTCCGAAATGTTTTTCCCGAGAGGATGGCCATCGTAGTGTTACAAATTCCACTAAGTGTGCATGTGGTGGATGATTTTGTTACATGTCCTCATGATCGATTTGGATTCATTTAGATTGGCATATAACTTGGCCAAGTCTGAGAAATTTCATGCTACTCTTAATTCTTATGGCCATGGTGTGCAATCAGACTTTGGTGCTGAAGAGAAAAGCTGGCGAGCTCTTTGGAAGGTCAATGCTTCAGGAAAGATGAAGATTGTTCTTTGGAGAATGGCCCACAATTGTGTGCCGACGGGTAGTCAGTTGCTGCGGCGCCATGTTCCGAATGTAGGGGCATGTTTTTTCTATAGCACAGAGGATCGGGCTGAACATCTCTTTTTGTTTTGCCACTTCGCGCGCCAGGTATGGCGAGTTGTGAAGCGCAATTTAGGCTTCCATCTGTGCCATAAAGGTTTTGTTCATACCAAGAAGTGGATATTTGATTTCATTCAATGAGCGACCTCTATCGAGGCCACGACTTTGGTAGTAACAATTTGGCACATTTGGGAGGCCTAGAATGATGTAAGAAACAATGATGTTAGGATGCATTCTCGCAGAGTGGCTGGGAAAGCTTTGGCTTATATTGACTTCATTGTGCAGACTTGTGGTAGGACTACAATTGCTATAAGGCTTGAAACCCCAGTTTCTCCTGTTAAATGGGTTCCCCCGCCAGCAGATGCAGTGGCCGTTAATGTCGATGCTACACTCTTTAAGGAATCACGACGGATGGGAATTGGCCTGGTAATCAGGAACCACATCAGAGATTGCTTGCCGGCTTTCCGCAAGCATGTTGACGAGGTTACCGCCCCAGAATTAGCTGAAGCACTGGTGCTATGGCGTGCGGTGGCTCTCACCCGTGAGGAAGGATTTTCAAGGGCCATTTTCCAGTCAGATAGTTTGTCAATTATCCAGAGAACCAATGCTTTGACGGTTGATCACTCGCCTGTGGGGTTTATCACTGCTAATATCAAGGAGTTGGCATCAATCTTCTCGTCTGTTCGCTTTAGTCCTGTAAATCGTTTGTCGAATGTCGCGGCACAAATTCTAGCTAGATCTTGTGAGTCCTCTAGTGACTCTATTTTTCATGTAACCCCGGATTGTATCCAGGGCACTCTCTCTTGATTATACTTGATCAATAAAGCGTGATATTCCTAAAAAAAGCAACCCGACAATGAAATTGAAGTGTACCTAAGACCATTAGTTTAATAACTTTTACAGATGTGGAATGGATGTAACATACCAAAATTTTAATTTGGAATGTTATACATATATCATATTGCATTGCATAGTTTATTGCATTTGTGTGCTTGCGATCCTCGAAAATTCTAAGCAACTCAATGACCACGGAGAGAGTTGGGGATTTTACCGTTTTCGAATTTGAGTTTTCTCAAATACCGGTACGGGGATCACTTTGGTTTTAATAGTTTTTCTCTCCTAAAAATATTTCTTAATAAAATATATGAGCGGAGATAATATGACTTCTCCAAAATAAAAGAAATATTGGAGGAAAAATATTAAAATCACTTTTGGACTTTATTCGGATTTATTTGCGATTTTATTTGCATAGGAAAAATGCGCGTTTTTCAAAATTGCATTTAGGTCCGGAAAAAATGTTCAACTTGTCCTAAATATTATTAGAGGACGGCGAAAATTTATTTTGGACTTTTTGGAGTCCGTTTAGTATTTTTTCGCATGTTTTAGTACGTCAGGACTGTTTAAAAAAAGTCAACCGACTTACCTAGGTCGTGTCCGGCTAGGACTCCGCCCAGGGGGCCTTTAAAGCCCGAGCTGGCCGCCCCCGCAGCCCACCCTGCCCCAGCCCAAACCCTAGCGCCTAGCGCCGCCGCCGTCGTTGCCGAGGTAGCCGTCGCCGTTCTCGCCTCCGCCGCCGGTTTTCTCAAAAACCGAGCGGTTTTCTTTTAGAAATCCTAGATCTGTTTTTTTTAAATAGATCAATTCGGTTTTTTTCGATTTAGTTAGTTAGCGGACGTTCGTCCATACGTTCGTTTTAACGAACGCTATTCATCCGTTAGTCGCACATAACGAACGTTCGTCCGTTAGCCTGTTCGTTAGTTTTCTTTTTCGGGGCTTTATCCGCGATTATTTTCGATCGTGATTTCTGCCCTGATCTTGTTTTTAGTTTTTCTTTTCGCTCGAGAGTCGGAATCAGGCGATTCAAACGCCCAGATCTTCGTCTCGAAGCCCTCTTTCCGTTTAACCAACTTGAACAAGGTTTTGATACTGTAAAATTTGAATTTAGATCAAACTAATAAACGAATCTTGTTTCTTTCACAATTTGAGTTTCGTTGCTCCGTTTGATTTGATTCTTTTTGCAAACCGGAGTTATTAAGTTGAACTTTCCGATTAGATCTTCTTGTTTGTAGTTTTGTTTGTGCATGTTTGCTTGATTGCTTATGTGTGCTATTGTTTGCTTGCGATAGAATTCCCGGAGTGCGAAGCGTGCTACTATGAGTGTCTAGGTTTTGCGAATCATCAGTAAGACAAGTAACACTTTGATCATACCCTTTATTACCCGGTTTTTATGCATTAGATCAAAACCTCACACATTGCATGAGTAGGATCTTTTAATTTGTGGGTCTGGGAAGTAGATTGAGGTAGAACCTATTACCTGCATTATTTTCAAACCCTTGGGAGTTACTTCTACGTTATGCTTAGGTTGCCATGCTATGCTCGTAGACGTGGTTTGGGTTTGAGAGAATCCATGACAGATGTGAGTTGTTAATTAATGGTTCAACTTAAGGTGTCTACTTGAATACACATCTGGGTGGATTGGATGCAGGGCACCTGGAGAATCCAGTATTGTCCTAGGAAATCTTGAAGGAACCGTGTGATTATCCTATGGAATGCCACCCAGGCTCAAAGGGATCATAATACTATTCATTCTAGAAACTTCCGTGTGCAGCCACAATGCCATTATGGGCTCTGGCATAGTATGAGTAAGTTGTGTGAGCTCTTTTAGTGGTGGACTAGCAGATGTAGGGGAAAGTAGGTGTACCGGTCCACCCGGGGTAAAGAGTAAACGCTTCTAAAAGACTGTGTGTCGGTCATCCGTTTCTCAAACACCATGCAGTGCGAGAAATCCAATGGAGGAGATTGAGTCTTGTGGGGAGAAGTGCGCAAACCTCTGCAAAGTGTACAAACTAATCATGATTAGCCGTGTCCCCGGTTATGGACAATCTTGAGTATCTGGTACTTGAATTATTGGTTGATCTCATCACTCTAAAACTAATTTGTTGGGTTAATGATGACTACTTTAATTGGGATTGAGTTGAAGGTACCTTCTCAATGATGTTTCAACTACCATGATAGTTAAAATAAAAGTTATTCCTTTGTTGTAGGGAAAAATTTCGCTTTACGCAAAAACTTTAACCCTAGAGCCTCCACCAGCCAAATATGCATATAGTGTTAGCCTTTATTTCTGTTACTTGCTCTACTGTGTTATCTTGCCAGCATATTCCATATGCTGACCCATTTCGGGCTGCAACATGTTATGTTGCAGACATTTCAGACGAAGAGTAAGACGCGATAGGTCGTTTGTCATGCACTCAGCAATGCCATTGGAGTTGATGGACTCACTTATCTTCCAAGCCTTCCGCTTTTATTTTGTTAGATAGCCTTATGCCATGGACTTTTGTAATAAGTTCACTTTTGAGACATTCGATGTAATAAGTGTGTGATTGCCACTCTGTTATAAATCCTTCAAGTACTGTGTGTGTCAGCATTACCGATCCAAGGATGACACAGAACACAGAGACTTTGGTCCTTTCAGATCGTGGTCGCTACAAGATGGTATCAGAGCACATGCTGACTGTAGGACACGACCACTAAGATAAACCCTAGGCCACTCTTCTCTACCCATTTCTGACTCCTCTCCATTTTTCTACTCTTTAGGATGGTGGACCCAAGGAACAAGTTCACTCAACTAGATGAAGACACACCTTTTGGATGACACTTGAAGGAAGTCACTAGGTACCTGAACATTGGAATACCAAGCTTCACTGGGACCTACACCGCCACTTTACCAAAAGAGGAGCGATGGAGTATTCAAGTTCAAATTCCCGGGAGGACCTTCGCACCATCCACTGAGCCCATAGAGTTTCTTTTGATGCACCAACCTGGAGTCTAGGCAAGAGTATGGCAGCCCACATTACCATGGGACGTATTGGAGAAGTCTACAAGCAGGAGCTGAAAGACACTATCTATCAGATACGTGGACGCCGAGATGAGCAATGGGACATGATCAGTACCCGGAAGGGCAGGTCCATTGCAGCGTTCATCCAGGAGTTAAACCAGCACATTCGTCAACAGGAGCACCAGATGTGCGCAGGGATGATAGATTTGAAGAAGGTGCTAACCAGGAACTTGGAGCTAGAAGAGGAACTCAAGTCTACACGCGGCGGATACGAGGAGGAGATGACAATACTTGTGGAGAAGAATGATGACTTGACAAGGAAGCTAGGAGTATTCATGGGAGATCCATCACCAGGAGGAGGAGGAGAAGAAGAAGAACCCAAAGAGATTCGTTCTGAGGACTACATCATCATCGACGACACAGACTCAGACCCGGATGATAGTGATGATGACTATGAAGATGAAGTTGGAGCAGATATCATGGAATCTTCCGTCGATCAAAGTTTCTAGATGACCACCCTATGACTAGTAGTTTCTCCCCCATTAAGTAGAATTTAGAGCACTTTTGTAACGTTAGTTAGAAGCTTTGTAAGCCCTTGCTTGAAATTGATTGGTGAGATATGATTGTGTTTGTCTCATGTGCATATGGGTAGTGAATTTCCCCCTAGACCTCATTTCTATTCTAATCTCTTCCCTCTACACCCATCAGATGCCTCCGAGACATGAGTCCGGATTTCAGTTTCCCCCTGAGATCACTCAGTTGATCCAGCAGCAGAACACTTTGATGCAACTTCTTGTCCAAAACAATCAGAACAATCAGAACAACAACAACAACCCTCCACCACCACCACCCGTGGACAACCTGACACGTTTTCTAAGGTTGCAACCACTGGTGTTTGCTAGCAGCATTGAACCAATAGTTGCTGATGACTGGCTGCGCAAGATTGGAAGGGATTTGACCACCGCAAATTGCATAGATGCTGAGAAGGTGCGTTTTTCCGCACATCAGTTGGCTGGACCAGCAGCAGCATGGTGGGAGAATTACACAACCACTTTCCCTGCAGCCAATGTCACTTGGGATCAGTTTGAGCAAGCTTTTCGCACTGCCCATGTCTCAACTGGAGCCATGAGCATGAAGAAGCGAGAGTTTCGCAACTTGCGCCAAGGAAATCGTATTGTGGCTCAGTACATAGATGAGTTTAGTACCCTATCTGGTTATGCCCCGCATGATGTGGCCACAGATACCGCGAAGCAGGAGAGGTTTATGGAAGGGCTGAATGATGAGATGAGCGTACAGTTGATGGTTGCAACCTTCAACAACTACCAGGAGTTGGTAGATAAGGCTCTTATGATTGAAGGGAAGCAGCAGCAGATTGAGAGCCGCAAGAGGAAGTATGGACAAGGCAGTAATAATTCTGGAGCCCAGTAGAAGCCCCGTTTCACCCCGAACTCGGGAGGATACACTCATAACCGTGGAGGACACACCCGTAATGGAGGGAGTGCTCACAACCACAATGGCTCCAATAATGGGAATGGGAATGGAGCAAACAATAATCAGAACCGCTCTACGCCATCCACACCCGCCAAGAGGGATTTAAGTCACGTTACCTGTTTCAAGTGCGGGAAGAATGGACACTATGCCACGGAGTGCCCTGAAGCCAAGAATGGGAATGGCAATGGAAGCGCTGGGAAGAATCCCAACCCTTTCAACAAAAGGACAAGTGAACCACGTGACCGTGGAGGAGGTTGAAGAGCAACCTGATGTAGTTGTCGGTAAGTTTTTAGTTAAGTCATTTACCGCAGTAGTTCTTTTCGATACTGGTGCATCGCATTCATACATTTCAAGGGGATTCGTGAATAGATATAAGTTTCCCACCCAAGTCCTTAAGACCCCCATGTTAGTAAGTTCCCCAGGAGCAGAGTATATGGCACATCAAGGATGCTTTCATATGCCATTGATCATTGGACGACATGTTTTCCCCTCAGACCTGATAGTTTTGGAGTCACAAAGATTGGATGTGATACTAGGTATGGATTGGCTATCGATGTATGGAGGGAACATCGATTGTGCCAGTAAGTCTATTTTGCTTACCACCCCGGAGGGAAAAAGGATCAAGTATGTATCTAGGCATTCTCCTAAGAGGACACAAGTAAATTCTCTCTCGGGAGTTGTTCAGGAGGAAGTGCCCGTAGTTAGGGATTATCCAGATGTATTTCCAAAGGAGCTACCAGGCATGCCGCCGGATAGGGATATTGAGTTTTTGATTGAACTATTGCGTGTCACCAGACCAATATCGAAGATACCATACCGGATGCCAGCAAATGATCTGGAGGAGATCAAGAAGCAGATTAAGGAGTTATTGGAGAAAAGATTTATTCGCCGGAGTTCATCACCTTGGGGAGCCCCAGTGCTTTTGGCCGAGAAGAAGGATGGATCTTTAAGAATGGTCGTTGATTATCGAGCACTGAATGAAGTGACGATTAAGAATAAGTACCCACTGCCGATGATCAATGATTTGTTTGACCAACTACAAGGAGCTAAAGTATCCTCCAAGATCGATCTACGATCGAGATACCACCAGTTGAAGATCCGAGAGAAGGATATACCTAAGACAGCGTTCACCACAAGGTATGGGCTATATGAGTATAAAGTTATGTCATTCGGATTGGCTAACGCCCCTGCCTATTTCATGAGTATGATGAATAAGGTGTTCATGGAGTTCTTGGATAAGTTTGTCGTGGTATTCGTTGATGATATCTTGGTGTACTCTAAGAACGAAGAGGAACACGCGGAGCATTTGCGTTTGCTTCTGGAGAAGCTTAGAGAACATCAGTTGTATGCCAAGTTTAGAAAATGCGAGTTTTGGTTGAAGGAAGTTGGATTCTTAGGGCATGTTATATCAGGAGAAGGTATAGCAGTGGACCCCACCAAAGTGCAGGCAGTCACTGATTGGTTGGCACCCACTTTAGTTGGAGAGATCCGCAGTTTTCTTGGACTTGCGGGATATTACCGAAGATTCATAGAAAATTTCTCCAAGATTACAAAGCCTATGACAACATTATTGAAGAAGGACACAAAGTTTCATTGTACTGAAGAGTGCGAAGAAAGTTTCTAGGAGTTTAAGAAACGGTTGACGACAGCCCCAGTGCTGATCTTGCCAGATATACGCAAGGATTTCCAAGTGTATTGCGACGCTTCACGCTTAGGACTTGGAGAAGTACTCATGCATGACAGAAGAGTTGTTTCTTATGCATCTCATCAACTTCGACCGCACGAGTTGAATTATGCGACGCATGATTTGGAGCTAGCAGCAGTTGTGCATGCGCTCAAAACTTGGAGACATTTCCTCATTGGAAATCGTTGTGATGTGTACACGGATCACAAGAGTTTGAAGTACATTTTCACTCAGAAGGAGCTGAACCTCAGACAGAGGAGATGGTTGGAGCTTATAAAGGATTATGATATGAAGCTACACTATCACCCAGGAAAGGCCAATGTCGTTGCAGACACTTTGAGACGGAAGAGTTATGCAAATACCCTGGCGAAGGGAGAATTCCCAAAGGAGTTAGGGGAAGATGTCAGGGAGATTCGTTTGGAGATAGTCCCTAGAGGTTGTATTGCAACCTTGGAGGTTCAGTCAACATTGTGGGGGAAGATACGAGAAGCCCAGAAGGAGGACAAAGAGATTGCCGAGATAAAGGAGAAGATGAGGGAAGGAAAAGCCAAGGGTTTTCGTGAGGACAAACATGACACCATGTGGTTTGAGGATCGAATCTATGTGCCCAACAACCCCGAGATCAGGAAATTGATACTACAGGAAGCACATGATTCGCCATACTCGATACACCCCAGAAACACTAAGATGTATTTGGATTTAAAGGAGCGTTTCTGGTGGACGGGAATGAAGAAGGATATTGCCGAGTATGTAGCAGTATGTGATGTATGCCAGAGAGTGAAAGCGGAACATCAGAAGCCAGCAAGATTACTACAGCCTATGCCGATACCCGAATGGAAGTGGGATAAGCTTGGTATGGACTTTATCACTGGATTGCCCAGGACCAGATCGGGATATGACTCAATCTGGGTAGTAGTGGATCGCTTGACCAAAGCAGCCCACTTGATCCCCGTGAAAACCACTTATACCAGTGCGAAGTTGGCCAAGATATACATGACCAGGATCGTATGTCTGCACGGAGTTCCGAGGACCATTGTATCTGATAGAGGAACACAGTTCACCTGAAAGTTTTGGCATCAACTATACCAGACTTTGGGAACTAGGATAGAATTTAGTACAACTTTTCACCCACAGACCGATGGACATACCGAGAGAGTCAATCAGATTCTGGAGGACATGTTGAGAGCTTGTGCGCTAGACTATGGATCTAGTTGGGATGACAACTTGCCCTATGCGGAGTTCTCATACAACAACAGTTACCAGGCCAGTCTGAAGATGGCACCGTTCGAAGCATTGTACAGAAGGAGATCCCGAACGCCATTAATGTGGGATGAAGTCGGAGACCATCAGTTGTTTGGACCAGACCTGATCAAAGAGTCAGAAGAGAAGGTTAAGCTGATTCGTGATAGACTGAAGGTAGCTTAGTCTAGGCAAAAGAGTTATGCAGACTCAAAGCGCAAGGAAGTAGTCTATGAAATAGGAGACAGAGCGTACCTGAGAGTGTCGCCTCTGCGAGGAGTTAAACCTTTTGGAGTTAAGGGAAAGTTAGCCCCGAGATTTGTGGGGCCGTACCGTGTTTTGGAACGCATGGGAGAGGTTGCCTACAAGTTGGAGTTACCCGAAGGATTGTCAGGAGTTCACGACGTGTTTCACATTTGGCAACTTAAAAAGTGCCATGCAGAGATGGCCGATATTCCTTTAAGAGACACAGTGCCCCTGGAAGCAATTCAGTTGGATAGTGATCTGACTTACGAGGAGAAACCCGTCAAGATCCTAGAGTTTGCGAGCAGAGTCACCCGCAACAAGGTTATCAAGTTTTGCAAAGTTCAGTGGAGTCACCACACCGAGGAAGAAGCCACCTGGGAACGAGAGGACGATCTACGCAAGGACCACCCACACCTGTTCTCTAGCCAAACCGAATCTCGAGGGCGAGATTCATTCTAAGGGGGTAGGTTTGTAACATCCCAAATTTTCATTTTGGAATGTTATACATAGATCATATTGCATCGCATAGTTTATTGCATTTGTGTGCTTGCGATCCTCTTAAATTCTAAGCAACTCAATGACCACGGAGAGAGTTGGGGATTTTACCGTTTTTGTATTTGAGGTTTCTCAAATACCGGTACGGGGATCACTTTGGTTTTAATAGTTTTTCTCTCCTAAAAATATTTCTTAATAAAATATATGAGCGGAGATGATATGACTTCTCCAAAATAAAAGAAATATTAGAGGAAAAATATTAAAATCACTTTTGGACTTTATTCAGATTTATTTGCGATTTTATTTGCATAGGAAAAATGCGCGTTTTTACAAAATTGCATTTAGGTCCGGGAAAAATGTTTAGCTTGTCCTAAATATTATTAGAGGACGGTGAAAATTTATTTCAGAATTTTTGGAGTCCGTTTAGTATTTTTTTCGCCTGTTTTAGTACGTCAGGACTGTTTTAAAATAAAAGTCAACTGACTTACCTGGGCCGTGTCCGCCTAGGACTCCGCCCAGGGGGCCTTTAAAGCCCGAGACGGCCGCCCCTGCAGCCCACCCCGCCCCAGCCCCAAACCCTAGCGCCACCGCCGCCTAGCGCCGCCGCCTCGCCGGAGCCGCGCCGCCGCCACACCGCCGGCCGCCGCCGCCTCGCCGGAGCCGCCGCCGCCATTGCCGAGGTAGCCGCCGCCGCCGGTTTTCTCGAAAATCGAGCGGTTTTCTTTTAGAAACCCTAGATCTGTTTTTTTAAATAGATCGATTCGTTTTTTTTCCAATTTAGTTAGTTAGCGGACATTCGTCTGTACGTTCATTTTAACGAACGCTGTTCGTCCATTAGTCACAGATAACGAACGTTCGTTCGTTAGCCTGTTCGTCAGTTTTCTTTTTCGGGGCTTTATCCGCGATTATTTTCGATCACGATTTCTGCCCTGATCTTGTTTTTAGTTTTTCTATTCGCTCGAGAGTCGGAATCAGGCGATTCAAACACCCAGATCTTCGTCTCGAAGCCCTCTTTCCGTTTAACCAAGTTGAACAAGGTTTTGATACTGTAAAATTTGACTTTAGATCAAACTAGTAAACGGATCTTGTTTCTTTCGCAGTTTGAGTTTCGTTCCTCCATTTGATTTGATTCTTTTTGCAAACCGGAGTTCTTAAGTTGAACTTTCCGGTTAGATCTTCTTGTTTGTAGTTTTGTTTGTGCATCTTTGCTTGATTGCTTATGTGTGCTATTGTTTGCTTGCGATAGAATTCCCGGAGTGCGAAGCGTGCTACTACGAGTCTCTAGGTTTTGCGAATCATCAGCAAGGCAAGTAACACTTTGATCATACCCTTTATTACCCAGTTTTTATGCATTAGATCAAACCCTCACACATTGCATGAGTAGGATCTTTTAATTTGTGGGTGTGGGAAGTAGATTGAGGTAGAACCTATTACCTGCATTATTTTCAAACCCTTGGGAGTTACTCTACGTTATGCTTAGGTTGCCATGCTATGCTCGTAGACGTGGTTTGGGTTTGAGAGAATCCATGATAGATGTGAGTTGTTAATTAATGGTTCAACTTAAGGTGGCTACTTGAATACACATCTGGGTGGATTGCTTGCAGGGCACCTGGAGAATCCAGTGTTGTCCTAGGAAATCCCGGAGGAACCGTGTGATTATCCTATGGAATGCCACCCAGGCTCAAAGCGATCATAAAACTATTCATGCTAGAAACTTCCGTGTGCATCCACAATGCCATTATGGGCTCTGGCAAAGTGTGAGTTGTTGGGGAACGTAGTATTTTAAAATTTTCCTACGATCACGCAAGATCTATCTACAAGATGCATAGCAACGAGAGGGGAGAGTGTGTCTACGTACCCTCGTAGACCGGGAGCGGAAGCGTCAAGTGACGCGGTTGATGTTGTCGAACTTCTTCGCGATCCAACCGATCAAGCACCGAACGTACGGCACCTCCGTGTTCAGCACACGTTCAGCTTGATGATGTCCCACGAGCTCTTGATCCAGTTGAGCTTCACGGGAGAGTTTCGTCAGCACGACGGCGTGGTGACGGATATGATGTGATCACCGGCGCAGGGCTTCTCCTAAGCTTCGCGACGGTACGACCGAGGTGTGATTCTGTGGAGGGGGGCACCGCACACGGCTAAAACAATTCAACTTGTGTGTCTTTGGGTGCCCCCCTGCCCCCGTATATAAAGGAGCAAGGGAGGAGGGGCCGGCCACCTCCTATGGTGCGGCTAGGGAGGGGACTCCTACTAGGAATAGGATTGCAATCCTATTCCTAGTAGGATTCACCGGAAGGAAGAAGGGGGAAAGGATTAGGAGAGGTGGCGCCCCCCCAATCCTAGTCCAACTAGGATTGCTAGGTGGGGGCGCCGGCCAGCCCTATGGGCTGCCTCTCTCTCACCCTTTAGGCCCACTATGGACCATCCCCTCTCGTAGGGGGTTCCGGTAACCCCCTCCGGCATTCCCGATAAATCCGAAACTTTTCCGGTATACTTCCGGTGTCCGAATATAGCCGTCCAATATATCAATCTTTATGTCTCGGACATTCCGAGACTCCTCTTCATGTCCGTGATCTCATCCGGGACTCCGAACTACCTTCGGTACAACTCAAAAACTCATAATACCGATCGTCATCAAACGTTAAGCGTGCGGACCCTACGGGTTCGAGAACTATGTAGACATGACCGAGACTCATCTCTGGTCAATAACCAATAGCGGAACCTGGATGTTAATATTGGCTCCTACATATTCTACGAAGATCTTTTATCGGTCAGAACCGCATAACAACATACGTTGTTCCTTTTGTCAAACGGTATGTTACTTGCCCGAGATTCGATCGTCGGTATCTTTATACCTAGTTCAATCTCGTTACCGGCAAGTCTCTTTACTCGTTCCGTAACACATCATCTCGTGACTAACTCATTAGTCTTTTGCTTGCAAGGCTTATTATGATGTGTGTTACCAAGAGGGCCCAGAGATACCTCTCCGACACTCGGAGTGACAAATCCCAATCTTGATCTATGCCAACACCACGAATACTTTTGGAGACACCTGTAGAGCATCTTTATGATCACCCAGTTACGTTGTGACGTTTGATAGCACACAAGGTGTTCCTACGGTATTCGGGAGTTGCATAATCTCATAGTCATAGGAACATGTATAAGTCATGAAGAAAGCAATAGCAGTTAAACTAAACGATCATAGTGCTATGCTAACGGATGGGTCTTGTCCATCACATCATTCTCCTAATGATGTGATCCCGTTGATCAAATGACAACTCATGTCTATGGCTAGGAAACATAACCATCTTTGATCAATGAGCTAGTCTAGTAGAGGCATACTAGGGACATACTGTTTTGTCTATGTATCCACACATGTACTAAGTTTCCGGTTAATACAATTCTAGCATGAATAAAAGACATTTATCATGATATAAGGAAATACAAATAACATCTTTATTATTACCTCTAGGGCATATTTCCTTCAGCGCCTCGCTCCCTGAGGTGGCGCTTCCCGGACTCGCCTCGACCGGAGGCCGCTGTGCCTCCCCCTCGGCTACTTCGGGAGCCAGCGGTGCCTCAGCACTTTCCGCCACCTCCACCAATACCGGCGCCGGAGCTTCGTCCAGTCGCTCCAGGGATGGGGTTGACCCCAGGCCAGGGGCTCCGCCAGGTGCGTCTGCCCCAGAAAGGAAGGACGGGCTCGCTGATACGTCCAAAACGTATCTATAATTTCTGCTTGCTCCATGCCACTTTTGGGTGATATTGCTATGATATTCATACACTTCCATACACTTTTGATCATATTTGGACTAACTTACTAATCCAGTGCACCCCAGTGCCAGTTTCTGTTTTCGGCTGTTTTTGTATTTCAGGTTTTCACGTTTCGAGAACTGCCCAGAAAAATCCAGAAAAATTATATAAAAAATCAGCGAACCGGAAACAACACTGCGTCCGAAGGGCAGCCTGGGGGGGGGGCACAGGGGCTCCAGGCGCCCTGTGGGCGCGCCCCCCCTGGGCCGCGCCGGGGGGGGGGGGCGCCTGGGCCCCCCGAGGCTCCCCCGGTGCCCTACTTTGGCATATATTTAAAGGGTTCCCCGTAACCCTCAGAACAAGACTTCTTTTCGCGATCCCATCTCTGTTCCGCCGCCGCCGCCGCTTCCAAGATCGGGAGCACCAGGAGAACTCTTCCCGGCACCCTGCCGGAGGGGAGGATCACCACCGGGAGCTTCTCCACCACCATGGACGCCTCCCGGATGACTCGTGAGTAGTCTCCCTTGGACCATGAGTCCATGACCAGTAGCTATGTGATGTTCTCCTCCCGTTCTTGTGCTTCACTAATTAGTCCTCGTGAGCTGCCCTACATGATCGAGGCACCTATGTAATCCTTATGTTGTTGCTATGTTGAGTTTGCTGGGATCCGATGGATTATGAGATTATGTTCAGATTGATCTTGAGTAATATATTTGATTCACCTCTTTTATATTTTAGTTCATAAGTAATTCTTGCATGTTCTCCGTTGTTATTTATTGCTTTGGCAGAGTAATAGGTAGTGACTCCAAGAGGGAACGTTATGCTCGATTGTGGGTTCATGCCCCTCGATGACTGGCTTGAGTGACAGAAACATGAGTCTAGGGGATGTGATGTTGCCACAAGGGGGGGAACAACGGTGCTTGTGCCCGCGGGTGCAAGGATTGTTTACTTTACGCAAAGTTCTTTTAATGCAGTTGTCTGTTGCATTGAGTTTACACTATGGGTGGGACTCGCAACTTAATACCAGCGAGATGTTCTGGATAGATATCTCAAGGTGGATGATTAGTAGTAGATATTGATGGATTTCGGTCTACTTACTTTGGCGTACCGCCCATGCTTTGAACCTCAACCTTTCTTGCAATGTAGTCAGCATTGGTTTGCGTTCGTGGTCCTGTCAATTGCCCAGCTGTAATTTGTTTACCTCACATAGCTGTTTTATCGTCTTTTGGGAGAGAGACTGTTGGGGAACGTAGTATTTTAAAATTTTCCTACGATCACGCAAGATCTATCTACCAGATGCATAGCAACGAGAGGGAAGAGTGTGTCTACGTACCCTCGTAGACCGGGAGCGGAAGCGTCAAGTGACGCGGTTGATGTTGTCGAACTTCTTCGCGATCCAACCGATCAAGCACCGAACGTACGGCACCTCCGCGTTCAGCACACGTTCAGCTTGATGACGTCCCACAAGCTCTTGATCCAGTTTAGCTTCACGGGAGAGTTTCGTCAACACGACGGCGTGGTGACGGATATGATGTGTTCACCGGCGCAGGGCTTCGCCTAAGCTCCGCGACGGTATGACCGAGGTGTGATTCTGTGGAGGGGGGCACCGCACACGGCTAAAACAATTCAACTTGTGTGTATTTGGGTGCCCCCCTGCCCCCGTATATAAAGGAGCAAGGGAGGGAGGCCGGCCGGCCCTTCCTGGTGCGGCTAGGAGTGGACTCCTACTAGGAATAGGATTGCAATCCTATTCCTAGTAGGATTCACCAAAAGAAGGAAGAAGGGGGAAAGGAATAGGAGAGGTGGCGCCCCCCCCCAATCCTAGTCCAACTAGGAACCCTAGGTGGGGGCGCCGGCCAGCCCTATGGGCTGCCTCTCTCTTTCCCTTTTGGCCCACTATGGACCATCCCCTCTCGTAGGGGGTTCCGGTAACCCCCTCCGGCATTCCCGATAAATCCGAAACTTTTCCGGTATACTTCCGGTGTCCGAATATAGCCGTCCAATATATCAATCTTTATGTCTCGGACATTCCGAGACTCCTCGTCATGTCCGTGATCTCATCCGGGACTCCGAACTACCTTCGGTACATCAATACTCATAAACTCATAATACCGATCGTCATCAAACGTTAAGCGTGCGGACCCTACGGGTTCGAGAACTATGTAGACATGACCGAGACTCATCTCCGGTCAATAACCAATAGCGGAACCTGGATGTTCATATTGGCTCCTACATATTCTACGAAGATCTTTTATCGGTCAGAACCGCATAACAACATACGTTGTTCCTTTTGTCAAACGATATGTTACTTGCCCGAGATTCGATCGTCGGTATCTCTGTACCTAGTTCAATCTCGTTACCGGCAAGTCTCTTTACTCGTTCCGTAACACATCATCTCGTGACTAACTCATTAGTCTTTTGCTTGCAAGGCTTATTGTGATGTGTGTTACCGAGAGGGCCCAGAGATACCTCTCCGACACTCGGAGTGACAAATCCTAATCTTGATCTATGCCAACACCACGAATACTTTCGGAGACACCTGTAGAGCATCTTTATGATCACCCAGTTACGTTGTGACGTTTGATAGCACACAAGGTGTTCCTACGGTATTCGGGAGTTGCATAATCTCATAGTCATAGGAACATGTATAAGTCATGAAGAAAGCAATAGCAGTAAAACTAAACGATCATAGTGCTATGCTAACGGATGGGTCTTGTCCATCACATCATTCTCCTAATGATGTGATCCCGTTGATCAAATGACAACTCATGTCTATGGCTAGGATACATAACCATCTTTGATCAATGAGCTAGTCTAGTAGAGGCATACTAGGGACATACTGTTTTGTCTATGTATCCACACATGTACTAAGTTTCCGGTTAATACAATTCTAGCATGAATAAAAGACATTTATCATGATATAAGGAAATACAAATAACATCTTTATTATTGCCTCTAGGGCATATTTCCTTCAGTCTCCCACTTGAACTAGAGTCAATAATCTAGATTACAAAGTGATGATCCTCACACCCATGGAGTCTTGGTGCTGATCATGTTTTGCCCGTGGAAGAGGCTTAGTCAACGGGTCTGCAACATTCAGATCCGTATGTATTTTGCAAATCTCTATGTCTCCCTCCTTGACTAGATCGCGGATGGAATTGAAGCGTCTTTTGATGTGCTTTGTTCTCTTGTGAAACCTGGATTCCTTCGCCAAGGCTATGGCTCCAGTGTTGTCAAAAAAGATTTTCATTGGACCCGATGCACTAGGTACTACACCTAGATCGGATATGAACTCCTTCATCCAGACTCCTTCATTTGCTGCTTCCGAAGCAGCTATGTATTCCGCTTCACACGTAGATCCCGCCACGATGCTCTGCTTGGAACTGCACCAGCTGACAGCTCTACCGTTCAATAAAAATACATATCCGGTTTGTGACTTAGAGTCATCCGGATCAGTGTCAAAGCTAGAATCGACGTAACCGTTTACGACGAGCTCTTTGTCACCTCCATATACGAGAAACATATCCTTTGTTCTTTTCAGATACTTTAGGATGTTTTTGACCGCTGTCCAGTGATCCACTCCTGGATTACTTTGGTACCTCCCTGCTAGACTTATAGCAAGGCACACATCAGGTCTGGTACACAGCATTGCATACATGATAGATCCTATGGCTGAGGCATAGGGAATGACTTTCATTTTCTCTCTATCTTCTACAGTGGTCGGGCATTGAGTCTTACTCAACTTCATACCTTGTAAAATAGGCAAGAACCCTTTCTTTGACTGATCCATTTTGAACCTTTTCAAAATCTTATCAAGGTATGTGCTTTGTGAAAGTCCAATTAAGCGTCTTGATCTATCTCTATAGATCTTGATGCCTAATATGTAAGCAGCTTCACCGAGGTCTTTCATAGAAAAACTTTTATTCAAGTATCCTTTTATGCTATCCAGAAATTCTATATCATTTCCAATTAACAATATGTCATATACATATAATATTAGAAATGCTACAGAGCTCCCACTCACTTTCTTGTAAATACAGGCTTCTCCAAAAGTCTGTATAAAACCATATGCTTTGATCACCTCATCAAAGCGTATATTCCAACTCCGAGATGCTTGCACTAATCCATAGATGGATCGCTGGAGTTTGCATACTTTGTTAGCACCTTTTGGATCGTCAAAACCTTCTGGTTGCATCATATACAACTCTTCTTTGAGATATCCATTTAGGAATGCAGTTTTGACATCCATTTGCCAGATTTCATAATCATAAAATGCGGCAATTGCTAACATGATTCGGACAGACTTAAGCATCGCTACAGGTGAGAAAGTCTCATCGTAGTCAACTCCTTAAACTTGTCGAAAACCTTTCGCAACAAGTCGAGCTTTGTAAACAGTAATATTACCGTCTGCGTCGGTCTTCCTCTTGAAGATCCATTTATTTTCGATGGCCTGCCGATCATCGGGCAAGTCAACCAAAGTCCATACTTTGTTCTCATACATGGATCCCATCTCAGATTTCATGGCTTCAAGCCATTTTGTGGAATCTGGGCTCATCATCGCTTCCTCATAGTTCGTAGGTTCATCATGGTCTAGTAACATGATTTCCAGAACTGGGTTGCCGTACCACTCTGGTGCGGAACGTACTCTGGTTGATCTACGACGTTCAGTAGAAACTTGATCCGAAGTTTCATGATCATTATCATCAACTTCCACTAATTGGTGTAGGAATCACTGGAACAATTTCCTGTGATGTACTACTTTCCAATATGGGAGAAGGTACAATTACCTCATCAAGTTCTACTTTCCTCCCACTCACTTCTTTCGAGAGAAACTCTTTTTCTAGAAAGGATCCGTTCTTAGCAACGAATATTTTGTCTTCGGATCTGTGATAGAAGGTGTACCCAACAGTTTCTTTTGGGTATCCTATGAAGACACATTTTTCCGACTTGGGATCGAGCTTATCAGGTTGAAGTGTTTTCACATAAGCATCGCAGCCCCAAATTTTAAGAAACGACAACTTTGGTTTCTTGCCAAACCACAGTTCATAAGGCGTCGTATCAACGGATTTAGATGGTGCCCTATTTAACGTGAATGCAACTGTCTCTAAAGCATAACCCCAAAACGATAGTGGTAAATCGGTAAGAGACATCATAGATCGCACCATATCTAATAAAGTATGGTTACGACGTTCGGACACACCATTACGTTGTGGTGTTACAGGTGGCGTGAGTTGTGAAACTATTCCACATTGTTTCAAATGAAGACCAAACTCGTAACTCAAATATTCTCCTCCACGATCAGATCGTAGGAACTTTATTTTCTTGTTACGATGATTCTCTACTTCACTCTGAAATTCTTTGAACTTTTCAAACGTTCCAGACTTGTGTTTCATTAAGTAGATATACCCATATCTGCTCAAATCATCAGTGAAGGTCAGAAAATAACGATACCCGCCGCGAGCATCAACGCTCACTGGTCCACATACATCAGTATGTATGATTTCCAACAAATCTGTTGCTCGCTCCATAGTTCCGGAGAACGGAGTTTTAGTCATCTTGCCCATGAGGCATGGTTCGCAAGCACCAAGTGATTCATAATCAAGTGATTCCAAAAGTCCATCTTTATGGAGTTTCTTCATGCGTTTTACACCAATATGACCCAAACGGCAGTGCCACAAATAAGTTGCACTATCATTATTAACCTTGCATCTTTTGGTTTCAATATTATGAATATGTGTATCACTACAATCAAGATCCAGTAAGAATAGACCACTCTTTAAGGGTGCATGACCATAAAAGATATTATTCATCAAAATGGAACAACCATTATTCTCTGATTTAAATGAATAACCGTCTCGCAATAAACAAGATCCAGATATAATGTTCATGCTCAACGCTGGCACCAAATAACAATTATTTAGGTCTAAAACTAATCCCGAAGGTAGATGTAGAGGTAGCGTGCCGACGGCGATCACATCGACTTTGGAACCGTTTCCCACGCGCATCGTCACCTCGTCCTTAGCTAATCTTCGTTTAATCCGTAGTCCCTGTTTCGAGTTACAAATATTAGCAACCGAACCGGTATCAAATACCCAGGTACTACTACGAGCATTAGTAAGGTACACATCAATAACATGTATATCACATATACCTTTGTTCATCTTGCCATCCTTCTTATCCGCCAAATACTTGGGGCAGTTCCGCTTCCAGTGTCCAGTTCCCTTGCAGTAGAAGCACTCAGTTTCAGGCTTGGCTCCAGATTTGGGTTTCTTCGTTGAAGTAGCAACTGATTTGCTATTCTTTTTGAAGTTCCCTTTCTTTCCTTGCCCTTTTTCTTGAAACTAGTGGTCTTGTTAACCATCAACACTTGATGCTCCTTTTTGATTTCTACCTCCGCAGCTTTGAGCATAGCGAAGAGCTCGGGAATTGTCTTTTGCATCCCTTGCATGTTATAGTTCATCACGAAGCCTTTATAGCTTGGTGGCAGTGATTGAAGAACTCTATCAATAACACTATCCTCGTCAACATTGCAACCAAGTTGAGTCATATGATTGTAGTACCCAGACATTCTGAGCAAGTGTTCACTGATAGAACTATTCTCCTCCATTTTGCAGCTGTAGAACTTATTGGAAATCTCATATTTCTCAATTCGGGCATTTGCTTGTAATATTAACTTCAACTCCTGGAACATCTCATATGCTCCATGACGTTCAAAACGTCGTTGAAGTCCCGGTTCTAAGCCGTAAAGCATGGCACACTGAACTATTGTGTAGTCATTAGACCGCGACTGCCAGACGTTCAAAGCGTCTGCATTAGCGGAAGGGGGCTTGTCACCTAGCGGTGCTTCAAGGACATAATTCTTCTGTGCAACAATGAGGATAATCCTAAGGTTACGGACCCAGTCCGTGTAATTGCTACCATCATCTTTCAACTTAGCTTTCTCTAGGAATGCATTAAAATTCAAAGGAACGGTAGCACGGGCCATTGATCTACAACGACATAGATATGCAAAACTATCAGGACTAAGTTCATGATAAATTAAACTTCAATTTAATCATATTAATTTAAAGAACTCCCACTTAGATAGACATCCCTCTGGTCATCTAAATGATCACGTGATCCAAATCAACTAAACCATGTCCGATCATCACGTGAGATGGAGTAGTTTTCAATGGTGAACATCTTATGTTGATCATATCTACTATATGATTCACGCTCGACCTTTCGGTCTCCAGTGTTCCGAGGCCATATCTGTATATGCTAGGCTCGTCAAGTTTAACCCGAGTATTCTGCGTGTGCAAAACTGGCTTACCCCCGTTGTATTTGAACGTAGAGCTTATCACACCCGATCATCACGTGGTGTCTCGGCACGACGAACTTTCGCAACGGTGCATACTCAGGGAGAACACTTATACCTTGAAATTTAGTAAGGGATCATCTTATAATGCTACCGTCGTTCTAAGCAAAATAAGAAGCATAATAAGATAAACATCACATGCAATCAAAATATGTGACATGATATGGCCATCATCATCTTGTGCTTTTGATCTCCATCTCCAAAGCACCGTCATGATCACCTTCGTCACCGGCTTGACACCTTGATCTCCATCGTAGCATCGTTGTCGTTTCGCCAACTATTGCTTCTTCGACTATCGCTACCGCTTAGTGATAAACTAAAGCAATTACATGGCGATTGCATTTCATACAATAAAGCGACAACCATATGGCTCCTGCCAGTTGCCGATAACTTTACAAAACATGATCATCTCATACAAAACCGTATAACTCATCATGTCTTGACCATATCACATCACAACATGCCCTGCAAAAACAAGTTAGACGTCCTCTACTTTGTTTGTTGCAAGTTTTACGTGGCTGCTACGGGCTTAGCAAGAACCGTTCTTACCTACGCATACAAAACCACAACGATGTTTCGTCAAGTATGTGCTGTTTTAACCTTCACAAGGACCGGGCGTAGCCACACTTGATTCAGCTAAAGTGAGAGAGACAGACACCCGCCAGTCACCTTTAAGCAACGAGTGCTCGTAACGGTGAAACCAGTCTCGCGTAAGTGTACGCGTAATGTCGGTCCGGGCCGCTTCATCTCACAATACCGCCGAAGCAAAGTATGACATGCTGGTAAGCAGTATGACTAGTATCGCCCACAACTCATTGTGTTCTACTCGTGCATATCATCTACGCATAGACCTGGCTCTGATACCACTGTTGGGGAACGTAGTATTTTAAAATTTTCCTACGATCACGCAAGATCTATCTACCAGATGCATAGCAACGAGAGGGAAGAGTGTGTCTACGTACCCTCGTAGACCAGGAGCGGAAGCGTCAAGTGACGCGGTTGATGTTGTCGAACTTCTTCGCGATCCAACCGATCAAGCACCGAACGTACGGCACCTCCGCGTTCAGCACACGTTCAGCTTGATGACGTCCCACGAGCTCTTGATCCAGTTGAGCTTCACGGGAGAGTTTCGTCAGCACGACGGCATGGTGACGGATATGATGTGATCACCGGCGCAGGGCTTCTCCTAAGCTTCGCGACGGTACGACCGAGGTGTGATTCTGTGGAGGGGGGCACCGCACACGGCTAAAACAATTCAACTTGTGTGTCTTTGGGTGCCCCCCTGCCCCCGTATATAAAGGAGCAAGGGAGGAGGGGCCGGCCACCTCCTATGGTGCGGCTAGGGAGGGGACTCCTACTAGGAATAGGATTGCAATCCTATTCCTAGTAGGATTCACCGGAAGGAAGAAGGGGGAAAGGATTAGGAGAGGTGGCGCCCCCCCAATCCTAGTCCAACTAGGATTGCTAGGTGGGGGCGCCGGCCAGCCCTATGGGCTGCCTCTCTCTCACCCTTTAGGCCCACTATGGACCATCCCCTCTCGTAGGGGGTTCCGGTAACCCCCTCCGGCATTCCCGATAAATCTGAAACTTTTCCGGTATACTTTCGGTGTCCGAATATAGCCGTCCAATATATCAATCTTTATGTCTCGGACATTCTGAGACTCCTCGTCATGTCCGTGATCTCATCCGGGACTCCGAACTACCTTCGGTACATCAATACTCAAAAACTCATAATACCGATCGTCATCAAACGTTAAGCGTGCGGACCCTACGGGTTCGAGAACTATGTAGACATGACCGAGACTCATCTCTGGTCAATAACCAATAGCGGAACCTGGATGTTCATATTGGCTCCTACATATTCTACGAAGATCTTTTATCGGTCAGAACCGCATAACAACATACGTTGTTCCTTTTGTCAAACGGTATGTTACTTGCCCGAGATTCGATCGTCGGTATCTTTATACCTAGTTCAATCTCGTTGCTGGCAAGTCTCTTTACTCGTTCCGTAACACATCATCTCGTGACTAACTCATTAGTCTTTTGCTTGCAAGGCTTATTATGATGTGTGTTACCGAGAGGGCCCAGAGATACCTCTCCGACACTCGGAGTGACAAATCCTAATCTTGATCTATGCCAACACCACGAATACTTTCGGAGACACCTGTAGAGCATCTTTATGATCACCCAGTTACGTTGTGACGTTTGATAGCACACAAGGTGTTCCTACGGTATTCGGGAGTTGCATAATCTCATAGTCATAGGAACATGTATAAGTCATGAAGAAAGCAATAGCAGTTAAACTAACCGATCATAGTGCTATGCTAACGGATGGGTCTTGTCCATCACATCATTCTCCTAATGATGTGATCCCGTTGATCAAATGACAACTCATGTCTATGGCTAGGAAACATAACCATCTTTGATCAATGAGCTAGTCTAGTAGAGGCATACTAGGGACATACTGTTTTGTCTATGTATCCACACATGTACTAAGTTTCCGGTTAATACAATTCTAGCATGAATAAAAGACTTTTATCATGATATAAGGAAATACAAATAACATCTTTATTATTGCCTCTAGGGCATATTTCCTTCAGTCTCCCACTTGAACTAGAGTCAATAATCTAGATTACAACGTGATGATTCTCACACCCATGGAGTCTTGGTGCTGATCATGTTTTGCCCGTGGAAGAGGCTTAGTCAACGGGTCTGCAACATTCAGATCCGTATGTATTTTGCAAATCTCTATGTCTCCCTCCTTGACTAGATCGCGGATGGAATTGAAGCGTCTTTTGATGTGCTTTGTTCTCTTGTGAAACCTGGATTCCTTCGCCAAGGCTATGGCTCCAGTGTTGTCACAAAAGATTTTCATTGGGCCCGATGCACTAGGTACTACACCTAGATCGGATATGAACTCCTTCATCCAGACTCCTTCATTTGCTGCTTCCGAAGCAGCTATGTATTCCGCTTCACACGTAGATCCCGCCACGACGCTCTGCTTGGAACTGCACCAACTGACAGCTCCACCGTTCAATAAAAATACATATCCGGTTTGTGACTTTGAGTCATCCGGATCAGTGTCAAAGCTAGAATCGACGTAACCGTTTACGACGAGCTCTTTGTCACCTCCATATACGAGAAACATATCCTTTGTTCTTTTCAGATACTTTAGGATGTTTTTGACCGATGTCCAGTGATCCACTCCTGGATTACTTTGGTACCTCCCTGCTAGACTTATAGCAAGGCACACATCAGGTCTGGTACACAGCATTGCATACATGATAGATCCTATGGCTGAGGCATAGGGAATGACTTTCATTTTCTCTCTATCTTCTGCAGTGGTCGTGTTGGGGAACGTAGTATTTTAAAATTTTCCTACGATCACGCAAGATCTATCTACCAGATGCATAGCAACGAGAGGGGAGAGTGTGTCTACGTACCCTCGTAGACCGGGAGCGGAAGCGTCAAGTGACGCGGTTGATGTTGTCGAACTTCTTCGCGATCCAACCGATCAAGCACCGAACGTACGGCACCTCCGCGTTCAGCACACGTTCAGCTTGATGACGTCCCACGAGCTCTTGATCCAGTTGAGCTTCACGGGAGAGTTTCGTCAGCACGACGGCGTGGTGACAGATATGATGTGTTCACCGGCGCAGGGCTTCGCCTAAGCTCCGCGACGGTACGACCGAGGTGTGATTCTGTGGAGGGGGGCACCGCACACGGCTAAAACAATTCAACTTGTGTGTCTTTGGGTGCCCCCCTGCCCCCGTATATAAAGGAGCAGGGGAGGGAGGCCGGCCAACCTCTCCTGGTGCGGCTAGGGAGGGAGTCCTACTAGGAATAGGATTGCAATCCTATTCCTAGTAGGATTCACCGAAAGGAAGAAGGGGGAAAGGAATAGGAGAGGTGGCGCCCCCCCAATCCTAGTCCAACTAGGATTCCTAGGTGGGGGCGCCGGCCAGCCCTATGGGCTGTCTCTCTCTCACCCTTTAGGCCCACTATGGACCATCCCCTCTCGTAGGGGGTTCCGGTAACCCCCTCCGGCATTCCCGATAAATCCGAAACTTTTCCGGTATACTTCCGGTGTCCGAATATAGCCGTCCAATATATCAATCTTTATGTCTCGGGCATTCCGAGACTCCTCGTCATGTCCGTGATCTCATCCGGGACTCCGAACTACCTTCGGTACATCAATACTCAAAAACTCATAATACCGATCGTCATCAAACGTTAAGCGTGCGGACCCTACGGGTTCGAGAACTATGTAGACATGACCGAGACTCATCTCTGGTCAATAACCAATAGCGGAACCTGGATGTTCATATTGGCTCCTACATATTCTACGAAGATCTTTTATCGGTCAGAACCGCATAACAACATACGTTGTTCCTTTTGTCAAACGGTATGTTACTTGCCCGAGATTCGATCGTCGGTATCTCTATACCTAGTTCAATCTCGTTATCGGCAAGTCTCTTTACTCGTTCCATAACACATCATCTCGTGACTAACTCATTAGTCTTTTTGCTTGCAAGGCTTATTGTGATGTGTGTTACCGAGAGGGCCCAGAGATACCTCTCCGACACTCGGAGTGACAAATCCTAATCTTGATCTATGCCAACACCACGAATACTTTCGGAGACACCTGTAGAGCATCTTTATGATCACCCAGTTACGTTGTGACGTTTGATAGCACACAAGGTGTTCCTACGGTATTCGGGAGTTGCATAATCTCATAGTCATAGGAACATGTATAAGTCATGAAGAAAGCAATAGCAGTTAAACTAAACGATCATAGTGCTATGCTAACGGATGGGTCTTGTCCATCACATCATTCTCCTAATGATGTGATCCCATTGATCAAATGACAACTCATGTCTATGGCTAGGAAACATAACCATCTTTGATCAATGAGCTAGTCTAGTAGAGGCATACTAGGGACATACTGTTTTGTCTATGTATCCACACATGTACTAAGTTTCCGGTTAATACAATTCTAGCATGAATAAAAGACATTTATCATGATATAAGGAAATACAAATAACATCTTTATTATTGCCTCTAGGGCATATTTCCTTCATGAGTAAGTTGTGTGAGCTCTTTTACTGGTGGACTAGCAGATGTAGGGGAAAGTAGGTGTATCGGTCCACTCGGGGTAAAGAGTAAACGCTTCTGAAAGACTGTGTCTCGGTCATCCGTTTCTCAAACACCATGCAGTGCAAGAAATCCAACGGAGGAGATCGAGTCTTGTGGGGAAAAGTGTGGAAACCTCTGCAGAGTGTACAAACTAATCATGATTAGCCGTATCCCCGGTTATGGACAATCTTGAGTATCTGATATTTGAATTATTGGTTGATCTCATCACTCTAAAATTAATTTGCTGGGTTAATGATGACTACTTTAATTGGGATTGAGTTGGAGGTACCTTCTCAATGATGTTTCAACTACCATGATAGTTAAAATAAAAGTTATTCCTTTGTTGTAGGGAAAAATTGGCTTTACGCAAAAACTTTAACCCTAGAGCCTCCACCAGCCAAATATGCATATAGTGTTAGCCTTTATTTCTATTACTTGCTCTACTATGCTATATTGCCAGCATATTCCATGTGCTGACCCGTTTCGGGCTGCAACATGTTACGTTGCAGACTTCTCAGACAAAGAGTATGACGCGATAGGTCGTTTGTCATGCACTCAGCAATGCCGTTGGAGTTGATGGACTCACTTATCTTCCAAGCCTTCCGCTGTTATTTTGTTAGATGGCCTTATGCCATGGACTTTTGTAATAAGTTCACTTTTGAGACATTCGATGTAATAAGTGTGTGATTGCCACTCTGTTATAAATCCTTCAAGTACTGTGTGTGTCAGCATTAACAATCCAGGGATGACACAGAACACAGAGACTTCGGTCCATTCGGATCATGGTCGCTACAATGGAAAAGATGTACGTGTGTGGGATGATCATAAACAACATGAATTTGACCTACATGTGTTGCTGTTAGTCACCATCAATGATTGGCCTGCTCTTAGTAACCTTTTAGGACAGACAAACAAGGGATACCACACATGCACACACTGTTTACACGAGACTGACAATATATATTTGGACAAATGCAAGAAGAATGTGTACCTGTGACATCGTCGATTTCTTTCGACAAAGAATGCCTTAAGAAAGAAAGGCAATCATTTCAAAGGTGAGACAGATCACCGGAAGAAGCCCGTCCTCCGTACTGGTGATGACATACTTGATATGGTCAAGGATTTACGAGTAATATTTGGAAAGGGTCCTGGCGGACAATCTGTTCCGAATGACGTGAGGGACGCGCACCCATGTGGAAGAAGAAATCAATATTTTGGGACCTACCCTATTGGAAAGACCTGATGCATGTGACGAAGAATCTTTGCGTGAACCCGCTAGGCTTCTTGGGGTGTATGGGAAGACAAAAGATACACCGGAGGCACGGGAGGACCAGCAACGTGTGCACGAAAACGACGGTATGCACTACCAGCTACGGTCTTACCAAAGAAGAGAAGGAAATCTTCTTTGAATGCCTGCTCAATATGAAGGTCCTATATGGCTTCTCGTCAAATATAAAGGGAACAATAAATATCCGAGAGAAATAGTTCCAGAACTTGAAGTCTCACGACTGACACATGATTGTAACACAATTGCTTCCGATTGCATTGAGGGGGCTTCTACCGGAATACGTTCGATTAGCCATTGTGAAGCTATGTGCATACCTCAATGCAACCCCCATAACGTAATTGATCCCGAAATCCTACCAAGGTTACATAATGATTTGGTGCAATGTCTTGCAGTTTCAAGTTGGTGTTCCCACCATCCTTATTCAATATCATGACGCATGTCCTAGTTCATCTAGTCGACGAGATTGCCATTCTGGGTCCTGTATTTCTACACAATATGTTCCCCTTTGAGAGGTTCACTTGAGTCTTAAATAAATATGTTCGTAACCGTGCTAGGCCAGAAGTAAGCATCTCCATGGGCCATCAAACATAGGAGGTCATTGGGTTTTGTGTTGACTTTATTCTTGACATTTGATGACCCACAAGTGTAGGGGATCTATCGTAGTCCTTTCGATAAGTAAGAGTGTCGAACCCAACGAGGAGCAGAAGGAAATGATAGGCATTTTTCAGTAAGTTATTCTCTGCAAGCACTAAAATTATCGGTAACAGATAGTTTTGTGATAAGGTAATTGGTAACAAGTAACGAGTGGTAAAAGTAAATAAGGTGCAGCAATATGGCCCAATCCTTTTTGTAGCAAAGGACAAGCCTGGAAAAACTCTTATATAAAGGAAAGCGCTCCCGAGGACACGTGTGAATTATCGTCAAGCTAGTTTTCATCACGCTCATATGATTCGCGTTCGTTACTTTGATAATTTGGTATGTGGGTGGACCGGTGCTTGGGTACTGCCCTTACTTGGGCAAGCATCCCACTTATGATTAACCTCTATTGCAAGCATCCACAACTACAAAAGAAGTATTAAGGTAAACCTAACCATAGCATGAAACATATGGATCCAAATCAGCCCCTTACGAAGCAACGCATAAACTAGGGTTCAAGCTTCTATCACTCTAGCAACCCATCATATACTTATTACTTCACAATGCCTTCCTCTAGGCCCCAATACTGGTGAAGTGTCATGTTGTCGACGTTCACATAACACCACTAGAGGAAAGACAACATACATCTCATCAAAATATCAAATGAATACCAAATTCACATGACTACTTATAGCAAGACTTCTCCCATGTCCTCAGGAACAAATGTAACTACTCACAAATCATATTCATGTTCATAATCAGAGGGGTATTAATATGCATAATGGATCTGAACATATGATCTTCCACCGGATAAACCAACTAGCATCAACTACAAGGAGTAATCAACACTACTAGTAACCTACAGGTACCAAACTGAGGTTTTGATACAAAGACTGGATACAAGAGTTGAACTAGGGTTTGAGAGGAGATGGTGCTGGTGAAGATGTTGATGGAGATAACCTCCCCAAGATGGGAGAGTTGTTGGTGATGACGATGACGATGATTTCCCCCTCCCCGAGGGAAGTTTCCCTGGCAAAACAACTCCACCGGAGCCCTAGATTGGTTCCGCCTCGAGACGACAGCGCTTCGTCCCGAAAGCCTCCTTATGATTTTTTCTAGGTCAAAACACTTGATATAGCAGAAGATGGGCATCGGGGGGCTGCCAGCTGGCCCACGAGGCAGGGGGCGCGCCCAGGGGGTAGGGTGTGCCCCCACCCTCGTGGATGGTGGGTGGCCCCCCTTCTGTACATTTTTCGCCAGATATTTTTTCTATTTTCGAAAACTGACTTTCGTGGAGTTTCAGGGCTTTTTGAGTTGTGCAGAATAGGTCTCTAATATTTGCTCCTTTTCCAGCTCAGAATTCCAGCTGCCGACATTCTCCCTCTTTAGTAAACCTTGTAAAATAAGAGAGAAAAGACATAAGTATTGTGACATAATGTGTAATAACAACCCATAAAGCAATAAATATCAATATAAAAGCATGATGCAAATGGACGTATCAACTCCCCCAAGCTTAGACCTCGCTTGTCCTCAAGCGGAAGCCGATATCGAAAAATATGTCCACATGTTTAGAGATAGAGGTGTCGATAAAATAAAATACGGACATGAGGGCATCATGATTATTCTTATAACAGCAACACACACACACACACACACACACACACACACATATATATATATATATATATATATTAATATACTTCATTAATAATTACTAGATACGCCAAAATAAGTTTGATGAAAAAATGCATGCGAGTCTACATATTTTTGAAGGTTTGCGTATATATTGATTTGCTCGTACGTGAAAAAGGTATATTACAAAAAGTACTCACAAATGATAATTTTTTCAACCAAACTCGTATTGGGGTATCTAAGGATATTTCATGAAGTATATTGAGAATAATAGAGGGGTATAATCCATGCGTACAAGAGGTATATCGACGATGAGAGTACAGACTCTCAGGAGTACAGAAAATTAGCCCTATATATATATATATTGTCATATGATTTCTTATGCTAAAATAACAATCCATTCACAATGTCAAGTATGAATCAGAAACTTCATTGAAAACTAACAAACTATGATCTTGGTCATTGAAGCAATTGCAATTTATCATAACATCAGAAAGAGTCAATTATAAGAGCCTTTCACCAAGTCCACATACTCAACTATCATTTAGTCTTTCACAATTGCTAACACTCACGTAATACTTATGGGTATGGAGTTTTAATCGGACACAGAGAAAGATAGGGGCTTATAGTGTTGCCTCCAAACCTTTTACCTCAAGGGTAATGTCAACAATAATAGTTCATGATAGCTTACATCCAATTGGGTATATATATCAGGATCTTTCCAACACCATGTGCTTGCCAAAGGATAAAATGTAAAAAGGAAAGGTGAAGATCACCATGACTCTTATATAAGGTAAGAACAATAGATAGGCCCTTCGCAGAGGGAAGCAGAGGTTGTCATGTGCTTTTATGGTTGGATGTACAAAATCTTAGCGCAAAAGAACGTCACTTTATATTGCCACTTGTGATATGGACCTTTATTATGCAGTCCGTCGCTTTTATTGCTTCCATATCACAAGATTGTATAAAGTTTATTTTCTCCACACTAATAGATCATACATATTTAGAGAGTTGCAACAATAACAACTTACTTGAAGGATCTTACTCAATCCATAGGTAGATATGGTGGACTCTCATGGCAAAACTGGGTTTAAGGATGTATGGAAGAACAAGTAGTATCTCTACTTGGTGCAAGGAGTTTGGCTAGCATGAGGGGGAAAGGAAAGCTCAACATGTTGGATGATCCATGACAATATACTTTATTTCAGATATAAGAAAACATAACCCATTACGTTGTCTTCCTTGTCCGACATCAACTCTTTAGCATGTCATATTTTAATGAGTGCTCACAATCATAAAAGGTGTCCAAGATACTATATTTATACGTGAAAACCTCTCTTTCTTTATTACTTCCTATTAATTGCAACGATGACCAAAACTTTTTTTGTAAACTCTCAACAACTTTTATTCATCATACTCTTTATATGTGAAGTCATTACTCTCCATAAGATCAATATGACCTCTTCGATTCTTTTTATTCTTTCTTTTATCCTCTCATGATCATAGTGAGATAATCAAGCCCTTGACTCAAAACTAATCTTTATTATATATCTCACGGACTCGATTACAAAGATAAATATCATAAATCAAAGCTCACAACTAGATTATAATAAACTTTATTCTACTAGATCAAGATATTACCAAAAGGATCGAACTAAGAAAAATGGTAAAGATAGAAATGTGATGGTGAAACGATACCGGGGCACCTCCCCCAAGCTTGGCAGTTGCCAAGGGGAGTGCCCATACCCATGTGATTATGTCTCTTTCTTCGGAGGTGGTGATGATGGAGTGTTGTACATCGAGCGTAGGAGATCCTCCAATTTGCGGATAATGCCTTTGAGTGCGGTGATATGCTCCTTCAACACAATATTTTCACGTGTGAGATACTTGTTTTGTATGCGAGCTAATTCAATCATCTTGAAAGCTTCAATCTTAGTTGGTGTAAAAAGGTTTGGAAGGGGTTAAAAGATGTCTTCTTCTTCTGCTGCCGGAGCCTGATCCTCCATAGCCTTCTTGATCCTATCCTCCTTGTTGATCTCCCTAGGTTCTTCTCTCTTCAGTTCTATCTTCATTAGCCAAGCATCGTTGCCCTCATTGTTGGAGGAGGAGGACGACATGATGCCTGGCCTTGTCAGCTCTGGCAGAAAAACAGCTCAAAACAAAAATAAGGGATATTGGCATGATATCGCGGTCAAAACCTTCGGGAGGTTATATAATGAATTTTTACCGACCAAAAGAAGTATCATGGAAGAAAACGGAGTCCAGAGGGCACACGAGGTGCCCACAAGGTAGGGGGCATGCCCAGGGGGGTAGGGCGCACCCTCCACCCTCGTGGACGCCTTGTGTCCCGTTCAGACTACTTCTTATTTTCCTATTTTTGAAATATTCCAAAACGGAGAAAATTGTAATTAGAACTATTTTGGAGTCGGTTTACTTACCGTACCACATACCTCTTCCTTTTCGGAGTCTGGGTCATTCTGGAAAGTGTCCCTTATGTATTCCTCCGGGGTTACAGTTTGAATAACATTGGTTTCAACATTTATGGTATTACCTGAGATATAATGTTTGATTCTTTGACCGTTCACCACCTTCGGATTTGTGCCTTCGAAGTTATTGATTTTTATGGCACCGGATCGATAGACCTCCTCGATAACGTAAGGACCTTCCCATTTGGAGAGAAGTTTTCTTGCAAAAAATCTTAAACGAGAGTTGTATAGCAAGACATAATCACCTACGTTAAACTCACGCTTTTGTATCCTTTTGTCATGCCATCTTTTGACCTTTTCTTTAAACAATTTGGCATTTTCATGGGCCTGGGTTCTCCATTCATCAAGCGAGCTAATGTCAAATAACCTCTTCTCACCGGCAAGTTTGAAATCATAATTGAGCTCTTTAATAGCCCAATATGCCTTATGTTCTAGTTCGAGAGGTAAGTGACATGCTTTTCCATAAACCATTTTATACGGAGACATGCGCATAGGATTTTTATATGCAGTTCTATAAGCCCATAATGCATCATCAAGTTTCTTGGACCAATTCTTTCTAGATCTATTAACAGTCTTTTGCAAAATTAATTTAAGCTCTCTGTTACTTAGTTCTACTTGACCACTAGACTGTGGGTGGTAAGGGGATGCAATTCTATGATTAACATCATACTTAGCAAGCATTTTGCAAAAAGCACCATGAATAAAATGTGAAACACCATAAGTCATTAAATATCTAGGGACTCCAAACCTCGAAAAAAATAACTTCTTTAAGCATTTTGATAAAGGTGTTATGATCAGCACTACTAGTTGGAATAGCTTCTACCCACTTAGTAACGTAATCAACAACACCTAAAATATGTGTATGCCCATTAGAGGAAGGAAACGATCCCATATAATCAAAGCCACAAACATCAAATGGTTCAATAACAAGTGAATAATTCATAGGCATTTCTTGACGTCTACTGATATTACCAATTCTTTGATATTCATCATAAGACAAGACAAACTTACGGGCATCCTTGAAGAGCGTAGGCCAATAAAAACCAGATTGCAATACCTTATGAGCAGTCCTATCTCCAACGTGGTGTCCTCCGTAAGCCTCGGAGTGGCACTTGCGTAGGATCTGTTCCTGTTCATGCTCAGGTACACAACGTCTAATAATACCATCTACTCCTTTATAAAGGTCTGTGTCATCCTAGAAGTAATGTATTAAATCATAGAAAAACTCTTTCTTTTGTTGGTATGTGAAACTAGGTGGTATAAATTTAGAGACAATGTAATTAACATAATCAGCATACCATGGAGCAGTACGAGAAGCATTTATGATAGCTAATTGTTCATCAGGAAAGCTATCATTAATAGGTAGTGGGTCATCAAGAATATTCTCTAACCTAGATAGATTGTCTGCAACGTGGTTCTTAGCTCCCTTTCTACCAGTAATATGCAAATCAAATTCTTGTAGCAGGAGAACCCATCTAATAAGTCTAGGTTTAGCATCTTTCTTTTCCATAAGATAATTAATAGCAGCATGATCAGTGTGAATAGTTACTTTAGAATCAACGATATAAGGTCTGAACTTATCACAAGCAAATACAACTGCTAAAAATTATTTTTTAGTAGTTGCATAATTTCTCTGGGCAATGTCTAGAGTTTTACTAGCACACTGGATAACATTTAATTTCTTATCAACTCTTTGTCCTAGAACAGCACCTACAACATAATCACTAGCATCGCACATAATTTCAAAGTGTAAATTCTAGTCAGGTGGCTGGACAATGGGTGCAGAGATCAAATCTTTCTTAAGTATTTCAAATGCTTCTACACAATCATCATCAAAGACAAAAGGAACATCTTTTTGTAATAGGTTAGTCAGAGGTCTAGAGATTTTTGAGATGTCCTTAATGAACCTCCTGTAAAACCCAGCATGACCAAGCAAACTTCTTATACCTTTGATGTCCTTGGGACACGACATCTTTTAAATAGCATCAACCTTAGCTTTATCAACTTCAATAACTCTTTTAGAAATTTTATGCCCCAAGACAATACCTTCATTAACCATAAAGTGGCAGTTTTTCCAATTCAAGACAAGATTAGTTACTTCACATGTCTGCAAAACTTGATCAAGGTTGCTTAAGAAATCATAAAAAGAAGTTCCGTAAATGGAAAAAATCATCCATGAAAACCTCAACAATCTTTTCACAAAAAACAGAGAATATAGCCATCATGCATCTTTGAAAGGTAGCAGGTGCATTACATAAACCAAAAGGCATACGTCTATAAGCAAAGGTACCAAAAGGACAAGTAAAAGTGGTCTTTTCTTGATCCTCTTTTGACACAGGTATTTGAGAGAAACCAGAATAGCCATCTAGAAAGCAAAAATGAGTATGTTTGGATAACATTTCTAGCATTTGATCAATAAAAGGTAGCGGGTAATGATATTTCTTGGTAGCTTTATTTAATTTGCGGAAATCAAATACCATCCTATAACCTGTAACACTTCTTTGTGGGATCAATTCATCTTTATCATTAGGAACAACAGTAATACCTCCCTTCTTAGGGACACAATGGACAAGACTTACCCATTGACTATCAGCAACCGGATAAATTATACCTGCCTCTAGAAGCTTTAGTATTTCTTTCCTTACCACTTCTTTCATCCTAGGATTTATCCATCGTTGGTGATCAACAACCGGTTTAGCGTCCTTCTCCAATTTTATCTTGTCTTGGCATAGAGTATGACTAATGCCCTTAAGATCATTAAGATTATATCCAATAGCAGCATGGTGCTTATTCAGAGTTTTCGATAATTTATCTTCTTCCTGCTCGGAATGGTTAGCACTAATAATAACATGATATATCTTCTTCTCATCGAAATAAGCATACTTAAGAGTATCAGGTAAGGGTTTGAGTTCAAATACGGGATCACCCTTGGGTGGAGGAGGATCCCCTAGAATTTCAACAGGCAAGTTGTGTTTCAGTAAAGGTCCCTGTTTAAAGAATATTTCATCTATTTCCCTTCTCTCATTCATAAACATATCATTTTCATGCTCTAGCGAATATTTTTCTAAAGGATCGTTAGGAGGCACATCAATAGAAGCAAGACCAGTAATTTCATCCTTACTAGGAAATTCTTTGTCATGGGGTTGTCTACGAAATTTAGCAAAGTTAAAATCATGAGACATATCCCCTAAACCAACAGTAATAATGTCCTTTTCGTAGTCTCTCTTAGCATTAACAATATTCAAGAAGGGTCTACCAAATATAATGGGGCAAAAATCATCTTGTGGGGAACCAAGAACAAGAAAATCAGCAGGGTATTTAACTTTCCCACACAAGACTTCAACATCTCTAACAATCCCAACTGGTGAAATAGTGTCTCTATTGGCAAGCTTAATGGTAACATCAATACCTTCTAGCCCACATGATGCAATATCGTGCATAATTTCTTCATATAAGGAATGATGTATTGCACTAGCACTAGCACCCATATCACATAAGCCATGATAGCAATGATACCTATTTTAACAGAAATAACACGCATGCCTACAATAGGTCTATGTTTATTCTTAGTATCGAGTCTAGCAATTCTAGCAGCTTCATCACAAAGGTAAATAACATGCCCATCAATATTATGGACCAAGAGATCCTTAACCATAGCAATACTAGGTTCAACTTTAATTTGCTCAGAGGGTGTAGGTGTTCTAGTATTACTCTTACGAACCACAGTTGAAGCTTTGGCATGATCCTTTATTCTAACAGGGAAGGGTGGTTTGTCAATGTAAGCAGTAGGTACAATAGGATCAACATTATAAGTGATAGTCTTTTCTTCAACTTTAACTGGTTCAACTACTTTTACTTCAATGGGAGGATGAAATTTAAACCACTTCTCCTTAGGGAGATCAACATGATTAGCATATGATTCACAGAAAGAAGCTACTATCTCAGAGTCAAGTCCATATTTAGTGCTAAATTCATGGAAAACATTGGTATCCATAAAAGATTTAACACAATCAAACTTAGGAGTTATACCCGACACCTTACCTTCGTCGCGATCTCAATCTTCAAAGTTGCATTTAATTCTTTCCAATAAATCCCATTTGAATTCAATAGTCTTCATCATGAAAGAACCAATACAAGAAGTATCGAACATGGAGCAATTATTGAGAGAAAGTCGAGCATAATTTTTTTGATTAATCATTTCTCTTGAGAGCTCATGATTGGGGCATGAATATAACATTGACTTAAGCTTCCCCCAAGCTTGAGCAACGCTTTCTCCTTTGCAAGGCCAAAAATTATATATATAATTATGATCAGGATGAACCTGATGCATAGGATAAACTTTTGATGAAATTCCAATTTCAACCGGTTGTAGTTCCAGGATCCAATATCATCGCATAGCCTAAACCATGTCAATGCCTCTCCCTTGAAAGATAAAGGGAAGACCTTCTTATTGATCACATCCTTGGGCATACCTGCAAGCTTAAATAATCCACAAACTTCATCCACATATATTAGGTGCAAGTCGGGATGCAATGTTCCATCTCCTGTAAAGGGATTAGCTAGCAGTTTCTCTATCATACCCGAAGGAATTTCAAAGTAAACATTTTCAGTAAGTTCAGTAAGTTGAGGAGCAACTCTTTGCTCTACTGGTCGGGGTGAAGATACCCCGAACAAGCCCCTCAAAGGATTATGTTCCATAGTAAAAAGTGACAGTAAATTTCAGCACACTATATAAATTTTTCCTTACCAAATTCCACTCACCAGAGGCGCTTCACTCCCCGGCAATGATGCTAGAAAAGAGTCTTGATGACCCACAAGTGTAGGGGATCTATCATAGTCCTTTCGATAAGTAAGAGTGTCGAACCGAACGAGGAGCAGAAGGAAATGATAGGCAATTTTCAGTAAGGTATTCTCTGCAAGCAGTGAAATTATCGGTAACAGATAGTTTTGTGATATGGTAATTGGTAACAAGTAACGAGTGGTAAAGGTAAATAAGGTGCAGCAATATGGCCCAATCCTTTTTATAGCAAAGGACAAGCATGGACAAACTCCTATATAAAGGAAAGCGCTCCAGAGGACACATGGGAATTATCATCAAGCTAGTTTTCATCACGCTCATATGATTCACGTTCGTTACTTTGATAATTTGGTATGTGGGTGGATCGGTGCTTGGGTACTACCCTTAGTTGGACAAGCATCCCACTTATGATTAACCTCTATTGCAAGCATCCGCAACTACAAAAGAAGTATTAAGGTAAACCTAACCATAGCATGAAACATATGGATCCAAATCAGCCCCTTACGAAGCAACGCATAAACTAGGGTTTAAGCTTCTGTCACTCTAGCAACCCATCATCTACTTATTACTTCCCAATGCCTTCCTCTAGGACCAAATAATGGTGAAGTGTCATGTAGTCGACGTTCACATAACACTACTAGAGGAAAGACAACATACATCTCATCAAAATATCAAACGAATACCAAATTCACAAGACTACTTATAGCAAGACTTCTTCCATGGCCTCAGGAACAAACATAACTACTCACAAATCATATTCACGTTAATAATCAGAGGGGTATTAATATGCATAATGGATCTGAACATATGATCTTCCACCGGATAAACCAACTAGCATCAACTACAAGGAGTAATCAACACTACTAGTAACCCACAGGTACCAATCTGAGGTTTTGATACAAAGATTGGATACAAGAGATGAACTAGGGATTGAGAGGAGATGGTGCTGGTGAAGATGTTGATGGAGATAACCCTCCCCAAGATGGGAGAGTTGTTGGTGATGACGATGACGATGATTTCCCCCTCCCAGAGGGAAGTTTCCCTAGCAGAACAGCTCCGCCGGAGCCCTAGATTGGTTCCTCCAAGGTTCCGCCTCAAGATGGCAGTGCTTCGTTCCGAAAGCCTCCTTATGATTTTTTCCAGGTCAAAACAGTTGATATAGCAGAAGATGGGCATCGGAGGGCTGCCAGGTGGCCCACGAGGCAAGGGGCGTGTCCAGGGGGTAGGGCGGAAATCAATTACCATCCTATAACTTGTAACAATTCTTTGCGGGATCAATTCATCTTTATCATTAGGAACAACAGTCATACCTCCCTTCTTAGGGACACAATGGACAAGATTTACCCACTGGCTATTAGCAACTGGATAGATTATACCTGCCTCTAGAAGCTTTAGTATTTCCTTTCTTACCACTTCTTTCATCTTAGGATTTAACCGTCGTTGATGATCGATAACAAGTTTAGCGTCCTCTTCTAATTTTATCTTGTGTTGGCATAAAGTGGGACTGATGCCCTTAAGATCATCTAGAGTATATCCAATAGCAGCACGATGCTTCTTGAGAGTTTTCAACAGTTTCTCTTCTTCCTGCTCTGAAAGGTTAGCACTAATAATAATAGGATATATCTTCTTTTCATCAAGATAACATACTTAAGATTATCAGGTAATGGTTTGAGTTCAAACACGAGATCACCCTTGGGTGGAGGAGGATCCCCTAGGATTTCAATAGGCAAGTTGTTTCTCAACACGGGTCCCTACTTAAAGAATATTTCATCTATTTCCCTTCTCTCATTCATATACATATCATTTTCATGGTCTAGCAGATATTGTTCTAAAGGATCGTTAGGAGGCACATCAATAGAAGCAAGACCAATAATTTCATCCTTACTAGGTAATTCTTTATCATGGGGTTGTCTACGAAATCCCCTAAGCCAACAGTAACAATATCTTTCACGCAGTCTATCTTAGCATTAACAATATTCAAGAAGGGTCTACCAAATATGATGGGACAAAAATCATCTTGTGGGGAACCAAGAACAAGAAAATCAGCAGGGTATTTAACTTTCCCACACAAGACTTCAACATCTCTAACAATCCCAATTGGTGAAATATTGTCTCAATTAGCAAGCTTAATAGTAACATCAATACCTTCTAGCTCAACAGGTGCAATATCATGCATAATTTCATCATATAAGGATATAGGTATTACACTCGCACTAGCACCCATGTCACACAAACCATGATAGCATTGATATCCTATTTTAACAGAAATAACAGGCAAGCCTACAACAGGTCTTTGTTTATTCCTACCATCGGGTTTGGCTATTCTAGCAGCTTCCTCTTGGAGGTAAATAACATGTCCATCTAAATTTTCAACCAAGAGATCTTTAACCATAGCAACACTAGGTTCAACTTTAATTTGCTCAGATGGTGTAGGTGTTCTAGTACTACTCTTACGAACCACAGTTGAAGCTTTAGCATGATCCTTTATTCTAACAGGGAAAGGTTCGTTTCTCAATATAAGAAGTGGGAACAATAGGATCAACATTATAAGTGATAGTCTTTTCTTTAACTTTAACAGGTTCAACTACTTTTACTTCAATGGGAGGATGGTACTTAAACCACTTCTCCTTGGGAAGATCAACATGAGTAGCAAATGATTCACAGAAAGAAGCTACTATCTCAGAGTCAAGTCCATATTTAGTGCTAAACTCACGGAAAACATCGGTATCCATAAAAGCTTTAACACAATCAAACTTAGGGGTCATACCTGACTCCTTACCTTCTTCGAGATCCTAATCTTCAGAGTTGCATTCAATTCTTTCCAATAAATCCCATTTGAATTCAACAGTCTTCATCATAAAAGAACCAGAACAAGAATTATCGAGCATGGTGCGATTACTGAGAGAAAGCCGAGCGTAAATTTTTTGAATGATCATTTTTCTTGAGAGCTCATGATTGGGGCATGAATAAAACATTGACTTAAGCCTCTTCCAAGATTGAGCGACGCTTTCTCCTTCGTGAGGCCAAAAATTATATATATAATTACGATCACAATGAACCTGATGCATAGGGTAGAACTTTTGATGAAATTCCAACTTCAGTCGATTATAGTTCCATGATCCTATATCATCACATAGCCTAAACCATGTCAATGCATCTCCCTTAAAAGATAAAGGGAAGACCTACTTCTTGATAACATCCTCGGGCATACCTTCAAGCTTAAATAAGCCACAAACTTCATCCACATAGATTAGATGTAAATCGGGATGCAGTGTTCCGTCTCCTGTAAAGGGATTATCTAGCAGTTTCTCTATCATATCCGAAGGAATTTCAAAGCAAACATTTTCAGTAGGTGCAGTAGGTTGAGGAGCAACTTTTTGCTCTTCTGGTCGGGGTGAAGATACCCCGAACAAGCCCCTCAAAGGATGATGAGCCATATAACAAGTGATAGTAAATTTCAGCAAACTGTATAAATTTTTCCTTACCAAATTCCACTTACCAAAGGCGCTTCACTCCCCGGCAACGGCACCAGAAAAGAGTCTTGATGACCCACAAGTGTAGGGGATCTATCGTAGTCCTTTTGATAAGTAAGAGTGTCGAACCCAACGAGGAGCAGAAGGAAATGATAGGCAGTTTTCAGTAAGGTATTTTCTGCAAGCACTGAAATTATCGGTAACAGATAGTTTTGTGATAAGGTAATTGGTAACAAGTGACAAATAGTAAAAGTAAATAAGGTGCAGCAAGATGGCCCAATCCTTTTAGTAGCAAAGTACAAGCCCGGAGAAACTCTTATATGGAGGAAAATGCTCCCGAGGACACATGGGAATTATCGTCAAGCTAGTTTTCATCACGATCATATGATTCGCGTTCGGTACTTTGATAATTTGGTATGTGGGTGGACCGGTGCTTGGGTGGTGTCCTTATTTGGACAAGCCTCCCACTTATGATTAACCACTAATGCAAGTATCCGCAACTACAAAAGAAGTATTAAGGTAAACCTAACCATATCATTAAACAAGTGGATCCAAATCAGTCCCTTACGAAGCAACGCATAAACTAGGGTTTAAGCTTCTGTCACTCTAGCAACCCATCATCTACTTATTACTTCCCAATGCCTTCCTCTAGGCCCAAACAATGGTGAAGTGTCATGTAGTCGACGTTCACATGACATCACTAGACGAGAGACAACATACATCTCATCAAAATATCGAACAAATACCAAATTCACATGAGTACTTATAGCAAGACTTCTCCCATGTCCTCGGGAACAAAAGTAACTACTCACAAGACATAATATTGTTCATGATCAGAGGGGTATTAATATGCATAATGGATCTGAACATATGATCTTCAACCAAGTAAACCAACTAGCATCAACTACAAGGAGTAATCAACACTACTAGCAACCCACCGGTACCAATCTGAGGTTTGGATACAAAGATTGGATACAAGAGGTGAACTAGGGTTTGAGAGGAGATGGTGCTGGTGAAGATGTTGATGAAGATAACCCTCCCTAAGATGGGAGAGTTGTTGGTGATGACGGCGGTGATGATTTCCCCCCGGAGGGAAGTATCCCCGACAGAACAGCTCTACCGGAGCCCTAGATTGGTTTCCGCCAAGGTTCCGCCTCGAGACGGCGGCGTCTCGTCCCGAAAGCCTCCTTCTGATTTTTTCCAGGTCAAAACACCTCATATAGGAGAAGATGGGCATCGGGGGGCCATCGGGTGGCCCACGAGGCAGGGGCGCACCCAGAGAGAGGGGGAGGGGGCGCCCCCACCCTCGTGGACAGGTGGTGGCCCCCCTGGTGAATCTCTTTCTCCAGATATTTTTATATTTTCTGAAACGGTGTCCCGTGGAGTTTCGAAGCTTTTTGAGTTGTGCAGAATAGGTTTCCAATGTTTGCTCATTTTCCAGCCCAGAATTCCAGCTGCCGGCATTCTCCCTCTTCATGTAAACCTTGCAAAATAAGAGAGAAAAGGCATAAGTATTGCGACATAATGTGTAATAACAGCCCATAGTGCAATAAATATCAACATAAAAGCATGATGCAAAATGGACGTATCACTCCTTTGCCGCGCTGCGCATCTCCGTTGCACAAGCGGCCGATGAGTACCCCAGCGAGGTACTTGACTTCTCCGACTCCCCCATCACTCCCGTCGGCAGCACTCCTGACGGAGCGATGGACCTCTGCGTAGAGGTTTTCGTCACGACACCGGCGCCACCTCTTCGACAAGTGCGGCGAGGAAGGCTGCCGAAGCTGAGGCCGTGGCGGAACGGGCCGGCCTGCCCGACCCGCTGCGTGCCACGATCCAGAGTCTTCGCGTTCCCATCGGCACCGACATCGACGCCTCCAACATCGCCGAGACACGGACCCACCTCGATGGGGACCGCCAGCACCTGCTGGACCTCACCCAGCTGCTCGCCGCAACGGAGCACCGCCTCGTATCCGCTCAGATGGAGCGCGACGCCACCTACGGTTTCATGCCTGGTGCCGCTGAGCCAAGCCGGGTCGCGGACGTGCGGACCCGGGGCGGCGCGACCGGACGCGCCCTCGGCGCCCTCCCTCCCATCTACGAAACTCCCGTGAAGAACACGCGCGCTGCTCAGTCGGCCGCGATCGACATGGAGTACCTCACAGGCGAAGAGCTACGGGAGCGCCACAAGAGGGTGAGCCACCTCCTCACGGCGGCCAACGCGCAGCTGGACCGCCTCAACCGGCTTGCCAAACCAGCCGGATCCAGCTCCACCCGCTTCGTTGGAGCCAGCGATGAGCAGCACATGGCGTCTTCCCCACCCGGCGAGGCGCACTCTGGCCGCACCCAGACCCGGCGCAACCCCGCTCCGACAACTGCTGGCGGCTTAGGCAACGAGTCGCCTTCCGAAGCCCAGCACCGGCTCAACCCTGCTCCCCAGCCGACCCGGCAGCAAACTGCGGTCGACCCCGGTCCCCGTGGCGCGATCACCGGCCGGCTGGGCCCGCGCGCCATCGACACCGCCGACGCTCGCCACCGCCTCGACTGGCTCGCCCGCTCCCAGGAGCTGGAGGAAACCGGCGTGGCCGGTTCGGCGTGTTTCGGTCCACGCATCCGGAGCGAGCCTTTTGCCAAAGGGTTCACGCTTCCCCGTGACACGCCTAAGTACAATAGCACCGTGAAGCCAGAGGACTGGCTCACCGACTACACCACCGCCATCGGCATCGCCAGCGGCAAACACCGCCTCACCATCCGTTACGCACCACTCATGCTCCAGGGATCGGCCCGCACGTGGCTGAACAGTCTGTCGGTGGGCAGCATCAACACGTGGGTCGATTTCAAGGAGGCCTTCGTGCGCAACTTCACCGGAACCTACCGGCGACCCGACCATCCCAGCTAGCTCGCCATGTGCGTATAGGGGCTGATGGAAACTAGCTGGGAGTACCTAGCACGCTGGACCGAGCTCTGGAACAGCTGCGAAGGCGTCCACGAGGTCCAGGCAATCCAGTACTTCGTCAACAGGTGCCAGGACGGTACCCTCCTCAAGCACAAGCTGCTACGCTCCAAGCCGACCACTATGTCTGCGCTCATAGGGACGACGGACAAGTACGCAAACACCAATTCAGCCATGAAGATCCAGGTGGCCCTAGACGAAGCCGGCAACACCAAGCCGGTTCCCTCTCCGAAGCTGACTGGCGAAGGAAGCCGGCAGCATCATCACAACCACCAGCAGCACAAACGCAAGGCTGAACAGCAGGCCCAGCGACACGACAACTGGCTCATGGCGGCCGCTGAGCAGGCGCTCGCAACCGAGCCGGCCACCAAGCGCCGACAGACCTGCAAGACAACATGGCAACCCGCCATGATCTTCGAGGAGATGCTCGACGCTCCCTGCAAGCACCACAGTGGTGCGAGGCCATCCACGCACACGCTCTGGCAGTGCGCCATCACCAAACGCATCATGAGGGGCGATGTCCCGCCGCCTCCAGCCCCGGCTCCAGGAGCAGGGCGGTAGCCTCCGCCTCCCCCACCACCTCTGACTGGAGGTGCCATGTGCAACGACACCTACCCGGACCCGAACGCGGCTTACGTCGTCTTCACCAGCCCGACGACAAGCGCAGTGAGCGCCTCATCCGGCAGGAAGTAAACACTGTCACCCCGGCCAGGCCGGAATACATGCACTTGTTAGAGCGCCCGATCACATGGACGCGGGAAGATCACCCGGCCGTCATGCCGAACCCAGGTGGATACGCCCTCACCACCCGTCACCTTGCTTAGCGCCTCTTGGCGTGTTGAGATCGCCGCGGTGTCCTGCTCCGCCTTAAGACACATATCTGGCTTCGGCTGTTGGTTGGCAGGCACGCAATGGCCAGAGCACGAGCACGCCACGAGAACTAAGCTAGGGACCGCCGAGCCACCCAACCCGGCCACACCACGTACAGGCAAGTCACCACACAGCAGGCTGGTCGTCACCCGGCCATGCCGAATCACCGCCATCCGGCCCAGTAGGTGTTTCGCTCCAGCTCAACGTTTCGAACACCTAACTACTGCACGTTCTCTCCCAAAGGCCAAACCCCTTGTCACGGACCGGAGCCTCGGCCGTCAGACTCACGGGGGG
>LR738711.1:211834582-211900214 GCA_902687465.1 Secale cereale | reverse complement strand
GAGGCCCGAGGGGGGAGAAGCACAGGAAAACGGCTCGACAAACAAATAAGCAAGAGCACAAACATCCACACCATTCATACATATGTTAAATTCATAAATGGCCCAAGGCCAGAATTCATTACACCCAATGCACTTAGTGGGTGGGGTGGACCTGCTACCTAATAGAGATATCTACAAAGCTTTAAAAACAGGGGCTTCAGGCGTCCGCCTCCGCACCCACCAGGCTCGCTGAGGTGCCGGTGTCTTCATCGTCGACACCTGTATCGCAGTAGACACCCGTCTCCTCGGAGCTGCCATCTGGATCATTCAGGAGCAAGCCGAAGTCGTCAGCAGGCACGACTACGCCGTCTTCCGTCCGCTCCGGCCGGAACTCGTCGTGGTAGGAAAACCCGGCGATGTAGCTGGCCCGGGCGGCAATCTCGCCGGCCTGCGCCCGCAGCTGGCTCTCCGAGCCGGCTCGCTGGCCCTAGCGCCTTCACTTACAAGTCCAGATGCGAAGACATAGCAAACCTGAGCGCCATCTCAGCACCAGCACGGGCGGCGGAAAGGCACCAGTCATGGAGCCGATCTGGCCCCGCCTCAAGCCACCGCACAAGCCGCGAGAAGCTGGTCGACGCAGCGGAGCCCGGCCAAAGGGCCGCCGTCATCGCTGTGCCGGCCTTGGAGAGCCGCGCCATTTGCACGCCCAAGGCTTGCAGACGAGCCTCGGCGGCGGCCATGATCTCCGGGAAGGTCCATGCCATGCGCGGGTCAGCCCGGAGCCGTCCACGCCCCCCGGATCGCGCCGGAAGCGGACTGCCTCCTCCACCAAATCCTGCGTCTCCGGGAAGACCCCTGTCAAAGAAAAGGATCAGAAGAAAGTCGCAATGAAAAGAGAAGCCGAAAACTCAGTCCGACAAAAGACTCAAGAAAAGCACTTACTGGAGAAGGACTCTTCCAGGTGATGCGCTTCAAGCAACGTACCGCGCCGCTCCCAATCGACGGTACGGTCGCGGTCTTGGACCGTCTCCTCTAGCTGGGTGACCTTGGCAAGGGCCGCCTTTAGCTTGGCGTCCTTGTCCGCAGCCATCTTCTCGACCTCCTCGCAGCGCCGGGTCTCCCCCTGCTTGGCCTCCACCGCCACGGCCACCAGCCCCTTCAGGTTCTCCACCTCGGCCTGGAGCTGGCCCTTATCGTCGGCCAGCTTGCCGCACTGTAACACTCCAAATTTTTGGATTTGTTTTCTTCCAAACTTTTTGATCTTCTCTTAAAACCCCTTTCTAAAAACTCTTTTGACAAAGTTTGTGTGTCTTTCTCATCTTGTTTCTGACCTTGAAGGTTTTCTACTTGTTGCACTGCACCTCGCACTTATCCAGAGCGCCGCACGCTTACTTGGCTGGTTCCTGGCATCGGTGGCACCCTCGCCCGCCTGCGCCGACGTCTTCCGCGGTGGCAGAGCCACGCGTGGCGGCCGACAGGGGGCACCCTGCGGCACAACGCCGTTCGGCACCGCCCAAGCCACCTGGGAGCTCCGCGTGGCCTTCTCCTTGCCTGCGCACGCCTGCTGCACCGTCGCCGTGGCCTGGCACGCACAGGGCGCGCTCTCTGCCGCCGACGTGCCGCACGGCCGTTCCGTTGGGGATAGGCCGTAAACGCCCCTGCCCTACTGAGTTAGGCACCAGAATGGAATCAGTACTCCATCTAGTCGATGCTCGAGCTCCTAAACCAACCGTCCAGCCACAGCGCCGCCGTAATCGCTCGCCGGACTTATCCCGTTAACGGCAACCGCCTCGGGCCGGCTATAAATAGCGCCTCCGAGCTTGCTCTCGACCCCGCACATCTCCACCACCTCACCAGACCCCGCCCAGCCACTGGAAGAGCCTCGAGGGGCCTTTCTTCCTCAACTCCGGCCACCTCCGTCCGCTTCGGGCTCCGGCAGCGTTCTCTCTGGTGAGAGCTCCTCCACCGCCCTGGGCTTGCACGTCGCCTCCTGACACCCCTAGGAGACTAACCCCCACTCCAATTTAACCCCAGCAACTCTCTCCGACAAGGCCTACGACCACCCGAGCCGCCGTCCGCCGGAGAGAGGGTCGCCGTCGACGTGGTGCTTGTCGACGTCCAACTCCACACCCACTGACGCGGAAGAGCACCAGGAACACGTAGGTACCACTCACTCCCTCTACCTCGCCGTGGATCGGCGCCGATGACCACCGCAGCTCTCTGACGCCGGCGCGACTCTGTTTCTGTTTTTAAACCTGACGAGTGGGACCCCCTCACCAGCCTATCAATCTCTTCCGAAACGTTGTCCTGGAAGGCGCCTTCGGGCAAAGTGCGTTTTCTTTATTCGGCTGGCGTATTGCGTACTGCGTACCGAATTATTTTCTGTTTTTATATTCTAGCCCCTGGAAACTTTCTGTTTCATTACAGACAAGTCCCTGGACAGAAACTTTAATAACTTTTAAACAAAAGATGATTTTGAGTTGATTCTTTTTCTGTCCTCTTTAGTTTTCTGTCTAGTTTTTTGTCATATTTAATTGAAAAATATTTGGGACAACTTTTATGCACGGGCGGTATTTATGTTAGTACTCTTTTTATTTGAATGCGTAGATATCGACGGAAGTGACGGAGCCGCGAACTTCACCGAGTTAGACTCCGACTACTCCGAACCAGGCAAGCATGTTTGAACCTTTGATATGATGAGTGTGTTGCATGTTTGCTTGAGTAGTTCTTCTTCATAGCATGGTTATATAAGCATTTGTGGATGATTATATTTCATGCAAGCAAGCTTCGGGGGAGCCCCGAATGATGATGATTGAACCACCCCGATCATGTGGTGACATGATGGGTTGTGTACTGGTATTGTTGGAGCATGCCAATCAATTGTTAAATCTAGTATCAACGTGGATCAAGTCATGATCCTGTTCGTCTCCTTTTTTCTACTGTAATGTGCCTTCTGCAAAGATTACGGTTTAGTCAGTTGCAAACCTCTTTCCGTGTACACACCAAATAGAGGGGCCGGGATGAGGGTTCCATGGCCCTGGATTAAAGCCCGTCATCCGATCAGGGGGCATGGGTGTTTCCGGTTGGGACCGAGAGGGGGGCACCCCTTAGAGCGCGCAGATATAAATTTGATCCCACGCTATTCGAGGTTGTAGCCTCCCCGTCTTAAAGTTTTTCGTGAATGTCGTCTCGGGTGATTTCGGGCAGTAGGATGTAAAATGGGTGTGTACTGGTCAGTTGTGTTTCTGCTAAAACACCATAGACGGAACTAGTCCTTGTGGCTAGTGGAGTCCGTTGGCTGTGATTTAAGGGTACAAGCTCTGCAGAGTCAAAACCTTCCTAGTAGCCATGTTATGGCCTAGTGTCAACCTTCGTGTCAACCCCAGTGACCATCTCGGGTAATTTATGATAGTTACAAGAGTGGCGATTTAGTCAAGGATCATTTTGGTAGATGAACTAACCAGTTATTTCTGCACTGATAAATCTCTTGACATATTTTTCCGTTATACCAAAGATTATACAAGCCCTTTATGAGATGTCGCTCAGACGTCCGACTGTGGCATTCTTATTATTTACTTTTGTTATAAGCCCTTTATGAGATGTCGCTCAGACGTCCGACTGTGACATTCCTTTTATTTACTTTTGTTATAAGCACTTTATGAGATGTCGCTCAGACGTCCGACTGTGACATTCTTGTTATTTACTTTTGTTATAAGCCCTTTATGAGATGTTGCTCAGACGTCCGACTGTGGCATTCTTGTTATTTACTTTTGTTATAAGCCCTTTATGAGATGTCGCTCAGATGTCCAACTGTGGCATTCTTGTTATTTACTTTTGTTATAAGCCCTTTATGAGATGTCGCTCAGACGTCCGACTGTGGCATTTTTGTTATTTACTTTTGAATATAAGCCCTTTATGTGATGTCGTTCAGACGTCCCACTGTGGCATTCTTGTTATCTACTTTTAAATATAAGCCCTTCATGTGATGTCGCACACACGTCCGCCTGTGGTATGTTTTTATTCATTTTTCCTCACGAGGCATCGCTCAGACACTCGTTTGGTTTTATTTTATTTCTCGTATGGATTTCGCGAGGACTACCGCCCGACTTCCATTTTTACCTGCAGCGCAAATTATATTAGTTGGATACATATTGCTAGATTACTCATATGCATCATGTTTGCATTTGTTATATCTTATGTCCGAACTGTCTTGCGAGTACATTCAAAGTACTCACCTGACTTGTTGATTTGGCCAGATGTTGACGAAGATGATCTCATGGATGAAGAGTTCGATAGCGAGTCCGACGTCTAGTGGAGTCCCAGTCAGTCTCTTGCGATCCTAGAGTTGATCACTGTTTTATAACCGCTTCTGCCAACCACCAAATAAATTCATCGGGTCTCACTCCGACACTCGATGAACTGTAAGATATTGGAGTCATGCCACCCACTACACTGTGACATATCCACCACCTATTTTTATTACGAGCTAGTAGCTATGCCACCCTACCGTTGTGTCATATACGCCCTTATGTATTGTATTGGCATGCTTGTAATAAATTGTTGAGCAACCTCAGCTCGACCATGTATAGTATTCAGTACTCTGGAATTCTGTATCAAGGATTTGTCTACCAGTAAGAAGTATTCTTCTGTGCTGGTTAGATAAAAAGGTCGGTTCTCTCGGTAATTATTTTACTGGAAAACCGGTCCTGACAACCTTGGTACCAGAGCCAGGCTGACTGTAGGAAGCCACTAGGTGCGATCGCTAATCGGTTATTAGCATATTAAATGCTATTCCAGCATTTTTACATTTGTAGCAATTTTCTGTTAGTCATCATAAATTTATGATTTGACTATTCGGGATTTTTGTCTACTTTTGTAGATGGCCAGCGGCGACTGCGATTCACAAGTGTTCGCCAACATTCCTGAGGGGTTTATCATGCTCCTCGTCGCCATCACCAAGGTCGCGATCGGGCCATCGACCCGTCCAGAGTTCACACTCTACCGTCACAAGATCAGCGACAGCGTGTCGACGCACCAGGCCGCGCTGCAATTCAAGAGAGGGCATTCTGAAGCACGCCGCTTCCGATTTGTGGGCAGGGCCATGCCTACGGAGAGGCATGTCATGCAAATGGCCGCCCGTGAGGCGATAGCTCGCCTCCAGGATGCTCTTCCTTCGATGAAGACTCGTCGCTACCGTTACCTCCCATGCCACGTGCCTTACAGGTGCCACTATGCGTTTGCTTGCGCAAGGGGAGAACGTGATGAAGCCATCGAATCATTGGTTGAGTACCTCAAGGCTCTTGAGGCAGCCTTTGATAACCTTGTGGACGACTTGGTGGCTGCTCATATGGACTTAGTTCAGAGTGGTTCCGCCAACAGGAGGGAGCTTCTCCATACTTCACCACCACTGACTTTTGTCTCGTCCTCAGCATCTTATGCACCTGCCATCTTAGCCACCGCTCGCCGCCTACCTACCACTGAGGAGTTTCACCAGGTCATTGCTCGTACTCCAGTCAGAGCTGCACCACCTGCCGCACCCGCATCAACTCCTCGTATGAGTATTCCACGCCTGGAGCCTATTAGTGAGGAGGAGGTTGAGTCCCCATCACCACTGGGCCTTACCCTCGGAAGGCCGAGGGAAGTCTTCAACATCTCCGACTAGTACGCCTGTCCGCGACGCGATGTGTTCGCTTGTATGATTTGTGTTATATGTAAAATAGGTTGATGGGAAGTAGTGTGTTTGCGCATCATGTAGGAACTTGGAGAAGTGCACTAGCATAAATAACATGTCAGGAATGTGTACGCGCATCCTGAGTGACGTATGTATAATTACGACTCGCGTGTAAGATGTGTACTAAGCGGTCCTTCTCCGTGCGCAATCAAGTTATCTTTTTAAAAATCTTTGGAGCTTGTGTTTTTGCTACCTTTGCGAACCTTTGGTTTATTTTTGCCGCTCAGTTTTTCTCATGATTTCTGCAATGATACCCCAGAGTGAAAAATGACTCGTCCCTGGACACGTTCCATGCCAAGTCCGCCAGAGGAAAATTATGGCACACAAACAGGTAACAATTTCACGCAGCGGCAGTCAAGTCAGCAGGGCAGCGAAACAACATTTTCTCAAGTATGCCGTCTTTACGAGCAAAGCCAGCAGCATCATCAGGAAATGATGAACCATGTTATTAATATGGGGAATCACCGTGAGCCACACCAGCAGCATTCTAAATTGTCTGAATTACAGAAGACACGTCCGCCAACATTTTCTCACAGTGACAGACCTCTTGAAGCTGATGATTGGCTTCGAGACATTGAAAGGAAATTGATTGTGGCACAATGCTCAGATCATGAAAAGGTACTTTATGCACCGCACTATCTTACTGGAGCAGCTGCATCATGGTAGGAGAGTTTTCTGCATATGCACCCCAATGAAAATGATATCACCTGGGAGGATTTTAAAGAAGGTTTTCGTGGGGCGCACATCCCTAGAAGCATTATGAAGATCAAGAAAAGGGAGTTTGCTGACCTCAAGCAAAGGGGCATGACAGTGACTGAGTACAACAACCAGTTTACTCAATTATCTCGTTATGCCAACGAAGAGCGTATGACTGAAAATAAGAAGATGGAAAAATTCCTAGATGGTCTGGCACCAGCGCTTAAATGCCAGCTAGTCGTACACACTTTTCCAGATTTCAAGACACTTGTGGACAAGGCTATTACTTTGGAAAATGAGCGTCGCAGTCTGGAAGACATTCGCAAGCAAAAAAGGGATCAGACCACCCACACTCGCAACTACAGGAATAAGATAAACTTTCAGAAAGGTGGGGCGAACAAATCCATGACCAATGACATGCGTCCGAGCAAAAATATTCATGCAAGGGACAAGGATTTCACGTATTGCCCAGGTGTTACTTGTTACGCTTGTGGAGAAGAGGGGCACTATGCCAAACAGTGCCCAAGACCAAGGAACTCAACCCCGAAGCCGAACAGCAATGGAAACAATTCAGCGCCCAAGCATAACAACTTCAACCCCAATAATAACCACAAGAAAGGCCACCTGAACCATGTGACCAAGAAGCAAGCACATGATGCCCCGGATATCGTACTCGGTACGTTCCCTGTCAACACAATACCTGCCACGGTTTTGTTTGATTCTGGAGCTTCTCATTCGTTCATTTCGAAGAGCTTTGCTTTTCAACATAATTTTTTGATGCTCCCCTTGGGAAAATCAATGACCATCAAGTCCCCCGGAAGTAAGTAGATCACTCAGAATTACTGCCAAGGTATAACCATTGAAATTGAAGGATTAAAGTTTCATGCAAACCTCATCGTGTTGGAAAACAAGGGACTGGATGTTATCCTGTGTATGGACTGGCTAACCACCAACAAAGGATTTATCGACTGCTTCAACCGAACTGTGATTCTTACTCATCATGACGGAAAGACAATAAGAGTCGTAGCTCTAGAAAGACCAGTATCGCGGCAACCAAAATTAAACAAGGTAGACACTTCTGAGTTAAGCAAAGTTCCAGTAGTATGTGAGTTTCCGGACGTATTTCCCGAAGAACTGCCAGGCATGTCACCAGACAAAGAAATAGAATTCATCACTGAGCTAGCACCTGGAACCACCCCCATTTACAAGAAACCATACAGAATGGCACCGTCCGAACTGGTTGAACTGAAGAAGCAAATAAAGGAATTACTGGACAAAGGATTTATATGGGCCAGCTCCTCACCTTGGGCTTCACCGATATTATTTGCCAAAAAGAAGGATGGGACTATGAGATTGTGTATAGACTACCGAGCGCTCAACATGGTCACCATCAAGAACAAATATCCGATGCCACGGATAAATGATTTATTTGGTCAGCTCGCTCAAGCCAAGGTTTTCTCAAAAATTGATTTAAGGTCGGGTTATCATCAATTAAAAGTACGGACAGAGGATATCCCGAAAATAGCATTCACCTCCAGATACGGACTATATGAATTTACAGTAATGCCGTTTGGACTGACCAACGCCCCCGCATATTTTGTCCACCTCATGAACAAAGTGTTTATGAAATTTATGGACAAATTTGTTGTGGTATTTATTGATGATATCTTGGTATATTCAAAGACACCAGAAGAGCATGCTGAACATCTCCGTATTGTACTGGGAGAATTAAGGAAACATCAACTCTACGCCAAATTCAGCAAATGTAAATTTTGGTTAAGACAGGTTGGTTTTCTAGGCCACGTATTGACACAAGAAGGAGTTGTTGTGGACCCAGAAAAAGTAAAGGCTGTACTTGGTTGGAAGCCACCGGCCAATGTAACAGATGTACGAACTTTCCTCGGAATGGCTGGATATTACCGAAGGTTTATTGAGGGATTTTCCACCATAGCCAAACCAATGACACAGTTACTCAAGAAGGATAAGAAATTCGTTTGGACTGAAGCTTTTGAGAAAAGCTTCCAGGAACTCAAAAAGAAATTAACAACAGCCCCAGTATTGGTCGTACCTGACATACACAAAAGTTTTGAAGTATATTGCAACGCATCCCGGAAGGGCCTCGGATGCGTACTAATGCAAGAAGGCAAGGTAGTCGCATACGCTTCCCGACAACTACGAAAACATGAAGAAAATTATCCTACTCATGACTTAGAATTGGCAGCAGTCATTCATGCACTCAAAGAGTGGAGGCACTTTTTGCTTGGGAATCGTTGTGAAATATATACAGACCATAAGAGTCTCAAATATATTTTCATCCAACCAGAACTCAATTTACGACAATGACGCTGGTTGGAACTGGTGAAAGATTATGATGTTGGCATTCACTATCACCCAGGAAAGGCAAACGTAGTAGCAGATGCTCTGAGCCGTAACCCCAGCTCGGACAACGACAGCCTACAAAACTTGAGACCTGAGTTTCAGCAGGAATTCGCCAAGCTCAACTTAATGATGGTCACTGAAGGCGAAGTGTCAAATATGGAAATACGGCCTACACTAATAGAACAAATTAAGAAGGCTCAGCATGGACACCCCGGCATTGAAGGTATAAAAAGAAAAGTGAGTCAGGACAAGGCCTCATAATTCACCATAGACAGTGAGGGAATATTATGGTTCGGAAACAGGCTTTGCGTACCTAATAACGAAAACCTCAAACAACAAATTCTAGCAGAGAGCCACACCGCTCCATATTCAATTCACCCTGGAGGGACCAAAATGTACAAGGACATTCAGGAAAGATTTTGGTGGCACGGTATGAAGAGGGATATAGCCACGTACATTGCATGTTGTGATTCATGTCAACACATTAAAGCCGAGCACCAAAAACCCGCAAGACTGTTACAGCCAAACAAGATACCGGAGTGGAAATGGGACGATATTGAGATGTATTTTATTGTTGGACTGCCATGGTCACAGCACGGAAATGATGCCATATGGGTCATCACAGATAGACTGACTAAGGTGGCACACTTCATTCCGGTCAAGACAACCCACACCACCCAGAAGCTTGCCAAACTTTACCTCGCCCGTATAGTATGCCTACATGGAGTTCCAAAGACTATAATATCCGACAGAGGCACTCAGTTCGTCTCCAAATTTTGGGATCATTTACAACAAGCCCTGGGGACGCAACTAGTATTCAGTACGGCCTATCACCCCCAGACTGGAGGACAAACGGAACGACTAAATCAAATTCTAGAAGACATGCTGAGGGCATGTGTCCTCACATATGGGACTAGTTGGGAAGCAAGCTTGCCGTATGCCGAGTTCGCATATAACAATAGTTACCAAGCCAGTCTGAAAATGGCACCTTTCGAAGCCCTGTACGGACGAAGATGCCGTACCCCATTGAATTGGTCAGAAACAGGGGACAGTCGTATCTTCGGCCCAGACATGCTCAAGGAAGCTGAGGAAAAAGTTACACTAATTCGGGATCGACTCAAGACAACCCAAAGCCGACAGAAGAGTTATTACGATCAAAAGCATCGGGAAGTAAGCTTTGAAACCGGTGAAAACGTGTACCTCTGTGTATCTCCTATGAGGGGTCTGCAACAGTTCAACGTCAAAGGAAAGCTAGCACCACGATTATCGGGCCCTTTCGTATAGTTGCACGGAGAGGCACAGTGGCCTACCAGTTGGACCTTCCCAAAGAACCATCAGACGTCCACGACGTGTTCGATGTTTCACAGCTAAGGAAATGTGTAAGCAACCTGGAGAAACATGTGTCGCATGAAAACCTTGATGTACAACCAGACCTCACCTACGGGGAACGCCCAATAAAAATATTGGAAGAGTCTGAAAGAAGAACCCGTCAGAAGACAATTAAATTTCTCAAGGTTCAGTGGAGCAATCACACCGAGGATGAGGCAACATGGGAAAGGGAAGATTTCCTTCGGACAGAGTACCCACACCTATTTGAGGATCAGCTGAAATCTCGGGGACGAGATTTTTCCTAAGGGGGTAGGTGTTGTAACACTCCAAATTTTTGGATTAGTTTTCTTCCAAACTTTTTGGTCTTTTGGAAGGGGGATATTTGATCTTCTCTTAAAACCCCTTTCTAAAAACTCTTTTGACAAAGTTTATGTGTCTTTCTCATCTTGTTTCTGACTTTGAAGGTTTTCTACTTGTGTTAGCTCAACACAAGTTGTTTTTCAAAAGGGTTTTGTTTAATTCTTTTTGAAGATCTATCATTTATGAAGACCATGGACTTGTCATCCCCATTCAAACTTTTCTCTTACCATAGCACCCAATGAAAGTCTTTCTCTCCGAGACCTCCTTTTCACCTTGAAACTAGTCTCTCATCAATTCCAGTAGGTTTCAACCTTATTGGGATTTTTGTTCTATTTATTTTATTCCAAAAACAATTTCTATCCTTCAAATTGAACCTTGGTGATTTACAAAGGAACCACCATGTTCATTTTGAGTTTTGATCCCAAACCAACTCGTCTGGCTAGTCCTTAGTGCCCACAACCTAGTTCCATCTTGTTTCACTGGTCCACAGTTCAAAATATTCAAATTTCACTTGCTGCAAGTTTGGACCAGATTTGCAAATTTTGGTGAAATTCATATTTTCCTTCTTCCTAAAAATCTGTGAAAATTCAGGCTGCCTCTAGATGCATCAAGAGACCACCCCACCAAATATCAGCTCCAGAAAGATTTTCCACATGTCGAAATCATTTCATCAAACACCTGGCGTGCACTGTTTCTATCAGTTTGAGAAAAGATAACTGAAGATAACAGACGACAGTGCAGCTTCGTCAGTTTCGTCAGAAACGTTCGTCAATCTCACCAGTGCCACTTTGGATCATTGCTGCACTGCACCTCACACTTATCCAGAGCGCCGCACGCTCACTTGGCTGGTTCCTCGCATCGGTGGCACCCTGCCCCACCTGTGCTGGCGTCTTCCTTGGCGGCAGAGCCACCCGTGGTGGCCGATAGGGGGCACCCTGCGGCACAACGCTGTTCGGCACCGCCCAAGCCACCTGGGAGCTCCGCGTGGCCTTCTCCTTGCCTGCGCACGCCTGCTGCACCGTCGCCGTGGCCTGGCACGCACAGGGCGCGCTCTCTGCCGCCGACGTGCCGCACGGCCGTTCCGTTGGGGACAGGCCGTAAACGCCCCTGCCCTACTGAGTTAGGCACTGGAATAGAATCGGTACTCCATCTAGTCGATGCTCGAGCTCCTAAACCAACCGTCCAGCCACAGCGCCGCCGTAATCGCTCGCCGGACTTATCCCGTTCACGGCAACCGCCTCGGGCCGGCTATAAATAGCGCCCCCGAGCTCGCTCTCGACCCCGCACATCTCCACCACCTCACCAGACCCCGCCCAGCCACTGGAAGAGCCTCGAGGGGCCCTTCTTCCTCAACTCCGACCACCTCCGTCCGCTTCGGGCTCCGGCAGCGTTCTCTCTGATGAGAGCTCCTCCACCGCCCTGGGCTTGCCCGTAGCCTCCTGACACCCCTAGGAGACTAACCCCCACTCCAATTTAACCCCAGCAACTCTCTCCGACGAGGCCCACGACCACCCGAGCCGCCGTCCGCCGGAGATACGGTCGCCATCGACGTGGTGCTCGTCGACGTCCAACTCCACCACCCACCGACGCGGAAGAGCACCAGGAACACGTAGGTACCACTCACTCCCTCTAACTTGCCGTCGATCGGCGCCGATGACCACCGCAGCTCTCTGGCGCCGGCGCGACTCTGTTTCTGTTTTTAAACTTGACGAGTGGGACCCCCTCGTCAGCCTCTCAATCTCTTGCGAAACGTTTTCCTGGAAGGCGCCTTCGGGCAAAGTGCGTTTTCCTTATTCGGCTGGCGTACTGCGTACCGAATCGTTTTCTGTTTTTATATTCTAGCCCCAGGAAACTTTCTGTTTCATTACAGACAAGTCCCTGGACAGAAAATTTAATAACTTTTAAAGACAAGATGATTTTGAGTTGATTCTTTTTCTGTCCTCTTTAGTTTTCTGTCTAGTTTTTTGTCATATTTATTTGAAAAATATTTGGGACAACTTTTATGCACGTGCGGTATTTATGTTAGTACTCTTTTTATTTGAATGCGTAGATACCGACGGAAGTGACGGAGCCGGGAACTTCACCGTGTTAGACTCCGAGTACTCCGAACCAGGCAAGCATGTTTGAACCTTTGATATGATGAGTGTGTTGAATGTTTGCTTGAGTAGTTCTTCTTCATAGCATGGTTATATAAGCATTTGTGAATGATTATATTTCATGCAAGCAAGCTTCGGGGGAGCCCCGAATGATGATGATTGAACCACCTCGATCATGTGGTGACATGATGGGTTGTGTACTGGTATTGTTGGAGCATGCCAATCAATTGTTAACTCTAGTATCAACGTGGATCAAGTCATGATCCCGTTCGTCTCCTTTTTTGTACTGTCATATGCCTTCTGCAAAGATTACGATTTAGTCTGTTGCAAACCTCTTTCCGTGTACACACCAAATAGAGGGGCCGGGATGAGGGTTCCATGGCCCTGGATTAAAGCCCGTCATCCGGTCAGGAGGCATGGGTGTTTCCGGTTGGGACCGAGAGGGGGGCACCCCATAGAGCGCGCAGATATAAATTTGATCCCATGCTATTCGAGGTTGTAGCCTCCCCGTCTTAAAGTTTTTCGTGAATGTTGTCTCGGGTGATTCCGGGCAGCAGGATGTGAAATGGGTGTGTACTGGTCAGTTGTGTTTCTGCTAAAACACCGTAGACGGAACTAGTCCTTGTGGCTAGTGGAGTCCGTTGGCTGTGATTTATGGGTACAAGCTCTTCAGAGTCAAAACCTTCCTAGTAGCCATGTTATGGCCTAGTGTCAACCTTCGTGTCAACCCCGGCGACCATCTCGGGTAATTAATGATAGTTACAAGACTGGCGATTTAGTCAAGGATCATTTTGGTAGATGAACTAACCAGTTATTTCTGCACTAATAAATCTCTTGAAATATTTTTCCGTTATACCAAAGATTATACAAGCCCTTTATGAGATGTCGCTCAGACGTCCGACTGTGGCATTCTTGTTATTTACTTTTGTTATAAGCCCTTTATGAGATGTCGCTCAGACGTCCGACTGTGACATTCTTGTTATTTACTTTTGTTATAAGCCCTTTATGAGGTGTCGCTCAGACGTTCGACTGTGGCATTCTTGTTATTTAGTTTGTTTATAAGCCTTTTATGAGATGTCGCTCAGACGTCCGACTGTGGCATTCTTGTTATTTACTTTTGTTATAGGCCCTTTATGTGATGTCGCTCAGACGTCCGACTGTGGCATTTTTGTCATTTACTTTTGAATATAAGCCCTTTATATGATGTCGCTCAGACGTACGACTGTGGCATTCTTGTTATCTACTTTTGAATATAAGCCCTTTATGTGATGTCGCACAGACGTCCGACTGTGCATGTTTTTATTCATTTTTCCTCACGAGGCGTCGCTCAGACACTCGTTTGGTTTTCTTTTTATTTCTCTTATGGATTTCGGGAGGACTACCGACCTACTTCCATTTTTACCTGCAGCGCAAATTATACTATTGGGATACATATTGCTAGATTACTCATATGCATCATGTTTGCATTTGTTGTATCTTATGTCCGAACTGTCTTGCTAGTACATTCAAAGTACTCACCTGACTTGTTGATTTGGCCAGATGTTGACGAAGGCGATCTCATGGATGAAGAGTTCGATAGCGAGTCCGACGTCTAGTGGAGTCCCAGTCAGTCTCTTGCGATCCTCGAGTTGATCGCTGTTTTATAACCGCTTCCGCCAACCACCAAATAAATTCATCGGGTCTCACTCCGACACTCGATGAACTGTAAGATATTGGAGTCGTGCCACCCACTACACTGTGACATATCCACCACCTATTTTTATTACGAGCTTGTAGCTATGCTACCCTACCATTTTGTCATATACGCCCTTATGTATTATATCGGTGTGCTTGTAATAAATTGTTGAGCAACCTCAGCTCGACCATGTGTAATATTCAGTACTCTAGAATTCTGTATCAAGGATTTGTCTACCAGTAAGAAGTATTCTTCTGTGCTAGTTAGATAAAAAGGTCGGTTCTCTCGGTAATTATTTTACTGGAAAACCGGTCCTGACACGCACTGCTGGTCCGCCTCGGCAAGGGCCCGCTGCGTCTCTGCAACCTTGGCGGTTTCCGCCCGGAGTTGCTCCACCTCAGCCTCAAGGCGGCTCTTGTCGCCTGCCAGCTGCTTCTGTAGCTGGCCGGCTTCATCGAGCGCGTGCCGGGCTCCCGTCGCCTCCTGCCTCGCCCGCTCCAACGCGGCTGTGGAGGAATGACTCAGAGACAAAGCACCCCGAAGACACGCAAGAGAGAAGGGAAAAAAAAGAGAAAATACCCATCACAACGCGGAGCTCCTCCTCCTTGGCGCCCAACTGCCCCTTGAGTCGCTTGTACGCATCAAGGAGTCGGTTGAAGACACCGACCCGATAGGAGTCCAGTTGATGCGCAACAAAACAACAATCAGCAAAGAAGACATCAGTTTGAAGATTCGACCCAACTACTACGCAGTTGGCCCAAATCTCGGGGACTACACCTAGTGGGTGCACTGGCGTGCCCCCACTAAAAAGAAACAAGCAACAGTAAGAGAACACTTACGAGCACGGCGTCCTCAAGCTCCCGCGCCTGCTCCAACTCGGCCCGGGCGTAGGACTCGACCCGGTCCTTCCGCCCCTGCAGGCGTCAAGTCACGGCGGCCATGGCCGCCTCCTCCTGGGTTGGCGGCCCGAAGAAAACCGCAAAGACTCCGTGTCGCGGCGGCCGCGGCCCAACGGCCCGGCGGGCCTCGGGCTGAAGCACCAAGGGGTGCTCACCGCTGGCCGCCTCCCCCGCGGCCGGCATCCTCTCCGGTGTCGCCATCGTCGGCGCCCCCAAGACGACGTCACCGCCGCCTCCACCGGCCCCCGCCCGCTCGGCCGCATTGGCCTGCGGCGGGGTCCCGTCCTCGATGACCATGACCTCCTGGTCGAGGTCCATCGCATCGGCACGGCCACCTTGGCCGTGCCCCTCCTCCAACGGCGAGACGAAAATTGTCGTCGCCACCGCCGTTCCGACCGGCATCTCCGGCCACGCTGGCTCCTCGCCAGCTCGCGCCCATGCCTCCGTGGCCATGGTCCAAGCCCGGGTCGACGCCGCCTTCAGCGCGGCCTCGGCCCGATCCCAGTCTCGATAGGCCCGGCCCTCCGTGTCGGACGGACCCAGACCAAGGTCCAGATCCGCCCGCCCCTCCTCCTCGCCCGGATCGACGGTGCTGGACCGACTCTTCTGGAACCCAACACCATCGGGGGATGCGGCCTCCGCCGCCGCCCACGCTAGCGTGATTAGCGATATGAAGAATCAGGTCAAGTTAGCAAAAAAGGGGGCTCATCGGAGCTGCCCGGCTCGGAGCCAAAAAGAAAAACTTACCCCAGCAGCACCAGCACGGGGCGCCTCGACGGCTGGGTGACGCGCCTCCTCTTGGTGGCCGGATTCACGCCCCCAACCACGCCCGCGGCACGCTTCGCGAGTGGAGCTGGCCTTCCCGTGCAGTCGGCCCACCGCCGGCACCGCCTGAGATGACCCGGCTCCAGCCGCGCCACCACCTCGTCCTCCCGCCGCCGCCATCACCGCCCGAGACGACCTGGCCCCGGCTGGGCCGCCGCCCCGTCCGCCCGGCGCCGCTACATGAACAACTCACGCCAGAGCCTCCGACGCCGTCTCGAAACCGAAAGACAAAGGAGAAAGATAGGCGCACCTGCACGGCGCCCCGCGCCCGCCTCGACGACCGTTCCCTCCCCTCCGCCATGGGCCTCGGGCTCCTCCGAGGCGGCGCACACCACCTGCGTCCCTCTCCGGTCGTAAGGATGCCGGATTGCATTCAGAAGCACCTCCCGCGTCGCGTCCGGGCGGATAAGAAGATGAGCGGCGGCAAAGTATGGAGAGAAGGGACTGACCACCGGTGCCGGGTTTGCACGGCTGTACGGGACCTTCCTGTATTGCCAATCGTCCAGCAGGTTGGCCTTGGACATGTCATTGACCCGGTGCGCAATCTGGTCCGCCCTCAACCGCAGCTTGGACATGGGGTCGGGGTCGTCAAGGCCTTTCATCTCGCCAATGAGATGAACGCGCTGCTGCAGCGGCAACACCCGCCCTGCAATGAAGGAGGTGATGAGGTCGCTGCCGTCGAGGCCTTCCCGCTCCATCATCACCACCACCCGCTCGCACAGGTTGAGCACCGCTTGCGACGACCGCTTGGGGTAGTACGACCAGTTCCGCTTTTCCTGCGGCGGCGCGTCGACGAACGGCGGCAGATTGATGCGATCCGCGCCCAAGTTGCGGATGTAGAAGAAGGAGTGCTTCCACTTCTGTGACATCCTGATTTTTGCCCTCTTTTATTTGGAATTATTTTGAACCTTGGGATTTTTGAATCTTTTCATATGGACTTAAACACTTGGGTACCCTTGGCTTTCACCCAAGTGCCTCCTATCCATCTCAAATCATCTTTTCCCTCTGGTTCACCCTAAAATAATTATTGGAATATTTTTCTTTATCCCTCCAAAACCCTAGTTAAATCCATTGCTCCAAAGCAACCCCAATTTTTCTCGCCCACAAAAATCTGAGGAAATTCATAAATATTCTTTGGACCCTAGGACACATTTCCGAGCAAAAATATTGCACCACTTTTTGGAATATTTTTGCTACGTAAATTCTTTTCTATTTTGGACAAAAATGGTAGTTTCTACAGCAACTACCATTTTACTTGCTCCATTGCTTCTGAAACTCCTTGTGCATCTTTACCTTAGTAACTTAGGACTAGCCTCCAAAGCACAACCTCCAACTCTTAGCCAATTTACCTCAGTAAACTCTCAAAGTTTCTGTCCAGAAACTTACCAGCCGTGTGAATTTCTTTCTACTGCACCTGGAACCAAACTAAACCTGGGTAACTGTCATATCTACCACGAACACTATGCCAGACATGATCTTTGGCACCAAGTCGGCCAGTAGGCAAAGTTCACGCGGTGACCACACGTGTGCACCATGCCAGGCTGCTTGTCGGCGCGCTCTGGATGCCGTAGAGCGCTCTGTTGAGCGCGTGCTTTCTTCCACGCCTGCCAGAGCTTGACAACCCATGCCACCATATTCGTCTTGACCTCTACAGCGCCCCCTGGCACTCGTCGACGCTGGAGCTTGCCGCAGCGAGCACGGGCGTGGTCCGGCCAAGGCAACAGTGCGGTGCGCACTGTGCTCGTCGCCACCCCAGCGCCCTTGTGCTCGTCTCCATCCTTCCACAGATCCCGCGTGAACCCCATCGCCTTCTCCCCCACTCACTGACGCCATTCGTCGCCGGGCGCAGCGTCCAGGTGTCGCCGGCGGAGCCCCGATCCCCCTCTCGGCTCGCCTATATATAGGACCCCTCCGAGCCTTCCCGAGTACCCAGCTCCACTCCCACACACACCCCAACTGCGTAGAACCTCGTGGCCCATCCGGGCAGGTCACAAGCCGCTGTCCCCAAGCTTGAGCTCGCCGGCGATCCCCTCGGGTCGTCGCGGTAGCTACAGCCACTCTCAGGCCAGGGCAACCCTTCCAGAGCCTCCGCCACTCTCTCGTGGTGCCGTTCCACCTAGTTGGAGCTTTTGGAGTCGCCGTTTCTCGCTGTCCTCTTCATCTCCGGCGACCACCCCGTTCTGCCTCCGCCTGCGAGGCTATTTCCGACGCCGTCCGACCACCCCTATGTACTCTACGGGTACGGGCAGTTGTGCCTCGACCTCCTCTATCGATCTATCCCTCCCATCTTGGCCAAGGAGTTCGCGTCGCCGCGTGCGCTCCGGTTAGGCCGCGGCCGCTCCTGTTCTTTTCCCTCTCTCCCCTCACGTGACTAGCGGGGCCCGCTAGTCAGCTTCTCTGTACCCGCGCGGAGCGGTATGAGTGGTGGCGCCCTGGGCCTTTACGCCTTCGACGTCACCCCCTGTTTAGTCCGTTTAATTAAATTCCAAATTTAAATATATTCCAGAACACTTCAAACTGCAATAACTTTTTAACCATAAGTCCAAATAAATTGATTCTTTTTGCATTGTGTTCTTTGTAAAGAAATCTTGCAGCACACCAAAAATGAGACTATTTGGTGCTGTGTAGATTTTCTGGTGAATTTTTGAATGGTTCTTGATATTTTCTTTTTGTACTTTTAATTATTTCCAGAAGGTGAAGCTTGTCTTGAGGATCACCAGGAGGCTTGTGAACCTCATTTGCACTAAGGCAAGCCACATCAACATTTTCATGGTGCCATTTCAATATTTATGATTTTCCAAGTAGAATTAATGATTTAATTTATGCACATGAAGTGTTTTTGTTAATTTCTTTCTGTTGGTTGCTGTATTTAGTTGTTTTATTTAGTTTGCAGAAAGTTGGAAGTTGCTTTAAGTTATTAAGATAGCTAGAAGAAAGTTTGGATCATGGAAAACTAATATGGGTATTCATATAAATAGCTATGTGAAGTAATTTTTCTTACATAGGAACTATGGTAAAATTTTGCTAGAATATATTCTGTTTTTAATTGAAAGTAAATCGTAACCAGAATAATATTGAAAGTTGTGATGCTTGCATTTAGTGAAGTAAAGTTGACCCAGTTATTTTTGTAATGCATTTGGTATGTTGCATTTCCATGGCATTTTATGACACCGGTTATTTATTCTCTTTAAGTTGAACCTGTTAATAACTCAAGTTGAATAAATTGTTGACCAGGTCATGGTGCCACTGAATCGAGTTTTTCCCACTGCAACCACATTTGCCTTTATGGGAAGGTCTTTATTCGGTCCGTTGTCATGCCTCTGGTCGGTACCTCCTAATAGGGAAGGTTATGGGCATGCGATATCCTGGCCCACTAAGCAGACATAACCTTGTGTGCCCATTGTTAAGTTTATGGTACCGAATCCCCATTTGGGACAATTTTTGTTTGGCCACAACAGTGGTCGGTGTGCCTTTGGTAGGCATGGGGCCACCCAGGACTATTCCAGTGGGGAATGAGTTGGAGTGGCCGGGAGAGTGTCATAGCAATGGAAGAGTTTTGTCGGAACGCCGTTGGTCCACCCGAATGGGAAAGCGAGGCCATGGGTTCCGTGGTGTGGGTACAGTGCACTACCTCTGTAGAGTGTAATTAATCTATCGATAGCCGAGTCCACGGTCACAAACACGCTCGAAAGTAAGTCACACCATGGTTCAACATATAATAAAATTTTGCTCACTAAGTTATAAATTTTTGTACTGTAAAAATGGTGGAAGAGCCATCGAGATGATTTGAGACCAAGTATGGTCAGGGTTGTGATCGCCGAAAAGACCACGATTTATGTCCTGTTGAGATGAACAATTTTATAGTTTAATAAAAACCACCATGGGTAAGTCAGACCGAGGGTCTGTTTTCACAAAGGCATGAGCATATCATGTTAGTTATATGTATATCCAAGTATGGTGCTGCATTTTAACAATTGAATAATTATCATGATATTGTTTGTCATTATGATTTTGTTTGCTCATTCAATGTACTGACCTAGCGTGTCATGCCAGATTTCAGGAAAGTTTCGTTGGAAAGGAGTGCCGTCCTAGTGTAGACCATGTCCACATCGGTGTCCCTGTGAGATGGAGTTCCGCTACGAAGTTGTTCCGCTGCTGCGTAGTTTTTATGACCGAGGCCTTTTATGTTCATTAAATAATGTACATATTGTCCAGCCGCACCGTGTGTGCCACTTGGCATCGCTACTTGTTGTAATGTAAAACTATGGTCCACTAGTATCAATAAAGCAGTTGTTTTATGTACCAAGATGTTGTGTGTTGCCAGAAGACAAGGTCTCTGGGCTGGCAATGCAAGGTAAACCAGTTGCTCTGATCCGGGGTGCCACAACGCTTGGTATCAGAGCCACGCTAACTATAGGACACGTTAGACTAAGACGTGCTAACTAAACGCCATATACGCGTTTAGGTTGAGTGCCGGTAGTGTGTATAGCTGGTTGTTGCTTTGCATATACTTGTCTTATTTTTTTATACCAACCTAATGATGGTTGTGAGTGTAGATGGCTCCAGTGCCGTATCCGTGCCATTTACAGCTAATGCCGTACACGTCACCGCACCTCCTTCGTAATGTGTGGCGTCGGCTGTACCCTCATGGAGACGACCCAGTTTATCGTGTGTACCGGGAGGGTCTAGCAGACTCAATATATGAGTGTCAGGCAGTAGTGACTCTGTGCGTCAGTTCTGACTCCAGCTCTTACACTCATACCTCTCGAAGCGGTTATGCTTCTACCGCTTCGCAGGCCGTCCAATTTGCTGCATTCGAGATCCTTGTTGTGCTCCGTCACAGCGAGGTCCGCATGCAGAACCACCCAGGTTTCCAATACTATCCTTCTCTACACGACAACGGTCGGGTTCATTTCCCTGAGATTGATCCGGAGTCTGATAGTGTTGCTAGCCATCTTTCCCGTTATATTACTGCTAGCTATCTCATGATCCATGAGTTGGCTCGCGAGTTGACTAACACTCGTATTGCTTTAGCCACTACTAGGTCTGTCACCATTCCCGCCTCCATGGGATTTACCCCTTACGTTCCCGCCAGTTCCGTTTCCCCTATTTCACTAGTAACCCCTCCCAGTAGCTCGGGCGCCTCGACCATAACTCCTCTTAGTGCCCCTACTAAGTGGATATCACTTCTCATTACCCCTGTAGCTCATATGATCCACCCTACCCCCGCTCCGGAAGGAGAGCCTCCGAGGCAGCGTCGCCGTGTTACCTTTAACCCCGAGATTTCAGTTAACCTCATCAGTTCAGGATCCGAGTCCACTTCAGGGGAGGACCCCGCAGCACCCACAGAATAGTAGAGCTCCAGAGTATTCGCAGTTGTCAGACTGATGTACGAATGTAGTTGTACGAGTCATGATGTTTCGTTTCATGTATGGGAGTAGAGGAACCGAACATGTTAATTAATTTTCATGTATGAGTCCCTGTATAATTATGCTGAAGCTGTATTTCTTTTACTCGCTGTCTTTCTTTGCAATTTTTTTCCCTCGAGATTTGTTGCTGGCTTTTCCCCACATATTTTCTTTTGAATGATTCTCATCTCGGTTGCGTTGTCTTGGGAAAATACATAATAGGATGACGCGGGGAGGCAACAGTAGCAGCGCTCACGAGGCTGTTCCTTTTCGTCGCTCCGCCCGACAGGCAGGACACTCCCCCGAGATGTACATACCACCGCCTCCACCGCCTAATCCGCCTACCATTGAGAAAATTCTGCGTATGTTTGAGGAAAGAAGAAGTAATGATCTGCTTGAGATATTAAAAAGTGTTCAAGCTATGGTTGGTCGGAATGGAAATCAGAACGGTCATCACTCCAAGCTATCAGATTTTCAGGGAACTCAGCCTCCCAGTTTCTGTCAAGTTGTTGACCCTTTGGATGACGACGATTGGTTACGGACCATTGAAAGGAAGCTTGAGATTGCCCGTACTGCAGAAGATGACAAAGTTCCATATGGAACTCACTATCTTGAAGGCGCTGCTGCCATATGGTGGGAAAATGCAAAAGCCATGTGGCCTACTGATGAAGAACTCACCGTGTCAAAATTCAAGGATCAGTTCCAAAAATATCACATCCCTACTGGAATTATGAAAACCAAGCAGCGTGAATTTCTTGCACTCACCCAAGGAAATCTGTCTGTGGGTGAATATTTGCAGAAATTCAACCACCTGGCCCGTTTTTCCCTATATGACGTGGCCACTGAAGAACGGAAGATTGACAAATTTTTTGGAGGATTAAACTCGCAACTCAGGTGCACTCTCAGCATGCTCGATTATCCAGACTTCCAAACTTTGGTGAATAAAGCTTTCATTTCGGAAAGACAACACAAGCTCGTACTGGACAACCGGCCTGCTAATAACGAGCACAAGCGCAAGTTTGAACCAAAGAAAGAGGGACAACCACTGTAGAAGGCTCGAACCTGGCAGCAAACTTAGGTGGAATACAAGCCCAATTGGCAACATAATGTTAACAAGACCACTACCCAAGTCAAGAATGTTGTCACCAACCCAGTACACGAGGAGCGTCAGCGCAACAATTCTTGTTTCAGTTGTGGGCAGAATGGACACTATGCCAGGCAGTGCCCCAAGAGCAGCAAAGCGAACGCCTTATTCCGGCCACAAGTCAACTTTATGGGGTCATACCCGAACCAACAAAACATCGCCGGGCACGTCCATCACCTCTCCGCAGATGAAGCCCAAGAAAACCCCGAAGTAGTCATTGGTATGTTTCTTGTTAATAGCATACCTGCAATAATTTTATTTGACTCAGGGGCTTCCCACTCTTTTATTTCTCGGAGTTTTGTTGCCCAAAACAAATTTTCTTGTTCTCTTTTGGGAAAAAATATGCTGGTAGAAACCCCGAGATCTTTAATCAAGAGCAATCTGGTCTGCCGTGACTTGGAAATCAATATCAACGGGACAAGCTTTCCAACTTCCTTGATACTCATCGAGTGGGTACAGTTGGACGTTATTTTGGGCATGAATTGGCTGACCCAATATCAAGTATGCATAAACTGTGCAACCCGAGAAGTCACTCTGACCAGTCAAAAAGTGCAGGCTACAAAATTCTACTCCCGCAGAAGCATACCAAAGAAGGGAATGATATTCACCGCTGTGGCTGAATTGGAATTAATTCCTGTTGTCAGTGAATTTCCTGATGTATTTCCAGAAGAACTGCCAGGTATGCCGCCTGATCGAGAGCTAGAGTTTGCAATAGATCTGGTACCCAGAACCGCACCGTTATACAAGAAGTATTACATGATGCCCTCATCAGAATTAGTGGAATTAAAGAAGCAGATCGATGAAATTCTCCAGAAAGGGTATATCCGTCCCAGTTCCTCACCATGGGGATCGCCTGCACTCTTTGTAAGCAAGAATGATGGCAGCCTCCGCATGTGTGTGGATTATCGTCAGCTGAATGATGTCACCATCAAAAACAAATATCCGCTGCCTAGAATTATTGACTTGTTCGATCAGCTCAGTGGGGCCAAGGTATTCTCCAAGATTGACTTACGAACCGGATACCATCAGCTTAAGATTAAAAAGGAAGATATTCCAAAGACCGCATTCACCACTCGATACAGTCTTTATGAATATACATTTATGTCCTTTGGTCTCACCAATGCCCCTGTGTTCTTCATGCACATGATGAACAAAGTATTCATGGATTTCCTCGATAAGTTCATGGTACTCTTTATTGATGACATACTTATATATTCAAGAAGTTAAGGAGATCACAAAGAACATCTCCAAGCAGTGTTACAATGACTCCGCGACCATCAGCTTTACGCCAAATTCAGTAAATGTGAGTTTTGGCTCAAACAAGTTGGATTTTTTGGACACGTGCTATCCGCCGAGGGTATAGCCGTAGACCCAAGCAAGGTAAAAGATGTGCTCAATTGGTTGCCACCCACAACAGTATCTCAGGTCAGGAGTTTCCTTGGACTGGCTGGATATTACCGTCATTTCAATGAAGGATTCTCCAAGATTGCCAAACCCATGACAGAGCTACTCAAAAAGGATAAGAAGTTTGAATGGACTAACGACTATGAGAATAGTTTCAGTGAGCTAAAGATACGGCTGACCACCGCACCCGTATTAACTCTTCCAGACATCCATCGGAGTTTTGATTTATACTATGTCACATCCAGACAAGGACTTGGTTGCGTACTTATGCAAGATGGCAAGGTAGTGGCATATGCATCACGACAGCTACGACCGCACGAAGGAAATTACCCTACTCATGATCTAGAATTGGCCGCAATGGTGCATGCTCTCAAAATATGGAGGCATTATCTCATCGGGAAGAGATGCCTAATTTTTACCGATCACAAAAGTCCCAAGTATATATTTACTTAGCCAGATTTAAATCTCCGTCAGCGAAGGTGGCTTGAGCTGGTTAAGGATTATGATCTTGGAATAAATTACCACCCGGGTAAAGCAAATGTGGTGGCTGACGCACTCAGTCAGAAGCGGTCAGCCTAAACTTCATATTAAAATCTTTGCCCACTAAACTTCAAGATGAGATTGCTGAACTCCATCTGAACATCGTTGAGGCTGGTCTCGCTAATACTTTGGAAGTTACCCCCACACTTGAGGAAGAAGTCCGCAAGGCCCAGCCAGACGATCCTATCCTACAAAAGCATGCCAAGAATATGCTGGCAGGACGTACCTCTGATTTCTCAAAGGATCAATTTGGGACTCTCCAGTTTCGTGGAAGGATTTGTGTACCAAATCAGTCGGACCTGAAAAAGAAAATCTTGTCAGAAGCACACGAATCCTCATACTCTATTCACCCTGGAGGTACAAAAATGTATGAAGACCTTCATCAAATATTCTGGTGGGATGGAATGAAGAAAGACATTGCCTATTTTGTGGCTTGTTGCGACATATGCAACAAAGTAAAGGCTGAACATCAGAAGCCAGCGGGACTTCTTCAACCGCTGCCAGTTTCACAATGGAAATGGGATGACGTCTGCATGGATTTCATCACAGGACTACCCAAGACTCAGCGAGGCAATGATGCAATATGGGTCATAGTGGACACTCAAACCAAGGTAGCTCACTTATTCCCGGTCAAGACCACATATCGAGCAGACCAACTTGCACAACTGTATGTGTCCAAAATAGTCAGTCTGCATGGAGTACCTCGAACCATCACTTCCGACCGAGGTTCACTCTTTACCACTAATTTCTGGACACGTCTCCATCAAGCCTTGGGGGCAACTCTGAAATACAGTACAGCTTATCATCCTCAGACTGATGGACAGACAGAGCGGGTAAACCAAATACTTGAAGATATGCTGCGAGCTTGCTTCTTGGCCCAAGGATCTAAATGGGAAGATTGTCTGCCTTACGCCGAGTTCTCCTACAACAATAGTTTCCAAACCAGTCTAAAGATGTCACCGTACGAGGCTTTATATGGCCGCAAGTGACGTACCCTGTTAAATTGGTCTCAGACTGGAGATAGCCGTATCTTCGGAATAAACCTCATGATGAAAGCTGAGAAACAAGTCAAGGAGATCAGAGATAGATTACAACTGGCCAAATCCTGACAAAAGAGTTATTAGGATGCAAAACACCGATAGCTCAGTTTTGAACTCGGAGAACACGTATACCTCCGAGTCACTCCAATCAAAGGAGTCTAGAGATTCCAGACTTGCTGAAAGTTGGCACCAAGATTTATTGGCCCCTTCCCAGTTATTTTCCGAGTGGGCACCGTTGCTTATCAGTTTGAATTGCCCCCGGAATTGTCCGATGTGCATAACGTGTTTCATGTCTCACAGTTAAGGCGGTGCATATCGCCACCTGAGAAAAGGACTTCCTTGACCGACATAGAATTGGCAAAGGATTTAACGTATGGATCAGATGGAAAGGGTCACTCACAGTAAAGTAAGGAAGTTTTATAAGGTCCAGTGGGAGCATCACACCGAGTCAGAAGCAACCTGGGAACAAGAAGAATTCCTACAGACATATTATCCAGAATGGTTTTCCAAAGAAACCGAATCTCAAGGACGAGATTCATTCTATGTGGGGGAGGTTTGTGATAGTCTGATTTTTGCCCTCTTTTATTTGCCTTAGTTTTATTTGGAATTACTTTGAACCTTGGGATTTTTGAATCTTTTCATATGGACTTAAACACTTGGGTACCGATGGCTTTCTCCCAAGTTCCTCATATCCATCTCAAATCATCTTTTCCCTCTGGTTCACCCTAAAATAATTATTGGAATATTTTTTCTTTATTGAAAAATATTCATTTTTCCCTCCAAAACCCTAGTTAAATACATTGTGCTCCAAAGCAACCCCAATTTTTCTGGCCCACAAAAATCTAAGGAAATTCATAAATATTATTTGGACCCTAGGACACATTCCTGAGCAAAAATATTGCACCACTTTTTGGAATATTTTTTCTATAGAAATTCTTTTCTATTTTGGACAGAAATGGTAGTTTCTATAGCAACTACCATTTTACTTGCTCCATTGCTTCTGAAACTCCTTGTGCATCTTTACCTTAGTAACTTAGGACTAGCCTCCAAAGCACAAACTCCAACTCTTAGCCAATTTACCTCAGTAAACTCTCAAAGTTTCTATCCAGAAACATACCAGCCGTGTGAATTTCTTTCTACTGCACCTGGAACCAAACTAAACCTGGGTAACTCTCATATCTACCACGAACAACATGCTAGACATGATCTTTGGCACCAAGTCGGCCAGTAGGCAAAGTTCGCGTGGTGACCACGCGTGTGCACCATGCCAGGCTGCTTGTCGGCGCGCTCTGGATGCCGCCGAGCGCTCTGTTGAGTGCGTGCTTGCTTCCACGCCTGCCAGAGCTTGCCAACCCGCGCCACCATCTTTGTCTTGATCTCTAAAGCGCCCCCCTTGCACTCGCCAACGCCGGAGCTCGCCGTAGCGAGCACGGGCGTGGTCCGGCCAAGGCAACAGTGCGGTGCGCACTATGCTCGTCACCACCCGAGTGCCCCTATGCTCGTCTCCGTTCGTCCACAGCTCCCGCGTGAACCCCGTCACCTTCTCCCCCTCTCACTGACCCCCTTTGTTGCCGGGCACAGCGTCCAGGTGTCGCCGGCGGAGCCCCGATCCCCCTTCTCGGCTCACCTATATATAGGACCCCTCCCAGCCTTCCCGAGCACCCAGCTCCACTCCCACACACACCCCAACTGCGTAGAACCTCGTGGCCCGGCCGGGCAGGCCACAAGCCGCCGTCCCCGAGCTTGAGCTCGCCGGCGATCCCCTCGGTTCGTTGCGGTAGCTCCAGCCCCTCTCAGGCCAGGGCAACCCTTCCAGAGCCTCCGCCACTCTCTGGTGGTGCCGTTCCACCTAGTTGGAGCTTCTGGAGTCACCGTTGGTCGCCGTCTTCTTCAACTCCGGCGACCACCCCGTTCTGCCTCCGCCTGTGAGGCCATTTCCGACGCTGTCCGACCACCCCTAGCTACTCTACGGGTACGGGCAGGTGCGCCTCGACCTCCTCTGTCGATCTATCCCTCCCATCTTGGCCAAGGAGCTCGCGTCGCTGGCGTGCGCTCCGGCGAGGCCGCGACCGCCCCTGTTCTTCTCCCTCTCTCCCCCTCACCTGACTAGCGGGGCCCGCTAGTCAGCCTCTCTGTACCCGCGCGAAGTGGTACGAGTGGTGGTGCCCTGGGCCTTTACGCCTTCGACGTCACCCCCTGTTCAGACTGTTTATTTAAATTCCAAATTTAAATATATTCCAGAACACTTCAAACAGCAATAACTTTTTAACCATAAGTCCAAATGAATTGATTCTTTTTGCATTGTGTTCTTTCTAAAGAAATCTTGCAGCACACCAAAAATGAGACTATTTGGTGCTGTGTAGATTTTCTGGTGAATTTTTGAATGGTTCTTGATATTTTCTTTTTGTACTTTTAATTATTTCCAGAAGGTGAAGCTTGTCTTGAGGATCACCAGGAGGCTTGTGAACCTCATTTGCACTAAGGCAAGCCACAGCAAAATTTTCATGGTGCCATTTCAATATTTATGATTTTCCAACTAGAATTAATGATTTAATTTATGCACATGAATTGTTTTTGTTAATTTCTTTCTGTTGGTTGCTGTATTTAGTTGTTTTATTTAATTTACAGAAAGTTGGAAGTTGGTTTAAGTTATTAAGATAGCTAGAAGAAAGTTTGGATCATGGAAAACTAATATGGGTATGCATATAAATAGCTATGTGAAGTTATTTTTCTTACATAAGAACTATGGTAAAATTTTGCTAGAATATATTATGTTTTTAATTGAAAGTAAATCATAACCAGAATAATATTGGAAGTTGTGATGCTTGCATTTAGTAAAGTAAAGTTGACCCAATTATTTTTGTAATGCATTTGGTATGTTGCATTTCAATGGCATTTTATGACACCGGTTATTTATTCTCTTTAAGTTGAACCTATTAATAACTCAACTTGAATAAATTATTGACCGGGTCATGGTGCCACTGAATCGAGTTTTTCCTAGTGCAACCACATTTGCCTTTATGGGAAGGTCTCTATTCGGCCCGTTGTCATGCCTCTGGTCGGTACCTCCTAATAGGGAAGGTTATGGGCATGCGATACCTTGGCCCGGTAAGCAGACATAACCTTGTGTGCCCGTTGTTAAGTTCATGGTACCGAGTCGGTGTGCCTTTGGTAGGCACGGGGCCACCCAGGACTACTCCAGTGGGGAATGAGTCGGAGTGGCCGGGAGAGTGTCGTGGCAATGGAAAAGTTTTGTCGGAACGCCGTTGGTCCACTCGAATGGGAAAGCGAGGCCATGGGTTCCGTGGTGTGGGTACAGTGCACTACCTCTGCAGAGCATAATTAATCTATCGATAGCCGAGTCCACGGTCACGGATACGTTCGAAAGTAAGTCACACCATGGGTCAACATATAATAAAATTTTGCTCACTAAGTTCTAAATTTTTGTACTGTAGAAATGGTGGAAGAGCCACCGAGATGATTTGAGACCAAGTATGGTCAGGGTTGTGATCGCCTGAAAGATCACGATTTATGTCCTGTTGACATGAACAAGTTTATAGTTTAATAAAAACCACCATGGGTAAGTCAGACCAAGGGTCTGTTTTCACAAAGGCATGAGCATAGCATGTTAGTTATATGTATATCCAAGTATGGTGCTGCATTTTAACAATTAAATAATTATCATGATATTGTTTGTCATTATGATTTTGTTTGCTGCAAGCTTGCAAGTACATTCAGTGTACTGACCTGGCGTGTCATGCCAGATTTTAGGAAAGTTTCGCTGGAAAGGAGTGCCGTCCGAGTCTAGACCGTGTCCACATCGGTGTCCCTGTGAGATGGAGTTCCGCTACGAAGTCATTCCGCTGCTGCGTAGTTTTTATGACCGAGGCGTTTTATGTTCATTACATAATGTACATATTGCCCTACCGCACCATGTGTGCCGCTTGTCCTCGCTACTTATTGTAATGTAAAACTATGGTCCGCTAGTATCAATAAAGCGTTTGTTTTTTGTACCAAGATGTTGTGTGTTGCCAGAAGACAAGGTCTCTGGGCTGGCAATGCAAGGTAAACGGTCGCTCTGATCCGGGGTGCCACAACTTCTTGGCAGAATCCTCCAGCGGCACCTTGGGTCGCTCGTCCCTCGGCCGCTTGCAGATGACGGCGGCTCCGCACTCCAACATCTCGCCGGCCTTCAGCCCCTGCTGCTTCAGGGAGAAGAGACACACGAAGAGATCGATGGAGGGCTCGACCCCAAGGTGTGCCTCGCAGAGTGTAACAAAGCCGGAGAGCTGCACGATGGTGCCGGCTCCAAGATGGTGGGGCTGGAGCCTGTAGAACTCTAGGAACTCGCGGAATAAGTCGCTCACGGGCAGCCCAAACCCGCGCTTGAAGTGCGTAAAGAAGACCACGCGTTCTGAGCCCTCGGGGCATGGCTCCCACTCGGCTCCTGGCAAGCGCACGGTGACCTCTGTCTCCGGCGGCATGCGCTTGGTGGTGCGGAGGTAGGCGATGTCGTCCTCGAAGACGTCGAGCCCATCCACGAGCCCGACGGCAGCGCCATCGACAAGAATTATGGAAGAGAAATAAGAAGAAGATGGCCTCTGCTCAAAAACGACGGGCGTCACGGTGCGCGGCGGTCGCAAGAAGCAGAGGAGGCAAGGAAAGGCAGGGGGCGTAGGCGAGAACGATCTCCTCCGGTCCCTCGGCCAATTTATAACCCAAGGTTCGAACGTGGGGGAGTGGGATCGATTGCGCCTGCCTCTCCCACCCCCCCGCAATAAATGCGCACGTACGTGCGCAATAACTTCCCCCAAAAGGGCAACCGGTTCGCGGATGCCGCAATAAATCCGCACGCATGGGCCAAGGCTGCACGGCCGCGGGCCCCAGCATGTCGCCCCGTCCTGTCGTGTGTGTGGCCTGTCAGGCCTCTCCGGCTTGTGGGTGCCATGCGGCACCCGCATGGAACCCGAAAGATCGTTCAAGATTCGGCGGACTCCTCGGTTTCCCAGCGTCGCCGAAACGCCGCAATCCGGCTTCCGGAAGCCGGCACACAGCGGGTGTTGCCGAGCTCGGCCTCATGCTTGCCTCCAAGGAAAGGAAACTGCAAAGGCCCTTTCACTAGAAGATGGCAGACCTTCACAGCTTCGGGGACAATTGTCGGGGGGATGAACCCCAGGCAGGTAACGGAAGCCGGATCCTTTTCAAAAACGACGGGGCCAACATCGCCCCGCAATCCGCCTCCGACTTAGCCGGGTCGCTCGACCTGGCCATGACCCATGATCCAGCAAGACTCTCCAGTCCGGCCGGCTCCCGCGATCCGGCCCTAGCGGCCCGCTCAAGGGATCCGGACCCGGCGCGCCAAGACTTCTCCAACAAGCCAGACCGACCCGTGGCGTGTTCCCCAATCCGGCCACGGGTCAGCTCCTGTCCATCCCAGCCGTACGATGGGACGAGACGCACCTACTGATGACCTAGGCAACAATGCCTCGCCCATGCCCCTAGTCAGCCGGGGCGTGGCTACAGTGCAATCATCACAGCCCATGACGCCGACAGACGGTGACATGACGTAGCATGCCATACCCGACTCAGCCCGGCCAATCCTTGGTGACCGACAAGACGGCACACATTGCCCCATACCTGGCGGGCCCCGCACCCGGAGAACCCGACGGGTCCCAGCGCCGGCTTCCCGGACAATGACAATCCGGCCCCATGGACGTGTAACTTTACCATTGTATCCCTATGGGGTTGGCCTATATAAAACCCCCCAGAACCCTCATGGAGACGGGGATGCATACGAGAGATAACAGGATAGACAAACCTCAGGAGAAGCAGCCTAAGCCCTGGCCTGTCTTCCTCCTTCCACCACACAGCTCAAGGAGCAACTCTGTACTGGTAAACATCAACCACCTTCGGCAGGATTAAGGGTATTATCTCCCCGGAGAGCCCCAAACCTGGGTATGTCTTGCGTCCCGCGCTCGCTCATGCTAACCGCACTTCTGGAGTCCACCAGTGCCCTCGAGCCGCCTCCTATCTTTAGCCATCCCCTGGCATCTGCCGTGCACCCACCACGACAGCCGTGGTCGAGCTTTAAATCTTAAATTCACACCTTACAACCCAGGCAAGAACTCCTTCTTTGACTGATCCATTTTGAACTCCTTCAAAATCATGTCAAGGTATGTGCTCTGTGAAAGTCTTATCGGGCGTCTTAATCTATCTCTATAGATCTTGATACCCAACATGAAAACAGTTTTACATAGGTCTTCCTTTGAAAAACTCCATTCAAACAACCCTTTACGCTTTCCAGAAATTCTACATCATTTCTGATCAACAATATGTCATCCACATATACTTATCAAAATGTTTTAGTGCTCCTACTCACTTTCTTGCAAATACAAGTTTCTTGCAAACTTTGTATAAACCCAAATGCTTTGATCACCTCATCAAAGCGTATGTTCCAACTCCGAGATGCTTGCTGCAGTCCATAGAAGGATCGCTAGAGTTTGCATACCTTTTAGCATCCTTAGGATCGACAAAACCCTCTGGTTGTATCACATACAGCCTTTCCTCACGGAAACTGTCAAGGAAACTTTGTTTCGACGTCCATCTGCCAGATTTCGTAAATGAAAAATGCAGCAACTGCTAACATAAATATAACAGACTTTAGCATCGCTATGATTGAGAAAGTCTCATAACAGTCAACTCCTTGAACTTGTCGGAAATTTCTTTGAGACAAGTCCAGCTTCATAAATGGTGACATTACCATCAGCGTCTGTTTTCTTCTTTAAGGATCCATTTATTCTAAATGTCTTGCCGATCATCGGTCAAGTCCACCAAAGTCCATACTTTGTTCTTATACATGGATCCTATCTCAGATTTCTTGGCTCCTAGCCATTTGTTGGAATCTAGGCCCACTATCGCTTCTTCATAGCTCATAGGTTCATCGTTGTCCAACAACGTGACCTTTAAGACAGGGTTACCACTCAGAAGTTGTACACACCCTTGTCGACCTACGAGGTTCGATAGTAACTTGATCTGAAGCTCCATGATCATCATCATTAGCTTTCTCTTTCAACTGTGGTAGGTGCGATAGAACCATCTTTCTGTGCTGTGCTACTCTCTGGTTGAAGTAAAGGTTCAACAACCTCATCAAGTTCTATCTTCCTCCCACTCGATTCTTTCGAGAGAAACTCTTTCTCGAGAAAGGACATGTTCTTAGCGACAAACACTTTGCCCTGAGATCTGAGATAGGCGGTATACCCAATCGTATTCTTTGGGTATTCTATGAAGACACAATTGTCCACTTTGGGTTTGAGCTTTTCTGGCCGAAGCCTATCGACATAAGCATCATAGCCCCAAACCTTAAGAAACAACAACTTAGGTTTCTTGCCAAACCACAGTTCATACGGTGTCGTCTCCAAGGACTTAGATGGTGCCCTATTCAAAGTGAATGTAGTTGTCTCTAATGCATAACCCTAAAATGATAGCGGTAGTTTGGTAAGGGACATCATAGATCGCACCATATCCAATAGAGTGCGATTACGACGTTCAAACACACCATTATGCTATGGTATTCCAGGTGGCGTCTATTGTGAAACGATTCCACTTTGTCTTAAGTGATTGCTAAACTCATAACTCAGATACTCTTCCCTTGATCATATCGTAGGAACTTGATCTTCTTGTTACGATGATTCTCAACTTCACTCTGAAATTGCTTGAACTTTTCAAACGTTTCAGACTTATGCTTCATTAAGTAAACATGCCCATATCTACTCAATTCATCGGTGAAGGTGAGAAAATAACGATATCCACCGCAAGCGTCAACACTCATCGGACCGCACACATCATCATGTGTGATTTCCAACAAGTCACTTGCCCGTTCCATTGTTCCAGAAAACAGGGGTTTTAGTCATCTTGCCTATGAGGCATGGTTCGCATGTGTTAGGTGATTCAAAATCAAGTGACTCCAAAAGTCCATTAGCATGGAGGTTATTCATGCCCTTTACACCAATATGACCTAAGCGGTAGTGCCAAGAAAGTGGTACTATCATTATCAACTCTACATCTTTTGGCATCAATGTTATGAACATGTGTATCACTATGACCGAGATTCAATAAACCATTCACATTGGGTGCATGACCATAGAAGGTATTATTTATGTAAACAGAATAACCATTATTCACTGACTTCAATGAATAACCGTATTGCAATAAACATGATCTAATCATGTTCATGGTCAACGCAGACACTAATGCAAACAACATTTATCTAGGTTCAACACTAATCCCGAAGGTAGAGGGAGCGTGAAATGGTGATCACATCAACCTTGGAAACACTTACATCGTCACCTCGCCCTTAGCTACTCCGTTTATTCTGTAGCTTTTGTTTTGAGTTACTAGTATTAGCGACTGAATCGTTATCTAATACCCAGGTGCTACTAGGAGTACTAGTAAGATACACATGAATAACACATATAGCAAATATACTTTTGTTGAAGTTGCCAACCTTCTTATCTACCATGTATTTGAGGTGGTTCCACTACAAGTGACCATTCCCCTTGCAATATAAGCACTTAGTCTCGGGTTTGGGTTCAACCTTGGGTTTCTTCATTGGAGCGGCAACTGGCTTGCCATTCATGAAGTTTCCCTTCTTGACCTCGCCCTTCTTGAAACCAGTGGTCTTGTTAACCATGAACACTTGATGCTCCTTCTTGATTTCTACTTCTGCGGCCTACCGCGAACTTCTCCGAGATCATCTCCATCCCTTGCATGTTATAGTTCATCACGAAGTTCTAGAAGCTTGGTGATAGTGATTGGAGAACTTTTGTCAATCAATCTCTTATCTCGAAGATTAACTCCCACTTGATTCAAGCGATTGAAGTACCCAGACATTCTGAGCACATGCTCACTGGCTGAGCTATTCTCCCCCATCTTGTAGGCAAAGATCTTGTCAGAGGTCTCAAACCTCTCAACACGGGCATGAGCCTGAAATACCAATTTCAGCTCTTGGAACATCTCATATGTTCCATGGCGTTCAAAATGCCTTTGGAGCCCTGATTCTAAGCTGTAAAGCATGGCGCACTAAACTATCAAGTAGTCATCAGAACGTGTCTGCCAGATGTTCACAACATCCATAGACGATGCTAGAGGGGTTGGCACACCGAGCGGTGCATCAAGGACAAAATGCCTTCTATGTAGTAGTGAGGACAATCCTCAGATTACGACCCTAGTCTGCACAATTGCTCACAATATCTTTCAACTTAGTCTTTCTCTAGGAACGTATTAAAACAGGGAGCTAAAGCTCAAGCTATTGATCTACAACATAATTTGCAAAGACAATCTGGACTATGTTCATGATAATGAGTTCAACTAATCAAAATATTTAATGAACTCCCACTTAGATAGACACCCCTCTAGTCATCTAAGTGATACCTGATCCGAATCGACTAGGCCGTGTCCGATCATCACGTGAGACGGACTAGTCATCAACGGTGAACATCTCCATGTTGATTGTATCTTCTATACAACTCATGTTCGACCTTTCGGTCTCCCGTGTTCCGAGGCCATGTCTATACATGCTAGGTTCATCAAGTCAACCTAAGTGTATTGCGTGTGTAAATCTGGCTTACACCCGTTGTATGCGAACGTTAGAGCCTATCACACCCGATAATCACGTGGTGCTTCAGAACAACGAACCTTTGCAACGGTGCATAGTTAGGGGGAACACAATTCTTGAAATTTTAGTGAGAGATCATCTTATTTAAGCTACCGTCGTTCTAAGCAAATAATATGTAAAACATGATAAACATCACATGCAATCAAATAGTGACATGACATGGCCAATATCATTTTGCTCCTTTGATCTCCATCTTTGGGGCACCATGATCATGATCGTCACCGGCATGACACCATGATCTCCATCATCATGATCTCCATCATCGTGTCTTCATGAAGTTGCCTCACCAAGTATTACTTCTACTACTATGGCTAACGATTAGCAATAAAGTAAAGTAATTACATGGCATTTTCATTGACACGCAGGTCAGACAATAAATTAAGACAACTCCTATGGCTCCTGCCGGTTGTCATACTCACCGACATGCAAGTCGTGATTCCTATTACAAGAACATGATCAATCTCATACATCGCATATATCATTCAGACAATAAATTAAGACAACTCCTATGGCTCCTGCCGGTTGTCATACTCACCGACATGCAAGTCGTGATTCCTATTACAAGAACATGATCAATCTCATACATCGCATATATCATTCATCACATCCTTTTGGCCATATCACATCACACGACATATGCTGCAAGAACAAGTTAGACATCCTCTAATTGTTGTTGCAAGTTTTTACGTAGCTGCTATAGGTTTCTAGCAAGAACATTTCTTACCTATGCCAAAACCACAACGTGATATGCCAATTTCTATTTACCCTTCATAAGGACCCTTTTCATCGAATCCGATCCGACTAAAGTAGGAGACACAGACACCCGCCAGCCACCTTATGCAACTAGTGCTTTTTTGGTGGAACCGGTCTCATGTAAGCATACATGTCAGGTTGGTCCGAGCCGCTTCATCCCACGATGCCGCCGAATCAATATAATACTAGTAACGGTAAGCAAATTGGCAAAATCGACACCCACAACAACTTGTGTTCTACTCGTGCATAGAAACTACGCATAGACCTGGCTCATGATGCCACTGTCGGGGATCGTTGCAAAAATAAAAAAAATTCTACGCATCACCAAGATCAATCTATGGAGACAATGAGAAGGGGGATTGCATCTTCATACCTTGAAGAATGCAAAGCGGAAGCGTTACTAGAACGCGGTTGGTGTAGTCGTACACGCAGCGATTCAGATCATAGTCGATTCCGATCCAAGCACCAAATAACGGCGCCTACGCGTTCAACACACGTACAACCTAGGGACGTATCCTCCTTCTTGATCAAGCAAGGGGGGAGGAGAAGTTGGGGAAGAGCTCCGGAAGCACGACGGCGTGGTGGTGGAGCTTGCAGTTCCCCGGCAAGGCTTCGCCAAGCTCTACGGAGGAAGAGGAGGAGTTGGGAGGGGGAAGGGTTGCGCCAAGGAAGGGGTGCGGCTACCCTCTCTCTCCCTCACTATATATAGGGGGAAGGGGGGAGGAGGAGGCGCCCTAGGGTTTCCCTAGGGGAGAGGCGGCGGCCACAGAGGAAACCCTAGATGGGTTTGGGCGCCCCCACCCCTAGGAAACTCGCCCCCCAAGCCAGGAGGGGCGGCTGCCCTAGGGGAGGCGCCTCCACCTCTCCACGTTATGTGAGATGGGGTAGGAGGGGCGCACTACCCCTTAGTGGGCTGTTGTGCCCCCTCCCTTTGGCCCATAAGGCCCCCAACGCTTGTCGGGGCCTCCAAAACCTCTTTCGGACACGCTGGTCGTCACCCAGTACGCCTAGAACAATTCCGGACCCCAATACCCTTCGTCCAATATATCGATCTTCGCCTCCGGACCATTCCAGAATTCGTCGTCACGTCTGGGATCTCATCCGGGACTCCGAACAACCTTCGGTAACCACATACTATTCCCATAACAACTCTAGAGTCACCGAACCTTAAGTTTGTGGACCCTACGTGTCGTGGAATTAGCACGGCAGATGTCCGGATTAACGGACTTAGTGGTGAGGCCGCGCATCTATGTAGTAGCTTGAGAGGGGTTGAGCGGAATCGAGGGGCGCAAAGACAAGGATTTAGAGAGCTTCGGGCCTCGGGAAACATCATCCGGTAATAACCCTACGCGCTGTTTGAGGCTAGATCTCATTATGATCCTCGTGGTGTCGCCGGTAAACCGGCTCTTTGTGTCTAACCCTAGAAACTTGTCTGCTTGTGGCTTGTCTCAACTTGTCCCCCTTTGGGAGCCCTGCCCCTCCTTATATATGTTGAAGGGGCGGGTTACATGACTAGTCCTAGTAGGATTAGGATTGCTTTATTACAAGGAGTCCTAGTCTTGCTTCCTTTGTAGGAGAATATTCCTTATGCTTTCTTCATAAACCGGCTCACCATAATATGAACCGGCCTGCTGGGCCTTGGACCTTGTCATCCGTGATCCGTCCTCCGGGTTACCACTGAGTGGTATTATTTAGGCAGGTTGCTTGTAAACCGTCTGGTTATGACGGATCGCCAGTGAATCACCAAGTGTAAACCGGGTCTCAAGTAAACCGCCAAGTCCGGCCGGGTCATATTTCCGGCCGGTTTATATCGCGGGGGTATATCCCCGACATTAGCCCCCAAGTTTAGCTTGGATGTGTCCATGGTAAACTTATGGTCCAAAACAAACACAAGAACAAATTTGAGAGGTTGTGCTCCGAGTTAAGAATTCTTGTAAACCGGCACCTGACCATCCGTAACTCCTTGTCCTTCTTCTAGAAAATCCGGGTCAACAGACTAGCTTCATAATCAACTTGCTTGCATAAGAAATATTGTAAATCAAGAATCCATTTGAATCGGCCTTCAATGCTCTGACTTGACAAAAATATTGGTCTTTGAAATATTCAACTGATATCCAGCCGGCTTGAAGATGTAGAACTTGCCGGTTTATGATTGCCAAAATTGCCGGGTCACACAATTAATCTGATTTGCCAGAACTGAAAATTTGAAGATGCTCCTCCTTTATATGCATATTTCCTATAGCCCCCAAGTGCCGGGTCATTATGTAATAATGAGCAGGGACTTTGTAAGTATGATCATGTAAACTTGAACAACAGCATGTAGCCCCCAAGTGCTGGGTTATTATGCAATAATGAGCAGGGACTTTGTAGATATAATCATTGAAGATAACATTATATGATGTAATTTCCATCTTGGGGTTTGAACCCACGTCCACAAGGTTAAGAGCTTTGTGCTTTACCAACTGAGCAGTGGACCCTTCAATATAATGAATGAATACTTGTGTACCTTGAATTGTTGACAGGAGCGATTGGTAGCCCCCAAGGGCCGGCTCATTACGATGTGATGAGTTTGGTCTTCAATAAAGGGAGCAAAAAATGACTTTGCATTAGCCCCCAAGTGTCATGGTGCATGCTTGCAGCGACATGAGACTTGTGTATTTGATGTAATCTCAATTTGAATAATGTAGCCCCCAAGTGTCGGGTTGTAAGCCTGCAGCAACTCGGGACTATTCCTTTATAGAATAAATCACTTCCATCGATGAAATAATATCCATTGCGCTTATAGAGACTTTGAAAACCTCAATCGTAATATTGATAACCATAATAATAACCCAGCCATGTTGGCTATTAAAGATTTGAATAATATAATTCGGTTTGAAAACCGGTTCCAGTGATGTGTGATCACAACCAGGCCGTGTTAATAAACACCGGTCATTATTTTATCTCATACTGGCGACGTATAATCAAAGCCAGCCCGGTTTAATAAACACCAGTCGTTATCTTACCTGCAATTAAGTGTACCTGACGTCCTTAATCCGGTAGGCATAATTGCATGTGTAGATTCTGATGAGGCTCTTGGCTCTTTTGATGTTTGCCCAATGATTGTTCCGGGTTATGATGAACGCCGGTTTAACTCTTGCTGGTGTTTTATGACCCAGACTTTTGAACTTATGCTGGTGTTCATGACCCAGACTTTTTGAACTTATGCTGGTATTCATGACCCAGACTTTTGAACTTATGCTGGTGTTCATGACCCAGACTTTTTGAACTTATGCTGGTATTCATGACCCAGACTTTGAAGATATATGGCCAACTCTGGAGTTGTCCCATTCCGGATTAAAGAACCATAAAACATAAACACCAGAAATGCAAATGAAACCATGTAGTCGAGGCTTTTTACGAGCTGCCAGGCTCAAAGCAAGGTTCAGCCAATCAATGGAATGGGCTTACCATCCAAAGGGCCGGTCGATGGATGCGGGTACCATCCATAGGAACCATAAGAAAAACTTTTAGCCAATCACTGGATGGTTGTCACCTGTCCAGAGGGCCTCCACGGTTCCATAGAACCATAGGTAAATCTTTAGCCAATCATTGGATGGCTGTCGCCTGTCCAGGGGGCCTCCATGGTTCCATAGTGTTGGGGAACGTAGTAATTTCAAAATTTTCCTACGATCACGCAAGATCTATCTACTAGATGCATAGCAACGAGAGGGGAGAGTGTGTCTACGTACCCTCGTAGACCGAAAGCGGAAGCGTTTATCAACGCGGTTGATGTAGTCGTGCACCTTCACGATCCGTCCCGATCTAGTACCGAACGTACGGCACCTCCGCGTTCAGCACACGTTCAGCTCGATGACGTCCTCGCCTTCTTGATCCAGCAAGACAGGCGAAGTAGTAGATGAGTTCCGGCAGCACGACGGCGTGGTGACGGTTGTTGATGAAGAACAATCTCTGCAGGGCTTCGCCAAGCACTACAGAAACTAGACGGAGGATAAACTAGAGGGTCGGGGTAGCCGGCACACGACTTGGTGTATCTTGATGTGTCTTGGGTGCTAGCCCTACCCCTCTATTTATATGTTGAGCCTTGGGGTCGAAACTTGGAGTAAAAGCCTTCACAAAGTCGGTTTCACCCGAAAGGCAAGAGTCCTTCTCGGACTCCAGGGCCAGACGCCAGGGTTCCCGGCGTCTGGACCCAGACGCCAGGGACCCTGGCGTCTGGCCCCTGGACTCCGCAAAACTTCGTTTTGCGCTTTCCAAAAACCTTGTGTGCTTTCCCTTTTGGCCCAAATAACGTGTTCTCGTACCCAAACACTTCGGGAAACATCCGGAACCCCTTCCGGTGAATTCCGGAACCCTTCCGGAGGTCAAACACTATTATCCCATATATTAATCTTTATCTCCGGACCATTCCAGAGTTCCTCGTCATGTCCGTGATCACATCCGGGACTCCGAACAACATTCGGTCATCAACATACATAACTCATTAAATACTATATCGTCAACGAAACGTTAAGCGTGCGGACCCTACGGGTTCGAGAACTATGTAGACATGACCGAGACATTTCTCTGGTCAATAACCAATAGCGGAACCTGGATGCCCATATTGGCTCCTACATGTTCTACGAAGATCTTTATCGGTCGAACCGCATAACAACATACGTTGTTCCCTTTGTCATCGGTATGTTACTTGCCCGAGATTCGATCGTCGGTATCTCAATACCTAGTTCAATCTCGTTACCGGCAAGTCTCTTTACTCGTTCCGTAATACATCATCTCGTGACTAACTCATTAGTCATTTGCTTGCAAGGCTTATTATGATGTGCATTACCGAGAGGGCCCAGAGATACCTCTCCGACACTCGGAGTGACAAATCCTAATCTTGATCTATGCCAATACCACGAATACTTTCGGAGACACCTGTAGAGCATCTTTATGATCACCCAGTTACGTTGTGACGTTTGATAGCACACAAGGTGTTCCTACGGTATTCGGGAGTTGCATAATCTCATAGTCATAGGAACATGTATAAGTCATGAAGAAAGCAATAGCAGTAAAACTAAACGATCATAGTGCTATGCTAACGGATGGGACTTGTCCATCACATCATTCTCCTAATGATGTGATCCCGTTGATCAAATGACAACTCATGTCTATGGCTAGGAAACATAACCATCTTTGATCAATGAGCTAGTCTAGTAGAGGCATACTAGGGACATACTGTTTTGTCTATGTATCCACACATGTACTAAGTTTCCGGTTAATACAATTCTAGCATGAATAAAAGACATTTATCATGATATAAGGAAATACAAATAACATCTTTATTATTGCCTCTAGGGCATATTTCCTTCAGTCTCCCACTTGAACTAGAGTCAATAATCTAGATTACAAAGTGATGATCTTTACACCCATGGAGTCCTGGTGCTGATCATGTTTTGCCCGTGGAAGAGGCTTAGTCAACGGGTCTGCAACATTCAGATCCGTATGTATTTTGCAAATCTCTATGTCTCCCTCCTTGACTAGATCGCGGATGGAATTGAAGCGTCTTTTGATGTGCTTTGTTCTCTTGTGAAACCTGGATTCCTTCGCCAAGGCTATTGCTCCAGTGTTGTCACAAAAGATTTTCATTGGACCCGATGCACTAGGTATTACACCTAGATCGGATATGAACTCCTTCATCCAGACTCCTTCATTTGCTGCTTCCGAAGCAGCTATGTATTCCGCTTCACACGTAGATCCCGCCACGACGCTCTGCTTGGAACTGCACCAACTGACAGCTCCACCGTTCAATAAAAATACATATCCGGTTTGTGAATTTGAGTCATCCGGATCAGTGTCAAAGCTAGAATCGACGTAACCGTTTACGACGAGCTCTTTGTCACCTCCATATACGAGAAACATATCCTTAGTCCTTTTCAGGTATTTCAGGATGTTCTTGACCGCTGTCCAGTGATCCACTCCTGGATTACTTTGGTACCTCCCTGCTAGACTTATAGCAAGGCACACATCAGGTCTGGTACACAGCATTGCATACATGATAGATCCTATGGCTGAGGCATAGGGAATGACTTTCATTTTCTCTCTATCTTCTGCAGTGGTCGGGCATTGAGTCTTACTCAACTTCATACCTTGTAATACAGGCAAGAACCCTTTCTTTGACTGATCCATTTTGAACTTCTTCAAAATCTTATCAAGGTATGTGCTTTGTGAAAGTCCAATTAAGCGTCTTGATCTATCTCTATAGATCTTGATGCCTAAAATATAAGCAGCTTCACCGAGGTCTTTCATTGAAAAATTCTTATTCAAGTATCCTTTTATGCTATCCAGAAATTCTATATCATTTCCAATCAATAATATGTCATCCACATATAATATTAGAAATGCTATAGAGCTCCCACTCACTTTCTTGTAAATACAGGCTTCTCCAAAAGTCTGTATAAAACCATATGCTTTGATCACCTCATCAAAGCGTATATTCCAACTCCGAGATGCTTGCACCAGTCCATAGATGGATCGCTGGAGTTTGCATACTTTGTTAGCACCTTTTGGATCGACAAAACCTTCTGGTTGCATCATATACAACTCTTCTTTGAGATATCCATTCAGGAATGCAGTTTTGACATCCATTTGCCAGATTTCATAATCATAAAATGCGGCAATTGCTAACATGATTCGGACAGACTTAAGCATCGCTACAAGTGAGAAAGTCTCATCGTAGTCAACTCCTTGAACTTGTCGAAACCCTTTCGCAACAAGTCGAGCTTTGTAAACAGTAACATTACCGTCTGCGTCGGTCTTCCTCTTGAAGATCCATTTATTTTCGATGGCCTGCCGATCATCGGGCAAGTCAACCAAAGTCCACACTTTGTTCTCATACATGGATCCCATCTCAGATTTCATGGCCTCAAGCCATTTTGCGGAATCTGGGCTCATCATCGCTTCCTCATAGTTCGTAGGTTCATCATGGTCTAGTAACATGATTTCCAGAACTGGGTTGCCGTACCACTCTGGTGCGGAACGTAATCTGGTTGATCTACGACGTTCAGCAGAAACTTGATCCGAAGTTTCATGATCATCATCATTAACTTCCTCACTGATTGGTGTAGGAATCACTGGAACAATTTTCTGTGATGTACTACATTCCAATTCGGGAGAAGGTACAGTTACCTCATCAAGTTCTACTTTCCTCCCACTCACTTCTTTCGAGAGAAACTCCTTCTCTAGAAAGGATTCATTCTTAGCAACGAATATCTTGCCTTCGGATCTGTGATAGAAGGTGTACCCAACAGTCTCTTTTGGGTATCCTATGAAGATACATTTCTCCGACTTGGGTTCGAGCTTATCAGGTTGAAGCTTTTTCACATAAGCATCGCAGCCCCAAACTTTAAGAAACGACAACTTTGGTTTCTTGCCAAACCATAGTTCATAAGGTGTCGTATCAACGGATTTAGATGGTGCCCTATTTAACGTGAATGCAACTGTCTCTAAAGCATAACCCCAAAACGATAGCGGTAAATCGGTAAGAGACATCATAGATCGCACCATATCCAATAAAGTACGGTTACGACGTTCGGACACACCATTACGCTGTGGTGTTCCGGGTGGCGTGAGCTGTGAAACTATTCCACATTGTTTTAAATGAAGACCAAACTCGTAACTCAAATATTCTCCTCCACGATCAGATCGTAGAAACTTTATTTTCTTGTTACGATGATTCTCTACTTCACTCTGAAATTCTTTGAACTTTTCAAATGTTTCAGACTTGTGCTTCATTAAGTAGATATACCCATATCTGCTCAAATCATCAGTGAAGGTCAGAAAATAACGATACCCGCCGCGAGCTTCAACACTCATTGGCCCACATACATCAGTATGTATGATTTCCAACAAATCTGTTGCTCGCTCCATAGTTCCGGAGAACGAAGTTTTAGTCATCTTGCCCATGAGGCATGGTTCGCAAGCACCAAGTGATTCATAATCAAGTGATTCCAAAAGTCCATCACTATGGAGTTTCTTCATGCTCTTTACACCAATATGACCTAAACGGCAGTGCCACAAATAAGTTGCACTATCATTATTAACCTTGCATCTTTTGGTTTCAATATTATGAATATGTGTATCACTACAATCGAGATCTAATAAGAATAGACCACTCTTCAAGGGTGCATGACCATAAAAGATATTATTCATAAAAATAGAACAACCATTATTCTCTGATTTGAATGAATAACCGTCTCGCAACAAACAAGATCCAGATATAATGTTCATGCTCAACGCTGGCACCAAATAACAATTATTTAGGTCTAAAACTAATCCCGAAGGTAGATGTAGAGGTAGCGTGCCGACGGCGATCACATCGACTTTGGAACCATTTCCCACGCGCATCGTCACCTCGTCCTTAGCTAATCTTCGTTTAATCCGTAGTCCCTGTTTCGAGTTACAAATATTAGCAACCGAACCGGTATGAAATACCCAGGTACTACTACGAGCATTAGTAAGGTACACATCAATAACATGTATATCACATATACCTTTGTTCACCTTGCCATCCTTCTTATCCGCCAAATACTTGGGGCAGTTCCGTTTCCAGTGTCCAGTCCCCTTGCAGTAGAAGCACTCAGTTTCAGGCTTGGCTCCAGACTTGGGTTTCTTCGTGGGAGTAGCAACTGTCTTGCTATTCTTCTTGAAGTTCCCCTTCTTTCCCTTGCCCTTTTTCTTGAAACTAGTGGTCTTGTTAACCATCAACACTTGATGCTCCTTTTTGATTTCTACCTCCGCAGCCTTAAGCATAGCGAAGAGCTCGGGAATTGTCTTTTGCATCCCTTGCATATTATAGTTCATCACGAAGCCTTTATAGCTTGGTGGCAGTGATTGAAGAACTCTATCAATAACACTATCCTCGTCAACTTTGCAACCAAGTTGAGTCATATGATTGTAGTACCTAGACATTCTGAGCAAGTGTTCACTGATAGAACTATTCTCCTCCATCTTGCAGCTGTAGAACTTATTGGAAATCTCATATTTCTCAATCCGGGCATTTGCTTGAAATATTAACTTCAACTCCTGGAACATCTCATATGGTCCATGACGTTCAAAACGTCGTTGAAGTCCCGGTTCTAAGCCGTAAAGCATGGCACACTGAACTATCGTGTAGTCATCAGACCGCGATTGCCAGACGTTCAAAGCGTCCACATTAGCGGGAGGGGGCTTGTCACCTAGCGGTGCTTCAAGGACATAATTCTTCTGTGCAGCAATGAGGATAATCCTCAGGTTACGGACCCAGTCCGTGTAATTGCTACCATCATCTTTCAACTTAGCTTTCTCTAGGAATGCATTAAAATTCAAAGGAACGGTAGCACGGGCCATTGATCTACAATAACATAGATATGCAATAACTATCAGGACTAAGTTCATGATAAATTAAAGTTCAATTTAATCATATTAATTAAAGAACTCCCACTTAGATAGACATCCCTTCGGTCATCTAAATGATCACGTGATCCAAATCAACTAAACCATGTCCGATCATCACGTGAGATGGAGTAGTTTCAATGGTGAACATCTTATGTTGATCATATCTACTATATGATTCACGCTCGACCTTTCGGTCTCCAGTGTTCCGAGGCCATATCTGCATATGCTAGGCTCGTCAAGTTTAACCCGAGTATTCTGCGTGTGCAAAACTGGCTTACACCCGTTGTATTTGAACGTAGAGCTTATCACACCCGATCATCACGTGGTGTCTCGGCACGACGAACTTTCGCAACGGTGCATACTCAGGGAGAACACTTATACCTTGAAATTTAGTAAGGGATCATCTTATAATGCTACCGTCGTTCTAAGCAAAATAAGAAGCAAAATAAGATAAACATCACATGCAATCAAAATATGTGACATGATATGGCCATCATCATCTTGTGCTTTTGATCTCCATCTCCAAAGCACCGTCATGATCACCTTCACAAAACATGATCATCTCATACAAAACCGTATAACTCATCATGTCTTGACCATATCACATCACAACATGCCCTGCAAAAACAAGTTAGACGTCCTCTACTTTGTTGTTGCAAGTTTTACGTGGCTGCTACGGGCTTAGCAAGAACCGTTCTTACCTACGCATACAAAACCACAACGATGTTTCGTCAAGTATGTGCTGTTTTAACCTTCACAAGGACCGGGCGTAGCCACACTTGATTCAGCTAAAGTGAGAGAGACAGACACCCGCCAGTCACCTTTAAGCAACGAGTGCTCGTAACGGTGAAACCAGTCTCGCGTAAGCGTACGCGTAATGTCGGTCCGGGCCGCTTCATCTCACAATACCGCCGAAGCAAAGTATGACATGCTGGTAAGCAGTATGACTAGTATCGTCCACAATCTCATTGTGTTCTACTCGTGCATATCATCTACGCATAAACCTGGCTCTGATACCACTGTTGGGGAACGTAGTATTTTCAAAATTTTCCTACGATCACGCAAGATCTATCTACTAGATGCATAGCAACGAGAGGGGAGAGTGTGTCTACGTACCCTCGTAGACCGAAAGCGGAAGCGTTTATCAACGCGGTTGATGTAGTCGTGCACCTTCACGATCCGTCCCGATCTAGTACCGAACGTACGGCACCTCCGCGTTCAGCACACGTTCAGCTCGATGACGTCCTCGCCTTCTTGATCCAGCAAGACGGGCGAAGTAGTAGATGAGTTCCGGCAGCACGACGGCGTGGTGACGGTTGTTGATGAAGAACAATCTCTGCAGGGCTTCGCCAAGCACTACAGAAACTAGACGGAGGATAAACTAGAGGGTCGGGGTAGCCGGCACACGGCTTGGTGTATCTTCATGTGTCTTGGGTGCTAGCCCTACCCCTCTATTTATATGTTGAGCCTTGGGGTCGAAACTTGGAGTAAAAGCCTTCACAAAGTCGGTTTCACCCGAAAGGCAAGAGTCCTTCTCGGACTCCAGGGCCAGACGCCAGGGTTCCCGGCGTCTGGACCCAGACGCCAGGGACCCTGGCGTCTGGCCCCTGGACTCCGCAAAACTTCCTTTTGCGCTTTCCAAAAACCTTGTGTGCTTTCCCTTTTGGCCCAAATAACGTGTTCTCGTACCCAAACACTTCGGGAAACATCCGGAACCCCTTCCGGTGAATTCCGGAACCCTTCCGGAGGTCAAACACTATTATCCCATATATTAATCTTTATCTCCGGACCATTCCAGAGTTCCTCGTCATGTCCGTGATCACATCCGGGACTCCGAACAACATTCGGTCATCAACATACATAACTCATTAAATACTATATCGTCAACGAAACGTTAAGCGTGCGGACCCTACGGGTTCGAGAACTATGTAGACATGACCGATACATTTCTCTGGTCAATAACCAATAGCGGAACCTGGATGCCCATATTGGCTCCTACATGTTCTACGAAGATCTTTATCGGTCGAACCGCATAACAACATACGTTGTTCCCTTTGTCATCGGTATGTTACTTGCCCGAGATTCGATCGTCGGTATCTCAATACCTTAGTTCAATCTCGTTACCGGCAAGTCTCTTTACTCGTTCCGTAATACATCATCTCGTGACTAACTCATTAGTCATTTGCTTGCAAGGCTTATTATGATGTGCATTACCGAGAGGGCCCAGAGATACCTCTCCGACACTCGGAGTGACAAATCCTAATCTTGATCTATGCCAACACCACGAATAATTTCGGAGACACCTGTAGAGCATCTTTATGATCACCCAGTTACGTTGTGACGTTTGATAGCACACAAGGTGTTCCTACGGTATTCGGGAGTTGCATAATCTCATAGTCATAGGAACATGTATAAGTCATGAAGAAAGCAATAGCAGTAAAACTAAACGATCATAGTGCTATGCTAATGGATGGGTCTAGTCCATCACATCATTCTCCTAATGATGTGATCCCGTTGATCAAATGACAACTCATGTCTATGGCTAGGAAACATAACCATCTTTGATCAATGAGCTAGTCTAGTAGAGGCATACTAGGGACATACTGTTTTGTCTATGTATCCACACATGTACTAAGTTTCCGGTTAGTAAAATTCTAGCATGAATAAAAGACATTTATCATGATATAAGGAAATACAAATAACATCTTTATTATTGCCTCTAGGGCATATTTCCTTCACATAGAACCATAGGTAAAACTTTAGCCAATCACTGGATGGCTGTCGCCTGTCCAGAGGGCCTCCATGGTTCCATAGAACCATAGGTAAATCTTTAGCCAATCACTGGATGGCTGTCGCCCGTCCAGAGGGCCTCCATGGTTCCATAGAACCATAGGTAAATCTTTAGCCAATCACTGGATGGCTGTCGCCTGTCCAGAGGGCCTCCATGGTTCCATAGAACCATAGGTAAATCTTTAGCCAATCACTGGATGGCTGTCGCCTGTCCAGAGGGCCTCCATGAAGTGTCCTCTTTGGTCCGAATACAACCTTTGTTTGAACAGGAATCCCTTCAGTGATCCCATCGGCAGAGTACATATACGGGAGTTGCCCTACACAACCAGATAGACTGATCAAAGCATCTTATTTTCTTAATGAAGAATGATATATAACAAGAGAAATAGTACTGTAGATGGATATCACCTGAGTGAATTTGAACCGGTATGTTGAATAGATCGGATCATAGGGTGGACAGTAAACGACCACAGCATCAGTGGCACCACAGATATATGAATCGACCGTAGCTGTAAACCGGCGGAGATGAACAAGTGGTCCTCCTGGTGGTAAACCGGTGCGGATGTGTGAACCGGCCGTCTGATTTGCTCGAATAGCAGATGGGTCGGCCGGCGCCGACGGGCTAATTGCCTTCCTCGTCGTGAGCCGGCGTAGTCGTGAAAGACGGTCGCGGCGTTGCAAACCGACGTGGTCGCGAGAGGCGGCCACGACATTGTAAACCGGTGCGGTCTTGAGAGACGTCCAAAGCGTTGTAAACCGGTACGGTCACGAGAGATAGTCACGGTATTGTAAACCGGTGCGGGAGTCCGTTGAGTAACGGTGTCCATTCGTACCGAATTATGTTTAGCGGGCTTCCATCTCCACGGTAAACAACCCCTTTATCATGAATAATTGTCCTATACAAAAATATCACAAGAAAGGAGTAATTGTTCTCAAGGTAAAATATGTAAAAAATAGATAGAAAAGATAGCACCTGATGTTTAGTAGACGTCCATGCAGATGGGTCAAATGACACAACCTCTTTGCCAATCGCACATAGGAACAGGAAACAAAGGCGCCTCGATGACGGGCGACTCATGGTGAAACTTGCCAGGCAACGGTGGTGAATGCAAAGGCGGTGGCTGACGGAAGCAGTGGTTTTAAAATACAATCGCAGCAGGACCGGAGCCGGGCGGTTCAAAGTGAACCCTTTTTTTTCACATAACGGGGTGGTAGGCTAGTTGCTCCAGATTTACTTGCCCATTACTGCCTTATGGACGGCTTGTTTTTATTGCTTTTGCTGCATACTGCTGGAATCCCATACTGCCCAGTTTGTGCAATCTGCAGCTATATGTTTTTACTGTCAATAGATCTTATCCTCAGAGACCTTGCTTCCTTAGTTCACAAACTTTGGAAATTTCACGAATGCCAAGCCCAAAAGCATCTATTATCTCATCCATATGTTGCTGAACCTGAACAAATATTTTAACCCGCCGCGATGTACAACTGAGATGCTGCTCAGAGATGGCTGGCTTGGCCCGAACAATTGGTGACTTGGGGGTGAGTTGCTCAGAGGCGACGACGGCAATTTAGCGCGGGCTGCGCGGACGGGCGTGCAGTGGTGTGAGCCATCAGAGGGCGCATGCGAGGTGAGGGGAGGCCGCGACTCGCGGTGGCTCACGCCAGTGGCGACTTCAATGCGGCAGGAACGCGGCTCGATGGGGACAGAAGTAGTGCACTCGCGGCTTTAAGACCGGGCCTGGCAGAATAGGAGCAAGGCCGCGGGCGTGGTCGGTAAGCCGGCGCGAGCGGACGGCAGTAGCTGACTGCAGTGGTAAACCGGCGCGCGGGGAGCAGTAATACTGAGTCAAGGCGGTGACGATGGCCGGACTGGCTCGGGCGACTCAACCATGTAGCTATAGGGGCGCTTGCGGGCAAGGCCTCAGCGGTTCAGAACGGCAGCAGTGACCCAAGACCATCTGGAGCGGGGCGAGACGGCTGGCGGATCGGCCAGTACAAACGTCACAGCGGCGATGGTGATCCGGCAGAGGCCAGAGCCCCCGTCCGTGGAGACTGAACCCGTCGAGGCGATGTGAGGAGAGCCGCGACCCGCGGGGGCTCACGCCAGTGGTGGTGGCAGGTCGCACCAGTGATGACCCGATCACGGCTGCAGCTTGGGAAACGGTGAAGACGTACGAGGCGGAGACATGGCCGGCTCAATTCTGCGACCACTTGGGGCAGAGGGCCGCTTCCGGCATGGCTGGCTGGATGAGGCCGTGGTGGTGAAGGCACTTGGAGGTGAGGCCGGCGGCTTGGAATAGGCCTAGCGGAGGCGTCTTGGCGCACCAGCGCAACTCATAGGCGCATCGGCGTGAGTGGAACCCAGCGCATCCGAGTCGATCTCCCGTCCTTGTTCTGGTCATTGTCGGTTTGACTATCCCAAATCCGTGTCCTCTAGGTCGTGGGCTCGTGGCCCCTTTTTCTTTTTCCTTTCCTACGTTTTGACATGTTGATCAACCGGCTTTGGACAGTTTTCTTTGGAATTGTCTCCTCTGCCACCTGACTTGACGCGTGGTGTGACCAAGTAGCAGCAGCCGAAGATGATTTTTTCCTTCTCGAAAACTCGGTCTTGTAGTTGCTTGTAGTGATAGTAGCAAGATGTCGGTTCAGCAGATCACACGGCGTGGAGCGGCAGCACTCCGTGCCGACTATGGAATTTCCTCGGGACTTAAACACCGCAGTAGAAATTTCTTTCGCCTCGGACTCGGCGGATCATCTAGCGACGCGTGCGGCGCACACAACCCTAATATCTCAATCTTCAAACTTGCATGGCGGTTTATCCTGACGATCCCTCTGTGTCGGCTCTTCTTCGACTGTCCAACTGCGAGCTTCTCGATCCCTAGAAGAGATCCCTTCAAGAACTCAACACCACCATGCGCCAGCCCCACGGTGGGCGCCAACTGTCGTGGAATTAGCACGGCAGATGTCCGGATTAACGGACTTAGTGGTGAGGCCGCGCATCTATGTAGTAGCTTGAGAGGGGTTGAGCGGAATCGAGGGGCGCAAAGACAAGGATTTAGACAGCTTCGGGCCCCGAGAAACATCATCCGGTAATAAACCTACGCGCTGTTTGAGGCTAGATCTCATTATGATCCTCGTGGTGTCGCCGGTAAACCGGCTCTTTGTGTCTAACCCTAGAAACTTGTCTGCTTGTGGCTTGTCTCAACTTATCCCCCTTTGGGAGCCCTGCCCCTCCTTATATATGTTGAAGGGGCGGGTTACATGACTAGTCCTAGTAGGATTAGGATTGCTTTATTACAAGGAGTCCTAGTCTTGCTTCCTTTGTAGGAGAATATTCCTTATGCTTTCTTCATAAACCGGCTCACCATAATATGAACCGGCCTTCTGGGCCTTGGACCTTGTCATCCGTGATCCGTCCTCCGGGTTACCACTGAGTGGTATTATTTAGGCAGGTTGCTTGTAAACCGTCTGGTTATGACGGATCGCCAGTGAATCACCAAGTGTAAACCGGGTCTCAAGTAAACCGCCAAGTCCGGCCGGGTCATATTTCCGGCCGGTTTATATCGCGGGGGTATATCCCCGACACTACGGGTTCGGGAACCATGCAGACATGACCGAGATACCTCTCCGGCCAATAACCAATAGCGGGATCTGGATACCCATATTGGCTCCCACATGTTCCATGATGATCTCATCGGATGAACCACATGTCGGGGATTCAATCAACCCCGTATACAATTCCCTTTGTCCATCGGTATGTTACTTTCCCGAGATTCAATCGTCGGTATGCCCATACCTCGTTCAATCTCGTTACCGACAAGTCTCTTTACTCATTCCGTAACGCATAATCACGTGGCTAACTCCTTAGTCACATTGAGCTCATTATGATCATGCATTACCGAGTGGGCCGAGAGATACCTCGCCCTCATACGGAGTGACAAACCCTAGTATCGATTCATGCCAACCCATCATATACTTTCGGAGATACCTGTAGTGCACCTTTATAGTCACCCAGTTACGTTGTGACATTTGATACACCCAAAGCATTCCTATGGCATCCGGGAGTTGCACAATCTCATGGTCTAAGGAAAAGATACTTGGCATAAGAATATCTCTAGCAAACGAACTACATGATCTTGTGCTATGCTTATGATTGGATCTTGTCCATCACATCATTCTCCTAATGATATGATCCCATTACCAACGACATCTAATGTCCATGGTGAGGAAACCACAACCATCTATTGATCAACGAGCTAGTCAACTAGAGACTCACTAGGGACATATTGTGGTCTATGTATTCACACATGTATTACGGCTTCCGATTAATACAATTATAGCATGAACAATAGACAATTATCATGAACAAGGAAATATAATAATAACCATCTAATTATTGCCTCTAGGGCATATTTCCAACATCTATCACCTTGTTAACCATTGGGGCGAGCTGGTTCGCGAACCTTTGGACAAAAGGCAAAAGCTCACATTGATGAGCGTTAAAGGTCGGTAAATATTGTCCGCACCCTAAACTTTAGGAATCAGCATGAGAACCCCATAGTTTAGGTGTTCCATATCTATCCTGCCCAATGTGAACTCCTGTAGCAGAGTAGCAAATTGAGGCCCCACAAAACTCCAAAACTTCATATAAAATATAACCGGAAACCCGTTCGGTCCGGGAGCAATATTTCCTCTCATGGCTTTAAGGTTATTCATGATCTCCTCAAAGGTGAAAGGCCGAGTTATAGCCAGGTTATCGACAGGGGATATCAGCCTTTGACCTTCCCACATATTCAGTCCAAGGGTTGCCGCCCCTCCCAAAGTGGAACCCAATAAGTCTCAATAAAAGCCGTCAATATGGGATCTAAGGGACTCACTGTCAGAATAAACAATGCTCCCCTCTCTTAGGGATGTGATCATGCATCTCATACGGAGACCATTAGCCATGGCGTGAAATTTTTTGGTACTAACACCTCCCTTAAGCACCCATCTCTGTTGCCCTCTCAGTTGTGAGTATAACTCTTCACATGTGAGAATGAAAATCATCTCATACTCCGCGACATATCTTCTAGCCCATTCCATATTGGAAAGCCCAATTGAATCTGCCTAGCCATCAAGATCCCTTATCTCGGCCATCAAAGTCTCTTTACATACTCGGACAAGGCTCCCTGCATTAGCCCCCATCCTCTAAGGTGATGGAGCGATCTCTGAATGCAGTGCTGTCATTTTTCCACCACGTCACATAAGGGGCCATAGCGGTGTGGACGGTTTTGCCTCGCCTCCACCCAAAATTTATTTACCCTTTCCACGAAACCGGGTTGAAGAAACCACTGACGCTTGATGTCTACTACACAACATGTTCTTGTAGACTCGTGGTGGGCCTCCAAGTGTAGAGTTTTGTAGGATAGTAGCAATTTTCCCTCAAGTGGATGACCTAAGGTTTATCAATCCGTGGGAGGTGTAGGATGACGATGGTATTTCTCAAACAACACTGCAACCAAATAACAAAAAGTCTCTTGTGTCCCCAACACACCCAATATAATGGTAAATTGTATAGGTGCACTAGTTTGGCGAAGAGATGGTGATACAAGTATAATACAGATAGTAGATACTGATTTTTGTAATAGTAACAATAAAAAATAGCAAGGTAGCAAGTAACAAAGTGAGCACAAACGGTATTGCATTGCTTGAAAATGAGGCCTAGGGTCTGTACTTTCGCTAGTGCAATCTATCAATAATGCTAATATAATTGGATGACATAACCATCCCTCAACGTGCGTTGAAGAATCACTCCAAAGTTCCTATCTAGCGGAGAACATAAGAAGAATTTGATTGTAGGGTATGAAACCACCTCAAAGTTATTCTTTCCGATCGATCTATCAAGAGTTCGTACTAAAATAGCATTAAGTTATCCTTTCCGATTAATCTATCAAGAGTTCATACTAAAATAACACCATATGATACACATCAACCAACTCAAAGGTCACCTAGATACTCCAATGTCACCGCGAGTATCCATGAGTTGATTATACGAGATGCATTAAACAATTTCAGATTCATAATACTCAATCCAACACAAAGAACCTCAAAGAGTGCCCAAAGATTTCTACCGGAGAAACAAAGGCGAGAACATGCATCAGCCCCTATGTATAGATTACCCCAATATCACCTCAGGAATCTGCGAGTTGAGTGCCAAAACACATATCAAGTGAATCAATATGATACCCCATTGTCACCACGGGTATTCATAGCAAGACATACATCAAGTATTCTAAAATCCATAAAAGTTTTCAATCTGATAAGAACGAAATTTCAAAGGGAAAACCCAATTCATCACAACAAGATAGAGAGGGAGAAACACCATATGATCCAACTATATTAACAAAGCCCGCGATACATCAAGATCGTGCCATCTCAAGAACACGAGAGAGAGAGAGAGATCAAACACATAAATAATGGTACAAACCCTCAGCCCCATGGGTGGACTACTCCCTCCTCATCATGGTGGTCGTCAGGATGATGAAGATGGCCACCGGTGATGATTTTCTCCTCCAGCAGGATGCCGAAAAGGGTCTAGATTAATTTTTCATGGACACAGAGGCTTGCGGCGGCGGAACTTCCAATCTAGGGTTCTTTCTAATGGTTTCTCTATTTATATGATTTTTTGGCGTTGGTTTCGGGCCTCGAGGTGAGCACAACCCACCGGGGAAAGTCGGGCCCCTCTGGCGCGCCGTGATGGGTTGTGCCCTCCTCGTGGCTCTTATGGCCCTCCAAAGAAGCTTCGGGGGTCTCTTTTGTTCCAAAAAATCATCAAAAAGTTTCAGCTCATTTGGAGAACTATCATTTATGCACAAAAAACAACAACACGGTAGTTCTGCTGAAAACATCGCCAGTCCGGGTTAGTTCAACCCAAATCATACCAAAACCGTATAAAATTGTTGTAAACATGGCATGAATAGTTCATAAATTATGGATACGTTAGGGACGTATCAACGCTCAGAGAAGAATCGTTTCAGCGGCCGTTGTTGGGTCTCACAATTGTGCAGGATTAAGGGACAGTGATCCGACCCAAGACGGGTCTCAGCCGACAAGGCATATGTCGGGAACTTTGCCTCCCACTACGTCAAAATGAAGACCTGGTCTAGCACACTCCTGCTAGGTTTATCTTGATTATTCGACCAAGTTAACCGAGCCCTAGCCCTCTGCAGCTTGATCAGTTGGCAAGTCCGCCACCCAATCATTGAAGTTATCCACCAAACCTTGTTCATTTATCCTCCGGTTACTTTTATCGTCTACTGACCTAATGAGATTAAAGTCTCTACCAATAACCACGGGGAACTGGGAGTTAGCCACCTTGGCATATATCCCACACAAAAAGTCCAGGGATCTCGAGTGATCCGTCGGACCGTACACCACTAAAAGCTCCCACTTGAAATTATTGTTCTTTTGAAGCACCTCCGCCCAAGAAAGAATTCTCCCCTCGAGAAAGAAATATCGGCAAAGGTATCTTTATTGTGGCCTAACAAGATGCCACCCGACCGCCCCATGGCAGGAACCCAGTCCCAATGAAAAGCCGTGGCGCCCCCAAGGGAGTCCACCTCCACTTGCGAAAAGGTGGAGCGGATCGCGTCTTGCAACCCGACAAAGTCAAGATGCTGCTTCGGATGTACTCGATCAACTTTCTATGGAGTTCCCACTGGCCAAACACCTGATAACCCAAAAGTATAGGGGATCAATTGTACCCTCTTTCGATAAGTAAGAGTGTCGAACCCAACGAGGAGCTAAAGGTAGAACAAATATTCCCTCAAGTTCTATCGACCACCGATACAACTCTACTCATGCTTGGCATTTTCTTTACCTAGAACAAGTGTGAAACTAGAAGTACTTTGTAGGTGTAACGGGATCAGTTTCCAAGATAATAAAGAGCACGTAAATAAAAAAAGGGGCTTCTTATATAAAGACATAACTAAGTTAGTTTTAGTAGAAAGATTTTGTCACACAAGAAAGTTATTTGTCCCTAGGCAATCGATAACTAGACCGGTAATCATTATTGCAATTTTATATGAGGGAGAGGCATAAGATAACATACTTTCTCTTCTTGGATCATATGTACTTATGATTGGAACTCTAGCAAGCATCCGCAACTACTTAAGATCATTAAGGTAAAACCCAACCATAGCATTATAAGGTATCAAGTCCTCTTTACTCCCATACGCAAACAACCTACTTACTCGGGTTTAAGCTTATGTCACTCTTGCAACCCACCATAAGAAAATCATGAACATATTGCAAACCATACAGCGGGTATCCCTCAAGCTTGCGTGACACGAAGATCACCACGAGAAAACACCAATAATAAAACATGCAACTGAAACCAATCGCGATCATCAATCAACCCATAGGACAAAACGGATCTACTCAAACATCATAGGATAGCCATACATCAATGGGAAATATAATATAGTGTTGAGCACCATGTTTAAGTAGAGATTACAGAGGGTAGAAGAGGTGTTACACCGCTACATAGAGGGGGGGGGGAGAGTTGGTGATGACGGCGGCAAAGTTGTTGGTGTAGATCGCCGTCACGATGATGACCCCGACGGCGTTCCGGTGCCACCGGGAGAGAGGGAGAGAGCCCCCTCCTTATTCTTTTTCCTTGACCTCCCCCCTAGATCGAAGGAGCGTTTCCCCTCTGGTCCATGGCCTCCATGGCGGCGGAGGGGTGAGAGCCCCTCCGAGATTAGACCTCTCTCTGTTTCCTTTTGTTTCTGTGCTCCCAGATTTTGGCCTTTCACCGTTTCTTATATTCCTGGAGATCCGTAACTCCGATTGGGCTAAAATTTTAACATGATTTGTATCCGGATATTAGCTTTCTTGCGGCAAAAGAAGGGCAATAGCCTCATTATGGAGTGGTCACAACGGTCAGGGGCGCGCCCACCCCCCTGGGCGTGCCCTCCGTCCTTGTGGGCCCCTCGGGCATCATCTCGTATTGATTATTTTCCCAAAAATCACATATATTCCAAACAAATCTCCGTAAGTTTTTATCCCGTTTGGACTCCATTTGATATGGATTTTCTGCGAAACAAAAACATGCAACAAACACGAACTAGCATTGGGCACTGGATCAATATGTTAGTCCGAAAATTAGTATAAAAAGTTGCCAAAATTATGTTTAAGTTGTAGAATATTGGCATGGAACAATAAAAAATTATTGATACAGCGGAGACGTATCATCATCCCCAAGCTTAATTCCTGCTTGTCCTCGAGTAGGTAAATGATAAAAAAGATAATTTTTATGTGGAATGCTACCTAGCATAATCTTGATGAGGTAATCTAATCATGGCATGAATATTAAGACATGAGTGATTCAAAGCAATAGTCTGTCATTTGACATAAAAGAATTTAATACTCAGGCATCCCAAGCCTTTCAAAATATCAATGCTAAAGAACGTTATCCCTACAAAATCATATAGTCTTTGTGCTCACTTTTCTTAACACAAGATGCCCCTCATGCCCATCCCGATGTCAGCGAAGCAATTGCTTTCATATTATACCTTTTAAGCCCTTTTCAATTTTTATCACGCAATATATGAGCGTGAGCCATGGACATAGCACTATGGGTGGTATCGTGAAGTTGTCACGGCAGATGTCCTATGGTCAGGTTTTAGTCATGAGGCCAACGCATCTATGTAGTTGCTTGAGAGGGGTTGGGCGGAATCGAGAGGCGCAACACAAGACAAGGATTTAGACAGCTTCGGGCACCGGGAAACATTATTCGGTAATAGCCCTACATGCTGTTTGTGGCTAGGTTTCATTATGATCGTGAGGGAGTCGCCGCATAAGCCGGCTCTCCTCTAGTTGTGTCAAACCCTAGAGATTGTTTCTTGTTACATGTCCCTCTTGGGGAGCCCTGCCCCTCTTTATATAAGTTGAAGGGGTGGGTTTACATGACTAGTCCTAGTAGGATTATGATTACTCTATTACAAGTGGAGTCCTAGTCTTGCTTCCTTTGTAAGGGAATACTCCTTACGCTTTCCTCTTAAGACGGACCACCATAACATGAACCGGCCTTCTGGGCCTTGGGCCTAGTCCTCTATCTGACCCACCGCCAGGGCCATCCGTGAGTCGCCAGGCTCGTGAGTCGCAAACCAGTGAGCCGACACACTTGTAAGTCGCCAATCCTCCGGCGGGTTACCAAAGAAACGCCAAGTCCCAGTCGGGTCATCTATCCGGCCGGGTCATACCGCGGGGTATCCCCCGACATTAGCCCCCATTTTAGCTTGGATTTATCCATGGTAAGCTTATCCTGCAAAACAAGACCAACTTTGATAGATTATACGCCGGGTTGAAGGCTCTTCTGAGCCGGCATTTGATCATCGTTAAGTCCTTGTCATTTCCTTGTTGATATATATATGTCCATGATCTCATAACAAATCTTCCTTAGCAGATATGTCTCAACTTTGTCAATGCAAAAAATCCAGATACTTCTTTTGAAAAAATCCGGGTCAACATGCCAGCTTCAGAATCAATTTGCTGACATTGGTTTATGGTAGAGAAATATTGTACAAAATAATCCACTTGAGTCGGCTTCCAAAGCGCCGGCTTAAAAAATATTGGTCTTGAAATACTCATCTAATTTTCAGCCGGCTTAAAGATGTTGAACTTGCCGAGTTATAATTTCCAAAATCTCCGGGTTATAAAAGAATGATGATTCCGGGTTATGACTGTTATACACACTGGGTCATGATTGTTGCCAACGCCGGGTCACACAATTAATCTTCCTGATTTGCTGAAAACTGAGAATTTGAAGACGTTCCTCCTTTATATGCATATTACCTGTAGCCCCCAAGTCTTAAGAGGAGAACACAGTGATAGCTTAAGACTTGCTTCAATATAAATGTTGCAACCTTGAAGAAATCTAGATTGTTCATCTCAGTCACTAGTCAAAACAGAATATTCCACATATGTAGCCCCCAAGTGCCGGGTTGTCATGCTTGCAGCAACCTGGGACTTGTAATTGCCTTATGCTGAAAAAAACTTCAACCAGTGTAGACCCCAAGGGCCGTGTCATTATGGAATAATGAGAAGGGATTTTGCAGATATGATTATGTAGACTTGAACAGCAATGTGCAGCCCCCAAGGGCCGGCTCAGTAAGATAATATTGAGCTGGGACTTTATATATACTTCTTTGAAAAGAACATCATATGATGTAACCCCCATCATGGGGTTTGAACCCACGTCCACAAGGTTAAGAGCTTTGTGCTTTACCAACTAAGTAGTGGACCCTTCAATATAATGGATTAAGACCTGTATACCTTGAATTGTTGACAGGAGCAATTGGTAGCCCCCAAGGGCAGGCTCATTACAATGTGATGAGTCAGGTCTTCAATAAGGTGAGCAAAAAATGACTTTGCATTAGCCCCCAAGTGCCATGGTGCATGCTGGCAGTGACATGGGACTTGCGTATTTAATGTAATCTCAGTTTGAATAATGTAGCCCCCAAGTGCCGGGTCATAAGCCTACAGCGACTCGGGACTATTCCTTCCATTGTACAATAAATCATATCCATTGATAAGATAATAGCCATTGCGCGAAAGCGACTTTGAAAACCTCAATCATAGTACTGGTTATAGATAACCATAATGAAAATCCAGCCATGTTGGCTATTAAAGATTTGAATAATATAACCTGGTTGGAAAACCGGTTCCTGCAATATAAACCAGTATATCTATGCATACACGCTATGATGATGTAATGATGATGCAATGTATGATGCAAATGATAATGTATGTGTATGATGACAGAAAACTTCAATAAAAAAATCCGAGGCTTTTGCAGGCCGCCAAGCCAAAGGTTCTTCTTCAATGAAACTAGCCAATTGGCACTGGAAGGTACGCGATTGCTGCGAGCAGACTCTCACAGTACCCAATCGACATTTGAACCTAGACAAGTGCAGGTCTTTGTTTTAAAAATAGACTTATCTAGAGTACGCGGGGTCAGAGTTGCTTCTTGCATCACAGGCCGATTTATCCAAGTTTCAAGGAAGGCGGCTTTTTGAGCCTGGATCTATCCTGACTATCTATAAGCCGTGCTCTCATGTGACTGCTACTTCTCGAGCATGCGTTGTATTCCCTCGCAGAGGAAAGGGTGATGCAGCACAGTAGCGTAAGTATTTCCCTCAGTTTTTGAGAACCAAGATATCAATCCAGTAGGAGACCACGCGCGAGTCCCTCCCACCTGCACAAGCAAATAAGAACTTCGCAGCCAACGTGATAAGGGATAGTCAATCCCTTTACGGTCACTTACGAAAGTGAGATCTGATAGATAGGATAGTTTGACATTTTTGATATTTTTGGATATAAGAACAGAAAGTAAAAACAACAAAGTAAAGTAGATTGTAGATTGATATGATGAGAATAGACCCGGGGGCCATAGATTTCACTAGTGGCTTCTCTCATGATAGCAGAATTCTACGGTGGGTGAACAAATTACTGTCGAGCAATTGATAGAAAAGAGAATAATTATGAGAATATCTAGGCATGATCATTATATATAGGCATCACGTCCGTGATAAGTAGACCGAAACGATTCTGCATCTACTACTATTACTCCACACATCAAATGCTATCCAGCATGCATCTAGAGTATTAAGTTCATCAGAACAGAGTAATGCTTTAGGCAAGATGACATGATGTAGAGGGATAAACTCAAGCAATATGATATAAACCCCATATTTTTATCCTCGATGGCAACAATACAATATGTGCCTTGTTGCCCCTGCTATCACTGGGAAAGGACACCACAAGATTGAACCCAAAGCCAAGCACTTCTCCCATTGCAAGAACTATAGATCTAGTAGGCCAAACCAAACTGATAATTCGAAGAGACTTGCAAGGATATTATAATCATACATAAAAGAATTCAGAAAAGAACCTAATATTTCTCGTAGATAATCTTGACCATAAACCCACAATTCATCGGATTTCGACAAACACACCGCAAAAAGATTACATCGAATAGATCTCCTTGAAGACCGAGGAGAACTTGGTATTGAGATCCAAAAAGAGAGAAGAAGCCATCTAGCTAATAACTATGGACCCGAAGGTCTGTGGTAAACTACTCACAACTTATGGTGAGGCGATGGTGTTGATGTAGAAGCACTCCATGGAGGATCCCCCCTCCGGCGGAGCTCCGGAACATGCCCCAAGATGGGATCTCACGGAAACAGAAGGTTGCAGCGGTGGAATTAGGGTTTTCTCTGTTGCTTCGATGTTTTCAGGGTACATGGGTATATATAGGAGGAAGGAGGGCACCGGGGGAGCCAGAGGGGGCCCACGAGGGTGGGAGCGCGCCCTGTAGGAGGGGGCGCGCCCTGGACCCTCATGGCCACCTCCTTTGTTCCCTCGCATGTAATCCAAGTCTTCTGTGTTGATATTGTTCCAAAAATAACTCTCGCGAAGGTTTTATTCTGTTTGGACTCCGTTTGATATTCCTTTTCTGCGAAACCCTGAAATAGGCAAAAAACAACAATCTGCACTGGGCCTTTGGTTTAATAGGTTTGTCCACAAAATAATATAAAAGTGTATGATAAAGCCCATTGAACATCCAAAACATCATATATAATAGCATGGAACAATAAAAAATTATAGATACGTTGGAGACGTATCAAGCATCCCCAAGCTTAATTCCTGCTCGTCCTTGAGTAGGTAAATGATAAAAATAGAATTTTTGATGTGGAATGCTAACCAACATAATTCTCAATGTAGTTTCTTTATTGTGGCATGAATGTTTCGATCCAAAAGATTCAAGACAAAAGTCTATATTGACATGAAATAATAATACTTCAAGCATACTAACAAAGCAATCATGTCTTCTCAAAATAACATGGCCAAAGAAAGTTATCCCTACAAAATCATATAGTCTGGCTATGCTCCCACTTCATCACACAAAATATTCATATCATGCACAACCCCGGTTTCAGCCAAGCACTTGTTTTCATACTCAATTTTTTCAAACCTTTCAACTTTCATGCAATACATGAGCGTGAGCCATGGATATAGCACTATAGGTGGAATAGAGTGGTGGTTGTGGAGAAGACAAAAAGGAGGAAGATAGTCTCACATCGACTAGGCGTATCAATGGGCTATGGAGATGCCCATCAATAGATATCAATGTGAGTGAGTAGGGATTGCCATGCAACGGATGCACTAGAGCTATAAATGTAAGAAAGCTCAACAAAAGAAACTAAGTGGGTGTGCATCCAACTTGCTTGCTCACAAAGACCTAGGGCATTTGAGGAAGCCCATCGTTGGAATATACAAGCCAAGTTCTATAATGAAAATTCCCACTAGTATATGAAAGGGACTAAACATGAGACTCTCTATCATGAAGAACATGGTGCTACTTTGAAGGACAACTGTGGAAAAAGATAGTAGCATTATCCCTTTTCTTTTTTTTTCTTTTTTCTTTTTTTGGGCCTTTCTTTTTCTTGGCCTTTTCTTTTCTTTTTTTTTTCTTTTTTTTCTTTGGGACAATGCTCTAATAATGATGATCATCACACTTATATTGATTTACAACTCGATACTAGAACAAAGTATGACTCTATATGAATGCCTCCAGCGGTATACCGGGATGTGCAATGAATCAAGAGTGACATGTATGAAAAATTATGCATGGTGGCCTAGCCACAAATACGATGTCAACTACGTGATCATGCATGGCAATATGACAATATGAAGCGTGTCATATGAACGGAACGGTGGAAAGTTGCATGGCAATATATCTCGGAATGGCTATGGAAATGCCATGATAGGTAGGTATGGTGGTTGTTTTGAGGAAGGTATATTGTGGGTGTATGGTACCGGCGAAAGTTGCGCGGTACAAGAGAGGCTAGCAATGGTGGAAGGGTGAGAGTGCGTATAATCCATGGACTCAACATTAGTCATAAAGAACTCATATACTTATTGCAAAAATTTACGAGTCATCAAAACAAAGCAATCAACGCATGCTCCTAGGGGGGAGATTGGTAGGAGTTAACTATCGCGCGCCCCCGATCTCCACACAAAGGTTGGCACTCAACAAATACCTCATGCTCTAACTTCGTCACATAGCGGTTCACCATACGTGCATGCTACGGGAACCACAAACTTTAACACAAGTATTTATCAACTTCATAATTACTCCACTAGCATGACTCTAATATCACCATCCTCATATCTCAAAACGATCATCAAGTATCAAACTTCTCATCATATTCAATGCACTTTGTATGAAAGTTTTTACTACATTCATCTTGGATGCCTATCATATTAGGACTAGTTTTATAACCAAATCACATTACCATGCTGTTCTAAAATACTCTCAAAAGTATATAAGTGAAGCATGAGAGATCAACAATTTCTACAAAATAAAATCACCACCGTGCTCTAAAAGATATAAGTGAAGCACTAGAGCAAAACTATTTAGCTCAAAAGATATAAGTGAAGCACATAGAGTATTCTAACAAATTCTAGACCATATTTATATCTCTCGAAAAGGTGTGTCCAACAAGGATGATTGTGGCAAACTAACAAGCAAATACTCAAATTATACATGACGCTCCAAGCAAAACACATATCATGTGGTGAATAAAAATATAGTCTCGAGTATAGTTACCGATAGATGACGACAAAAGAGGGGATGCCTTCCCGGGGCATCCCCAAGCTTAGGCTTTTGGTTGTCCTTGAATTTTTCCTTGGGGTGCCTTGGGCATCCCCAAGCTTAGGCTCTTTCCACTCTTTGTTCCATAGTCCATCAAAGCCATACTCAAAATTTGAAAACTTCACAACACAAAACTTAGACAAAAATCCAGCGAGCTCCGTTAGTATAAGAAAACAAACCACCACTCAAAGGTACTGTAATGAAATCATTCTTTGTTTATATTGGTGTTAAACCTACTATATTCCAACTTCTCTATGATTCATAATCCCCAATACTTCTCATAGATTCATCGAAATAAGCAAACAACACACGAAAAACAGAATCTGTCAAAAATAGAACAGTCTGTAGTAATCTGTAACTTTCGCATACTTCTATAACTCCAAAAAAACTGAAATAAATTGGTAAACGTGAGGAATTTGTCTATTAATCATCTGCAAAAAGAATAAACTAAATATCACTCTCCACTAAAATCTGGTGACTATTCTCGTGAGCGCTAACATTTCTATTTTTTACAACATGATCATATAAACTTCACACAAGTCTTCCCAAAGGTTCTACTTGGCATAAACACTAATGAAAACACAAAACCACATCTAAACAGAAGCTATATGCAATATTTATTACTAAACAGAAGCAAAAACAAATAAAATAAAATTGGGTTGCCTCCCAACAAGCTCTTTCTTTATAGCCATTAAGATAGGCTTGAGAATTCAATGATGCTCACATGAAAGATAAGAATTGAAGGACAAAATAGAGCATCATAAAACATGTGACAAACCAACCTAAGTCTAACATACTTCCTACACATAGGCATTTTATAGTAAAATAAATCATCAAGACAAGCAAGATCTAGCATATGCAAGGAAGAAAAAGAAACAATATCAATCTCAACATAACGAGAGGTAATTTAGTAACATGAAAATTTCTACAAACATATTTTCCTCTCTCATAATAGTTGCATGTAGGATCATACAAAAATTCAACAAAATAGCTATCATAAAACATATTCTCAACACGATCCACATGCATACAAAGTTGACACTCTTCCAAAATAGTGGGATCAACATTAACTAAAGTCATGACCTCTCCAAGCCTACTTTTATCAAAAATTTCATAAGATTGAATATTCTCCAAATATGTGGGATCTAAAGTTGACACTCTTCCAAACCCACTTTCAATATTATAGAAAATATTATTATCAATCTCATATTCATCATGGGGTTTAAATAAAGTATCAAGATCGTAAGAAGAATCACCCCAATCATGATCATTGCAACAAGTAGAAGACATAGCAATATTAGCATCCCCAAGCTTAGGGTTTTGCATATCATTAACACAATTGACATTAATAAAATTTACAATTGTATCATTGCAATCATGTTTTTTATTTAATGAGCTATCATGAATCACTTTATTTTAACAATTCCTCACAATTTTCAGATTCACGAATTTCAAGCAAAACGCCATAAAGATAATCTAGTGCACACAACTGATACGTCCAAAACGTATCTATAATTTCTGCTTGCTCCATGCTACTTTTGGGTGATATTGCTATGATATTCATACACTTCCATACACTTTTGATCATATTTGGACTAACCTACTAATCCAGTGCACCCCGGTGCCAGTTTCTGTTTTCGGCTGTTTTTGTATTTCAGGTTTTCACGTTACGAGAACTGCCAGGAAAAATCCAGAAAAAATATATAAAAAACAGTGTTCCAGAACCTACCTTGCGCCCGAAGGACAGCCAGGGGGGGGGGGCACCAGGGCTCCAGGCGCCCTGGCGGCGCGCCCCCC
>LR738711.1:211780245-211834549 GCA_902687465.1 Secale cereale | reverse complement strand
GGGGGCGCCTGGGCCCCCCGAGCCCCGTCTGGTGCCTCCCTTCGGCATATATTTAGAGCGTCCTTCGAAACCCTCTGGACGGGAACTCTTTTTCGCGATCTCATCTCTGTTTCGCCGCCGCCGCCGCTTCCAAGATCGGGAGCACCTGGAGAACTCTTCTCGGCACCCTGCCGGAGGGGAGGATCACCACCGGGAGCTTCTCCACCGCCATGGACGCCTCCCGGATGACTCGTGAGTAGTCTCCCTTGGACCATGAGTCCATGACCAGTAGTTCTTGAGTAATATATTTGATCTACCTCTTTTATATTTATGTTCATAAGTAATTCTTGCATGTTCTCCGTTGTTATTTATTGCTTTGGCCAAGTAATATGTAGTGACTCCAAGAGGGAACGTTATGCTTGATTGTGGGTTCATGCCCCTCGATGACTAGCTTGAGTGACAGAAACATGAGTCTAGGGGATGTGCTGTTGCCACAAGGGGGAAAACAACGGTGCTTGTGCCCGCGAGTGCAAGGATTGTTTACTTTACGCAAAGTTCTTTTAATGCAGTTGTCTGTTGCATTGAGTTTACACTATGGGTGGGACTCGCAACTTAATACCAGCGAGATGTTCTGGATAGATATCTCAAGGTGGATGATTAGTAGTAGATATTGATGGATTTCGGCCTACTAACTTTGGCTTACCGTCCATGCTTTGAACCTCAACCTTTCTTGCAATGTAGTCAGCATTGGTTTGCGTTCGTGGTCCTGTCAATTGCCCAGCTGTAATTCGTTTACCTCACATAGTTGTTTTATCGTCTTTTGGGAGAGAGACATCACTAGTGAACATCATGAGACTCCGGTCTATATTACCATCATTGATCACATCCGCTATTTACTTTTCGCTATTATTTACTATTGCAAACATTATCTATCACTACTATCATTTGCGTTTAATCCTTTGTGAACTACAAGGCCGGAGGGATTGACGACCTCTCTGTACTCGTTGGGAGCAAAGTTATTTGTATCTGTGTGCAGGTCCACGTTGATTGCTAATCCGCGCCGTTAGCAGTTGACACCTACTTGTTGAACCTAGGAGTCTCTGGGGATTCGATCCTTGGCATCTTTGCTAAGGGAAAAACTTCCACAACACTGCATCTTACACCTTCCACTTGGGGTAACCAACGAGGGGTTAGAGGCCCATCAAGGAGTTTTTCTGGCGCCGTTGCCGGGGACTCCACTCTTCAGGATAGGGGAGTTGCACGCTATCTTTTACCTTTGCTTTTTAGTCTTGTTAGTTTACCTTTCAGTTTTTGCTTTAGTACCTTTTATCGAAAATCACAAAAATAGTTATCTTGCTTGCTTGCAACTATGGGTTCTACCAAAAACACTAAATGGGAGGAGTACACCCCTTCTTCCATTACCCCAATTACCACTGTCGGGATCTACAAAATTAATAAACCTTATGATTCTTGTTCTTTTGGTGTTCATCTCGTTGATTCTTCCATAAAGAAACCTTTGGGGAGGATCGACGATATTCTTATCATTGTCAATGACAACTATGTTCCCGTTGATTTTACTATTATGGATATTGAATGTGATCCTTCATGTCCAATTATTTTGGGACGTCCCTTTTTACGCACCGTTGGTGCTATCATTGACATGAAAGAGGGTAATATAAAATTTCAGTTTCCTCTCAAGAAAGGGATGGAACACTTCCCTCGAAAGAAGATCAAGTTACCTTTTAAGTCCGTTGTACGGGCTAGCTATTCTTTTACTCTTGATAAAACTTGATCTATATGCATTATGCCTAGCTTAAAGGCATAAAAGAAAGCGCTTTTGGGAGGCAGCCCACATGAATAAATTTTTATATTTTGCTTTTGTTGTGTCTTGATGTCGTTTACTACTGTAGCATCATCATTGTATCTTTGTTTTCATATTTTTGCCTAGTATAGCCTCTGATTGCTAGAAAGTTCAAAAGTTGTGAGGTGCTGTCCAGGAAACAGATTCTGTCCTTGGATAGAAAAATTCGTATAAAATTACCAGATCATCTTTTTGGTCTGAATTGTTTCGATAGCGTTCTCTATATAATTGTCTTTCGTGCGTCTGTTCTGAGTTTTTTGATTTGAGTTGCAGAAGTGCCCCAAACAAATCAATTACTACCTGCTGTTCTGTTTTTCACAGATTCTGTCCTGTTTTGCCTTTCCTTCATTTTGCAAATCAAGAGCTTGCTTTTTCTTTGCAAAAACCTTTTGGAAATCTTGAGAAACAGTAGAACTTCAAGAATATCTTTATTTCCAGCAAGGTGCAATTATTTTATTAAGGGTACTAACCTCGCTAATCAGATTATAATGAGTTATGTATGAAGGGAGTTTTCAAGTGTGCGAGGGAAGATGATAAAAAGATTCAGGAGTGTCAAGCGCTCAAGCTTGGGGATGCCCCTGTGCACCCCCAAGAAATATTCAAGGAGACTCAAGCGTCTAAGCTTGGGGATGCCCCCGTGCATCCCCTTCTCCATCAACATTATCAGTTCGTCTTTCATTCCGCTATATTTTTATCACTTCATGTGTTAAGTGCTATGCTTGGAGCGTCTTGCTTTTAGTTTTCTTTTTAGTTTTTCATAACGAGTCGGAACTCAGCGTTCTTTATGTGGGAGAGAAACATGCTCCACTTCTACCTAGAACATAACATAGAATTTTCATGCCTATCTTTGCTGTGTGTGTGTTCTTTGTCTTTTAATAGCTACTATCATGCTCTGCTCTTAGTATTCATGCTTATCTTTTCAAAGAGGTTTTGTTTAGTTGGTTGCTTGAACTCTCTTTAATTATCATGCTTACCTTATTAAGAGAGTTTGCTTCCGTTGCATTGGTTAATATGTCTATGATAAAGATGCTACGTGCATAATGGCGCTTAGTAGTTCAGGTTTTCTTATGGTTAGTCTCAAATAGCTGGGGGATTCCCAATGTGTCATTGGAGTACCAACTTGATTTGTTTGCCAATGATGTGGTATGGTTTAGTAATATCTTCCTTCGAGAATTTATTTTGATTGACTTGGCGTATGCTCACGCATATTTAAGACTGTAAAGAAAGTCTGTCAAGCCTTGATGATCTTTTATTTCTGAGTAGCGATATAACTTCCATGCCTGATTCAATGTTGCTTTGTCGCTCTGCATGATTATGACCGTCATTGCTCTCTTAGTTGGTCGCTCCTAGTCTTTTGCTAACCTCCACTTGTACTAAGCAGACTAACTTTGCAATACATAGTTCATGGGAAAGTAGCTTAAAAACTATTGTGGTAAAGAATATGTTGCCTATGTATCTTATTTCTTATAAGTTGCTTGCTGAGCGGTAACCATGTTTCTGGGGATGCCATCAACTGTCACACTTTTGTTGAATATCATGTGAGTTGCTATGCATGTTCGTCTTGTCTGAAGTAAGGGTGATTTGCCATGGGTTGAATGAGTATGCATATTGTTAGAGAAGAACATTGGGCCGCCAACCAAAGCCATGTATCATGGTGGAAGTTTTAGCTTGGACAGTAATCCTCAATCTCTTATGAGAATATGCTTATGCATTAAAGAGGAGTCCATTATCTATTTTCTATGTTGTCCCGGTATGGATGTCCTCAAGTTGAGATCTATCAAAAACGAGAAATCAAATGCGATTTATCTCCTTGGACCTTTGTACAGGTGGCATAGAGGTACCCCTTTGTGACACTTGGTTGAAACATATGTAATGCAATGATAACCCATGGAAATCCGAGCTAATTAGGACAAGGTGCGAGCACTATAGGTATTTGATGCATGAGGCTTGCAACTTATAGGATGTCTTATGCATGACACATATGAAGTACTACTACCGTTGACAAAATTGCTTCTATGTTTTCAAAATAAAAAGCTCTAGCACATAACCATTCTTTTACTTTTATGTTGAGTCTCCACCTTCTTTCTTAAAGCACCAACTACTGAGAGCATGACTGTCATTCTGAGTGTAATGTGCATTGTCCCAAAGTAGCATTGTCTTTTGCATGATTGTGATATCATTTATTTTGAAATAATTGTATCTAGTCATCACTTAAACCTTGAAGGTGCCCCTGCATTTATATTTTGCTTCACTAAAGGGGGCAAGCTAGATATCACTTTATCATATTTGCACATCATGTTCATTGCAAATGTATTTGATGCTTCAATGTCATGTTGTAAAACTTTCAGTCATTTGTGATTTTCTCATGAGGCAACTTAATTACTATAGATTCATTGTCTCAGTAAGCTTTTGTCATATGACTATGAATAAGTCCTATATGGTGAATAGCATGTCACCACAGAAATTATTCTTGTTATCATTTACCTACTCGAGGACGAGCAGGAATTAAGCTTGGGGATGTTGATACGTCCAAAACATATCTATAATTTCTGCTTGCTCCATGCCACTTTTGGGTGATATTGCTATGATATTCATACACTTCCATACACTTTTGATCATATTTGGACTAACCTACTAATCCAGTGCTCCCCGGTGCCAGTTTCTGTTTTCGGCTGTTTTTGTATTTCAGGTTTTCACGTTACGAGAACTGCTAGGAAAAATCCAGAAAAATTATATAAAAAATCAGCGTTCCAGAACCTACCTTGCGCCCGAAGGACAGCCGGGGGGGGGGGGCACCAGGGCTCCAGGCGCCCTGGCGGCGCGCCCCCCCTGGGCCGCGCCGGGGGGGCGCCTGGGCCCCCCGAGCCCCGTCTGGTGCCCCCCTTCGGCATATATTTAGAGCGTCCTTCGAAACCCTCGGGACGGGAAGTCTTTTTCGCGATCTCATCTCTGTTCCACCGCCGCCGCTGCTTCCAAGATCGGGAGCACCAGGAGAACTCTTCCCGGCACCCTGCCGGAGGGGAGGATCACCATCGGGAGCCTCTCCACCACCATGGACGCCTCCCGGATGAGTTGTGAGTAGTCTCCCTTGGACCATGAGTCCATGACCAGTAGCTATGTGATGTTCTCCTCCCGTTCTTGTGCTTCACTAATTAGTCCTCGTGAGCTGCCCTACATGATCGAGGCACACATGTAATCCTTATGCTGTTGCTATGATGAGTTTGCTGGGATCCGATGGATTATGAGATTATGTTCAGATTGTTCTTGAGTAATATATTTGATCTACCTCTTTTATATTTATGTTCATAAGTAATTCTTGCATGTTCTCCGTTGTTATTTATTGCTTTGGCCAAGTAATACGTAGTGACTCCAAGAGGGAACGTTATGCTTGATTGTGGGTTCATGCCCCTCGATGACTAGCTTGAGTGACAGAAACATGAGTCTAGGGGATGTGCTGTTGCCACAAGGGGGAAAACAACGGTGCTTGTGCCCGCGGGTGCAAGGATTGTTTACTTTACGCAAAGTTCTTTTAATGCAGTTGTCTGTTGCATTGAGTTTACACTACGGGTGGGACTCGCAAATTAATACCAGCGAGATGTTCTGGATAGATATCTCAAGGTGGATGATTAGTAGTAGATATTGATGGATTTCGGTCTACTTACTTTGGTGTACCACCCATGCTTTGAACCTCAACCTTTCTTGCAATGTAGTCAGCATTGGTTTGCGTTCGTGGTCCTGTCAATTGCCCAGCTGTAATTCGTTTACCTCACATAGCTGTTTTATCGTCTTTTGGGAGAGAGACATCACTAGTGAACATCATGAGACTCCGGTCTATATTACCATCATTGATCACATCCGCTATTTACTTTACGCTATTATTTACTATTGCAAACATTATCTATCACTACTATCATTTGCGTTTAATCCTTTGTGAACTACAAGGCCGGAGGGATTGACAACCTCTCTGTACTCGTTGGGAGCAAAGTTATTTGTATCTCTGTGCAGGTCCACGTTGATTGCTAATCCGCGCCGTTAGCAGTTGACACCTACTTGTTGAACCTAGGAGTCTCCGGGGATTCGATCCTTGGCATCTTTGCTAAGGGAAAAACTTCCACAACACTGCATCTTACACCTTCCACTTGGGGTAACCAACGAGGGGTTAGAGGCCCATCAACAACTCACTAGAAATTGGTTCAACATAATTGGATCTTTTAAAAAGATTAGCAAGTGGATGAGGATACATAATTTAGCAAGCAAAGATGCAAGCTAATAGAGGGCACATAGCAACACAAGCAAACAAAAAGGCGAACGGAAAAAGGGCGAATAAAACGGCAAGGGTGAAGTGGGGGAGAGGAAAACGAGAGGCAAAAAATGTAATGCGAAGGATAAGGGTTTGTGATAGGTACTTGGTATATGACTTTTGCGTAAGCCTCCCCGGGAACGGCGCCAATAATTCTTCTTGATACTTCTCGAGCTTGCGTTGTATTCCCTCGAAGAGGAAAGGGTGATGCATCACAGTAGCGTAAGTATTTCCCTCAGTTTTGGAGAACCAAGGTATCATTGTAGTAGGAGACCACGCGCGAGTCCCTCGCACCTGCACAAACAAATAAGAACTTCACAGCCAACACGATAAGGGGTTGTCAATCCCTTTACGGTCACTTACGAAAGTGAGATCTGATAGATAGGATAGTTTGATATTTTTGGTATTTTTGGATATAAGAACAGAAAGTAAAAACAACAAAGTAAAGTAGATTGTAGATTGATATGTTGAGAATAGACCCGGGGGCCATAGGTTTCACTAGTGGCTTCTCTCATGGCAGCATAATTCTACGGTGGGTGAACAAATTACTGTCGAGCAACTGATAGAAAAGCGAATAATTATGAGAATATCTAGGCATGATCATTATATATAGGCATCACGTCCATGACAAGTAGACCGAAATGATTCTGCATCTACTACTATTACTCCACACATCGACCGCTATCCAGCATGCATCTAGAGTATTAAGTTCATAAGAACAGATGCTTTAAGCAAGATGACATGATGTAGAGGGATAAACTCAAGCAATATGATATAAACCCCATCTTTTTATCCTCGATGGCAACAATACAATACGTGCCTTGCTGCCCCTGCTGTCACTGGGAAAGGACACCGCAAGATTGAACCCAAAGCCAAGCACTTCTCCCATTGCAAGAACTATAGATCTAGTAGGGCCAAACCAAATCAATAATTCAAAGAGACTTGCAAGGGTGTTATAATCATACATAAAAGAATTCAGAAAAGAACCAAATATTTCTCGTAGATAATCTTGATCATAAACCCACAATTCATCGGATCTCGACAAACATGCTGCAAAAAGATTACATCGAATAGATCTCCTCGAAGACCGAGGAGAACTTGGTATTGAGATCCAAAAAGAGAGAAGAAGCCATCTAGCTAATAACTATGGACCCGAAGGTCTGTGGTAAACTACTCAAAACTCATGGTGAGGCGATGGTGTTGATGTAGAAGCACTCTGTGGAAGATCCCCCCTCTGGCGGAGCTCCGGAACAGGCCCCAAGATGGGATCTCATGGGAACAGAAGGTTGCGGCGGTGGAATTAGGGCTTTCTGTGTTGCTTCGATTTTTTCAGGGTACATGGGTATATATAGGAGGAAGAAGGGCATCCGGGGAGCCAGAGGGGGCCCACGAGGGTGGGCGGCGCGCCCTGTAGGAGGGGGCGCGCCCTGGACCCTCGTGGCCGCCTCCTTCGTTCCCTCGCGTGTACTCCAAGTCTTCTGTGTTGATATTGTTCCAAAAATAACTCTCGCGAAGGTTTTATTCCGTTTGGACTCCGTTTGATATTCCTTTTCTGCGAAACCCTGAAATAGGCCAAAAACAGCAATCTGCACTGGGCCTTTGGGTTAATAGGTTAGTCCCAAAAATAATATAAAAGTGTATGATAAAGCCCACTAAACATCCAAAACATCATATATAATAGCATGGAACAATAAAACATTATAGATACGTTGGAGACGTATCAGTGACAAACTGGCGTTTTAACCTTAGCAAGATCAAAATATTTGGTCGGATATGCCGTAAAATATTGATTGCTTAGAGTTTGACGGGTCAATCAGGATGGCCTGATGGAGTTGAAGCAGCTGGGTACAGGTAGGTTAACCCACAAGTTATGTCATGTTTGGTCGATTACGCCTATGTTTGAAGATAACCTGGTCAAAAGGGTAGTAACGTTGTGTTCTCTTTGGTCGAATATGCCCGTGTTTGAACATGAAGCCCCCAAGTGACATACTTACGAATTGTACTCGTTGGAGACCTATGTTTGAGCTGTGCCATGCATCCAACTCTCTTTGGTCCCTGTAAATTTCCTGAGAATATGAACTTGCAAGAGATGGATATTCTTCTTGAGCCGGAGTTGTAAACTTGATATTGAGAGCTTCAAAGCTTTGTGGGAGACAGATTTCCCCTGAACCGGATTTTGAACCGGATATTGAGAGCTTCAACTTTTTGTACGAGGCAGTTTTTCCTTGACCCTAATTTAGAACCGGATATTGAGCCAAAATCTTCATTTTGAGCTGGAAATTTTTCTGACGGTTTTGAAATTTTCAGAAATAGGGCAGTTGCCTCCAGGGCCAGGTTATTTTTCCCTTCATTCTCCTAGGGTTCTTGAATTTGCTGAAACTGGCAAGACTTGCTGAGTCATATCATCGTAGCCCCTGAGTCTTAAGACTACTCCAGGAGTTGGCCTGAGATTCTCCATATTTGACCATAGCATAAGGTGTATATCATTGGTGTTGATAGAGTGATGTGAATCCACAGAAGGTTGACGTGACTGCAGTGGTTTAAAATGATCCCGTATGAGCGGTGTCAACAACTCGGCCAATGGTTCCTTCCAACTGGCTGTTTGAAGTTAACCAAACTGTAGTGGCGCCGACTTGTGCGCCTGCCCATTGAACCATCCAGTGCAGACGGCGGTTGATAATATATGATAATTTGCCTCCAATTTATTGGAATAAAACTGGGCTGACTGGCTTTATACTCAGTAAACAGCTCATGCAGACAGGTGCAGCCCGGTGTGTTGGTGTAAACCAGGCCGCGAGAGATGGACGGTAAAGACGACCACGGCTTCAGAGGCAACACAGATAGATGAGTTGGCCGCGACGTTGTAAGCCGGTGCGGACAGGCGGTCAATCGCATGTGCGGTAAGCCGCGCGAACGGGCGGGTCAGCCTAGTCGTGTTGATGTAAACTAGGCCGCAGAGGCGGCGACTTGCACATATATTCGTTGAGCATTATGGCGGGTCAGATGCTGATGCGTGATATCCATGACATGACCATCACTCTTACAGTGAACAATTGTCCTACATCAAAAAATATCGCAAGCCAAAGTAATTGCCCCTTTTTAAAGAAATTAATATGTAATTTAAAAATATACTGGATGGATTTCACCTGATATGTTAGGTCGAAAATTATCCGCCGTGGAGTTGATGATCACCATGGTGAAGCTAAAATCAATCACGGATGAGTCGGCCGTGGCATTGTAAGACGGCGCAGATGGGCAAGTTGTCCTCCTCGTCGTAAGCCGGCGCGATCGCAAGAGACGGCCATGATGTTGTAAGCCAGTGCGGGAGTCCGTTGAGTAGCGACAACCACCTGTGCCGAATGATGTTGGCATGCCTCCATTTCCGCGGTATAATACCACTTTGTAATAAATATTTCTCCTGCATATAAAATACAACATGACAAAGTAGTTTTGCTCGGATGAATTAATATGTGCTTAAAAATAAATAGGGTAAATAGCACCTGGTATTTTTCATCTGATGATACTCAGCCGCAAGGTTGATGAGGACTTCACGGCAAAATTAGTACTGATAGCACTATGCAACACACTAGCCACATTAGTGTTTGTAGTCTACCCTTGGTGTAGGAATAAGTGTGCGCAGAGGGAAGGGTGGCTCAACATGTCCCCGGCGGCTCATCGCACGGCAGGTGTAGCTCAGGAGCGGAGGTGGAGTGGTGGCTCAAGGGAGCAACTCCATGGTAGGTGCGAGGCCTCGGTGGCGGCTTGAGGTTCAGCGAATCAGCAGTGGCAGAGGCGACTCAACACGGTGGCAGCAGCTCAATCGATCCGAGGGAGCGAAGGCAGCTCAACGACTGGTTCTTCAACTGTGCGGCAAGGCCGGAGCAGCATGGTACTGATAGTTTTGTTCGTGCCTCCAAATTGTGTGATACGGTTCCACACATCCTTGCATAATAGCTTGTTCCAGATTGCATAGTAATTCTCCTTTATGGCATGAGAGAACTCATCTTCTGCAAGTGGTCTGCACTTCCAAATAATTTTGAATTGAACCTGTGCAATGTAAATGGCCAAAAAAATCTAAAAACAGCTATGTCAGCAATATTCAGTCCACCATCAGAGTCGGCCTCAAACACCCGGTGATACTTTCGTTCGTTGTAGTCAAAGGAAAAAGTGGCATCCCTTAGTTTTGACATTTTAGGAAAAACAGCTGATACACTAAATCAAATCTGAAAACACCTGATAGGTATGTGAATCTTGTAACCAAACACAAACACACTGGTCAGCTTAGAGGCGAGGTCGGCTCTAACACAGCCGACATCGGCGATTTGGGAACAGGCCAAGGCGGAGGCTCAACTACGGTTGCGGGCGGCTCAATGAGGCGCGACGACGGAGGCCCGAGGCGAGGCAGACGGGGTGACAGCCAAAACAGCAAGGCCAGCCCGATGCAGCGGCGGGTTGACGTACAAGGCAGAGAGGTGGTAGCGCATCGGCGGCAGCTCAAGATGCCTGCAGTGACTCGAGCCCTGCTCCAGGGCGGCTCGAAGACAGTGCGAGCCCGTGCCCTCGACCCACTCCCCCTCCGGGTCGTGGTTGGTTTGACTCATTTTTTCTCAATTGTTCGATTCGATTTCCTCCTGAGGCCAGCGTTCGCTGAGTCGCTCGTACTGTCAATTATTTGGAACTTGTGCCCTTGGAGCCTTTGCCTGAATATACTACCATGTTGTCCTCGAGTTTGTTGCATATAGAACAATGGTTGATGCAACAGATTTTTTTGTCCGTCTCGGAGCACCTAATAGATTACCTGAGGCTGCTACCACCAAAGGAAAAATTCTTATCACGGATTTGGCGGATCACCAGGGTTCTTGCAGCGGCCGCAAAAAACGCAACCCTAACTTTTTCTTCAACTTCAATCTCACGGATTGTAGAATCTTCATCCAGAAATTTGCAAACTCCTCGATCCCTGGGGAGATCCCTCCAAGAACTCATCACCACCGTGCGCAGGCCCCATGGTGGGCGCCAACTATCGTGAAGTTGCCACGGCAGATGTCCTAGGGTCAGGACTTAGTCGTGAGGCCAACACATCTAAGTAGTAGCTTGAGAGGGGTTGAGCAGAATCGAGAGACGCAACACAAGACAAGGATTTATACAGCTTTGGGCCCCGGGAAACATCATCCGGTAATATTCCTACATGTTGTTTGTGGCTAGGTCTCATTATGATCGTGAGGGAGTCACCGCATAAGTCGGCTCTCCTCTAGTTGTGTCTAACCCTAGAGATTGTTTCTTGTTACCTGTCCCTCTTGGGGAGCCCTGCCCCTTCTTATATAAGTTGAAGGGGCGGGTTTACATGACTAGTCCCAGTAGGATTAGGATTACTCTATTACAAGTGGAGTCCTAGTCTTGCTTCCTTTGTAAGGGAATACTCCTTACGCTTTCCTCTTAAGCCGACCCATCATAACATGAGCCGGCCTTCTGGGCCTTGGGCCTATTCCTCTATCTGACCCGCCGTCAGGGCCATCCGTGAGTCGCCAGGCTCGTGAGTCGTCAGACCAGTGAGCCGCCAGACTCGTAAGTTGCTAATCCTCTGGCGGGTGACCAAAGAAACGCCAAGTCCCAGCCGGGTCATCTATCCGGCCGGGTCATACCGCGGGGTATATCCCCGACAGGTGGAATAGAAGGTGGTTATAGGAAAAAGAGGGAGAGAGTCTCACATCAACTAGGCAAATCAATGGACTATGGAGATGTCCATCAATCGATATCATTGTGAGTGAGTAGGGATTGCCATGTAACGGATGCACTAGAGGTGTAAGTGTATGAAAGCTCAAAAACTAGCTAAGTGGGTGTGCATCCAATTTTCTTGCTCATGAAGACCTCGGGCATTTGAGGAAGGCCATCATCGGAATATACAAGCCAAGTTCTATAATGAAAATTTCCCAGTAACATATGAAAGTGACAACATAGGAGACTCTCTATCATGAAGAACATGGTGCTATTCTGAAGCATAAGTGTGGAAAGAGATAGTAACATTGTCCCTTCTCTATTTTTCTCTCATTTTTTTTTATTTTGGGCTCTTTGGCCTTTTTTTGTGGGCTTGTTTGGCCTCTTTTATTTATTTGGGCTTCATTGGCCTCTTTTATTTATAATCTCACACGGGACAATGTTCTAATAATTATGGTGATCACACTTTTATTTACTTACAACTCGATACTAGAACAAAGTATGACTCTATATGAATGCCTCCGGCGGTGTACCGGGATGTGCAATGATCTTGCATAGCAATGACATCAAAAAATGGACAAGCCATGAAAACATCATGCTAGCTATCTTACGATCATGCAAAGCAATATGACAATGATGGTGCATGTCATGACAAACAGAACGGTGGGGTTACATGGCAATATATCTCAGAATGGCTATGGAAATGCCATAATAGGTAGGTATGGTTGCTGTTTTGAGGACGGTATATGGTGGGTGTATGGTACCGGCGAAAGTTGCGCTATACAAGAGAGGCTAGCAAGATGGAAGGGTGAGAGTGCGTATAATCCATGGGCTCAACATTAGTCATAAAGAACTCACACACTTATTGTGAAGAATCTACTTAGCCCTTGAAGAAAAATACTACAACGCATGCTCCTAGGGGAGGTTGGTAGGAGTTAACCATTGTGCGCCCCCGACCTTCACACAAAGATAAACAATCAAGATACAATGCACGCCAATTTGGTTACATAGGTAGGAGACCATACGTGCATGCTACGGGAATCACAAACCTTAACACCAATATTCTTACTAAACCACAATCATTCACTAGTAACTCACACATATTAGCATCTCTACATCATAAAACTATTGCAAGGAATCAAACATATCATATTCGGCGATCTACAAGTTTTATGTAGGATTTTATGACTAGCCATGTGAATGACCGATTCCTGTCAACTCTCTAAATAGATATAAGTGAAGCAAGAGAGTTTTAATTCTTTCTACAAAAGATATGCCCACTCTCTAACAAATATAAGTGAAGCACAAGAGCATTCTACAAATGGCGGTTTTTTTATGTGAAGGGAAACATGCAACCCAAACTTCAAAAGATATACGTGAAGCACATGAAGCATTCTATAAATCCATACTCAAAAGATATAAGTGAAGTGCAAAGAACATTCTATAAATCAACTAAGGACTATCTCATACCAGCATGGTGCATTATTAAAATAAAAATAGAAAGCACATGATGCTCCAGGATTTACGCATATCATGTGACGAATAAAAATATAGCTCCAAGTAAAATTACCGATGATCGTTATAAGAAAGAGGGAATGCCTTTCGGGGCATCCCCAAGCTTAGTTGCTTGGGAGTCCTTAAATATTAGCTTGGGGGTGCCTCGGGCATCCCCAAGCTTAGGCTCTTGCGACTCCATAATCTTTCATCCATCGTGATCTCACCCAAAACTTGAAAACTTCAATCACACAAAACTTAACATAACCCTCGTGAGATCCGTTAGTATAATAAAGCAAATCACCACTTCAAGTACTGTCGTAAACCCATTCATATTTTATTTTTGCATTGTAGCTACTGTATTATAACTTCTCCATGGCTTATACCATCGATAAAATCGATAGTTTCATCAAAACGAGCAAAACAATGCATCAAAAACAAAATTTGTCAAAAACAGAACAGTCGGTAGCAATCTGAACATCTACCATACTTATGTAACTCTAAAAATTATGAACAATTAGGACAAAATTAAATTTTTGTAGATAAGTACTGTCCATAAAGTTTCAGAAGCGTTTGAATTCCCAGCAAAAATGTAAACTCACGCACTACAACCAGAGTTTCTGTTTTTGCATCGCACAAACCAAACAAGCAATCTAATCATCCTAAAGGAAAATCTTGGCACATTATTTTTATAATACAATGGATTTATACAAGGGGATATTTTTTTGAAAAGTTTATGTAATCGATATTCACAAAGTTTCCATGGGCATGAACAAAGTTCAAGGCTAGCTCCCACTTTAACAAAGCTCATCTTTCTCACTTTTGCTTTTCTTTTTAAAAAAGTTTTAGGCTCCCCTCTTTATTTTTTTTTGTTTTTAAACTTTATAAAAGCACACAACAGAAATAAATGGCTCTCTAAAACTTCCGGGTTATCTCCCTGGTAGCGCTTTCTTTAAAGCCATTAAGCTAGGCATATAGTGCTCAAGTAATGGATCCACCCGGATCCCAAGGTGTATCAAAGCCAATTTTAATTAACAATGATTTGTGATTTAGTAGTGAGCAAAAAGTAACATACATCATGCAACAGAGAAGTATAACTCTCTTCCTATGCATCGGCATGTCATAAAGAAAAAATTCATGGACACATAGTAAAGGCCAATACATAGCATAAACAGTTTCTTGCAATTTTATCGTATTGGAAACATAGAGAGGCGGAGATGTAGTCCCTCTCTCATAATAATTGCAAGTAGGAGCAGAAAGCACATGCATATTATATCTATCAAAATCATCATGTGTAGTTGTAAGACGCAACCCATCAATATAATCCTTAAGAAGAGGAAACTTCTCTGATATAGTGTAGTTGGGAGAATTCAAAAAGATAATAGGACTATCATGGGTGGGTGCAATAGCAACAATTTCATGTTTAACATAAGGAACCATAGCAAGTTCATCTCCATAAGCATAATTCATATTGGCATCATGGCCACAAGCATAGCAAGCATCAATTTCATCAAAAAGGGATATTTCAAATAAATCAAAGGGATCACAGCGATTATCATAGCAATCATCCTTCGGTAAGTACGAAGGGAAATTAAACAATGTATGGGATAACGAGTTACTCTCATTAGAAGGTGGGCACGGGTGATCAGTCCGCCCTTCCTCCTTTTGTTCTTCGCTCTCCTCCTCATCTTTTTCATCCAATGAGCTCACAGTGTCATCAATTCCTTCTTCCATAGTTTCCTGCAAAATATTAGTCTCTTCTTGGACAGCGGAGACCTTCTCAATAAACACATCAATATCGGCATTGTATTTATAATTCAAATAGCAATATTTAAGTATAGCAAGATTTTCAGATCTGTAAACAACATCATCATAATTTTCATACTCTTCAAAAAAACATTTAATTTCACAAGCACACTTAAAAGCAAAAAATTCTTCTATTTCTTCCACATCATAGTAATCATATATACCATTAGCATAAGAAGCCAAGGTTTTATTATCATTAAATTTACATGAAAAGGTTAGGTGTGGAGCATTCATCCTAGAGCAACAAGTATAATCATATCTCCAGCAAAGCTCCCGAGCATACCAATGCAACAATTTTAATTTGATCCCATAACAGTTTTCCTTTCTGAGTCAAGCGATAATCCCTAAAGTATTCACGTTGATCGAACGTTACTCCCATTATATAGTTGAATGGGGTTTTCTCAGGATTATCAAAGTAGTACATAATATTTTTCACATAATGAGCATCGAGGGGTTTAGGAGGTTCCTCATCTCCATGAGTAGCAAGTAAACCTATTTTTTGGTATTTCGTGTTCCATATCCATAACTAAAGACAAAGAACAACTTAGAACAACAAATAAAATCTACTTAGTGACAAAGCAAACAAGCACACACGAAAATATTCACGCCACGCTATTGCTCCCAGGCAATGGCGCTAGAAAAAGGTCTTGATAACCTACAAGTATAGGGGATCAATTGTAGCCTCTTTCGATAAGTAAGAGTGTCGAATCCAACGAGGAGCTAAAGGTAGAACAAATATTCCCTCAAGTTCGATCGGCCATTGATACAACTCTACGCATGCTTGACGTTCGCTTTACCTAGAACAAGTGTGAAACTAGAATTACTTTGTAGGTGTAACGGGATAAGTGTGCAAGGTAGTAAAGAGCACGTAAATAAAAACTAGGGGCTGTTTAGATAAAGACACAACTAAGTTAGTTTTAGTAGAAAGCTTTTGTCACACAAGACAATTATTTGTCCCTAGGCAATCGATAACTAGGCCGGTAATCATTATTACAATTTTATATGAGGGAGAGGCATAAGCTAACATATTTTATCTTCTTGGATCATATGTACTTATGATTGGAACTCTAACAAGCATCCACAACTACTAAAGATCATTAAGGTAAAACCCAACCATATTATTATAAGGTATCAAGTCCTCTTTACTCCCATACGCAAACAACCTACTTACTCGGGTTTAAGCTTCTGTCGCTCTAGTAACCCACCATAAGAAAATCATGAACATATTGCAAACCCTACAGCGGGGATCCCTCATGTTTGCGCGACAAGGAGAGCACCATAGGACAACACCAATAATAAAACATGCAACTCAAACCAATCACAATCATCAATCAACCCATAGGACAAAACAGATCTACTCAAACATCATAGGATAGCCATACATCAATGGGAAATACTATATAACATTGAGCACCATGTTTAAGTAGAGATTATAGTGGGTAGAAGAGGTGTAACACTACTGCATAGAGGGGGAGAGAGTTGGTGATGACGGCGGCGAAGTTGTTGGTGTAGGCCATCGTCACGATGATGGCCTCGGCGGCATTCCGGTGCCACTAGGAGAGAGGGGGAGAGAGCCCCCTCCTTCTTCTTTTTCCTTGACCTCCCCCCCCTAGATAGGAGGAGGGTTTCCCCTCTGGTCCATGGCCTCGATGGCGGTGGAGGGGCGAGAAGCTTGCAAGCAAAGTGACTAAGGAGTTAGTTGCAAGATTGTGCATTACGGAACGACTAAAAAGACTTGCCGGTAACGAGATTGAACTAGGTATAGAGATACCGACGATCGAATCTCGGGCAAGTAACATACCGACAGACAAAGGGAATGACATATGTTGTCCTAAAGGTTAAACCGATAAAAGATCTTCGTGGAATATTTAGGAATCAATATGGGCATCTAGGTCCCGCTGTTGGTTATTGACCGGAGAGGTGTCTTGGTCATGACTATATAATTCCTGAACCCGCAGGGTCGCTCACTAAATGTTCTTTGATGCTAGAGTAGTATTGAGATATTTGACGAGTGGTAACCAAATGTTGTTCGGAGTCCCGGATGTTATCCCGGACGTCACTAGGAGTCTCGAAATGGTCGAGAGGTAAAGATTTCTATATGGGAAGTCATATTTTGGATTCCTGAAAAAGGTGGAGTTTTTTCAGTATTGTATCAGGAAGCTTCCAGAAGGTTTCGTAGAATTCTGGAGGGGTCTGGAAGTCCACCAGTGGGTCCACTATGACTCAAGGGCTAGCATGGGAAGTGGGGAGGAGCCCTGGCATTATTGGGCTAGGTGCACCAAGTCCTCAAAAGCCCATGTAGCTAGGGAAGGCAAAAAAGGAAGCAGTCCTAGTAGGAATAGGATTGGACTTGGAGTCCAAGTCCTCTCCCCTTAGCTATGTCATAGGGCTTGGAGGGGGTATTTCACACACCCCTCCACCTATATATAGAGGGGAGGGGGCGCCCCAAGAGTACACACCAAGCCCTTGGCGCCCCTCTCTCTCCCGTTACTCCATAGTTCCACCGCCTTGTCCCAGCGACGCTTAGTGAAGCACTATCGGTGCTCCACCACCACCATCACCACCACGCCGGCGTGTTGGTTGTTATCCCATCTATTTATCCTCTCCCGCTTGCTGGATCAAGATGGAGGAGATGTCATCAAGATGCACGTGTGCTAAACTCGGAGGTGTCATCCGTTCGTCACTAGATCAGTTGGATCGTGATCGGATCGTGAAGTGTACAACTACATCAACCGCATGACAAACACTTCCACTTAGCAATCTACAAGGGTATGTAGATGCTCTCCCCCTGTCGGTGTCAAAACTGGCAGATCTCGGGTAGGGGGGCCCAAGCTATGCGTTTGAGGATTGATGGTAACATGAGGCTGGGGACACGATGTTTACCCAGGTTCAGGCCCTCGCGATCAATGCAAAACCCTACTTCCTGCTATATTAATCTGGATGAATATGATTACAATAGTTGATCTACCTCGAGATCATAATGTCTAAACCCTAAAGCCTAGCCTATGAGGACGTTATGATTCTTATATACACGCCAGAGGGGGCCTAGGGTTACAAAGGTGACTTGGGGAGGAAGTAATAGATACATCCGGACACTACGCTTGCCTTTCAATGTACATAGGATTCCTGACCAAATACGGGGGAGAGTCTTCTGCTTCTACTTTCGTGGCCATCAACACGGCCCAGCTTCATCGACCCGAACGCCTGAGGACCCCTGAATACAGGACTCCCTCAGTAGCCCCCGGACTTGCCTTCAAGGACGAGATTGTGTCCGGCTTCATGTCTTCGGTCTTGCAAGGTGAGTCCTTCTGGATGATAGTTTGGCTTCTTTCAATATCGTAGTCCATTGATTCCTTGCCGCCGTCGCCTTGGCCACGACGTGTCCAACGAATGCGAACTGTCTGGGTATTTTTGCAATTACCCCCTTGACTGTGTAGGGAAGGTGCCTATATAAGAGATTAGATCTCAGTCGCCTCTCCATCCTATTCCACGCGGAAGAAAACCTAGTGCATGCAAACAAATCTTCAAACATGGTCAATGCCCCAAGCTCCTCCTTGCGCCGTCACGACCCTCGAGCGGGTGATGGGAAAAGTTGATCTGTATCCCATGCGCATCTGAGAACGCTTAAAGCGCATGGATATCTCCCTCCCGAGGATCTAGTCCTCGTCCGGGCCGGACTAACTTCTATCGACAATCAAGCCCTGGCAGAGAGCTTTCCCAACCCGTCCGACGGCGAGCGGGTATGTTTTGTCCCTTTCCTTCTAAGAGGCATAGGTTTTCCCATCCACCCCTTCCTTAGGGGGCTCCTGGAGTTCTATGGTCTTCAATTGCATGATCTCACGCCGGGGTCTATCTTGCACATTGCGGGATTTGTCGCTTTATGCGAACTATTCTTGGGCTGCAAGCCTCACTTTGAGGTGTGGCGGAGGTTCTTCTGCCTTGTCTCTTACTCGGAAATGGGATTCATATTTGAAGTTGGTGGCGCCGAAGTATGGCGCATAGCAGGGACATGCTATCTGCCCGACACTCCAAAGAAGGCATCCGAAGAGTGGCCTTCAAAGTGGTTTTATATTGAGGACGTTGCCCTGCCGGATCCAGTTCGGCAAGGCCTCCCCAAGTATTCCAATGCTCCTCCAAAGAAGCTTCTTAACTAGTGTCCCCGCTATCCCTCAGAAGAAGAGAGTGCGTAGGTCAGCAGACTGGCCAGCAAGATCAGATCACTCACCAGTTCGGGGCTGTCTATAATTGAAGTGATGGCGATTTCAATAAAGCGAAGCGTGCAGCCGCTCCAAGCTAGAGGATTTCCTATGTGGCATTATAATGGCCTGAATGATGCCTCATGCTGCTTACGCCCGGGTCCGGACAACCCTGCCGCTCTAGCTGCCATCCTGGAAGGTCTTTATAAGGGAGAGAAGCAAGACTTCCTTCGCTTGAAGTGCTGGGAGGGTTTTTCTATGTACAATCCTCGTGACTTGGTAAGTCTCTCTCATGACCGCTACATTCGCCCATTTTTCTTTGTTATGATGTATTGACCTAACTGAATTCGGTTTTTCCCAACACGAGTGGAGGAAGGTGATCGAAGGGATTAATAGTCCCGCCCCACAATCAGAGGACCGATTCCAAAACGTGGGCCCCGGATATGATGAAGATCCTGACATATGCATAGAGCTAGAAGATGGAGTCTTCTATCAAGCTTGCCGTAATGGCGCCGTGGTGGATATTTTAGCCGATTACCCTAGCCTCGTTCCTTCTCACGTAAGTACCCAAGACATACCTCATCAAAGAGAAGATTCCCAGTGCGCCTTACCCACTGCACTTTTCCATGCTCAAAAGGGGCGGCGCTCCTCACGCCGAACTGTGCGAAGACCGTCATCCCAGAGGGCGACGCCTGCATCGGGTGAGGCCTTGAAGCAAAAGAGGACCACGAACACCACCGATTCTTCAAAGAGGTATGTTTGTTTTGACACACGCTGGGTGTTGAAGTCGGTATTACAACTTTCCACCTTGTTTTTCCTTTTAGGAGGAACACACACCGGACTGTTTCCGGAATTTCTGCAGATCAAGCTCCAGCCAATCGAGCATCCGGTTCATCAAGGGTTAATGCGGTTGCAGCGCCGGATTTTCCACTTCAAGAGGATTCGGATGGAATGTCGGTTACTAATTCCTAAGTGGAGGTTGCGATGGTTCACCGGCGGCGGAAAGCAGCCATGCATGACCCAGCCTTTTCTGAGGAGGCGTTTATCGCCCTCAGCTCTGTAGATGCTTATATCCGAGCTGCTCAAGACGGACTTGCTGGAGCCACTCACCGGCTTTCAAAAGATATGCGGGCACATGTACATTTTGATGTTCCCATGCCAGTAGCCCCCGAGACTTAAAGCAGTTGGTACAACTGATTTGAGGATCATTGTGTTTTTGCAGGAGCTTCAAGAAAAGAATAATGTCTTATCCATGGAGCTGGAAGAGTGCCGAACCCAGCTAACGGCTGTCATCACCGAATTGGAAATTTTAAAGAAATCCGGAAAGGATGCTGGTGGTAAGAACAATGGTGTCTAGACAATATGATATTTGTGCTGATCATTGAGTCATTAAGTACATACTGATTGTAATACAACAACATGGACGACCGATTAACTGGAGAAGGAGCTGAGGGCTGCTCTAGCGGACAAAAAATACGCCGAAGGGGAAACAGCTGCTGGCAAGCGTGTACCGATGCAAGCCATAGATAAAAGAACCAAGCGCTGGATAAAACTTCAGGCTGGAACATGAGCTAAAGGACGTAAGAGCCCAACTCTCAAGTGCCATGGAAGAGAACCGGAGGCTAAAAGGCGGCATATTCAGTATGTCCCTTATACTCTCCTTATAGTCCCTTATTTTGAATTTTTTTTATAAAACTATTCCTGCAGGTTTGCTAACTGGGCAGCCCGAAAGGGTAGTGTCCGGTTTTGAGGGTGACGTGCTGCAAGAGCTTTTCAGAGTACATGAGCGAGCTCGGAAGGCCATGAAGAGTATGGCCAAGGCTTTATGGCCGGGCGATTCCCCTCCAGAAACTATGGAGGACTTGGCGGACTTGTTCAAAGGGGCTCGACACCGCTTCGAACTATGGAAAGCGTCAGCATGCCACATGGGTGCTCGAGAAGCCTGGGCCATGGTGAAGACACGCTACACCCATCTTGATCCAAATCATATGGCCCGCGTTGGACCTCGAGGATCGGATGGACAAGAAATCCCCCTGAGCTTGGTGTATGACCAAGTGGAGACAGCTGCCAACTTTTCCCAACAGGATTGTAGACTATACAACCTTTTAAAGGGAATAGAGAAAGAGTAATCGTTCGATTCTATGTATCAATGTACTTTTAACATCAAACTTATCTCCGGCCAAAATTATAAAAAGGTTGTCATGGCCGACCTTCCGCTTTAACCTCCATAAACCCAAAGGCTGGAGTGCTTCTGAATACTATACCTATGGTAAACACGTGGTATGTTCGGAAACCAGGCAATCTGGTCATAATTGCTTGAATAGACAAACTGTATTCTGGGAGTTATGTTATATTATAGTTTAACGTAAGAAACATCTTCCAGAGAGAATAGTTCCGTTAAGGGTTCCTTTCCCTGGGTCGACATGCGTAGATATGCAAGCCTAGGCTTTTGATCCTGTAAAAAAGGATTGTAGGACGCCATATCCTGTGATAATTAGAATGTATGCGTTAAGCATTATGTCGTGTATCCGCCGACCAATTATTCCCTTAAGAGCGCTAGCTTTCGGCTTCACCCAGTCCGAGGTACATGTCTGGATTAACTGGTTGTAACAATCGTCGAGGTGCTCCCTTTACGCCCTAGCCGAACAATCGGAAACGTAGGGGTAAGCATAGGAGCCACACAACCCAGCTTGGCCAGAACTTAAGTCCTATTGGTGCATATAATGGCAAGGAAGGACTGTAGAAACATATGACATTTTAAGCAAGAAGCTTTTTAGGTAATGGGCTTCGTTAGAGAAGCGCCCAAGTATATTTGAGGTAGATATATTCGAATATGTACTTATCCTGTGGCAATTCAGGTGAGCCGAATACTTACTAATGAGAGAAAAGATAATAAAAAGGAAAAGGAGAAAAATAAAAGATAAGAGACAAGACCTAACTTAAAATGAGGAAAATTTTGCTACCGAACAATCCATATAATCGTCGGAGCCTGGCAGCGTTCCATGGGTTCGGCTCATGGCGGTTGTCTTGTGCATTCCAAAGGCGATAGGCTCCATCGATGAGTACTTCGTAGATAATGAAGGGGCCCTCCCATTTTGGTTTGAGCTTGTCCTTCTTCTTCTTCTCCGGGAGGCGTAAACGAGTTCGCCGACATTGTATGTCTTGGCCCGCACTTCTCTGCTCTGGTATCGCCTGGCCTGTTGTTGATAAAATGCGGGACGGGCCTGCGCTGTATCGTGCTCCTCTTCAAGTCCATCTAGGTCGTCCTGCCGGTCTAGGTCGGCTTCTCTCTCCTCATACATGCGCACTCGAGGTGAGTCATGAATAATGTCACAGGGCAGAATAGCCTCTGCGCCATACACCATGAAGAAAGGTGTGTATTTGGTCATCCGATTAGGTGTGGTCCGCAGCCCCCAGAGTACGGAGTCAAGCTCTTCGACCCAGTGTTTATCAGACTCCCGTAGGGAGCACACTAGTTGGGGTTTAATGCCACCCATTATCAGACCATTGGCTCTTTCGACTTGACCGTTTGTTTGAGGATGATACACAGAAGCATAATCAAGTTTAATACCTAACTTTGCACACCAATTTTTTACCTCGTCAGTTGTAAAGTTGGTGCCATTATCTATGATAATACTATGTAGGACACCATAATGGTGTACTACACCGGATATAAAATCTATCACTAGCCCTGCCTCAGCTATTTTTACTGGCTTGGCTTCTATCCATTTAGTGAATTTATCTACCATCACCAGCAAGTATTTCTTTTTGTGGCTTCCCCCTTTAAGAGGTCCGACCATATCAAGCCCCAGACCGCAAAAGGCCAAGTAATGGGGATTGTTCTCAAAGCGCTGGGAGGCATGTGACTTTGATTTGCAAAGAGCTGGCAGACGACATAATGTTGGACTAGGGTCCGGGCATCTGCTCGGGCAGAGGGCCAGAAAAAGCCAGCTCGAAAAGCTTTGCCTACGAGCGCTCGGGCTGCGGCATGGTGGCCGCCCGTTCCAGCGTGTATTTCAGTGAGAATTTGCCTTCCCTCCTCTTCGGAGATGCACCTTTGGAGAACACCAGTAGTGCTTATCTTATATAGTTCACCTTCGTGAACTTTGTAAGCTTTAGAACACCGGACTATGCGGTGGGCCTCATTTTGGTCATCGGGGAGCTCTTGCCTTTTAAGGTAATCTAAGAAGGGCTCTGTCCAGGAGGCTATGACAGCCATGATCTCGTGAGCCGAAGAAGTTATCTCCATGTCTAAGTCTCCAATGACGTTTGGGTTAAGTTCGGCCGGTGGTCTGTTCGGATCTGAATCCGTATCGCCGCCAGCGTACTACCATGTTACTGATGGCTTAAATAGCCTTTCCATGAAGGTTTTAGGCGGGACGGGGTCGCGTTTAGCGCCCATACGAGCGAGTACGTCAGCGGCCTGGTTATTATCCCGGGCTACGTGATGGAATTTCAACCCCTCAAATCTAGCCGATATTTTTAATATAGCATTGCAATAAGCTGCCATTTTCGAATCCTTCACATCAAAATCTCCTTTATTTGGGAGATAGAGAGGTTTGAGTCTCTACGTACCTCGAGGCGTTGTATGCCCATGGATACAGCTAGACGGAGACCATGTAATAGGGACTCATATTCTGCCGCATTGTTTGAGTCCGTGTACATAATGTGTAGAACGTATCGGACTGTATCCCCCATTGGAGATATCAATATTACGCCAGCCCCCAATCCGGCTAGCATTTTGGAACCGTCAAAGTACATTGTCCAGTGTGAATATGAGCCGTACTCTTTAGGGAGTTCGACTTTGGTCCATTCTGCGACAAAGTCAGCCAACACATGGGATTTAATAGTCCGGCGTGGCTTATAAGATATTTCGAACGGTAAGAGCTCGATGGCCCATTTGGCTATGCGTCCAGTGCCGCCTTTATTGTTAATAATATCGTTAAGTTGTACTTCAGATGCCACTGTGATCGAACACTCTTGAAAGTAGTGTCGAAGTTTCCGAGATGACATGAAGACCGCATAGGCAAATTTCTGATAGTGGGGGTGCCGTGATTTACACGGTGTTAGGACCTCGGATATGTAGTATACGGGTTTTTGAATGGGGAACTTATGTCCCTCTTCGGCTCGTTTGACGACGAGCATGGCACTCACTACTTGGTGAGTGGCTGATATATACAGCAACATTAGTTCGCCAACACCGGGGGAGGCCAGGATTGGGTTGCTTGCTAGTAGAGTTTTTATTTCTTGCAATCCAGCTGTGGCCGCGTCCGTCCATTCGAAGTTGTCAGTGCGTCGTAGTAATCTATAAAGTGGCAATGCCTCTTCTCCTAACCTGGAGATGAAGCGGCTCAAGGCCGCTACGCAGCCTGCTAGTTTTTGCACTTGTTTGAGATCGGTTAGCGTTTTGAGCTCTGACAAGGCCCGTATTTTAGCTGGGTTAGCTTCGATTCCTCTATGGGATACAATGAACCATGATAGCTTTCCAGCTGGAACGCCGAAAACACATTTTTTCGGATTGAGCCTTATGTCATATTCTCGAAGGTTATCAAACGTAAGGCGGAGATCTTCCACCAACATCTCGACGTGTTTGGTCTTAACGAATACGTCGTCAACATATGCCTCCACTGTCTTACCAAAATGTTTTTCCAAGCATGTTTGAATCATGCGTTGAGATGTGGCGCCAGCGTTTTTGAGTACGAAGGGTATAGTGTTGAAACAGAAAGGACCGTACGGGGGGATAAATGCCGTTGCGGCCTGATCAGATTCCTTCATCTTAATCAGATGGTATCTGGAGTAAGCATCCAGGAAGCACAACGAGTCGTGTCCGTCCGTTGCATCGATAATTTGATCAATGCGGGGCAAAGGAAAGGGATCCTTGGGGCATGCCTTATTTAGGTCTATAAAGTTGACGCAGAGGCGCCAAGATTTATCCTTCTTCGGCACCATGACTAGGTTGGCTAGCCAATCCGAATGTTTAATTTCTCTGATGAATCCGGCTTCCAAAAGCTTGGCTAGCTCTTCTCCCATTGCTTGTCTTTTGGGTTCGGAAAACCGTCGCATTTACTGCTTGACTGGTTTGAACCCTTTGATGATATTGAGGCTATGCTCGGCCAACCTGCGTGGGATTCCCGGCATATCTGAAGGGTGCCAGGCGAACATATCCCAATTTTCCCGAAGGAAGGTGCATAACACGTTGTCTACCACCGGATCCAGCTATGCCCCGATAGAAGCTGTTTTATTAGGGTTTGTTGGGTGCACTTGGAATTTTATGATTTCATCTGCAGGCTTGAAGGAGGTAGATTTCGATCTTTTGGCAAGGATTACATTGTCCTTGTCCACCGTTGATCGTAAGGTAGCTAATTCTTCGGCCGCGAGGGCTTCGGATAATGCCTCTAAGGCTAAAGATGTCGTTTTGTTCTCGGCGCGGAGTGCTCTATCCGGATCACTTGTTAATGTGATTACTCCATTGGCCCCTAGCATTTTAAGCTTCATGTACCCATAATGGGGTATGGCTTGGAAGCGTGAAAAAGCGTCCCATCCTAAAAGGGTGTGGTATCCGCTATTGAAGGGAACAATGTGGAAGAGCAGTTCCTCCGACCTGTAGTTATCGGATGTGCCAAATACTACGCCAAACTTAATGCTTTCCGAACACCGGGCTTCTTGGCTAGGAATAATTCCTCTGTAGGTTGTCTTAGTGTGCTCAACGCGGGATTTGTTAACCTGCATTTTTGCAAGCGTTTCCTCATATATGAGGTTCAGTCCTCTTCCTCCATCCATAGGTACTTTAGTGCGGTGAAAGCCGTCTACTATTGGGTCTAGGACAAGAGCTGTTGTTGCTCGGATTGGCCGTACTCGAGGTGCATCTTCGGTAGAAAAACTAATTGCCGTGTTGCTCCATGGGCTTGTAGAGCTAATTCGGTAGACCTCGACAAGTTCGTGATTCGCTCTCTTGCAGCGGTTATTTGAGGAGAACGTCTCGAAGACAGTGAAAACACCGACGTCTTTATCCCCTGATACGGCGGTGGCAAGGATTGATGCACCGCTGTTTGCTACCTGTTAGAGTACCCAACATGTCCTAAGGCAGTGGTTTGGGATAATGTCCGGGGCTGCGTGTATTTGGCAAGGTTTATCAAGCAGTTCATCCAGTACGGATCTGCGCCTTAAAAAAGTTTGTTCTTCTTGCCAATAGGCATATTATCGGATGACCTGCTAGGGTATGTCCGTTTAGCCTTAACAGTGTGTTGTCCGGATATGGACTGTTCGAGAGGTGTATTCTAGGCTTTCCAAGTATTTTCCATTGCGCAGTACTTTCGTACTAAATGCGACAGTTCTGTGAAACTCAGAACACGATGTTGGTTGAGGGCGTTCAAGACTCCCTCGTCCGTACACTTGCTATGAAATAGAGAGACCGCCTCGTCGTCGCAACAGTTCTTAATATTGTTCTTGACAAGCAGGAATCTGGCCCAGAAGTGGTTGACCATTTCCTCGGGATGCTGTTGTATGTTCGTGAGATCATCTATGTTCGGGAGTCCGTATTTACTTGGAGAGTTTTTCCCAGGGTCGGTGGGTGTTGGTAATTTTGAGTCCCGACCCAAAGTGGTATTCGGGGTTTTGACAACCTCCGATGTGGACGACTCGGGCTCAGCAGGATCTGAACATTCCGTGAGCTTGGCGCCAACCCGAGAGCTCAGAAGACACAAAGTGCCAGTCGACAGGGGCGTGTTCAACATGATGGGGTCGGAGATCCGAACTATGGCGGTCTCCGTCTCAAGAGGGGGAGTCTCTTCTGCTGTGTCCTCGACTGCCGCCACTAGATGAGTGATCGGGATGGGATCGATCTCATCCTGACCGGATTTAGGTCTGGTCTGATCTCCTGGCGATGAAAGCCCCAGGGCGGCGATGCAATCCAGTAGCTCATTTAAAGGCGAGAGATCGGCTGAGGTCGCATCATCGGAGTGGCCGGAGTCAACATAAGGGTGGTGCTCGATGACCGCAGGGAGTGCGGCCGGCCCTGAGGCCACGTGGGCGCATACAGCGAACCCGCCGAGCTGGAGAACCTGGCCAATGGCCAAGTTGTTCCCGAGGGTGATCTCGTCGCTGATGATGAGACGAGCCATCGATCGCTCATCGCGAGCGCACAACGGTGCTCTCAATGAAAACACCATTGTCGGTGTTAAAACCGGCAGATCTCGGGAAGGGAGGCCCAAGCTATGCATTTGAGGATTGATGGTAACATGAGGCTAGGGACACGATGTTTACCCAGGTTCAGGCCCTCTCGATCGAGGTAAAACCCTACTTCCTGCTATATTAATCTGGATGAATATGATTACAAGAGTTCATCTTCCTCGAGATCGTAATGGCTAAACCCTAAAGCCTAGCCTATGAGGATGTTATGATTCTATTGTTAGCCTCTACGAGCTAATCCCTCCAGCTTATATACACGCCAGAGGGGGCCTAGGATTACAAAGGTGACTTGGGGAGGAATTAATAGATACATCCGGACACTACGCTTGCCTTTCTACGTATATAGGAGTCCTGATCGAATACGGAGGAGAGTCTTCTACTTCTACTTTCGTGGCCCATCAACATGGCCGAGCTTCATCGACCCGGACACCTAAGGACCCCTGAATACAGGACTCCCTCACCCCCTCTTGTAGCTATGCATCCTCATGGATAGATCTTGCATGTGCTTAGATTTTTTTCCTTGCAACGTTCCCCAACAGTGGCATCATGAACCAGGTCTATGCGTAGATAATATGCATGAGTAGAACACAAATGAGTTGTGGACGGTGATTTTCATACTGCTTACCACCAACGTCTTATTTTGATTCGACAGCATTGTGGGATGAAGCGGCCCTGACCAACCTTACATGTCCACATACATGAGATCGATTCCACCGGCAGACATGCAACTTGTTTTGCATAAAGGTGGCTGGCGGGAGTCTGTTTCTCCTACTTTAGTTTAATCGTATTTGACTACGAACGGTCCTTGAAGAAGGTTAAAACAACAAACTTGACAAATCACCGTTGTGGTTCTGCGTAGGTAAGAACGGGTCTTGCTAGTTGCCCATAGTAACTACGTAAAACTTGCAACAACAAAGTAGAGGACATCTAACTTGTTTTTGCAGGTTATGATGTGATATGGCCAAGACATGATGTGATATATGTTGTTGTATGAGATGATAATGTTTTGTAATATCGACAACCAGCAAGAGCCTTAGGGCTGTCTTTTAATTTTTGTATGACCTACGTGTCAATCATTAAGCGCCATATAATTGCTTTACTTTACTGATATGCATTAGCAATAGTTGTAGAAGCAATAGTTGTCGAGACGACCTCGATGCAACGATGGAGATCAAGGAGTCGAGCCGGTGACGATGGAGAGCATGACGTTGCTTTGGAGATGGAGATCAAAAGCACAAGATGATGATGGCCATATCATGTCATGTATTTTGATTGCATGTGATGTTTATCCTTTAAGCATCTTGTTTTGCCTAGATCGACAGTAGCAATTATAAGATGATCCCTTCACTTCATTTCAAGATAAACGTGTTCTCCTTGAGTATGCACCGTTGCTATAGTTCGTCATTTTGAGATACCTCGTGATGATCGGGTGTGATAGACTCTACGTTCACATACAACAGGTGTAAGCCAATTTTGCACACACAGAATACTTGGGTTAAACTTGACGAGCCTAGCATGTACAAATATTGTCTCGGAACACGGGATACCGAAAGGTCGAACATGAGTCATATAGTAGATATGATCAACATGGAGATGTTCACCATTGATGACTACCCCATCTCACGTGATGATCGGACATGGGCTAGTTGATTTGGATCGTGTATCACTTAGAAAACTTGAGGGATGTTGATTTAAGTAGGAGTTCATTAGTATTTGATTAATTGAACTAAAATTTATCATGAAAGTAGTCAAAATGTCTTTTCGTATTATGTTGTAGATCAATAGCACGTGATGTAGCTCCCCTGTTTTTGATATGTTCCTAGAGAAAACTAAGTTGAAAGATGATGGTAGCAATAATGCGGACTGGGTCCGTGATCTGAGGATTATCCTCATTGCTGCACAGAAGAATTACGTCCTTGATGCACCGCTAGGTGACAGACCTGTTGCAGGAGCTAATGCGGACATTACGAACATTTGGCAAGCTCGATCTAATGACTACTTGATAGTTTAGTGCGCCATGCTTTATGGCTTAGAATCGGGGTTCCAAAGACGTTTTGAACGCCATGGAACATATGAGATGTTCCAAGAGCTTAAATTGGTATTTCAGGCTCATGCCCGTGTGAGAGGTGTGAGATCTCTGACAAATACTTTGCCTACAAGATGGAGGAGAATAGCTCATCCAGTGAGCATGTGCTCAGAATGTCTGGGTACTACAATCACTTGAATCATGTGGGAGTTAATCTTCCAGATAAGATAGTGATTGACAGATTTCTTAAGTCACTATCACTAAGCTACTAGAGCTTCGTGATGAACTATAAATATGCAAGGGATGACGAAAACGATTCCCAAAGCTCTTCGCGATGATGAAATTGGTGGAGGTAGAAATCAAGAAAGAGCATCAAGTGTTGATGGTTCACAAAACCACCAGTTTTAAGAAGTATGGCAAGGGAAAGAAAGGCAACTTCAAGATGGACAACAAACAAGTTGCCGCTCTCATGAAGACGCCAAAATTTGGACCCAAGCCTAAAACCGAGTGCTTCTACTACAAAGGAAATGGTCAGTAGAAGCGGAACTGCCCGGAATACTTGGCAGATAAGAAGGATGGCAAAGTAAACAAAGGTATATTTGATATACATGTTATTTATGTGTACCTTACTAGTGCTCGTTGTAGCCCCTGGGTATTTGATACCAGTTTAGTTGCTAAGATTAGTAACTCGAAACAAGAGTTGGAGAATAAACAGAGGCTAGTTAAGGGCGAGGTGACGATGTGTGTTAGAAGTGGTTCCAAGATTGATATGATCACCATCGCACACTCCCTCTACTTTTGGGTTTGTGTTGATCCTAAATAAATGTTATTTGGTGTTTGTGTTGAGCATGAACACGATTAGATCTTGTTTATTGCAATACATTTATTCATTTAAGTCAGAGAATAATTATTGTTCTGTTTACATGAATAAAAGCTTCTATGGTCATACACCCAATGTAAATGGTTTATTGAATCTCGATCATAGTGATACACATCTATAATACCTAAATAGTTCATCCCCACTATCCTATATCTCTTAACATGAAACCTATCCAGCTCATCACACATGCCACCTTCTTTTTTCAGTTCACCACATGTGCCACATCAGCCACCTTGCTCTGATAAAAATCTATTTCCAACAAACCGTCGAAGAGTCCAACTCACAACAAAACGAAGGGCCAAGCTTCTAGAACAGACACGACATTTGAAGAGACATGATCGTTCAGCCGAAGAGCCAAACTTCTGGAACCGGCGCAGGGATCCGAAGGACATGATCATTCCCTTTATTTCCATGCTTTGAAATCTTGAAATCTGGGCCAACGCCTCCACGTCGCATCATCGTCCCATTCAAATCTTGGTCAGGCGGATAGGGTAAAGTAGGAGGGGGAGGAGGACTGAGAACGAGCGGTGGTGCATAGGGAGGGCCGCATCATGGATCTCGACAATGTGTTGCGGCAGCAGAGTCCGAGGCTACTGCCGATCAAATCAACCATTCACATCGATGTGCTCCCCTCATGGTGGCACAACCTCTGGGAGCAGTAGCGGCCCGTGTCCCTTGCTCTGTCTTAGAGTTTCATCGTCGTCGAGCATGTCCCCAATGGTAGTGACGGAGGGGTAACCCGCACCCACCAACATGTGAGGGAGTTTAGGTGAAAGGAGATCTGCTCAGCCCCACCGACACAGTCGTTCCACAGCCTGCCAGCGTCGCTGGATGTTGCGGGTCCTGGGTTGATCAAAACGGACACACTCTTATCGCAGGTGTTCTAGCGTTGTTGGAAGCGTGGCCAGTTACAGAAGGATAATCATGTGGAGCTGCTCCTACAATGCGACAAGTACTCTGGCTTCTGTTGGGTAACTGGCGAAATAAAAATACATGTACCTTCTTCTTTACATGCGAACTGATAGGCTACTACAATATTGTATATTATGATTTTGTGGTGCAGTCATTTATTCCAGTTTATCAACACGTTACATCTTTCAACAAGCTAATGTTTTCTTTGACAAAATAACATGGAACAAGTTATCATCCTATTACAAAAGCAGGATATGTAAGTCTGTAAGTGGTCACCTTTTTTTCATTTTTTTGTGTCCAACTTACTGCAAGCATTGATAGTGCATACACACCCTAACTCAAGAATTCACAGGTTGGTAGTTTCATTACATTTTGTTATAGTAGAGCATGATTTTGTTTTTTAGCAGAGCTCAATTTGACCAGGTATGGACCATCAATTTGCTGTTCCCTTTGGAGAACTTCTTATTTATCTTGCCCAAGGTGGATTTACAATTTTGTTTGATTCATCACAAAGGAAAGACTAAAATAGTCTCTATAGGTTGCAGTAGGTGATGCATGTGAACTACTTTTAGACGTAGTCCAAAAATCTAATTTGTGGTCACTAATTAGGTCAGGGGAATATGGTTATATATAATAGCATTTTTTCCTAATAACTCACAAAATAGACTTAATAGGTTATTTTGGTTTCTTTTTGTGCATATGACTTAGCTCATTTTGGTTTCTTTATGTGCATACTTACGATAACACAATACTTTTTCGAGCAATATTAAGGAGATGGACCGTTATTGGAAATTAATTTGAATTGCTTGCTGTACCTGCAGTTCTACACTATTTATTCAATGAAAACCCCGTTCATGTGTCATGTCAATCTTCAGCTTGCGAAATTAAATGACCTCTCGATACATCTTCCTTCATCAAATACCCATTTTACAAAAAACATCTTTTATATTTCTATGTAACCTTTGCATTGAGGAAATCACAAAGCCTCTGTTATGTTTAGTGCGTACTTAACCACATGCCAGTTTCTTGTGAACAACCCAAAAGAAACCAGTGTGCTATTTGTAAGAAACAACTTCTAAATTTTTAGAGAAGGGAAACAACTTCTTAATGATTTTGCTGAGCACTTGATAGCATACTAGATGTCCCACAACAACGCGTGGGGTATCCATCTAGTATTCATAATATTGATGCTAAAAGATGAAAAGTTGATAATGATAGTGCAACATACTTGTGGCACTGTCGTTTAAGTCATATTGGTGTAAAGCACATGAAGAAACTCCATGCGGATGTACTTTTGGAATCACTTGATTATGAATCATTTGATACTTGCGAACCATACCTCATGGGCAAGATGACTAAAACTCCATTCTCCGAAACAATGGAGAGAGCTAATGACTTATTGGAAATAATACATACCGATGTATACGATTCGATGAGTGTTGAAGCATGCATCGAGTATCGTTATTTTCAAAACTTCATAGTTGATTTAAGTAGGTATGGATGTATCTACTTGATAAAACACAAATCGGAAACATTTGAAAAGTTCAAAGAATTTCAGAGTGAAGTGGAGAATCATCTTAACAAGAAAATAAAGTTTCTACGATCTGATCATGGAGGCAAATATTTGAGTTATGAGTTTGGCCTTCATTTAAAACAATGTGGAACTGTTTCACAGCTCACGTTACCTAGAACACCACATCATAATGGTGTGTCCGAACATCATAACCGTACTTTATTAGATATGGTGCGTTCTATGATGTCTCTTACCGATTTGCCTTTATCATTTTGGGGTAATGCATTAGAGACAGACGCATTCACATTAAATAGGACACCGTCTAAATCTGTTGAGACAACACCGTATGAACTGTGGTTTGGCAAGAAACCTAAGCTGTCGTTTCTTAAAGTGTGGGGATGCGACGCTTATGTTAAAAGGCTTCAACCTGATAAGCTCGAACCTAAAGCGGATAAGTGTGTCTTCATAGGATACCCAAAAGAAACTATTGGGTATACCTTCTACCATAGATATGAAGGCAAAATCTTTGTTGCTAAGAATGGAAACTTTCTAGAGAAGGAGTTTCTCTCTAAAGAAGTGAGTGGGAGGAAAGTAGAACTTGATGAGGTACTTGTACCTTCTCTCGAATTGAAAAGTAGCACATCAGAGAAACTTGTTCTCATAGTGCGTACACCAACTAGAGAAGAAGCTAATGATGATGATCATGAAACTTCGGATCAAGTTACTACTGAACCTCGAAGGTCCCCCAGAACACGTACCACACCAGAGTGGTATGGTAATCATGTCCTGGAAGTCATGTTGTTAGAAAACGATGAACCTTCGAACTATGAAGAAGCTATGATGAGCTCATTCCGAAAAATGGCTTGAGGCCATGAAATCTGATATATGATCCATGTATGAGAACAAAGTGTGGACTTTGGTTTACTTGGCTGATGTTAGGCAAGCCATTGAGAATAAATGGATCTTCAAGAGGAAGACGGACGCTGATGGTAATATACCCGTCTACAAAGCTCGACTTATTGCGAAAGGTTTTCGACAAGTTCAAGGGCTTGACTACGATGAGACTTTCTCACCCATAGCGATGCTTAAGTCTGTCCGAATCATGTTAGCAATTGCCGCATTTTATAATTATGAAATCTGGAAAATGGACGTCAAAACTGCATTACTTAATGGGTTTCTTAAAGAAGAGTTGTATATGATGCAACCAGAAGGTTTTGTCAATCCTTAGGGAGTTAACAAAGTGTGCAAGCTCCATCGGTCCATCTATGTAATGGTGCAAGCATCTTGGAGTTGGAATATACGCTTTGATGAGGTGATCAAAGCCTATGGTTTTATACAAACTTACGGTGAAGCCTGTACTTTCAAGAAAGTGAGTGGGAGCTCTGTAGCTTTTCTCATATTATTTGTGGATTCCATATTGTTGAATGGAAATGATATAAAATTTCTGGATAGCATAAAAGGATATTTGAATACAAATTTTTCAATGAAAGACCTCGGCGAAGCTGCTTACATATTGGGCATCAAGATCTATAGAGATAGATCAAGATGCCTGATAAGACTTCCACAGTGCACATACCTTGACATGATTTCGAAAGAGCTCAAAATGGATCAGTCAAAGAAGGAGTTCTTGCCTGAGTTGTAAGGTGTGAAGTTGAGTAAGACTCAAAGCCCGACCACTATAGAAGATAGAGAGAGAATGGAAGTCATTCCCTATGCCTCAACCATAGGTTCTATAAAGCATGCCATGCTAAGCATCGGACCTGATGTGTGCCTTTCCATGTGTCTGGCAAAGGGGTACATGATTGGTCTAGGAGTGGATCACTGGACAACGGTCAAAATTATCCTTAGAGGAATAAGGAAATGTTTCTTGGTTATGGAGGTGATAAAGAGTTCGTTGTAAAGGGTTACGTTGATGCAAGCATTGACACTGATCCAGATGACTCCGAGTATCAATCTGGATGCGTATTGAACATGGGAGCAATTAGCTAGAGTGGCTCTATGCAGAGCAGTGTAGACATGGATATTTGCAAACTACACACGTATCTGAATAGGGCAGACCCGTTGACTAAAAACTTCTCTCACAAGCAAAACATGATCACATCTTAGAACTCTTTGGGTGTTAATCACATGGCAATGTGAACTAGATTGTTGACTCTAGTAAACTCTTTGGGTGTTAATCACATGCCGATGTCAACTATGGATGTTAATCACATGGCAATGTGAACTAGATGATTGACTCTAGTGCAAGTGGGAGACTGATGGAAATATGCCCTAGAGGCAATAATAAAGTTGTTACTATTATATTTCCTTATTCATGATAAAGGTTTATTATTCATGCTAGAACTGTATTGACCGGAAACTTAAATACATGTGTGGATACATAAACAAATACCGTGTCCCTAGTGAGCCTCTACTAGACTAGCTCGTTGATCAAAGATGGTTAAGGTTTCCTAACCATAGACATGAGTTGTCATTTGATAATGGGATCACATCATTTGGAGAATCATGTGATGGACAAGACCTGACCGTAAGCATAGCATAAGATCGTTCAGTTTATTGCTACTGCTTTCTTAATGTCAAATACATGTTTTTTAGACCATGAGATCATGCAACTCCTGGATACCGGAGGAATACCTTGTGTGCATTGAAACATCACAACATAACTTGGTGATCATAAAGATGCTCTACAGGTATCTCTGAAGGTGTCTGTCAAGTTGGCGTGAATCGATATTGGGATTTGTCACTACGTATGATGGAGAGGTATCTCTGGGCCCTCTTGGTAATACACATCACAAAAAGCTTGCAAACGAAGTTACTCAGGAGTTAGTTGCAAGATGAAGTACTACATAACGAGTAAAGAGACTTACCGGTAACGAGATTGAACTAGGTATAGAGATACCGACAATCGAATCTCGGGCAGACAAAGGGAATTACGTATGTATTCATAAAGGTTCAACCGATAAAAGATCTTCGTGGACTATGTAGGAATCAATATGGGCATCCATGTCCTGCTATTGGTTATTGACCGGAGAGGAGTCTAGGTCATGACTACATAATTCCCGAACCCGCAGGGTCGCACGCTTAACGTTCGTTGACACTAGAGTAGTATTGAGATTATTGATGAGTGGTTACCAAATGTTGTTTGGAGTCTTGGATGAGATCCCAGACATCACGAGGAGTCTCGGAATGGTCGAGAGGTATAGATTTATATATGGGAAATCATATTTTGTGTTCCGGAAAAAGGTGCAGTTTTTTCGGTATTGTACTGGGAAGCTTCCAAAAGGTTCCGGATGATTCCGGAGGGGTCCACAAGTGCACAATTGGGCCCACCACAACCCAAGGGCTAGCATGGGCTGCAGGGAGGCGCCCTCACCTTATTGGGATTGGCGCACCAAGTCCTCCATGTGGCTAGGGAAGGCAAACAAGGAAGGAGTCCTAGTAGGAATAGGATTGGAATTGGAGTCCAAGTCCTCTCCCCATTAGCTGCGCCCTAGGACTTGGAGGGACTGTTTCCCACGCCCCTCCACCTATATATAGAGGGGAGGGGGTGCCCCAAGAGGACACACCAAGCCCTTGGAGCCCATCTCTCTCCCGTTACTCTGTAGTTCCGCCGCCTCGTCCTGGCAACGCTTAGCGAAGCGCTGCCGGTGCTCCACCACCACCACCACCACCACCACCACGTCGTCATGTTGGTTGTGATCTCATATACTTCTCCTCTCCCACTTGCTAGATCAAGAAGGAGGGAATGTCGTCGAGCCACACGTGTGCGAAATTCGGAGGTGCCATCCGTTTTGCACTAGATCGGTTGGATCGTGATCGGATTGCGAAGAGTACGACTACATCAACCACGTGATAAATGCTTCTGCTTAACGATTTACAAGGGTATGTAGATGCCCTCCCCCTCTCGTAGCTATGCATCTGCATGAATAGATCTTGCGCGTGCATAGATTTTCTTTGTTTTTCCATGCAACTTCCCCAACACCGATAACCCATTAAAAGACACAACAAATGGTGATTTTCACGTGTAAAATTCTCATTGGCCGAAGGAACCACGTATTTGCTCCGCGTTGGGACAAATGTCGTTCATCCAGCGGAGGAGACATGCCTATGATATGTCGACACATGGCACGCCCCAACAGAGGCCCATAGAGGCTAAAAAGATAGGCCCAGTCAAAGGCTCGTATGATTTACTCAAGTACCAGTGGTCTGGCCCACTATCAGCCTGCTTAAACATGGCCCATTTACATCCCATTGCTAGATCTGGCCAATTTATTGTTCGCCCAGTCTTTGGGCCCCATTATGGCCCAGTGAGTTTTCAGCATGTTAGAGGCCCAATGTACATGGGCCCATTTCAGCCTAGTGAGTCTTTCGGCCTGGTAATGGCCCGTGCTGCCCATGGGCCCTATATGGTCGAATGCGACATCTGGCCCATTAACTGCCCATGACCAGAATGGCAACAGTTCAGCCCAACCTGACTTTGGGCATGTTAAAAGCCTGTCATACAATTCAGCCCATTGATGCCTCTACTAAGCTTTCGACCTCTTAAAGGCCCATGATATTAGTGGGCTAGCCAAGGCCCAAGATATGTTTTGGCCTGGTAACATACTGTCATATAACTGGGACAATAATGGCCCGGGTATATTTCAGCCTGCTAAAGGCCCATGATGTATTTTGGCCTAAGATTATGGCCCAAGATGCATTTTGGCCTACTAAAGGCCCATGGTGTCTTCTGGGCCGTAACAAGCCAGCAGAATATCCAGTCTGCTAATCGGGTCGACGCACTAAAAGAGAAGGACCAAAACAAAATTTCATTGATTCTATGACCTTCTGTTTTGGTCACTAGCTTTCTGCCCAGGCCATGTCGGATCCGACGTGGCAAGCCGACATGGAAAAATTACGACCAAATGAAAAACGTCGTTGATAAGAATCAGCCCGATCCGATTAGGTGTCTACATGGGCCGAGCACAACAATTCAGCCTTTTTATGTATTTTTTCTTATTAATTTTGGTCAGCTATATGGGCTAGGCCCAAATATTCGGCCTTTTTTATTTCTGGGCCATGGCCTTTTTGCCTCAATAGCTTCAGTTTTTTTCCACTAGTCAAATGGGTCCCAATTGTCAGGTTCTGGTAAGTGGGTCCCAACTAGCAAGGTCATATTCTTCATATTTCAATTTAATAGTAAATAAATAACCAGTATTTAAATTGGCACAAACAAAAAACACACGTAATACTCCAGATTCAGTACAGAGCTCCTGTTGTACAAATAACAGGTAATAACACATACAATACTTTACAAGATCTACAAGCTCTACACATAATAAGCTCCAACATATACAAGCTCTACCAGAAGCTCTACAAGTGTAATAACTAGCTACAAACTCTAAAAGTATGGTAATCACGGTTACAAGCTCCACATGTGTAATAACAAGATACAATTATGAGCTATGTTCTTCTGCATGGAGCTCTTTCAATAGCGATCGGAAACTAGGCACCTGCTCTTGTCAGGACCAGGCTAACAGAATGGTTATATGCCTTCCAGGGTCGGCCTGATACATGTATCAACATAGAAGAATTAGCATTAAAAAGATCATGAGAGAAGAATTAGAAAAACTGGAGCCAAAATACCAAGAAGAGACCATTCAAAAAATGACAGTTATTTAGATTAGAATGACGACACAAATTTAGCTAGTACCATGCTTTTTGACTTAAATAGCAGTAGCAACAATTTTGACTTAAACAGCAGTAGCAGCAATACAAATTGTTAGTTCGCTGCTAGCTTGTGTAGGTACAACAAGGCTATCAATCAATTAATTCAGTCCGAGCAGTTAACAGCAAGGTTGTGTAGGTACATCACTAGGACTGAAATACTAATCATAAGACTGATTGATAGTCTGAGAGTGATCATGCTGAGTGAATCAATGGATTCTCAACCGCATGAGCACATGAACAGCCTAAGCTTACGATGTACAGTAAGTTAGGGTCAATGCAAACTTAATTAGCTAAAATAAACTACTCGTGGCAGCAACTGCACGTAGTTCTACGTCCTCGGTTCAAACTTACCGACACCAAATCTGAATTAGACTAGCTGACAGCCTGGCACAAAAACTGAAGAATGATGAAGCAGCAGCGAAATGCTTACGGCGGGTACCTTTGGAAGCCATCGTCAGCACGAAGCTTCACCAGCATAGAAGCTAACCGGTGCATCATGGCCATTCAGTTCTTCCAGAAGCTTAAAAGCTTGCTTATTCCATACTACGACAGATTGATCATCACCTCCAGAAAATATTTTTCCATGATATGAACTAATAGCTCAAACTTTATGTTTCTCACGACTTGTTCATCCTCGACCTCACGACAAAACATGAATGAAGGCAACATCTGTAAGTTATCAAGCAACATGGTTAGAACAAGCAAAATGCGACATTTTTCCATTTAAGCATAGAAGGACAAGGTCAACAAGATTTCAATGTTTGAAAAATGAACCAGAATTTCAATGTTTGAAGAGCAAAAAAATTCATACAGTAGATCATATGCGGTTTAAATCAGCCCCTAAGGAGAGACACATTGACACATTCATTTGGCTATAGAAATTGAACCTCATAAACATGCAATGCGGAATTTGTATCTCAAAGAAGTATACATACTTATCAGGTTTAATTAGCACAAAGAAGCCAAATGCTAGTAATTCATGATTAGTACACAAGACATGATTTAGCAAAGTAAACAAGAAGGTGGCTACAATACAAAAGCAAGCTCACCACACAGAATAAATGAGTGGAACTACAGTACATCCTCTAAATTATCAAGTTCACAAGATTAAAAGTAAGTGCAGCATAACCATATGAGTTTTGTTTGGCACCACCACATCAAACATAGTAACATCAGCGTGAAAAGTTTCAGCATTATTGCCATATGTTTCCTCAGAATCATACTACACAGAGAAGGGTTCAACCTCAAGTTTGAACTAGCCTTACATGGTGGAGTACAGATTTCCTTCTGTACCAGTGGGCGCTAATGGTGTTCCCTCCTTTGTTGACCAGCGGCGCTGACCAGTGGTACCTGAACCTGACCTTGTCGGCCCAGGAGAAGAGGCTGCTCAGGTTGCCGCCGGCGCCAGACGGCAGTAGCTCGTTCACCGCCTTCGTCGCTGCGTCTCTTAGCCGGCCTTTCAAGGAGGAGAATGATGTACAATGCTGCCCCAGAAGCAAGATATCAGGCAAAGACAATAAGGAGCCTAAGAATACCCTTCAGAATATACTATTATATTGGAAGCATAACCTTCAGAACATATCGGAATATACTATCAATGTAGAGCAGAGTTGTGTAACGTCTAGCTAACCAGTGGAACTCATGTAGTATTGTTTCTGTTCATTCAGTTAACAATGGCACAGTAATTTCAGGGTACAACCTTCAGTACCAAATGACATTTGTCTCTTAACATTTATGTAATATCAAATTTTGTTAAGCATGCTGTCTTAATCTTTGTGAATCAAAATGATATGTTTTGAACTATGTATGCAATAGTAAACATGACCACACAAAGCTACTAAACAAACATCGAATGGGACAAATCTGAGAGAGACGAAATGAAGGAATCGTTGGCGGCTCAGGGACGATCACACATCCAACAAGACAAGATGAATCGAAATGATATTCCCAGGTTTTCCAACATAACTGGACTTATTTAGGTCAGGTTTGTTCAGTATGTTACTTAACTAGTAGTATTGGTGCGGTAAACAAGTGTCTAGATTTCTACAGAAATCAACCTAATCCTGGCAACCTTGAACCAAGTAGCAGACTATTTGCAAACATTGTGAGAGAAGAACCAGTTGTACTTGTAATGGCATATTCAGGCCCAAAACATATGCAATATCACTACATAGTTGGCAAAACACCACCCACGATCTGGACTGAACCCAAGTCACCAGTAGCGACGAACCCTAGCACCCTTGCCCACACCCGAAATTCGAACTAAAGCATGGGCGCGAGATAAAACGGGCGATTCGAACCACGGGGGCCCAGATCCTGAACCGGAATCGGAGGGTGGGGCAGGGCAGGCGATTGAAGTTTCTACCTGGGCTTGAGGGAGGTGTGGGCGGCAAGGTCGCAGGAGGAGTACTTCCCGGAGGGCCCGAAGATGCGGGTGCCCCCCTGCTCATTCCCGCCCTTGGCTGGCACCCACGTCGGTCGTGCAGCCGTCGAACAAAAACTACTCGCCGGGAACCGCCGCCGCTTTCAGGCGCTCCTCTGCACTAGTTGGAGATGGGTGGGGGCGTGATGGAGATGTCGTCGCCTTCCTGGTTGACGGAGAGCCGTGGCCGGCATGGGGCAAAGCCACCACTAACCCGCCAGAGGTGAGGTTGGGGGCCCCACTCGATCTGGTGCGGGAGGACGAAGGGGAATGACTACGACGGGTGGCATAAGGGAGGATGGACGGGGCTAGGGGAGGAGGGGCGGCGGCGGAGGGACCTGCCGGTGATGTGTGAGAGGCGGCATCGTCGATTTGGATCGGGGAGAATGAAGGGATATCGCGTGTTCTTGGTAAGGAAGGAATCGAAGGAAGGAGAGCATGGACGGGTGGTCGTTGCCGCGTGTTCTGGCCGGCTGGCGACGCGGTGGGTGCTGCTGCGGGACGCGTCCCGGAAGGAGGCCGGGGACGGGGAGGAGGTGGCGGCGGCGAGGAGATGGGGACGAGGGAGGAAGGGGCCGATGGGAGGAGTTAGAGTTTGGGTAGTTGGACTGCGGATGGGGGCTTCCCTTTTCATTTTCATTTTCTTCTTCTTTTCTGTAGATAGATGTGGGATATGGGGTGGAGGTATGGATAGATGGATGGATGGATAGGCGCCATGTCATCGATCCGTGTGACAACCAAACCCACCAATGAGAATAGAGCACATGTAATTGTGTTTTTCATTTTGATTTTCTTTTACTTTTTCACATGCAAATTTCAAAAAAATGATCTCTTATTGTACACGGGGATGCATATTGGAATGGCAAATGATGTTTCAAAGGAATTTTTCATTTTCTTTGCATGAAAAATTCGTTTGTCAATTTTCGAGTGCCCGAAATGAGTTTTTTTGTGAAGGACCTACCAAATAATTGTTGCAAAATTATAACACGTCATTTTTATAAAATACTAGGCCATATTTAATGCACAATTGACAAAACGGTTGGGTGTCCAAAGGTTTTATCCACCTCTGTTGAAAAAGACAAATTTCCGCCAATCTAGTTGGAAACGGGTAAAATTTGAACTGGAGCTGCCTTGTAGATTGCTCTTTATTTTTTTCTAAAAATCATTTCAAGGTACATAAGTATCTATTTAATCATAGAAATACAAAAGGTTTTCCAAGATTCAACCACCAGCTAGGAACGGTCATGCCAAATGATCAATTGCTTTCAAGCCAAATGATCAATCTTATGGCCACATTCATGGCATAGTTTGTTCAAATGATCTCATGTTGTGCACAAGGGTGCATCTTGGAATGGCAGACAATGTTGCCTAAGGAAGTTTTCATTTTCTTCGGACGAAAAATTCATTTTCCATTTTTCGAGTGCCCAAAATGAGTTTTTTTTGTAAAGGACCTATAATATATTTGTTGCAAAATTGTACCAAATCAATTTTCTAAAATACTACGACATATTTAATGCATAATTGACCAAATGGTTGGGTGTAAAAAGTTTTGATCCACCTCTCGTGAAAAAGATAAATTTCGGCCGATTCATTTGGAAGTGGGTCAAATTTGAACTGTAGCTACCTCGTAGTTTGCTCTTTATTTTTTCCAAAAATCATTTGTAGGTACATAAGTATCTATTTAATCAGAGAAACACCAAAAAAATTCCTCAACCACTAGCTAGGAACGGTTATTCCCGCCGTTTTGACCGCATTTTGTAACAGACATAAAAATTCAAAAAAAATCAAAAAAATAGGAAAACCTTCACATTGTGTCATTATATGTGGCCAAGTTACCAGCAAAAACTATAAACTTGTAATACGGTAATTATTTTAAAAAGTGTTATCAGAAACGAGCTATCATGCGTGAAGATTCATGGCTTTCATGCCGAATGATCAATCTTATGGCCACATTCATGATATTGTTTGTTAAAATGATCTCATATTGTGCACAAGGGTGCATCTCGGAATGGCATACAATGTTGCCTAATGAAGTTTTCATTTTCTTTGGACAAAAATCCATTTTCCATTTTTCGAGTGCCCAAAAGGAGGTTTTTTTGTGATGGACCTCCCAAATAATTGTTGCAAAATTGGACCAAATCATTTTTATAAAATACTAGGCCATATTTAATGCACAATTGACCAAATGGTTGGGTGTAAAAAGTTTTGATCGACCTCTCGTGAAAAAGACAAATTTCGGCCGATTCAGTTGGAAGTGGGTCAAATTTGAACTGTAGCTGCCTTGTAGTTTGCTCTTTATTTTAAAAAAAAAATCATTTCTAGGTACATAAGTATCTATTTAATCAGAGAAACACCAAAAAATACCAAGATTCAACCAATAGCTAGGAAAGGTCATTCCCATCGTTTTGACGCATTTTGAAACGGGCATAAAAAATTCAAAAAAAAATCAAAAAATTGGAAAACCTTCGCATTGTATCATTATATATGACCAAGTTACCAGGAAAAATAATAAACTTGTAATACGGCAATTATTTTAAAAAAGTGTTCTAAAAAATGAGCTATCATGCATGAAGATTCATGGCTTTCAAGCCAAATGATCAATCCTATGGCCACATTCATGGCATAGTTTCTTCAAATGATCTCATCTTGTGCACAAGGGTGCATCTTGGAATGGCAAACAATATTGCCTAAGGAAGTTTTCATTTTCTTTGGACGAAAAAATCATTTTCCATTTTTCGAGTGCCCAAAAGGAGGTTTTGTTGTGAAGGACCTCCCAAATAGTTGTTGCAAAATTGGACCAAATCAATTTTCTAAAATACTAGGACATATTTAATGCACAATTGACAAAATGGTTGGGTGTAAAAAGTTTTGATCCACCTCTCGTGAAAAAGACAAATTTCCACCGATTCAGCTGGAAGCGGGTCAAATTTGAACTGCAGTTGCCTCATAGTTTGCTATTTATTTCTTCCAAAAATCATTTCTAGTTACATAGTTAACTATTTAATCATAAATACATGGTTTGGTGGTGATACGTCGTGGTTTGGGCAGTGGTCGAGGGCCCCAGCTCTAGAGCGCGTAAACTCACATGCCCGCCGCATTGTTACCGCATGACTGTGGCTTTGCCGTGTGTTCTAGGCGGCCTAGGCATGTGTAGTGGGTTGGGCACTCCCCAGGTAGGTTCTAGGAAGAAAATTACAACATAAGATTCTCACGAGGAGACCGATCGATGCTCAAACATGAATTAGCAGCCAAGTGTTTGATTAGCGTTACGGGAAACGCACATGGCTAATGGGCGTGAGTTTTGGTTGAGGATGATCAGTTACTAAGAAGACCTTCTTCACAAATTTTCAGCTCAAAAGGAGGAGTCTAGGTGGTACTTGCTTTGCAAAGTACCACACTGGACATAAATACGAATGTTGAAGCTGGGCTCAAAATAATGAATGGATTGAGCTGGCATTTGGTGGAGGATAGTTATTTGGGCATATGAAAGCACTGTAGAAAATGGATACCATTTGGACATGCCAAAGTGGTACTTCCTTCACAATTTTTTTGAATAGAATAGGAAAATGAATATTTTTGAATTATTTTTGAACTAGGCAAGGAAGGTTTTTTTACATATTTGACGAAGATATGACCCAAAGAATTTATGAGATTTTTTGGGGAATTTTGGGAATGACAGAAATATAGGTTGCTTCACAACCTCGGGCAAAAACTTCCACATGGACATGACACATAGGCAAAACTAATGAGGTGGCGCCTAGTCGTAGCAACCCACGACAATTTACAAGGTTATGACCATCTATATTGGTCATGATCAGCTAGAAATAAGGCAGCGGACCAGTGCTATCTGCTTTATGACCATTTCCTGTAAGGAAATTACGACCATTCTAACCAAAATGGTCGTTATAGTTTAGGGTTTGGAGCCCCCCGAATAGCTTTTGACCAATTGGTCTGAAATGGTCATAGATCTATGACCAATTCTTCCAGGGTCACTGACAGAAGGTCACTAGTTGACATATTTATTGTAGATTGAGCTGAGCATCGAGGTGGCGAGCGGTGACAAGAAGGTTTTCGTTAATTGGTTCCCCATGGCCCTCAAGGACGATGCGTGTTCGTGGCTCCTGAAGCTCCCCGCTTGGTCAATCTCCTACTGGGACGAGCTGCGCGAGCACTTCATCTCCAACTTCTAGGGAACTTGTGACCGCGCCTGATGAACCGCAAGTGTAGGGGATCTATCCTAGTCCATTCGTTAAGTAAGAGTATCGAACCCAACGAGGAGCAGAAGGAAATGATAGGCAGTTTTCAGTAAGGTATTCTCTGCAAGCACTGAAATTATAGGTAACAGATAGTTTTGTGATAAGGTAATTGGTAGAAAGTGACAAAAGGTAAAAGTAAATAAGGCGCACCAAGGTGGCCCAATCCTTTTTGCAGCAAAGGACATGCCTGGACAAACTCTTATATAAAGTAAAGCGCTCCCGAGGACACATGGGAATATCGTCAAGCTAGTTTTCATCACGATCATCTGATTCGCGTTTGGTACTTTGATAATTTGGTATGTGGGTGGATTGGTGCTTGGGTGCTGCCTTACTTGGACAAGCCTCCTACTTATGATTAACCTCTAATGCAAGCATCCGCAACTACAAAAGAAGTATTAAGGTAAACCTAACCATAGCCTGAAACATATGGATGCAAATCAGCCCCTTACGAAGCAACGCATAAACTAGGGTTTAAGCTTCTGTCACTCTAGCAACCCATCATCTACTTATTACTTCCCAATGCCTTCCTCTAGGCCAAAATAATGGTGAAGTGTCATGTTGTCAATGTTCACATGACACCACTAGAGGAGAGACAACATACATCTCATGAAAATATCGAATGAAGACCAAACTCACATGGCTACTAATAGCAAGACTTCTCCCATGTCCTCAGGAACAAAAGTAACTACTCACAAGACATAATATTGTTCATGATCAGAGGGGTCTTAATATGCATAATGGATCTGAACATATGATCTTCCACCAAATAAACCAAGTAGCATCAACTACAAGGAGTGATCAACACTACTAGCAACCCACAGGTACCAATCTGAGGTTTGGGTAAAAAGATTGGATACAAGAGATGAACTAGGGTTTGAGAGGAGATGGTGCTGGTGAAGATGTTGATGAAGATAGCCCTCCCCAAGATGGGAGAGTTGTTGGTGATGACGGCAGTGACGATTTCTCCCTCCCGGAGGGAAGTATCCCCGGTAGAACAGCTCTGCCGAAGCCCTAGATTGGTTTCCGCCTCGGTTCCGCCTCGAGACGGCGGCGTCTGGTCCCGAAAGCCTTCTTATGATTTTTTTCCAGGTCAAAACATGTCATATAGGAGAAGATGGGCACCGAGGGCCTGCCGGCAGGCCCACGAGGCAGGGGGCGCGCCTTAGGAAGGGGGGCATCGCCCCCACCCGCGAGGACAACCGGTGGCCCCCCTCATGGGTTTCTTTCGCCAGATATTTTTTATATTTTCCAAAACGATGTTCTGTTGAGTTTCAGGGCTTTTGGAGTTGTGCAGAGTAGGTTTCTAGAGTTTGCTCCTTTTCCAGCCCAGAATTCCAGCTGCCGGCATTCTCCCTCTTCATATAAACCTTGTAAAATAAGAGAGAAAAGGCATAAGTATTGTGACAAAACATGTAGGAACAGCCCATAATGCAATAAATATCAACATATAAGCATGATGCAAAATGGACGTACCAACTCCCCCAAGCTTAGATCTCGCTTGTCCTCAAGCGAAAGCCGATATCAAAAAATATGTCCACATGTTTAGAGATAGAGGTGTCGATAAAAACAAAATACGGACATGAGGGCATCATGATCTTTTTCATAGCAACAACTTAAGTAAATGTAGTCATATGATTCTTATGCTAAAGTAACAATTCATCCACAATATCAAGTATGCATCATAAACTTCATTGGAAACTAACAAACTTTGGTCTCGGTCATTGAAGCAATTGCAATTTATCGTAATATCGGGAAGAGTCAATATAAGAGCTTTTCAGCAAGCCTACATACTCAACTATCATATAGTCTTTCACAATTGCTCACACTCACGCAATACTTATGTTTATGGAGTTTTAATCTGACATAGAGAAAGATAAGGGCTTTTGGTGTTGCCTCCCAACCTTTTACCTCAAGGGTAATGTCAACAGTAATAGATCATGAAAACTTACGTCCAAGTGGGTATATATGTCTGGATCTTTCCAACACAATGTGCTTGCCAAAGGATAAAATGTAAAAGGGAAAGGTGGGTTTCACCTTGACACTTATAAGACAAGAATAAAAGATAGGCCCTTCGCAGAGGGAAGCAGAGGTTGTCATGTGTTTTTATGGTTGGATGCACAAAGTCTTAGCATAGAAGAACTTCGCTTTATATTGCCACTTGTGATAAGGACCTTTATTATGCAGTCCGTCGCTTTTATTACTTCCATATCACAAGATCGTATAAACCTAATTTCTCCCACACTAATAAATCATACATATTTTAGCGGATTTGGAACATGACAACTTACTTGGAAGGGTCTTTCTCAATCCATAGGTAGGTATGGTGGACTCTAATGGCAAAACTAGGTTTAAGGATATATGGAAGCACAAGTAGTATCTCTACTTAGTGCGAGGAATTTTGGCTACACTACTAGGAAAAGGCCTATTAATGGCGCACCTAATTTGGCCATTAATGGCGCATTAGTGGTGCGCCATTACTAGCACGCCATTAGTGTGCACCTTAGTGCGCCATTAGTATGCCTCCCAGGGGCCAGGTGCTATGGCATACTAATGGCGCACTAAGTATGATGCGCCATTAGTATTATCCGCATAGTATTGGCGCACTGCGTGTCAATGCGCCATTACTATGCTTTGGCATACTAATGGCGCACTGCCAGTTCATGCGCCATTACTATGTTTTGGCATACTAATGGCGCACTTTTCTCTGATGCGCCATTAGTATGAATATTAGATTTTTTTAATATTATTTTTCTATTTTTTTGCACAGATTACAAAATGTATAATTGCACAGAATATAGACAACACACATCAACAACACATTCATCGAATACAATAGAAGATTAATCTCTGAATACAATTCATCATATTAGTCTACGAATACAATTCATCGATCATATTAGTCTCCGAATTGAAAAGACCGAACAAAGATAGAACAATATATTACAAGTCTCGAGATCGCGAGTAGCGAGTTTGTCTTCGCGTTACAAGTCGATATCGATCATCTTAACTACCATCACATAGAAGAGAGCTGCGGTCGTCACGATGAGCATCATCACGATGAAACTCGTTTTCATCCGGTTCCTCCAATGCTCCCTCCCCTCTCCCGCTAGATAGCGGGCGTATCTAGATTCGGCCTCGGCCCTAGTGGTGTACCCTTTGTAACTGTTACCGCTGAATCGGTGAACCTGTCTCCGACACTCCTCCCAGTCGTCGTAGACTCCGGGAACCTTACCCTTGTACACGACATACGACGGCATCGCTATATATATGCACTAGCCAAACGAAACGTTAGTATCAATTCAGAGACAATTCATAAGCAATATATAAGTATGCAACAGAACGATCGAAAGAGAAAAGCAAGACATTAATAGCATCGATTACATCTAAGTTGAACGACTCTCGAAACCAAAGAGACATACTACAAGTTCATTAAAGTTTAATTACAACAAGAGCCAATCGATGTTTCAGAACTAGACACAGCATCACTGCTTTCGACTCGACTCAATGCACCGGAGCGTGGATGAAGCCGCCGTCTATCGTGGGAGTCATGAAATCACGGGCGTTGTCAGCCTGCATTTGTAGCATTGTGTCGATGTCACTGTTCGACGGCTGATTCCTGAGGTAGAACAGCCCCGAGGTACGAAGGACATCTTGATGGAAGATTTCCGCAAACTCCGACTGGATGCAAAAGAAATCTTGTCTGATGTCCGCGTCCTGGATTGCCGACACGCGCGCGGCCCAATCTTTGAGCTTACTCGGTAGCAGAAGTTGATGATGGTCCCGTACGATCGCCCGCATGTGATGGATGGCGTAGTAGGCACCCTTCTGACCGCCAGGCGGCTGCTTGACGCAGCAGAACATCGTGTTGTGGGAGAACACGTGCTTGCCGTACTTACGAGTTGTCCTGGTGAAGGTGCCTCCAGATTTGGCGTAGCCGGCGAGAACACCATCAAGAACCTTCTTGACATTTGTGTAGTCTACAACCGACTTACGGTCCGGGTCGAAATACGTGGCCATGGAATATTTGGGGCTTAGTAGGATGAGCGTGCACTGTGTGTCACTGCAGAAAACACAGAATGTTAAAAGAAGAATGATCGAAATCTAAGAATTCATATGTTACGGGGCGGTTGAGGCGGAGGACTTACTCGGGAAAGTAAGGCACGAGGAAGTTATCCTTATCTCGGTTTTCCAGAATGACGCCTCCGAGGTAAGAACTCGCGACTTGCCGGTCCCCAGCGCTGCCCAAGATCTTCGCACGCATGTAGAAGGGGTCGACTATCACGATGTCCGGGGTCTTGTCGCGAATGATCCGCATCTCCATACTCAGCGAAAATAGCCGAACGAAGGTGTAGTGCAGCGGATGAAGGTTCAACATAGCGTGGATGTCATCAAACCGCAGCACGATCGTACCCCCGATGGAGTTATCCACAAAGCCCTTGCCCTTGGCCGCGAAAACCGGGTACGCCACATCCTTCTGTGTGAGACGCCGCTTCTCCAAAGAAAGAACACTGTCATGCAGACTCTGCATGGCACCGGTTGCAGCATCGAGCATATTTGTCGGTAGCATCGGCCTACCCGCCACATGCACCCTCCTCATTACATCCTCAGGTGAAGGTGGCCCATCCTGAGCACGGATCGTACTCGGTGCCGGCTGGCTCGCACCCTTGTTAGTTTTTCTTTTGCGTGCCTTCTTCTTGATCTCCTGAATTGGGACCGAGTTCTGCTCAGAGACCGCCTTCTTTAGTGTGTTGGGGCTGATCATATTTCGCACCTCGCCTATCTGAGGCTCGGTGAAATCGGCAGCTGGAGGCGTCTCCTGAGAGCTGAACGGCAGACGACGCCTGTTGCAACTTGGCTTCTCCGCGGTACCGGCTTGATCGCGCACGTCTTTTGTTGGGTTGGGTTCTTGAGAAGGAGCCCCCATGAAGTCGTCACCGTACCCATGATCGGCAAAGTAATGATCGACGTTGGCAAATGTATCGTCGTCGTCGTCGTTCTGATCCTGTGCCATATGCATGTTTGGATCCAGTGGCATAGGGATGTCCGGCACCGTTGCGGCGGACTTGCCATGGGGACGACTTGGCGCCGGCACGACTGGCGGTGTTGTCTTTGGTGTGGTTTCCCCCGCCCCCAAACGAATCTGGCTCTTCGGCCAAAGCAGGGGCCAGCTCAGGCAGGCGCTGAGGGTCATGACGTCATCATCGTCGGCCCCGATGGGTCGAATCGGAGGTAACACGTCGTCGCAGCCTAACAGCACCCGAACCAGTTGAACCCTAAACAAGTTGGGTGGCATCTGGGTACCGTGGAACAAGGGCTGGCCCGATTGAACGATTTTGCCCTTGGCGACATCGACCAACTCGTTGTTCACGAAGTGCAGGAGAGTGCACGGAACGTCGGCGGCGCCCTGCGAAAACATGTAGGGCGTCAGGGATGCCCAGTCAAAGGCAAGGAGATGAAGTCCTCGGCCGAGAGAGGCTTAATTAGTTACCGTGATGATGGCGTCGAGCTCGGCTAATGTCGAGGCACCGCCAACGGCGGGCGTGCAGTTGACGGAGGGGCCGCTTGCTGCAGAGGTGCCGGCCGGCGTACACACGGGTGCATTAAGCTCCCGTGCCGGCGTCGGAGACACCAATGCCGCCTCCGCCGAAGACACCAATGGCCCCGCCATCTCGTTCTGCGAGTTGCTGGCCGTGAAGCTGGGAATCGGGGGCGGCCCCTGTTGGCCGGCAGCAATCCACGCACTCAACCCCTCGATCAAGCTAGGCACAATGGCGGTGATCGTCGCTCCGAGCTGTTATTGCACTTGCTCTTGGACAATCTCCGGAATCCGCGCCACCTGTGCCTTGAGTTCTTGAACCTCGTGCGCCTGGCTTTCCGAGCTGGTCTTTTTCTCCTTTCGCCCACCAGCGTTATAGTATGACGACCATTTTGTCGACAAGCCTTTGCCGGCCACACGACCAGCTGACGTCGGCTTCTCGAGCTTATCCTTGTCCTTCATTACATTCAACGCCCTATTTAGAGTCGTGTCCCAAGGGCCGCTCTTAGTCGACCCCGCGCTACTGCTTTCAGTCGCCTGCGGAAGGAATGAGAATCATTTAGAAATTTGGCTTCATTAATTAGAATGCAACCATATGGAGCTAATTACGCGGGGGTGTATTCCTTACCAGAACAAGCTCAAGCGCCCTGGTCTTCGGATCCGTGGTCAGCTCCTTTGTTTTCGGGTCCTTCTTGTACCGGGCCCTGATAAAGTTCCTGGTCTGCTTCTCACCTTATTTATCGAAGAGGGGCGGTAGGCCTTGCTCGGCACGGTCCGCCTCCTCCTTGTCCCATATAGGCTCCGCCACTCTGTAACCGCCGGGACCGAGTGTGTGTTCCCCTAAGTTGAGCTCCCGCATTTCTTTCCCCCACTGACTTGATTCGGAGTGTGAGGCGCTCGAGCAAGTGATCTTGAATTCGTTGTAGTCATCTTCGGTGATCGAAGGATGTTTCTGCTTGATCGTCTCATAACTCTCACCTTTCTTGATCATTATCTTCACACTGGTTTTCCAAGTAGACAGGGCCTTGCTCATCTTCGTGAGGGCAGCATTGTTCACTTTATTCCCTTTGAGGCTTGTGTTATCAAATTGAGCGGGGAACTTGTATCGTTCGTGCAGCTTCGTGAAGAGGAGGTTGCGGTAATTCGCGTTGTCAGGATGCCTCAGGTTCTCGCTGTTGATCGAGACGGTGCTCCAGAGAATGCACCCGAGCTGAATCGAGTACCCCTTGACTATTCGTTCGGGCGCCGTTGGATTCCCGTCGGGGTCCACTTCAGTAACTTCCTCCTTGAGGGTGCGGAGCACGGTCGGGCGCCGGTCCTTCTGTTGCCTCTTCGGTTGGCTGCCATCTGTGCGTGCGCCGCCATCATCAGTGGTGGCATTCTCGGCGGCACCATCAGTGGTGGCATCAGTGGGGTCATCCTCCGCGGTACCATCAGTGGTCTCAGGATCGGTGTGGAAGGCGGCGTCCTCATACAAGTGAGGTTGTTCCTCCATCTCCTGGGACAGCTCCCAGAATGCCTTCCCGCCCGAACCGCCGGCCTCATCGTTGTTGGCCATGTTTCTCTCTAAATAGGATCAAAGTTTGGTCAAAAAGTTGGTTATTGTCAAGGAACAAGATCATGGTCTCATCATTTAGGGTTTGTCGACACCGAGGCATCCTAAAAGCTAAGCTTTTATAATTGAGGGTTTTTCGACGCCGAGGCACCCTAAAAGCCTAAGCTTTCATCATTTCGGTTTTTATCGACACCGAGGGACCCTAAAAGCCAAGGTTTCATAATTTATGGTTTGTCGACACCGAGGCATCCTAAAAGCTAAGCTAGGAAGGAGAATTGTAAGTTGGGCCTAATCACTTGGCTCTAATCACTTGATCCTACCTAATTAACCACTAAGATACCCCGGCCCATGCATTAGTCACAAGTACCCTATATGTCCTATTTTTAGCAAAGTCATGCTAAAATTCACGGAAAATTACAGCATGACCTTTGCTGAAAATAGGACATATGGAGTACCCGAATTTGCCGGAATGGAAGTTAATCAACATTCCAGCAAACTCAAGGGCCTCTCGGGGTACCTGCAAAATCATTATCCCCACCTAATGAAGTCGCCAATGGGTCATTTCAGAAGATCACAAGTAGCATCATCACAAGTACAACATCATGACAAGTACAGTAGCAACAGCAGTGAATTCATAACAGCAGCATGAACAGTTAAGAAAAAGTTGCAGAAACTTGTAAAACAATAGTTTGAAGTTCAAATATTTACAACAAGGAACCAAATACATGACCACCATATTCCTTTCCACACAGAAAATTGATGTGTAAAACAATAGTTTGAAGCTTGTAAAACAATAGTTTGAAGCTTGTAAAACAACAGCAGTGAATACCCCGGCCTGATAGCAAACTGACAACAACTCAAAAATTGATGTTGCTGCCAGTATTAATTAGAAAGCAGCAGCAATATGGCATATTTAAGTAACAGTGGCTATCCTTGACCTCATAAGGGTAGAGCCTCCATTAAGATGATTTTTTTCCACACAGAAAAATAGAAGTTAACCTAAACGAGTGAGATACGTGAGAGTGGTTGAGCAAGAGAGGATTTATCAAATATGAAGAGTTGGTCATCTTCCTTTGAGAAATACTCCTATGTCAGATCTGTATGAGGTGCTTGTTTCGTATAAACAATGTGTTTCTTACTGTGTGTGCCAACTAGCATGTGCATATCTGTATTTCGTATAAAAAAGTTGGAACATCTTATATTTGTGAACGAAGGGAGTGCATGGGTTTCAAAGAGCTGGCCACCATAGGAGCTTAAATAAATTTCAACTAATAAGGTAAGAGACGCCTCACACCCACACCCGTCAAAATCTATAGACAAACATGCCCAACAAAAAAGAGGTGCAAGCAAGCACAAGCCTGTAAATGATTTGCGATAAAAGTCCATACATCACGCTAACACATGATGAATTACCATGATCCAGGTTTAATTTTGCTTTCCCACCCAACCTGTTTCCTCACTGTAGATACATATCCTAGCTCCTAGCACATATCTAGACAAGATAGGCTCGCACAGAGGCATTTGTTTGCTGGCTAGAATGACAGCAGCCAACAACTCAAACAGAGACATCCTTCAACACTAGAAACACAAAACGCACCAAGTAAATCAGACAAAGGTCAACCAATGAGTACTACCGTCAGTAACATTCGTAGCATTCTCTAAGAATCACCGTACACTTCAGCGGCGACAGAGCCTAGCGCAAGCAGACAGGGGGGCATCTAATGGATCTGACTACGTAGAGCATAGCAGAGGAACAGAGGAATAAGAGGGGATTTGGTCTGTGCGAATGGAATCAACCTTGGCGGCCGCCGGTGAGCTTGACCTGGACGCCCTTGTCGACGAACTTGGCCAGGTAGGGGAAGGAGGTAGGGAGGGAGGGGGAGGAAGGAAGGGGGGAGGAGACGGAGTGGTTACCTGGCGGCGGCGAGGTTGAAGCGGGGGCGGCGGCGTCGGGGGCGGC